>OZ012736.1:53413679-54066179 GCA_963859935.3 Lathyrus sativus | reverse complement strand
CTATTTAGACAGATGGATGGTGAGTCAATATTTGAAGTGTGGGATGACAATTGATGACACATTTTACAATGGCTTGCCCTATAACACTAGGATGACAATCGATGCCTCTGTGAGAGGGGCACTTATGAACAAGCCATTTAATGATGCATATGCGCTCATTAAAAACATGGCTTAGAACCATTACCAGTGGGAAAGTGAACACACTCCCATTTGTTAAACGATGGCGCAGATCTAGAAGGGGTGTTGAATAGATCGCTTACTTAAAAGATTCGGTGCTACCAATAAAAATGGATTTTAAAATTTGTTTAATTGCAGAAGCGGCCGAGGAACTATACACGTCTAAAACAAACGACTACTATACGGTGTGACTAGTGCCAACGCCTTACAAATATTAACACTATGAAAAGACAGCACGCAAGGCTTTTAGTTCAGATAATTTATCAAACACTTGGAGTGCAGAGCACTACAAGTGAGTTCTGTTTTGAGGGTGAATTGCTCAAGTTTCCTCTTATAATTAATGATCGTACTAGGTTCAAAATCAGTTTAGCACTACTCAAATCAGACCTATATTGATATAATCGTTTTCACTAATTAAAAACTCAAGTATTAAGCAATATACACGTAAAGCAAAAGATACAAAGATTTACTGAGGCAGTTCCCCCGTTGTCCTCGCTCGGGGTATGTTTGCCCTCAATTCTAATAATAGAATTGAGACCTGTTAATAGATAGATATAACCTGTTGTTGAAAGTTTATACAAGAAGCTAATAGCTATCAAACAAACAAACACTATTATTGTTGTATATCCTATTTCTTATTGTCCCTTGATTCAAGTTGAATCAAGTACTTCGACAGCTGTGAATAAACCTCTGATTGTGGCACTATCTTTAAACAACCTTCAGTCTGCAAAATCTGGCCCGACTGATTTCAATCACCCGCGTGTCGAATCCAAAATTCCCACTCATAATCTTCCGTTTACCGTTACTAAATTGATGGAACCTCCATCTCCTCAATTACCTTCACTCGGCTTAATATGTGATGAGACAAATCGTGCAAAACCCCCAAAATATGAGAATCTTAGAGGGAAAAACCCCAAAGGTTTTATTCAAGAAAAACCTGTCGATTTCTCAACCCGAGTCGGATAACCCAATCTTCGGCTTCGAACGTTATCACCTCTAACAATGCATAATTCACAACAAAGATGATTATTTGTAATTGTTGTGGAGTGCTATGAAGAGAATGAAGATGATGAGAACCAAATCGACACCTATTTCACTTTTCTTGTTTTTCTCAATGTTGTGACGTGAAAGTAGCAACTGAACTTATATACCAAACATAACTGACATAACAAACAAAACCATTTCACGAAGACAGTTGACATAACAGAAATTTGACATAAAATAGAAAGCAGTCGACCTATGCAGAATAGGGGGTCGACCTGAGCTGACCCGAATGTAAAACTGTGTAGAAAATAGGACCATGCATCGACAGAAGCTTTGCATGCGTCAACGCATAACATTCATTTTTAGCCAAATTAAAACGCTCACAGTATGAGTCGACCAGAGCGTTGACGCGAGCTCTACCGAGACTAATACACAAAAATGACACATAGTGTGAGTCGACCGAAACAAGTCTTTGGTCGACTCAAACCCCTAAAATACTAAAAAATGCCTATTTTCTTATTTTTCGACACTCTTGATGAAACCTATGATATAACACACGATATCAACAACGTAAAACTCATATGACACACATTTATGACAATCTATATGAAACAACCATGATATTTTATACGAGCATTTGAATTATGAGAAACAAGACATGCAAATGCAACATGGTGATAACATCCAACATATATTCTTCTATGGAGCTGAGTTTTGACATCATCGAAACGAGCACATTCTATATATGAGGCTTTGTCCTTACATACTCCACCTTTTTGATGATGGCAAAACACATAGAACTTGACTGTATGATATGTAACATTATCCTCCCCCTTGCTTGATGCCTTCATCCCTACACACTTTTTTGTATTAATGCTAAGTCTTCACCTTTGGTCTTTCTGGTTCTACTGCAATGCTTGACACTTTCTCCCCTTTTGACAACATCAAGAAGAAAGAAACACATGTCAATGAATGATATAAAAGTAACAACAGACGCACATCTCAAAACACTCGCAACAGGCTATACGTTAGCATACACCCATATATAACGAAGTTAATGAACATATAACAGAATGATAAGTAAAACCACGCACAGGCAAAAACAATAGGAATTGTTAGGTTAGAAAAAAAACAAGTAACCACATATAAGTTCATAAGTCATGACATTTAGATGCAAAAAAAATTCATAAGGACGATAATACATAACAATATTGAAAACAGAATGGTGAGATACAATATGCGTTATGCAGAGCAACTTCAAGGTTTCCTCCCCCTGAAATGGTGGCTACGCCCTTGAGAGGGATACTCTAGAGGTAATTGGGCATCGGCTCTTTCGGTGAACTCCAAGAACGCTCTGTTTAGGGTATTGAAGCTGGAGGCAAGAGCCCTGTGTTGATTGGCGTCTGTTTCAACAAAACCATCGAACCGTCTCATGACACCGGAGGAAAACGCATTGAAATTTTTAGTGTGAGTCTCAAATTGACGTTGGAGTTGAGAGATACGCTCATCCTAAGCAGTCATGAAGAAGCGATGTTCCAGCTGCATAGTACTCATCATATCGAGGAGTTCATCAGAGTTTTTCTGTGACGGATTCGTGAGTAGTGGAGGCTCATAGCTCCAGTTCGGAGTTTCTTAATACCTCGAATGGTGTTGAGGCCTATAACTGTCGCCTAATGATGTCCAACCAGTATGTTGCCATTCGCAACACCCTTGGTCATTCACATGATCTGAGGGAGGAGGTTAGTCAAACCAACTTCCATCATATATGGTCTTCAGTTTCCATTGGTTGTCCGCCAACCTGTTCATCTTGGTCTTCTTTCTGTGCCTCTTTGTACTGATCATCACTCTCGTCTGATTCCTCCAGCCGAGAGGTAGTTTCCTTGATAATGAATCTGTAGAGGTTTTGTGTTTGATCCCAGATATATCCCATTATTGTAAGAGTCTTTTGGTAGAACTCTTGATTAGAGGTGATGGATTTATACGGAATACTTGGAATTGTGATTTTGGCATGGTTGAGAACTTCTTGAATGAAAGAACCATATGAGAGAGCAGTCCCTCTACCCGAGTTTCTGAGTGAATAAATCCGACTTGCTATATAGTGAGGCCAACTAATTTTGATCTTTTTCTTCAAAATATAGATCAAATGTACCTCAGCTTGATCAACTCGCGAATATCCACCTTTCTTTGGCCGCAAAATGTGCGCCACAATCCACTGTAAAATTTGATCCATTGGTTTTAACTTTCTCGTAGTAACAGTCTTGGGAAAAAGATCACTTGCCACAATGTCATCTACATAAGGTTTCTTCAGCATTGAGTTCAAAGCCTCTTTGAACTCGTAGCCAATGGCAGTTTTAGCGTCCGTGGCCTTAATGATAGGCTCAGCGGATATTGGAGACATATTAAAAAACATTTTCCAAACAGAGTCATTAACACATGCCTTCGTAGTTCCGACTTTCATTTTGAACTCAAAATCTTCTAACTTTCCTTATAGGTCGGTGTAGAGTACCCTTACCAGGTCTTCATTGTATTTTGTGTTGCACTCCAAGAAATTATTAAACCCTTGAGCATCAAGAAGATTGATTATTTGTGGGATGTGCATACACTCAACAGACAATCAGTAGTATGCATGTTGCTTTACGATATATCGCTTACTGAAGTTTTTAGCATAGATCTCAGCAAATTCTGTTGGAACAAGTGACACAACCATTGCCGGAAAAGCTGCAGATGATGGACCTGCATGGGATGAAGAAGCTCTAGTGGATCATTTGCCGGTAACTCTGCGGGTGGACATGTTTACTTTAAAGTTAGAGAAGAGGAATGGGTGATGAAGATATCAAAGTTGGAGAGTGCTCTTGAAGATAGAGAAATGATGATGACTTTACCCCTTTGTAGTAGATACTAGGTTTTGGGAAGAGAGAAAGAGGAGAATAACCTTGATGGAGGTTTCAATTTACAATGCAAAGTGTCTTAATGATAATGAATTAAAATGAACAAATTAATTTAATGGGAAATGAACAGTTTCAACAGAAAGATTTTTTACCAAATTCGCGCGATGTGTCGACCGGAAGGTCTATGCGTCGGCGCATACTGTGCAAAAAACATGTTTAAAATATTAGGGGTATGCGTCAATGGGTGGGTCAACCTGAGCATACCCAATTCTCATGCAAAGAAACATTCATTTTTTTGAGTCGACCGCTACCCTGCATAGGTCGACTCATGCATATAAAAACCAGCAAAATTGACATTTTTGACTATTTTAGCATACATTAAGACATAAATACCAAGCCAAAACATATTTCAAGCATACAAAGGAGTGAAATATGTATAAACATGATATACAAGGCAATGATGACACATAGTTTGATACATTTCATTTTGGGAACATGAAAATTTGTGAGAGATTCTAGTTAATGAAGGATATTACCTCAGCTCCAAAGGTAACGAGATGCACTCACATATGGATTTTAAACATCGCCGGTTATTAGAAAATAGATGGACAAAGCACATATAGATATAGACATATATAACATGTGAGATATATTACTATACACGATCCAAAATATCAAGAACACTTAGTTCCTGTCGGATATGAAAGAAAGGCTCAATAACAAGAGGTTTTGTAAAAATATCAGCTAGTTGATTTTTAGTATCAACGTGCTCAAAAACCACGTCGCCTTTCTCCACATGATCCCTAAGGAAGTGGTGCCAAATTTCGATATGTTTGGTGCGTGAATGCATTATAGGATTCTTGGTAAGATTTATGGCACTCGTGTTGTCACAAAAAATTGGAATACGCTCGAGTTTAAGATTAAAGTTGAGAAATTGTTGCTTGAGCCATAAGAATTGAGTGCAACAACTGTCGTCTGCGACGTATTCTGCTTTGGCGGTTGACAAAGCCACAGAGACCTGCTTTTTACTATGCCAACTTACCAAAGAGTTTGAAAATAGATGACACGTGCCACTCGTACTTTTCCTATCTAATTTGCACCCTGCAAAATCAGAATTGGAGAAGCCAACCAAGGAGTAACCGTTTCCCTTAGAATACCATAACCCATACTTTGGAGTACCCGAAAGGTATCTAAGTATGCACTTTACTGCTTTTAGATGGGATTCTTTAGGAGAGGATTGATACCTAGCGCACATACATACATTAAACATAATGTCGGGTCTATAGGCAGTAAGATAGAGTAGAGATCTGATCATACCTCGATATTTTTTCACCTCTACATCCTTACCACTTTCATCTCGACTGAGATTCACACATGTTGGCATTGGTGTATCAATAGCTTTGGAGTTTTCCATGTCAAACCGCTTAAGAAGCTCAAGACAGTATTTCGTCTGGCTCACAAAAGTACCCTCCTCTAGTTGCTGGATTTGTAATCCGAGAAAATATGTGAGCTCCCCCATCATACTCATCTCAAGTTCTCCCTGCATTAGATTAGAAAACTCCCTTACAAGATTCATGTTAGTTGACCCGAAAATGATATCATCAACATAAATTTGCACCAAAATTACGTGTTTTCCTTGCCGTATAAGTAAGAGGGTTGTGTCGACCTTTCCTATTGAGTAACCTTGATCAAGGAAAAACTTGCTTAGATGATCATACTAAGCCCTAGGGGCTTGCTTGAGTCCATACAAGGCACATTTTAATTTGTATACGTGATCAAGATGCTCATGGGATTCAAATCCCAGAGGTTGGGCAACATAAACTTCTTCATTTATATAGCCATTAAGGAATGCACTTTTCATATCCATTTGAAATAGCTTAAAATTTTTCGCACAAGCGAAGGCAAGTAAAAGGCGTATAGCCTAGAGTCTGGCAACCGACACATAAGTCTTCTCATAGACGATGCCTTCCTCTTGGTTATACCCTTGCGCGACTAAACGCGCCTTGTTACGAGTTATTACTCTGTTTTCATCCAGTTTATTCCTAAACACCCATCGGGTGCCAATTACTCGATGACCTCGCGGAGGAGGGAAAAGGTCCGAAACCACATTTCTCTTAAATTGATTAAGTTCCTCTTGCATTGATAGGAACCAATGTTCATCGAGTAAAGCCTCTTTTGGGTTTTTAGGTTCTACCTGAGAAACGAAAGCGAAATGATAACAGAAATTACTTAGCTTTGATTGAGTCGTCACTCCCTTTGATATATCACCGAGGATATTGTCGATAGAATGGTCTTTAGAAGACTTCCAAGCTGGAGGAAGATCATCTTTGTCAGACGGATAAACTACCTTAGTTTCTTCATGACAGTCGTCTTTTTCCTCCTCAAATTTAGCTAGGTCAGGCTGATCAATTCCTGGCTCAGCACTTTTAAGCATGTCTTCCAAAGATACACCTGCACCATGAACTAAATTACTTTTTCCGACATTTTTCTGATAAGACTCATCAAATGTTACGTGAACGGAATCTTCGACAGTAAGTAATCTCTTGTTGTATATTCTATAAGCTTTACTTGATTGAGAGTATCCGAGGAAGATACCTTCATCTGCCTTGGAGTCAAATTTACCTAAACTTTCTTTCCCGTTATTTAACACGAAACACTTACAACCAAAGACATGTAGGTGAGAGACATTTGACTTTCTCCCTTTTAAAAGTTCATACGGTGTTTTGTTTATAATAGGGAAAATGAACACCGTATTAAATATATAACATGTCGTACTAATGGCGTCAGCCCAGAAATACTTAGGTAACACACTTTCATTGATCATAGTTCTCCTTAACGCTTCCAAAATTCGATTTTTGCGCGCCACAACCCCGTTTTATTGAGGGGTACATGGAGCAGAGAAGTTATGATCAATTCTGTGTCTACCACAATATTCCTCAAACTCACCTCCATGATTACTTCTAATTGATATGACGTTTGTGTTTAACTTGTTTTGAGAAAGCTTAGCAAATTTTTCAAAGGCTGCGAATGTATCACTCTTGCTAGCCAAGAAGATAGTCAGAAAAATCTATAAAAATCATTGACTATTACAAAACCATAATAGTTACCACCAAGACTTTTTATTCTAGATGTCCCAAATAGATCCATATGGAGAAGTTCAAGGGGTCTCGTAGTTGAAACAATATTTTTAGATTTGAATGAGATCCTTGTTTTCTTCCCCATTTGGCATGCATCACATAATTGATCCTTGGTGAACTTGATTTTTGGTAGGCCTATGACTAGATCTTTTGAAACTATCTTGTTAAGCAAGTCAAAATTGACATGCGCTAAACATCTATGCCATAACCATGAGTCCTCACTCATTGTCATGAGACATTTATCGCTAGTCAATGATACTTCATTCAAATCCAGCATATAGACATTATTTACTCTTAGGCCATTAAACACATCCTTCATTTTATCATTATATTCAATTAGGCAACAATCTTTTGAAAACGATACTTTGTATCCTTTGTCGCATAATTGACTAATGCTAATGAGATTATGTTTAAGGCCCTCGACTAGCAACACATTGGAGATAGTAGTGGATGAGGGATTACCTACACTACCTTTTCCAAGTATTGCACCCCGGTTGTTGTTTCCATATGTTACAAATCCCTTATTCTTTTCCACAAAGTTAATGAAGAGAGATATGTCTCCTATCATATATCTTGAGCAGCCACTGTCAAGAACCCATCTTCTCTCAGTAGTCTAAAGATGTTGTGCCTATGAACACAATTAGCAAGAATACGTACCCAATTGTTTATTTGGTCCTAGGTTGTGAGTGAAAACATGGTTGCATTTAGGCAACCATTGATAAACCCCTTTAGGAACCAAAAATCTCCTAAAGCGATATTTAGCAATGGTGTGCCCTTCTTCCAACAATACAAACAAGAAAAGTTAACTTTTGAATCACTTTTTCTATCATGATGTTTTACAACATATGTGTATTTTTGTTATGGATTAACCATACTCTTTCTAAATTGAGCTTTATCAATAGCAAATGTAATTTTGGGTTCTAGAGCCTTGTTATGTTTGGCCTTGAGATTTCTAACCTCATTTTGCCAAATGTAACAAGTATCACACCCGAAGTTAACAACTCTCTTTCTTATTTCCTCACAATCTACTTTTGTACTTTCCATTATGGAAGCTTTTAATGCCTCTAGTTTCTTTTCGGAATCACGAATCTTTTGCTCAAGGTGAGCAAAGATTTGTTTATTTGAGGCAAGCCTTTTAAAAGCTTCTTTTACTTCATAATGTAAAGTATTAAAAGCATTTTGCAATTCAAAATGAGACAATTTAGAGGAACTTTCATATTTCGCATGTCGTACCTTTTTCTTTTTGTTCTTTTGATGGGCGGAAAGACAAAGATTGACGGATTCGTCTTCGTCACTAGAGCTGTTATCCTCGGATGACTCGCTATCGCTTTCCCAAGCGATATACGCTCTCCTTGGCTTAGCTTGCTTCTTATGTGACCGACTTTTTTCCTTCCTTTTGTCCTTTTTCATCAAGGGACAATCCGGTTTGTAGTGTCCGGTCTTTCCGCAGTTATAACGCGACCCTTTTGTTCTGTTTCCTTTATTGTCGTCATTTTTGGAGTATCTTGATTGTTTTCGAAAGTTGACAAGATTCTTCTCAGAATGTTGGATACCTTTCTTTTTGACATAGCGATTGTATCGCTTCACATACAACCCCATATCCTCACTCTTGTCATCATCTTCATCATCACTCGTGGTGTAATCACTAAACTCTTTTGTGTGGAACTTTAAGCAAGAAGTCTTGAGAGCGATAGACTTCTTTTCAATATTTTTCATTTTCTCCTTCTTTTCCTTTTTCTCATATTGCTCTTGACTAAGAAGCACTTGTTCGTGCTCTTGAAGCTTTCCAAACATTGTTGTGAGGTCCAAAATCATGAGATCATTTGCTTCTTTTATGGCGGTTACCTTTGGTTGCCATTCCCTGTTAAGACATCTCAAGATTTTTTTAGTAGCAATATCATTGGCAACTGGCCTACCTAGTGAGTATAGTCTATTGATGAGATGAGTAAATCTCTTTTGCATGTTAGCAATGGTTTTCCCTTGCTCCATGTGAAAGAGATCAAACTCTTGCGTTAATGTATTGATTCTCGCTAGTTTAACATCATTGGTTCCCTCATGAGCAACTTACATGGAGTCCCACATAGCCTTTGTAGTCAAACAATGAGAAACCCTATAATATTCGTCAACTTCCAAAGAAGAGATCAGAATATTTTTGGCTTTCCAATCGTAATTATACTTCCTCTCGTCATCATCATTCCATTGTGCTTCAGGCTTAGGCACAATCATGTTATTTTCATCAGTCATGGTTATTTCCATAGGACCGTTTAGAATAACATTCCACACCTTCCTGTCAATGGAATTTATATGCACACGCATATAGTCTTTCCAGAAACTATAGTTTTCTCCATTAAAAATAGGTGCTCTATTATAAGCCCCTTTAGGTTCGTTATCCATTTTCTACTAAGTTATACTTGAAGCACGAAATTAATCGGTGCTCCTGATACCACTTGTTAGACGATGGCGCAGATCTAGAAGGGGGGTTGAATAGATCTCTTGCTTAAAAGAGTCGGCGCTACCAATAAAAACGGTTTTTAAAATTTGTTTAATTGCAGAAGTCGCTGAGGAACTATACATGTCTAAAACGAACGGTTACTAGAAAACTGGATATGCGTTAAGCCTATGGAATCCGATAATGAGATATGAGAATTACCATGTTAATCACACTATCAATTTGATTCAGCTCACTATACGGTGTGACTAATTCCAATGCCTTGAAAATATTAACACTATGAAAAGACAACACACAAGGCTTTTAGTTCAAACAATTTATCAAACACTTGGAGTGCAGAGCTCTACAACTTACAAGTGAGTTCTATTTCGAGAGTGAATTGCTCAAGTTTCCTCTTACAATCAATGATCGTACTGGGTTCAAAATCAATTTAGCACTACTCAAAGCATACCTAGATTGATATGATCGTTTGCACTAAAACTCAGATATTAAGCAATATAAACGTAAAGCAAAAGACACAATGATTTGTTGAGGAAGTTCCCCCATCGTCCTCGCTCGGGGTACGTCTGCCCTCAATTATAATAATCGAATTGAGACCTGTTAATAGATAGATATAACATATTGTTGAAAGTTTATACAAGAAGCTAATAACTATCAAACAAACAAACACTATTGTTGTTGTAGATCCTATTTCTTCTTGTCCCTTGATTCAAGTTGAATCAAGTACTTCGACAGCTGTGAATAAACCTCCAATTGCGGCACTATCTTTGAACAACCTTCAATCTTCAAAATCTGGCCTGGCTAATTTCAATCACCCGCGTGTCAAACCCGAAACTCTCACTCATAATCCTTCGATTACCGTTACTAAATCGACGGAACCTCTAGCTCCTCGATTACCTTCACTCGGCTGAATATGTGATGAGACGAATTATGCAAAAACCCCCAAACTCTGAGAATCTTGGAGGGTAAAACCCCAAAGGTTTTATTCAAGAAAAACCTGTCGATTTCTTAACCCAAACCGGATAACCCAATCTTTGGCTTTGAACGTTATCACCTCTAGCAATGCACAATGCACAACAAAGATGATTATGTGTAATTCTTGTCGAATTCTATGAAGAGAATGAAGATGAAGAGAACCAAATTGACACCTATTTCACTTGTCTTGTTTTTCTTAATGTTGTGAAGTGAAAGTAGCAACTGAACTTATATACCAAACATAACTGACATAACAAACAAAACCACTTCACAAAGACAATTGACATAATAGAAATTTGACATAAAACAGCGAACGTCGACCGATGCAGAAGAGGGGGTCCACCTGAGCTAACTCGAATGTAAAACTATGAAGAAAACAGGACCATGCGTCGACTGGAGCTTTGCATACGTCGAAGCATAGCATTTATTTTTAGCCAAATTAAAACTCTCACAGTATGAGTCGAACGGAGGGTCGAAGCGAGCCCTCCCGAGACTAATACACAAAAATGACACATAGTGTGAGTCGACCGAAACCTGTCTTTGGTCAACTCAAAGCCCTGAAACACTCAAAAATGCCTATATTCATATTTTTCAACACTCTTGATGAAACCTATGATATGGCACACGACATCAACAACATCAAACTCATATGACACACATTTATGACAATCTATATACAACATCCGTGATATTTTATACGAGCATTTGAATTATGAGAAACAAGACATGCAAATGCAACATGGTGATAACGTCCAATATATATTCTTCTATGAAGCTGAATTTTGACATCATCGAAACGCGCACATTCTATATATGAGGCTTTGCCCTTACACCATTGAGAAAACAAAATCTAAGGGAGGGATGTATGAATTCAGTAGGCTTTACCATATGAACACTAAGGTAGACTACCTCTACCAAAATTTAGACAACTTATACATCACCCTAGCAGCTATTGTAGCCATACTGACTCCCACTGATACAAGTGGAGTCCTAAGACACATCCTCGTCGAGTGTTGATTACTAGCTGTACTGACTCCCTATTTCTCTTGAAAAGCAAAACCTCAAGCTAATGGTGGTGAACTTTATCATGAACCTAACCCGACAGAATGAGGACTTCAAGAACCTGAGTATCCATACTAATGAAATGGTAAGGAAGCTATTGACTAATGTTGATGCCATAGCTACTCCTAGAAACATGTTTGAAGCATAAATTTCTCAATTGGCTCAATAACAAGCACTCACAAGAGCCTCTACTGGAATATTTCCACGACAACCTCAACCCAACCCAAAAGGGCATGTGAATGCTATAGTGTTGTAAAGTGGCAAAAAACTCAAAGTTGCTACTAATAACAGGGATGAAGGAAAAGATGCAGAGAGTAAATCTATACCATATGGGAAGGAGGGAGAGCTAACACCACCTATGAAGAAGGTAGTTGATAAATAGTCACTACTATAAAACATACTTATCGTAACATGTTTTTACCTCAATTCATCAATCAATCAAAATAATATCTCTCTTTTAGACACCTTTATTTTATAGAAATATCTACACAACATTCCTTAATAACAACCTTGGATATATATTAAGGCTTACATGCTTTGACTCCCAACACCAACATTTTTCCATTTTTTCTATATAACAAAGAGTGTGTCCATTAATTTATATATTTATATAAAAATTAAAGGTTAAATACCCTTTTTGGTCACGTATCTTAACCTCGAGGTTCATTTTGGTCCCTTAACTTTAAAAATATCCATATTGGTCCTTTAACTCTTCATAACGTTTCCTATTAGTCCTTTTTGTCTAATTAGCGACGAATTTAGCGACTGGTTTTTGAAATTTTTCATTGCTAATAGGACAAAAAGGACTACTATGGAACATTTTGAAGAGTTAATGGATCAATATGGACCTTTTTAAAGTTAAGGGACCAAAATGAACCCCGAGGTTAAGATAAGGGACCAAAAAGGGTATTAAGCCAAAATTAAAAGTAATTTCACCACAGTTGTATTGTTCACCCGTGGTTATATGTCACCTAAAATTAATATATTTTTACCATGGTTGGTCTTCTCAAATATGATGAAATTTTTTTCTTTAAAATTATATTGTATCAAATTTTGTTTATTTCCTTTAGATACCAGTGCCCTAGTGAAGAGTACAAACGAAAGAGATAGTAAAACTTCAAAACTTCATCACCTCTATCACTATTCATGTTGTCTAGCTTAATGTTGTCGCACATGCACGAAGGTTGAGTTTTCATGAAATCCTTTAAGTACAAGAATTTTTTACACAAAGGTTTCTTGGTAATAACCAATTCTTAAACTTTCAGTGCGTTATCATGTTGAGTTTTATGTTTTGGTGTAGTTAAATATTATATTGTTGTGAATAGAAATCGATAAGAAAACCATGTGCATATGTATTATGTTTATGAACATCTAGAAGGTTATGTGAATGTAGGTTGTATATAGGTGATAATGGTGCGTGAATGTTGTCTTATAAAGATATTAGTATGTGAGAATGTGTATAGAATTAGTGTGCCATTTGTTTTCATTGAGTGAAAAGGCCCAACAAGGCCCAATCCTCCTCCCTGTCAGGCACACTCAGTGCTCTCTGTAGTCGGGAAGGCCACTTCCTAGCACGGGGGAGAGCTCACATGTTTTCCCCATGTTCCCCACGCTGGGACACTTCATCAGGAAACTATTAATACAGTTATTACAGTGCTTATCTAAAGCTAATGAAAACAGAGAGCAATATGCACAGAGAAAATAAAAATTAAGGAATGAATTTAAATTCAAAATAAAGGCATACTGGAATGTAATTCTCACAGATCAAACAATACTCCTATTTTCTATGTAGTAATACTTATGAGGCAATATTTTCTTCCTTGAAAAAGAGTTAATGAAAAAGGTATCGCCGCGTTAGCATAATCGAACCTGACCTAGCCTTTAAACTATACCAGCCGCTGACGTTGCACCTATCGCATGTTGCGTGAAAGTGAAAAAGTCCCTTTTTATATAACTACCTCTAAGACTCAGTTAAACCTATGAACGCATCCGAAAATAGTTTTAAAATCATTTTCTAATAATACCAAACTTTCCTAATTAATCAATAAAGCGCTTTCGCTGTTTTTACCAATTAAAAACTAACCAACTCTTATCTAAAGTGTCGGACAGCTTTCGATCTTACCCGACATAGTCACGGTTTTTAAGTAAATAGAAACACGGTCCCGTTCGCATAATGACCGATCAATTTAAGTTTAGAAGAGTTGCATTAAAACCCAAAACATCCCCTAAAGTGTTTCTACAAATACAACATATGGAGTACCATCGAAACAACTGTCATCACATCCCAACACAACAGATTTAGCTAGACATGATGGTGATAAACATAATGAATAATTTGTTTGTAGAATAAATCATTTAGGGAATGAAACATGCGTGATTGGTTTTTCGAATGAGCGAAAGTGCCACTCTTAGGTTCAGTTTAGAAAACGGATCTTGGAAATAAAAGTGATATGTAAATCGTGCGAGAAAATAAAGAGGTGATTGGTTTTCAGAAGAACAAAAGTGTCACGCTTGAGTTCACTCTTAGAAAAACGAATCTTCGAAATAAAAGCGATATGTAAATCATGCGGAAAATAAATGTGTGATCGGCTTCCAAAGGTAAGAACCAAAGTGTCACTCTTAAGTTAACTCTTGGAAACATATCTTTGAAATAAAAAACAATAAATAAATCGTGCGAAAATTAAACAAATTAAAGCAAGGCAGAAAGTAAATAATAAAATTGCAAGTAAAATAAAACCTGCTCCAAAGGGTAGACTTGAATCTAGTATAATGCTGGAAAGTAAATCTGACTTAAAAGTAAAATGGCGGCAAGCTTAGAGTTCCTATGCTACGATGCTCCAACCTCAGGTACAACAATGGTTGGATAACCCCTCGATGTGACGGTTTATCGCTTTAACAACTGAATATATGTCTATGCTAAGAACCAAGACGGGATGCCTAAAACTAAAGATCTAGGTCCTATTTATAGTGTAATAGTGCATTGGAAGTTATGTAGTTCCTTTAGATATCGAGTGGAGGAAATATGTCTAGTCATGGCATCATGCTCCAACCATCCTTGACCGGGCCACCTAATACAAAGATGGCGCCCTCCATCTAGACATGGTGTAATACCCCAAATTTTGCCCTAAGATTTGTCGTCGCATTTCATTGCATTTTTATTGCATTTAATCAATTACTAACAAATTTGTGTAGTCGTTTGACTTTTTGCAGGTAAATATCATATGGCATGCATTTTTTTTTCTAAAAAAGTAAAAATGGCACAATTGGCAGGAGGACATGTGTAAGGAGTTATGAGTGTGAGAGGTTGAGAGTTCAAATCTCACCTTTGTCACTTTTTTTGTTTTTTATTATTTTTACTCTAAATTTTTCTATCTTTCATTAAAAAAAATAACAAAAATAATTTTTTATTATTATTTAATTATTATTTTCGTATTTTAATTAAATCATTTTTTAAAATATTATTTTTTTCACTTTTTTCTAAATTATTCATAAAAATATCCAAAAAATCATAAAATAAAAAATATTGAAAAAAATTTTGTTCTTTTTATAATATTTTTGATTTTAGGAATCAATAGGATTATTAGTTTTTATTTTAAGTTTATTTTAATTATTTTAAATTATTTAAATTTTATTTTTTCTTAACTAATTATTTAGTTTGGGCTTTAAAATGGGCTTTAGGGACATTATTGACAATTTGGTGTTAACCCTAATTTGTTCCCTATATATACATGTATTGCCTTGTTGGAAAAGAGGGGAGAATGAAAAAACCTAAGAGGAGTGAGTGCCGTTTGCCGTTATTTAGTTTTCTTCTTCATCCATTACTATTGTTTCTTTTTCTTCATCGTTTACCGTTATTTCTTTTCCTTCATCTATTACTGTGTTTCTTTTTCTTCATCTTTTACCGTTATTTCTTTTTCTTCATCTTTTACCGTTATTTCTTTTCCTTCATCTATTACTGTTGTTTCTTTTTCTTCATCTTTTACCGTTATTTCTTTTCCTTCATCTTTTACCGTTATTTCTTTTTCTTCATCTTTTACCGTTATTTCTTTTTCTTCATCTATTACCGTTATTTCTTTTTCTTTATCTATTACTGTTACGTTTATATATATATAATTTTTAAATTGTTAGAGTTTATATATATAAGATTAATTTTTGATCGAATTATGTCGATACGATGTTTGCACATTTGTGTGCATGACGCGTGACATTTGTGTTAGTTCGATCTGGTTGCGATGATCGCATTTTTGTGTGAGCAATAATACTATTTTTTGCTTAATTTCTTTTTCTTTGCGATAAATTTTGTTTCGTCCGATTTAGATCTGGTTGCGATGAGCGCATTTCTGCGTTAGCAACATTGTTGAGTTATTTGGCACATTTAAAATTCATTATTGCTTTATTATTATTATTATTATTATTATTATTATTAATATTATTATTGTCATTATTTATTATTATTATCATTATTATCATTATTATTACCATTATTATTATTATTGTTATCATTAATTTATTAAAACTTGTTATAATATAAAAATCTGTTTTTTAAAATAAATAACATTAACATCTTTTCCAAATTAATATGAAAACCTATTATTTTTTAAGAAAAACTTTTTTTTAGATAAATTTAAAATAATAACTAAAATCTTTTTTTTAAAATAATAACTAGAACCGTTATTTATTTTATTTTATTATTGTTCAATTCAAATTTCATTATCATATTGTATCTGCTCCTCTCATGTAACCTCGCGAGCTTAACAATCGCTCTTTAAATTCTGCCTTTAAATTTCTGCTTGCATGGTTTAAATTATGACATTATCTCTCTGTTTGCATGATTCAATTATCTCACGCGTTTACCATTATTTCTGTCACATTGCACACGTCCGAAGGTTAGGTCTAACTGTTTGGCCGCCGCGCCAATAGTCCTTAAAACTTCACACGTTCAATTTCAAATCCTCAAAACTACAAACTACAAACCCTAATTTTCACAAATGCCTCGCCGCAGGCAAAATTACAATTTTACCCCTAGCATTAGGTCAAAGAGCCGCCGCGCTCAGTTTAGGGTTTCCCGCAGTGGAATCCCTAATTTAACCCTAATTACAACTTAACAATTCAACATTGAGATTTGGAGTTTCTACACTCCACGTAAGCGTGTCCTTAAGACATGTTTATTCCCCGTGAGACCTTGACCACAGTCAAGAAGTCTCTAACCTCCCTATTGAGGGGAACTACGATTACTCTGATTCCACTCCCGTAAGGATACGTAGGCACAAGATGCGATGTCTTGCCGAGTAAACTTAGAATTAACCCCTTAGGTCTCTTTTCTCACTTTTAATCCCTTTGTATATATACCTTAAGCAAATAAATAAAGCAAATAGTAAACATTTGAACAAAAGGTTCCTGTAGAGTACTACAGAAGTTTAGGGTGCTAATAACCTTCCCTAATCTTAACCAACCCCCGAACCCTAGAATCTCCCCGCATTGTGTTTACGATGCAAAAATAGGTTTTCCCTTTTTGACCTTTTCCTTCGGATAAATCAAAGAGCGGTTGTGAATTGAATTGCGATTCAAACTCATTAATAGTTTGTGATCCTATTTCCACCGCAACAGAAAATGGCGACTTCACTGGGGACTTTCTAAACTTTTGAGGGTTATCCCTAATTTGTTCATATTTATTACTATTTGTTTTTCATGTATATATTGTACTTTGATTTTGGGGCTGTTCCTTGTGTTGTGAGATAAGTCCTACGCCCGGACTAGTGACATTATTATAGGATGGGGATATATTCGATGAGGCTTATAGGGAGTTGAATCCCGACCAAGCTGATTCGAGAATCACCGCTCAGTTGAGACCTTTTCGAAAATGGTTCGGTTGAACGAGTAATCGTGAAAACTTTTTCCATGGTCGATTGGAGTCTGTGATATTAGGAACCGTAGTACCTTAACACCACCTCGGCCTTATTTAGGACGTAGTGCGGGAACTATGTGGGAGTAGTCCTACAATGGTTGCTACGCGATACTACACTCAAAAGAGGTTCTCTTGAGAATATTATTAACCCCCGAGTCAGTCGGAAGGTTGATAATATCCGAAAGATGGGCTGATGACTTTGGGCACTTTTTAGAACCTTGTTCTGCAGGTACGACTAACCTATAGTACACTCCTTTTGGGGATGGGTAGACCTTAACTCCGCTCACGTTCCTTTAACCTAGGACTTTATGTGTTTTCATGCATTGCATTCATAAAGCATCATATTACATTAAGACTTCATGGAATTCAAACTCTATCTATGAACATTGCAGGATACCATGGATCACTCTAGGAAGCATACTTTAAAATTTACTTTTAAGGGTTTTAATTTGGAAGTCCTAGAGAAGCTAAGGGAGTTGGTTCAAGATCAAGAAAAGTTCCAAAACAGATATGGAAGGCTATTGTCTTTGTTGAAGGTTCAAGTAAACGAAGGACTTCTTGCAACTTTGCTACAGTTTTATGATCCAGATTATCACTGCTTCACCTTTCCAGATTATCAGCTTTTACCTACCTTAGAAGAGTACTCTCAGTTGGTGGGATTACCTATCTTGGATAAGTCTCCATTCCCTTTCTTGGAGGAAGACCCTAAAGAACGAGATATTGCTAAAGCCATTTGTCTGAAGATATCCGATGTCAAAAACAATATGATCACTAAAGGGGGGACCTCCGGTTTTCTCAGGGACATCCTAATTAAGAAAGCCCAATTTTATGCCGATCATAAAGACATGTTTGCCTTTGAGACAATATTTGTCTTGCTTATTTATGGGTTGCTGCTTTTTCCTAGTTTTGAAGGGTTTGTGGACCTTAATGCAATCAAGACCTTCATGAGGAGAAATCCAGTTCCAATACTATTGGGTAATACTTATCATTCAGTACATCTTCGAAACTTTCATGGTGGAGGAATGATTACATGTTGTGTGCCATTACTATACAAGTGGTTTATTTCTCACTTACCCAAGTCCGGTCCGTTCTGGAGATCTAATCAAGAACGTTGGTCGCAAAAAGTCATGGCTTTAACTCACTCTGATATTGATTGGTATAATCGCATGTACGATGGGATATCGATCATTGATAGTTGCGGAAACTTCAACAATGTGCCTTTGCTCAGTTTCAATGGAGGAATTAGCTACAATCCAGTCTTAGCTCGCCGACAGTTGGGATACCCCTTGAAGGAACCGCCTAAAGGTATTCATGTGGAGAAAATCTTTTTCAAAGACGACAAAAAGCTTCAAGATCAGATCCTATCCTCTTGGAATCATCTGCATAGGAAAGACAAAGAAAGTTTGGGCAGACCTAATTGTGTGTCTATGGAACCATACCTTCAATGGGTTCGAGGAAGAGCTATTGAGTTGAAGATGCCCTACTCTCGCCAAGATCCTTTACCTCAAGGAGAAGAACCTGTCCAGTATTTCATGACTGAAGCTGAGGCTTTGAAGATCACTTTGAAGAGATCACAACGCGAAACAGAATCATGGAAGAACAAATACCATGTGATGGTCAGCGAGTACGGAGAACTTCAAAAGCAGATTCAGTCGAAGAATGATGAGATACAATCCTACAAGAAGAGAAGGCTCTACGAGTATTTATTTTCCTCCGGATCTCCGTCTGCTCACTAAAGTTGTGGAAGATGCTTCTCTAGGATTTTCTAGGCTTTTATTTAGCTTGTTTTGGTTGCAAGAATATTATTTGTAATTTGTCTTCAATAAATTAAAAGTTTCCTTGGTATTCCGCAATATTCGTAAATATCTGAATTTTATGAAATCTTCATTTGCATTCACATTTTAGCATCATACTTTTGCATTGCATGTGTCTCCCGGTTTCTCATACTCGGTTCTCTCACCTTCCAGTTTTGTCATCCTAAGTTCTCTGCATCAATACGACCCTTCAAAAGGATGGAAGATCAAAACCAAGAGATCAATCGTGTCATCCATGAACTCGAAGATCTTCGAGGAAGTGTAGGGAAGATTTTGGAGATGCTACAAGCTCTTAGTGTGAAGGTGGATGCTCAGTCTACTGTTGTTTCTGAGACTACTAATACCGTTATGGAACCGCAACCAGTTGTTACTGTCGAGAATGTACCTCCTCACGGTCTTCAATCCGGTTTGGTGCCTCCTAGTGCTCAACCAGTTCAACGAGCTACCCCTCCAAAGTGCAAAAATCCTAACTCCGACCATGGTAAAGGACCTGCACGTTCGAGGAACCGCAAAACAGCTACTCCTCCACCTTGGCAACATCAGCAGAGTTATGTTCAAGGCTATCCGTCTCCATATGTTCAACGACCCTATGTAGTTACTGTTGCACCTCCTTTCGATCAGCAGTTTCCTACATACCAGCCTGTGCAGTCAGCTCCGGTATATCAAGCACCGATTCATCAACAACCTTCCGGTTGTCCGCCCTTGCAAGTTCCGGTCAACAGTCAACGAGTGCCCAAGGCCCCTGTTCACCAACAATCACAGGATCAGGTTCCTTATCTCCGTAAGAGTCAGTATAAGCCTTGTCCTCCAATTCCGATGACCTTCACTGAGTTATACCCCCATTTGGTACAACAGGGTCTGATTATCACCCGTGCTTTGGATCCTCCGCCTAATCCGTTACCTGCAGGTTACAACGCTGCCGCTCATTGTTTATTTCATGAGGGTGCGCCCGGCCATGATCTAGAGAATTGCTATGCTCTTAAGAAAGTTGTCAGAAATTTGCTAGAAACGAAGAAGTTGTCTTTTGGCGATGCTCAGCCGAAGATCGAGACTCCTCTCGGGGTTCCTCACTTGTCAAACTCGAATTCTGCAAAGCATGCTACTCCTGTGGCAAATCAGCCGAAACCAGTAATTATTCAAAGGCCTAGCTCGCTTCATTTCAGTAACCCTCAAGATGGTATGACCGGGATCAACAAAGAATCCGGGAAAGTTATTTTGAAGCAACGACTGAAAACTGTTGAAGATGTGACCAGCGTAACAGGGGCAAGCCATGACGACTCACAATGATCATGAACCAGACGTCCTTTCCATTGAGGCTCCGCCAAAGGAAACTGTTACGTTTGAATGCAAGATTTCATAAACATTTAGAAGGATTTTTCCGACAGTTCATTTATATGTATTTCTCTTTGATTAAGCATATTTAGCATGTACGAACTTGTTTATCTTCGATTAATTAATGCAACGCATATGTTTGTCTTGAATAAATCCATTCGTTTCACTCATTAAAAAAAAAATGTTTTCATAAATCATAATGCCAACTTTACCCGATCTCTTGTTCTGATGGAGAATTAGGGGGAGGATGACGAACCCAAAACGTCAGATTTCTTGTCGTATGCTTTCGATTGAAACCCGCTGATGATGTAAGGCATTGTTTCAAATCCCAAACACTGGAGATATAAGGATGTTAATCCCTAGTCAACCCTTTGAGCCTTGAAGTAGGAGTTTTTCTTTCTTTTTAAGAACCTTCATCCTAACCTGGGGCAGGGTAGGTTTCAGTTTAACCGATCGAGCGCTTAGACTCTTAAAAAGGAAGAGCCAACCTTCGAGAATTTATCCTTAGCATCTTAAGAAGTCCAATACAATGGCTATCCCTCAGTTACCTAAGGAGTGGGGCAGTCACGAGCCTTTCGAAAGATTTACACGACTTGTGCATAAAAGAATATTAAAAAAAATAATAAAATCCCGCTAAGTCAAAACCTATGAAGGAGACTTAGGCAAAACTGGGGCATCCCGCTGGACTCCAAAGTCAAATCAAAAGACGTTGTCCAGGCAAAAGTTAGGGAATAAGAACAACAAACCAGTAGTTTTTAGAACCCCTATAAAGAACAAGGTCGTGTGACCAATTGCCAAAAGAAATAGGTGAGTGACTGCCATGTCCAAAGCCTTGATAAGTTCTCGACCATAGCAAATCCGCTTAAGATATGAGCGTTCGTATCCGGTTAACTGAATTAGGATTGGAGAACATCACGAAGAATGGGTGGGTACAAATATAACTTTAAGCCTTTATCCTTTGTTTCTTAAACCGTGAACCGAGCCACGATACAACCTTTAAAAGACCTAATTGAAGTAGGACTTCGGTTGAAAGCATACTTGACAAGATCACGTTTCCTGACTCCTACGAGCTATGCTCAGAAAAAAATTCATGTTGGCATTATAATTAAAACTTATATCCTGACTAGTGATTTCGGTCACAAGTTATCGCGATATCTTTTTTCAAAACAAAAATTCAAGACAAATATATGTGTACATTGACAAGCTCAGGATAGGCATTTCAGGCATGACAACTTTGCTTGATATCTTAGAGATTTACATATGAACATAACCCGTGGAACTTGAAGATCCTGCTGAACAGGGGCAGGCAGTTTCCCAATTCGCTTACCAACGCGAGTCTGACATTCTTAAGAGCTATTTCCCAAAGATTTCGTCGTAACACGATTAATTTGTGCCAGTTACGTCGAGACCTGACAAATCTCTCAAAGAGTTTGAGAACAATGGGGCAACCGGACTCGGTGTTCTCTATAAAATCCTCTTGAGATGACCATACCTCGCAACGCAAGTATCCTGGGGCACCATGTTTTTAAAGGAAACAAATGGCGACTACTACAAGATCCTTCAAGATCAAAACTATGTGGTTTCACAACTTTTCCTCATACACCCAATGGATTTTACTCACAGCGGCCTTCATTCCCCAGTAAATCTCAGTGTTGCAACAGGCTCTTAAACTATTGCCTCATCACAGTCCCCAGAGAGACTATAAGCTGACAACTTTTTCTTGGGTAACTCGAAAGTGTCCCTCAGGTTTCCTTCTCCCCATGTGAAGACGTGATACTGTGCACCCAAGCAGATTACCTTCTCCCCAGAGAATTCAGAACTTTAAAACCAGACTTGGTTCTACCATTGATCTTTCTTACCCATGATTGACGTATTGGTTGCAGAGAACGCAGGGTACCTCCATCGAGATGTTTATTTCATCTCTCGTCCCGTCTCTAGTCAGTTTCGTCAGCATTCGCAAGGGCATAAACATCACATGCCTATTTCATTACATATTCATTACATATTCATTACATATTCATTACATATTCATTACATATTTCATTACATATTCATTACATATTCATTACATATTCATTGCATATTCATTACATATTTCATTGCATATTCACTGCATACTCATTACATACTCATTACATACTCATTTCATAACATCCTGCATATTTACATACATAGACATCAACATACATTCATATTAACATATTCATTAACATACGCGTTAGCATGCACAGGTTCATTGTGTCTCTATCATTGATTGTTACCGTCGAGTAACTGGGTTTGTCCATTCTCTCCGAATAGATTGTCAGCCCTAAGCATAAAAGACATATGTGTTTCCAGTTCCCCCACAGAGCTCGATCCTCGTGGATGACAGTTACTTCAGCTATCTTTCCTCGCCAGGATAAGATATTTACCCTTCGAGTTCATTCCCTCGATGGAGTCTTGATTACCAGTCTTCTTTCTAGCTCGATCTTAGATTGAATCTCAGTCTTGTCGGTCGTCGAGCCCAACCGGACGTGCATTTATTTTGCACCATCTAAAGATTTTCACCATACCATGACAGATACGCGACTGTTCTCGCCCGAGAAGTTCATCACTATACCCGGATGTGCATTTATTTTGCACTATCTTTCAAGAAGATCAATCAATCCTTTACAGATACACACCAGTTCACGCCTGGAAAATCTATCAGTACAACACTTTACAATCCTACATTGTTACAGCATCGGTATGATACATTTCTCGCCTGAGAAACCTATCGATATGACAACCTTACACAACACAATACACGCCTGTTCTCACCAGAGAAGCTTATCATCATCTGTTATCACCTCTACAAGCAGTTCTTACATGAGAGGCTTATTATTGCTACTCTTGCAAAATAAGCGACATCTCTCGCCTGAGAAGCCAATCCTATCTTCGTTATGACTCGCAGCAAATGGCCATCTCCATTGAGCAGTTGGGCTTCCATTTTCCCTGTTGTCTTGAAGTATGGGGAGGTTTGAACCAAATCGTATTCAGGAGAGCACGATCTTGAAGTACGGGGAGGTTTGAGCGAAATCATATTCAGGAGAGCACGATCTTGAAGTATGAAGAAGTTCATTTACCCTTTAGTAAAAGAAGGAGCGGAATCATATTCAGGAGAGCACGATCTTGAAGTATGAAGAAGTTCATTTACCCTTTAGTAAAAGAAGGAGCGGAATCATATTCAGGAGAGCACGATCTTGAAGTATGAGGAAGTTCATTTACCCTTTAGTAAAAGAAGGAGCGGAATCATATTCAGGAGAGCACGATCTTGAAGTATGAGGAAGTTCATTTACCCTTTAGTAAAAGAAGGAGCGGAATCATATTCAGGAGAGCACAATCTTGAATTATGAGGATGTTCATTTACCCTTTAGTAAAAGAAGGAGCGGAATCATATTCAGGAGAGCACAATCTTGAATTATGAGGATGTTCATTTACCCTTTAGTAAAAGAAGGAGCCGAATCATATTCAGGAGAGCACGATCTTGAAGTGTGAGGAAGTTCAGTTTACCCTTTTCATATTCAGGAGAGCACGATCTTGAAATATGAAGAAGTTCATTTATCCTTCAGTAAGAGAAGAATCAGAATCGTATTCCAGGCGCCGACCTTAAATACGAGAAGATTTATTTATCAGATAAGCAGCAGCCTCTTTATTTGAGTGCTTATCCATTTTGGCACATAAGTCCCTTCCAACGATAAGTGACAGCTCTCCCTCGAGAAGCTTATCAGGGCATTTCCCATCAAAGTCCATTTATTTTGGCATACAGCCGGTCTTTACCCTGTATATATGATACGGATTCCCGAAAAGTCCATTCGATCCCATCACGAAGGATAGTTTATAGAAGCTTGGATGTTATTCTTTGCTCAATGCTCCAGCATTCTGTAATCGATCTTGCAGTCGTGTAGATCCCGTTTTATTGTTAGATATTCCCCAAGTGGAGGCCGTCTCATAGGTGCCATCTCCATTTAGGATCTTGTTCTAACCACTCAAAGTCCATTTATTTTGGCATACAGCCGGTTCTTTTCACCCTGTATATTTGCTACGGATTCCCGAAAAGTCCGTTTGATCCTGTCACGAGAGATAGTTTACAGAAGCTTGGATGTTATTCTTTGCTCAATGCTCCAGCATTCTGTGATCGATCTTGCAGTCGTACATGGTCCAGTTTTACTTTTAGATTCCCCAGTGGAGGCCGTCTCATAGGTGCCATCTCCATTTGAGAATCTCGTTCCCGGTCTAAAAATGATAATTGGTCGTGTTCGCACCAGCTGACCATCATTTTAGAATTCCCCAGTGTTGTACTGTGTCCCAGCGCGTCGTTTTCCCCAGTGTGTTCTTCTCGTAGCGTCTGTCCCTGTGTCGTCGTATTCGTCAGCATTTTCGCACTCATCATTCCAGCATACACATCATATCATATTCATGGCATTGTCTGCATTAGTCTTGTTTGGTCCATAACATTGCATATCGCCACATATAAGGGCAAAATTTTCGGTTATCTATATTTAAATCCCTCCACCATGATTCCTCGAGTCTCCGCCACTCGAATCACCCGGTGAAGTTATTTAAATAGGGGCAACTGTAATACCCCAAATTTTGCCCTAAGATTTGTCGTCGCATTTCATTGCATTTTTATTGCATTTAATCAATTACTAACAAATTTGTGTAGTCGTTTGACTTTTTGCAGGTAAATATCATATGGCATGCATTTTTTTTCTAAAAAAGTAAAAATGGCACAATTGGCAGGAGGACATGTGTAAGGAGTTATGAGTGTGAGAGGTTGAGAGTTCGAATCTCACCTTTGTCACTTTTTTTGTTTTTTATTATTTTTACTCTAAATTTTTCTATCTTTCATTAAAAAAAATAACAAAAATAATTTTTTATTATTATTTAATTATTATTTTCGTATTTTAATTAAATCATTTTTTAAAATATTATTTTTTTTCACTTTTTTCTAAATTATTCATAAAAATATCCAAAAAATCATAAAATAAAAAATATTGAAAAAAATTTTGTTCTTTTTATAATATTTTTGATTTTAGGAATCAATAGGATTATTAGTTTTTATTTTAAGTTTATTTTAATTATTTTAAATTATTTAAATTTTATTTTTTCTTAACTAATTATTTAGTTTGGGCTTTAGGGACATTATTGACAATTTGGTGTTAACCCTAATTTGTTCCCTATATATACATGTGTTGCCTTGTTGGAAAAGAGGGGAGAATGAAAAAACCTAAGAGGAGTGAGTGCCGTTTGCCGTTATTTAGTTTTCTTCTTCATCCATTACTATTGTTTCTTTTTCTTCATCGTTTACCGTTATTTCTTTTCCTTCATCTATTACTGTGTTTCTTTTTCTTCATCTTTTACCGTTATTTCTTTTTCTTCATCTTTTAACGTTATTTCTTTTCCTTCATCTATTACTGTTGTTTCTTTTTCTTCATCTTTTACCGTTATTTCTTTTCCTTCATCTTTTACCGTTATTTCTTTTTCTTCATCTTTTACCGTTATTTCTTTTTCTTCATCTATTACCGTTATTTCTTTTTCTTTATCTATTACTGTTACGTTTATATATATATAATTTTTAAATTGTTAGAGTTTATATATATAAGATTAATTTTTGATCGAATTATGTCGATACGATGTTTGCACATTTGTGTGCATGACGCGTGACATTTGTGTTAGTTCGATCTGGTTGCGATGATCGCATTTTTGTGTGAGCAATAATACTATTTTTTGCTTAATTTCTTTTTCTTTGCGATAAATTTTGTTTCGTCCGATTTAGATCTGGTTGCGATGAGCGCATTTCTGCGTTAGCAACATTGTTGGGTTATTTGGCACATTTAAAATTCATTATTGCTTTATTATTATTATTATTATTATTAGTATTATTATTATCATTATTTATTATTATTATCATTATTATCATTATTATTACCATTATTATTATTATTGTTATCATTAATTTATTAAAACTTATTATAATATAAAAATCTGTTTTTTAAAATAAATAACATTAACATCTTTTCCAAATTAATATGAAAACCTATTATTTTTAAGAAAAACTTTTTTTTTAGATAAATTTAAAATAATAACTAAAATCTTTTTTTTAAAATAATAACTAGAACCGTTATTTATTTTATTTTATTATTGTTCAATTCAAATTTCATTATCATATTGTATCTGCTCCTCTCATGTAACCTCGCGAACTTAACAATCGCTCTTTAAATTCTGCCTTTAAATTTCTGCTTGCATGGTTTAAATTATGACATTATCTCTCTGTTTGCATGATTCAATTATCTCACGCGTTTACCATTATTTCTGTCACATTGCACACATCCGAAGGTTAGGTCTAACTGTTTGGCCGCCGCGCCAATAGTCCGTAAAACTTCACACGTTCAATTTCAAATCCTCAAAACTACAAACTACAAACCCTAATTTTCACAAATGCCTCGCCGCAGGCAAAATTACAATTTTACCCCTAGCATTAGGTCAAAGAGCCGCCGCGCTCAGTTTAGGGTTTCCCGCCGTGGAATCCCTAATTTAACCCTAATTACAACTTAACAATTCAACATAGAGATTTGGAGTTTCTACACTCCACGTAAGCGTGTCCTTAAGACATGTTTATTCCCCGTGAGACCTTGACCACAGTCAAGAAGTCTCTAACCTCCCTATTGAGGGGAACTACAATTACTCTGATTCCACTCCCGTAAGGATACGTAGGCACAAGATGCGATGTCTTGCCGAGTAAACTTAGAATTAACCCCTTAGGTCTCTTTTCTCACTTTTAATCCCTTTGTATATATACCTTAAGCAAATAAATAAAGCAAATAGTAAACATTTGAACAAAAGGTTCCTGTAGAGTACTACAGAAGTTTAGGGTGCTAATAACCTTCCATAATCTTAACCAACCCCCGAACCCTAGAATCTCCCCGCATTGTGTTTACGATGCAAAAATAGGTTTTCCCTTTTTGACCTTTTCCTTCGGATAAATCAAAGAGCGGTTGTGAATTGAATTGCGATTCAAACTCATTAATAGTTTGTGATCCTATTTCCACCGCAACACATGGCATCTGCCATGTTTACAAAAGGTGGTGGACATGGTCAAGTGACAGTTAGAACATGGGAGAAACCCTACACGTCATGGCTACCCCCATGGCCAATGCCATGTGGAACGTCGTGTGTGTAATTTTCACCCAAAATTCTGTTTTCTGCCTTTTTTGCTCCATTTCTTCGTGGAAGGCTCTTATTAGGCAATGTACCTGAAATCAAGACAAAACACAAGGATAATGCAAGAAAATAACAATTAAATGGCAATAAACATGTGCAATCCGAGCCAAATACGCAATGTGTTTTAGTGTTATCAAATTCTCCCACGTTTAAACCTTTTCTTGTCCTCAAGCAAACTCTCATGAGCACAAAAGAAAAACAACAACACACGAGTATTCAGATCAGGATAAAGACTTTTAGTTTGATCAAGGTTGCGTAGATAGGTACTAACTAGTGAACCAAGGATATCGTAGTGACACTTTACGCGGGTTGAGGTCATAATTTTCCTCCCTATACAAACCAATATGCATTATGTTATAATACCTAGGCCTAACTCACTCATCCCTCTTTTATCCATTTTCATTCAGGCGCAATCACATTAAGCCCGTTATCTTGTAATCGCATGGGGAACAAACCTGTTGGTGATATTGATCCATGAATGTGTCCAATTCAATGATTTTTTCTTTAGCATAGACACATAAGCAATTTTTTGAAGTTTCACTATCGTTGGGTTAAGTAATCGGGTGAGGGCTACCCAACTTAGAAGGTGAATCCTTTTTCCAAAATGCTTTCTTTTTGTATTTTTTTCTTTCTCTCATTGGATCATTCACCTATTTGCAACGGTTCGTCCACTTAGCGGTACCTAAGATGATTTTGACTTCTAAAATAAACTACTTAAGGATTAGTTCAAGGGTGAGGTTTTAAGGCCACTGCATAATAAGTATCCGAATTGATTCCTATAATTAAGAAACTTAGAGTGTCATGACGATATCGATTTTTCAAAAGTTTTCTCAAGTCACTGCAAACTATCCTAAACTTGTCTTACAGCCCAAGTTTTCAAATAAAAGTTGTTTTCTTATTCAAAATTTTTGGCATGGCTCAAGGAATGGGTGAAAATAGACAAACTACACATACAACTCGTCAAACACGTGTATTTATTAAAAACAAACTAAAAATATAGAACTAAACTAGAAAGAAATAAAATGAAAAAAATAAAGGGAAAAACAGTAAAAACAGTAAATATCTCCTCCCACATTTAAATCGAATATTGTCCCCAATGTTTTGATAAAAGGCAAAGGAGAGATAGGTGAAACCTGGATATGACTACTTCTGGCCACTAGTACCCTCTCCTCCTTGCTATGGATGTCGAGGACAACAGCTTCTACTTCGGTGTCGTAAGCTCTGTGAAAGTTCAATCCGCTCAATCCTCGCTGCTAGTGCTTCGTTAGCTTGTTGGAGCTTACGAAGGTTTCCTAGTATGGAACCTTGAGTGGCTTCTACCAGCCTGTAATGGTTGTTGAAGCTAGCTTGCTGACATTGTTGGAGGGATGTAGCAGTGAGTTGAGACTCCATCATAATACGCATGGATCTCTAAGTCCACCATTGTGACTCACGCATGAAGTTTATCATGTCTTGTTGCTGCTCATACATAGCATAGAACATGCCATCATGTTCCTCTTTGTGAGCTTGTTATTGTCTCCATATCTCCTATGTGATATAGAGTCCAGAAGGTGTACCTACAGAAGAGTTAGTAAAAGGTAGAGTGTGTGCAGGTGATGCCTGAGGGGGAGGAATATCATGAACAGGGGATTAGTTCATCCGCTCATATTCGTCGCCGGTCTTGTTACCTTCATCCTCCGAGATGTTCAATGGTAACAGACCGATGATAGGGTCATCCTGTAAATCATACATCTAATTCCTTTGGTGTCGCACATCGGTACAACAAGAATAAGGTAAAGCTACGCTCAGTATAGTTACATTTCAAACCATGAGGGTGTATCCTCCCTCCTTCCTCACCTTGCACAATCGTATATCTCTAAAAAAATTTAAGTTTATTGTGCGAGGTGGGAGTGGTTCTAAAGTGGCTATCTCGGCATCAAGTTATAGGATACGTGAAATAAAGGTAATAAACCCCCCAAATGACATGGTTCCTCTCTTTTTCACAACAACACACATATGTGCCAACATGAAAGCCACATGATTCAATCTCCTGCGATAGAGGGCAGCTTGTAGAAAAATGAAATCTTTGGAATTTTACTTGTTAGAGCTTTTGATAACACTGAATCATACCACATATTTAACTCAAATTGCACATGTTTCTTAGGATTTTATTGCTATTTTCTTGTGTTATGCTTTTGTTTTGTTTCATTTTCAAGATTTTGTATTCCCATAGCTCCTCGTGAAGAAATGAAGAAAAACGGGCAAGAAATACCAATTTTTGAGGAAATTGTCCACATGGCATCCACCATGGCGGGCACCATAGGGTAGGTCATGACTTGGATAAGAGTCCAACTGTTGTCAACTGTCACGATCTCCACTTCTTTCTCCTTTATTTCACATGGGGAGCGCATGAGGGGATGGCAGGCGCAACCCTTATCTTATGTTTTCCCTCCCAAAAGAAATTGGGGGGCACTTTGGTCTTTCCATGTACTTTTCCTAGGCTATAAATAGATGAGTTCTTGTTCACTTCTAGGTATCCAAGCTTAGTTACATAATAGAAGCCATATATTTTCCAGTATTGTAAAGTGATAAGCTTCTCACATCAGGGAGTTATCGCATTGTCCGATCGAGTATGTAATCGAGTTTGGAGCACTCTGGTAGAAGTTAATCCTGCCGCTATTTTCTTTCCAGTCTTTTATTTCCAGTTGTACAAGATTTAAAACCTCCCGTTTGGAGCAGGTTTCTTATTTATTTCCCCGGACTATTTACTTTCCCACATTATTTACTTTCCCGCAATATCTACTTTTCCGTATTATTTAACATGTCTCTTTACATTTCCATGTTCGGTTAAGGTTTAAAGGTTAGAATGTAAGGATCATAGTGAAAGTAGTATTCCATACAAGCTGTCAATAGAAACACTTAAAGGTTGTTCTGATTTTTAACACAAGTGTTCTGCACTTCACTTCTGTTGGGTAAGATCGAAAGTCGTCCAACCTCTAGTTAAACTTGGTTAGTCTTAACTGTTCACAGGAAGCGAAAGCGCTTTGTCTAGTTAAGTAGGAGTTTTTAATACCTTAGAAAAACGATTTTAAAACTATTCTTGGATGCATTTATGGGTTTAAAGTCCGCTTCGCATGAACCTCTTTTTGTTAAAAGTTCCAGGTTAAAATACTTTTCAACAAAGTTAAGAAACTATATTTCTTAAAAACAGGTTTATTACTTTAACGCAATGCGCGCCTTTTTATAAGTGACAATAAGAGGGTTCAATTAGGGGATAAACTCGGTTCTGAATACACGAAAGCGGCAGTTCCCGTTAAATTAGTTCTTTTCATAAGTAGAAAACATTACCCTATAAGAAGTTCTATTTACACGCATTTGGAATACTACCCGGCTATGTGAATTACATTAAAGCCTGTTGTTTTAAATTGAATTTTATTTTCGTACTTTACTTTTAATTTGAACGCACGAACTCCTGATTGATTTGTCTTAGATAAACATCGTAACAATAGAAATCGATAGATTGACGTTTGGTCTCTGTGGGATCAATAATCTTTTATATTACTTTGACGCTATTTGTATACTTGCAAAAATACAGCATCAAGTTTTTGGTGCCGCTGCCGGGGACCAATTACGTCAAAAAAATTTCGTACCCTGTTGTTACACCGTCTAGACTAAAGTTTTACCTACTGGTCAATGCGAAGAACTCACAGCACTGGTAGTCTTATAGATCTATTAGAGGAACTTGAATGTTGCGCTCACGCACGTCTCTTACTTTGTAGAATTAAGGAAACTATGGCCGAAGACCGTAACCAAAGACCCCTTAAGGATTTCTCTCAACCATCCGATGACGAACCCAGTTCTAGTATTGTGAACCCCAATATTCCTGCTCACAGTTTCGAACTAAAACCCTCCCTATTACAATTAGTACAACAAAACCAATTCTCGGGTCTTCCCTCCGAGAACCCGAATCAACATCTAAAAATCTTTATCCAATTAGCTAACACTTTTAAAACCAATGGTGCTACTCCTAAGGCGATTCGTCTAATACTATTTCCTTTCTCCCTCAGAGACAAAGCCCTTACATGGTTAGATTCCCTTCTAGCCAATTCTATAACAAAGAATTCCAAATGACACCAATCGACAGAGTGCAATTTGTTGAATGAAACTCATTGTCATGGGAAATTTTGTTTCGGCTCAAACCCAACAAAACAAAGAATTCCTAAACCAGAACATTCATGTAAACGAGATGATTACCCAGTTAGGAACCAAGGTAGACCAAATAGTCACCTACAATAAGATGCTTGAAACCTAGATCTCTCACATAACTCTAAAACAAGCTCCCAAAACCATGCCCGGAGGGCAATTCCTTGGACAACCTCAAAAAAAACCCCGAGGGAAAGACAATGCAATTACTTTACGAAGTGGGACCGCCTACGATGAACCAGTTAAGTCGGCATTGAGCGAACCCAAAACTTCTAAGGAAAGCATGGTACCCACGGACGAAGTAGAGGAACCCGTAGAATCTAAAAAACAGAAAAAATAAGATAAAGGAAAAACTATAGAAAAACTAATGAACCACCTCTGCCATACAAACCTCTGTCGCAACTGCGGAAAAAAATCGACGGAAAAAATAGAAGAGTCGCCACCTTTCGTTATTTATCCCAAAGAGAGGGAAAGGAAACGATTGGAAAAAACATAACATAAAAAGGGAAAGAAAAGGTCATCGCAACCATGTCTGGATTCGGGAGTCGGTTACGCAAGGCGAAGGTATTAACACCCCTCACATCCGTCGTACTCGACGGGATCCACGCATAATTGTCTATCTAAAAGGGTGATCGATCTATCTAGCCAAAGGTCTCAGGGACAAAAGAAAAAGAAAGGAGGAACTCGACAGAGCATCACTGCTCTGGGCCTACGTGTTCCCGTCTGGTACGAGAAATCAGAGTCAACGTAGTTCAGCTAACTACGGGTGAAAGGGGGAAAGGTTGCTCGCCAAGACATCGTGTCTTGTACCTACGTACTTTCATCTGGTATGAAAGATAAGAGAAAACGTAGTTCGGGTAAAAGGACCACAGGTTTGGTTCAAAAGTTTTTTAGGCCCGAGTAGGGTTAACAATCAGTTCTAGCAGTTTGGTGTATGCAGCTCGACCATTGGAGACTTAGGCGTTACTGTTTGCGATAGAACCAAGAGTTAACAACACTCTTTTTCTGAAAAGATTTTCCTGATTAGAATTTCGAAGGATGAAAAAGGTTTGAAGTGTTTTTGTGTTTTTTAGAGAAGAAGTGTTTTGAATTTGAGTGTTCATAATGTATGTTGTGCTAAAGTCTAAAACCTAGGATCGAATGCGTCGCATATCGTCCTAAGGACGTATACTAAACACTCTAGGCAATTGAGAGGTAGCTACTCAATCACCATTTCCCAAGTATTAGGCTCATGGCACAACATCCATTATCTTTATTAAGTGTGTTAAGATTGTATGAAGATGAGAAGAGAAGGGACAAACTAAAGGGGGACTAACACAAACCTAAAGTTGTCATTCAATGGTGATCCTAAGATTGAGATTCAAAAGGGAACTACCTAATGTTATCATGCATGGTCTGAACTTAAAGTCTATCATAACCTCAAGAGGTTAGATAACTTATGGGGAACATGGAAAAGAAGAACCAAAGAAGAAGAAGAAATAACATGCAAATGAAAATGCAAACATGCAAACATAAGATGCAACACATAGAATGAAAGTGGGAGGAAAATAGTGTGGGGAAGTAGCCTCCACAAGCTCATCTCAACCAAGCATGCACATGGGAAATGAAAAGAAGAAAGGATGAGAAGAAATGCATAAAAAGAAACCACACAAAAAGAGATATCACACAAACAATGCAAACATAAGACATATGGATACCCTAAATGGAAGCAACAAAAGGAATGCACAAACCAACAAGCAATGAACATAATTTTGACCTAAACATGAACATACAACAAGCTCAACATGTCTAATATATGAAACAAGAAGAGTTGAGAGCTTATTGGGTCCACAAAGGTCATTTCCAATTCAAACTAGGTCATGCACTTGTATGAGCCACCCTAGGAAATGACTTGACTTGCAAGTCATCTCAAAATTAGGAAAAAGGCTAAAAAATTACCAAATAAAATGCACAAGGAAGCTAAATATGTTGGCAACCAGAGGCCAAAAGATCAACACAAATATCCCCTCAAAGCACCATAAAAGGAAAATGATATTCAAGATGTACCACTTTGAAATGGGAGAATCGAGGGTCAAAAGGAAAGCACCAAAAGTCAACCCTAAAGTCAACCAAACAGGGGAAAATGGTCCTCAAAATTTTTTCAACTCATCATGTGTATGAGGATCAATTTTCATTCATTGGACTCAAAAGAAATGAGAGAAACAATTAAAAGATCAAACAATGTCAAGATTGAATCCAAATAAAACACTTCCCATTGATTAATTCTTTTTTTAAATGAAAAATAATTCAAAAATAAAATAAAAATAACCCAAAAATAAAAGCCACCTCAAACTATCCAGAAAATATTTTTTGTGAATTTTATCAATAATCCTAAACAGCATCAAAACAAAACAAAAAGAAAATAGAAAATAAAATAAATAAATGGGCGGTGCAGATAGCAGCCCAAACTAGTTCAAAAAAAAATTGGGCCAGAAAGGGGGTGCAAGAAGCAACCCATCCCAAGCGCGTACCAAACAAAACTCAGGTTAAACAATAATCACGTGTGGCCGGTCAACAGCAGCGTATGGTGGAATGCATTGTGGTTCACATGATCAGATGGTATGCTAATCAAAGGGACCAGAGCGTGCTAACACATTAATGAAAATTTGAATTGGATTCCATGTGGTGAGTCAAAGTATGTGTAGCGTAGGTCTTAATCAAGACCGTGTGTTCAAAAAGTAAGCGTATCAAATGATTCACAACATGCCACCTCACCATCTCCTTCATCAAACATGTTAAAATTCAGACGGTGGCCGGGAAACAGTTTCGGTCGTCTTCTCCAAAACTCCGGCCACCGTGTACAGTAACAGCAACAACACAAGTATGAAAAGATAACCAAATTTGACAAAATAATAACCAAAATTCATCTACTCCTCACAAGGAATCCAAATCCAGCATTAGTTTTCATTTTTGAGCACCACACAAAGCGAATCGAAGAGAGAAAGAAAATGTGCTCAAACTAAAAAGCTCATAATCAGCCACCAAATGAACCCATAAATCATCTACACATTACATAGATCATGAATCAAGCAATATTTAAGCATTAAACCTCAAGAATAGAGGAAATCGTGCCAAAACAGTTTGGAGCTCCAACCAACAATCATCACAAATGCCAGTTCATTTTAGTTATTAATGATCTACATGCTTCCTAGATCTCAAATATGCAAAAATGGCAAGAAATCATGGCATAAACAGTGAGATAAGTTGAATTGAAGATACCTAGTGGAGAACTTCCACTGAGCCTTCAAATGTTGTTGAAGCTTATAGAAAATCAACCAGAAACGTTCCACAATCCTCAATAAAGCTTTTGCAATCCTCAATTTTGCTTGAAATGGAGTAAATCTCAGAATTTGTATTTCAAATTTTCTTCACTTTTTCAAAGTTGCTCTTGAGCCAATTCTGCACCAAAACCAATTGTTAGGGTTTGTGAATCTGGTTGAGGTTATATGTGATAGATTTTGATGGAAATGGAGCCCCATTACATGCTATTAAGCCCAATTGCCATTTCCATTTTTCCTTCACTTTTTGCTTGCCAAACTCGTGTAAAACCAGCTGCACATGCCTCACTCTCGCTTCCAATCACTTGCACATGGTCTGAATTGATCAAATGGCCAGCAATTGATCCTTGTTTTGATCCTATGGTGGATTTCATATTTGTTACATCATTGTGAAGAAACCATGGAAATAACCATCAAAATAACCTCAAATTGCAAATCTAACATTAAAATTATGTTTAGAATATCATTTGCACTCAGAATATGCATAAAGTTGCCTTGAAATAGTTCCAAATGAATTAATTCCAATTTATCCTTTTTAAGCCTTCTTCATGAAAAATTCACACATCAATTCTTCATTCCAAGCCAAATCCATGATTCCTTAATGTTTGGTTGAACAAATTACCCCATTTGGAGAAAGTTTCATGTTGTAAATATTTTCATTTGAAGTTTGCAAGTTGGTGAAATGGACCTTTGATTTTATGACCTATAATCTCACTTTCTCAAAATACCCATGACTTGCAAAGCTCATAACTTGAGTTCTACAAATCAGATGAAAGACTTCTAGTACAATTTGGAAAGCTAAGGCCATGAGGAACAACTTTCATGTTCATCAAAAGTTGAGTAGAAACATCCTTCTAGGTCAAAAATGGATTGGAAGTTGGTTGACTTTTGTTGATCAAAATCACATTCATCTGAGGACCTGTAACTTGTCAGCATCATAACTTGAGTTTTAGAAATCAGATGAATGACTTCTTGTACTAAAAAGAAAGCTAAGAACATGATCTACAAGTTTCATGACCATGTCAATATGAGATGAGACTTCTATCTTGAGAAAGGTGGTCTAAACAGGGGATTTTACACTAAGAACCCTAATTTAGTAACTTCTCACACTCCTTATTCTTGATGAATTGATCTTGAAATGATATATTAGACATCTAAACACAAAATCCCATGACCATAGAGACTTGGAATTGAATTTTAACCTCCTTCAATTTCACAGTTAACTGAGGATTTACCAGATGAAAACCCTAGATGCAACATTCTTGATTGTGCCTTCTTCCACCTCACACAACAACTTGAATAAGCTCCAACATGGCTCTCAAAGCACTCAATGAGCTCTCTCAACATCTTATATCCATAATCATGCATTCACAACCCTATGATGCTCTTCATCTGGCCTCCAAGTTAGGAGCTGGCCCACATACATCCATCCATCCCTTCACAAGACTATTGCCCACTTCTAGATGACCTGATGACCATTCAAACTTGAGTAACACCCCTTGCTTAGGCTCAACACTCTAGGTAACCTCCTATGCACAACCTCTTAATCCCCTGTTCAATTAAAAAAGCTATGCAATGCAAATGCTAGAAAGAAATGAAAAGAAACAAAAGCCAGCCAAAGAAAATGGTTGCGCAAATTTTGGGGTGCAACAGCTGCCCTTATTCAAACGACTAGGACCTGAGTGGATGAAAAGAGAACGACTTTCAAACAATCAAGGTAAAAGAGGGTTGAATACCAAAGAACCCGGTAAAAGACAGTTGCAATGGCAACCAGCTGACTGATCATCTGATAAAGAACACCTGGCATTGCTTCCGGTCATCTGTGTAACGCCACAGACATCAAAACCAAAGGCTAGATCAACACGCAGTTGGTAACTTCACCTTAGGAAGAGAATAACACTCACATCGTCTAAACGTAGACGGAAATACTCCAAATACTCACATCGTCTAAAATTATACGGAAAGACACCAAATACTCACATCGTCTAAAAGTAGACGGAAAAACACCAAATACTCACATCGTCTAAAAGTAGACGGAAAGACACCAAATAAAGGTTTACGCTGTCTAAGGATAGACAGAAACAATACTCACATCATCTAAATACTCACACCGTCTAAAGGTAGACGGGAAGACACCAAATACTCACATCGTCTAAAAGTAGACGGGAAAACACCAATGAAAGGTCCACATTGTCTAAGGATAGAATAAAAGAAATATCAATATCCAACATTCACATTGCCTATGGATAGACAGAAAGAGAAACAATACTCACATCGTCTAATAGTAGACGGAAAGACTCCAAATACTCACATCATCTAAAAGTAGACGGAAAGACACCAAATACTCACATCGTCTAAAAGTAGACGGAAAGACACCAAAACCACATTTCAAGACCGTTCATCGAATTGCAGAATTCTTTCGTCCATAAGAGTTAATGAAAAGAAAATATCTTCAAAGGGCCACATCGTCAATAGGAATTGACAGAAATAAAACCATCTTTAAAGAGCTATGTCGTCAATAAGAATTACCAATCAAGGGAAACCAATCATTTTTCAAATAGTCACAGTGTCAATAGGAATTGAAAGGACGAAAACCCTCCTAAAACACCATCTCATCCAATAAACAAAAAGAAAACCACGTCCGAAGCTTACAACGTCTAAGGATTGTAAGTGCTCTTGATTGGCTGCATTTTATGGCAAAATTTTAGTGCATGTATGAATGTCATGTATGATGTTATTACATTCATAATGTGGACTGTGCAAGGTAGGTTAACTAAGCTAACTATAAGTTAAGCTGGATGTCATACTCAATGTTATGACATATGTTGGATGACATCAAGTGGAGGTTTGTTATTCTGGTAGCTAGAACTCAGGAAACAAATCAGAAGCTTAAGCTGGAATGCAGGAGACATTTTAGACGCCCTAGGGGAACTAATATGTACCTGATTAAAGTGGCAAGTGTGCAGAATACTGAAGAGAGGTTTTATGATGGATAAAACCTAACTTATGCGCCCAGGCCCAAGGACTGATCTCCTGCTATAAATACCAGGAGAAGCAATCCTAGAAGGCAGCTGTTGAAGATAGAGAAATAGAGAAATCACCATAGTGGTTAAGAAGTGAAGAGGTTGGCCTTCACGATTGTGTGTTAGGAACACTTTTAATCCAAGCAACTGTTGATTGCAGTGGTTAGGTAGTTTCTAGGTTGTGTACCACTCGAAGCTATTAAGTAAGAGTGTGTGTCACTTGATCAAAGAATTGAAGCAAGATCAAGGTGTGTGTGTAGTTGAAGTGTCTCTTCTTTCTAGTGGTTAATTTGTAACTGTTTGATATCCCTGTTGTGTGATTGTAGGGAGTGAGTGGGTATACTCAGGTCTAGAGTGTCTCTAGGTCAAATTATCATTGGGTAGGTTTTAAGTGAGGAGTGCAAACTGGAGGTTTGACTCTGAATTAATTCTACTAATAGTGAAGTTTCTCCATGGCTTGGTAGCCCCTAGATGTAAGTGTGTTGCTCTGAACTAGGTCAACAACCAACTGTGTTATTTACTGCTTTATAATTACTGCATAATAGTAGATCTGTAGTGAATGTCATAGTGGATGTTATAACTTCTGTTAGAACATCCATTGTGGGCTGGCCAGAATTTTCAATTGGCATCAGAGCAGGCACCCTGCCTGTTTATTACTGGGTGAGATCTAGGGAAACAAAATTATGGTACTATGGATAAAGATATTGGATTCAAAATAGACCTCCAATTCTAGATGGTTCTAATTATGACTATTGGAAGCATAGGATGATAGCCTTCCTAAGGTCCTTAGACAGCAAGGCTTAGAGAGCTGTAAACTCTGGCTGGGAACATCCTGTGAAGACTGACAAGGACGGAGTATCTGTGCAAATTCCTGAAGAGGAATGGACCAAAGAGCAAGAGGCATTAGCTCTTGGAAACTCTAAAGCATTGAATGCTTTCTTCAATGGTATAGACAAAAACATCTTTAGACTGGTCCACCACTGTGAACTAACAAAGGATGTTTGGGACACTCTCAGAACTACTCATGAAGGAACCTCCAAGGTCAAAATGTCAAGACTTCAAATGCTGACCACCAAATTTGAAGGGTTGAAAATGAAGGAAGAGGAGACCATTCATGAGTTTTACATGAATGTTCTTGAACTTGCAAACACCTCAGGAGTTCTGGGTGAAAAGATGACTGAAGAGAAACTTGTAAGAAAGATTCTGAGGTCACTACCTAAAAGGTTTTCCATGAAGGTAACAACCATTGAAGAAGCTCAAGACATATGCCACATGAAAATGGATGAACTCATTAGATCCCTTCAAACCTTTGAGATGGGGGTGTGTGATCAGGCTATGGAGAAAAAAAGAAAAAGTATAGCTCTTGTCTCAAACTCTGCAGAGGCTTCAGATCATGAAAAAAAGGAAGATCTATCAGAGGCAATAGTCGTGCTTGGAAGAAAGTTCAACAAACTGGCCAAAAGGATAGATGCTAAGTCTAAACCTTATTTCAAAAGCTTACCTGCTGACAAAGAAAAAATTAAAGATAAAGCCAACCAAAGCAGAGGAGTACAGTGTCATGAGTGTGAGGGATATGGACATGTTAGAAAGGAATGCCCCACATACCTCAAAAAGAAGGGAAAAGGTCTAACAGTTACTTGGTCTGATGAAGATTCTGACAGTGGATCAGAAGGAGAATCATCCAAACATGTTACTGTTCTCAACAATGTGTGTGTATCTGATGGTGACTCAAGTGAAGAGGAGCTAACTTATGATGAACTAGATAAATCATATAAGAAGTTGTCCATCAGAAGCACAGAGCTGTACCAGCAAGGAGAGCATCAGAAGAAGCTCATCAAAGAGTTGGAAGATGAAAAGAGAGAGCATCTAGTTACTATAAACTCACTCCAAGGAGAGGTAAAGGAGTTGAAAGGAGAAAAGGAGCAAATGAAATAATCCATAAGGATGCTCAACTCTGGAACTGACACCCTAGAGGAGATTCTTTAGAGTGGTCAGACTGCAGGAAATAGGTCTGGTGTAGGATTTGTTGAAAATCAAAATCCTGTCTTGAAACCCAAGAGGTTGCAGCTTGAGATTCAAAAGTTACAAAGGATGTCACAGTCAAAGTTACAACATCCTCCACACAGAAATTGGAATCAAGTCAAGAGACAATTCCAAAGGCATAAATGCTACCACTGTCGAAAACTTGGGCATATTCGAGTTGTGTGCTTCTGGTTGCATGGATTTCCTAGCTAAAGCAAGACCAAACAAGGTAAGTATGGAAAAATACAGCATCATGATACACATGGAAAAAGACAACCTCATGCCAAGCCTGACAAGAGGCAGAATCAGGCTAAGAAAGAAGTGCATAACAAACAAAATCAATGGATTTCCAAGACTGTTGCACTAGCAGTACACACTTTTCCAAGGATGCCTACCAATGAAGATTGGTACTTTGACAGTGGCTGCTCCAGGCATATGATTGGAATTGAGGAGCTGTTGATCAAACTCAAACTTCATTCATCTAGTCATGTAACCTTTGGTGATGGAGCTAGAGGAGAAATCGCATGTGCTGGACAACTTGACAGTCCTAAAGCTCTAGAATTGAAGGATGTCCTGTTAGTTAAAGGATTAACTATCAACCTAATAAGCATAAGTCACCTATGTGATCAAGGTTTAAAAGTCCACTTTTCCAAAGACAAGTGTGTGGTGATCAATGAAGAGGGTAAGGAAGAAATGAGGGGATCTAGATCCAAGAATAACTGTTACCTATGGGAACCCAGCAGTAACATAAATTGATTGGTAAATGAAGAAAAGGATCACCTAGGGCTAGAGAAAAGAACCAGGTCCAAATCATCAGCAAAGGGATCCTCAAAATATGCTTCAGAAAGAAGGACAGGTTGTAAGAAAAGTCTGGTGGGAAGGCTAGACAAGAAGGGATTCCCAAATATTGGTCATCAGGTAAAGCTAGATATGCTATATTGGAACCTGATGGAGTCCATGGAAACTACCCTGCAGAAAAGAAGCAATGTCACTCCTGATGTCATGACCTTGTTCTGTGACATCCAGCGTACCATACAAGCAAGTCCTGGTGAGTCTAAAAGAGGCATGGTCAGGGGTAACGTGTGGAAAGGTCAAAAAGCGTGTGCAAAACCTGGTGGTCATGACTTAAATGCTGCTGACAATGACTCAAAAAGCATCAAGGAGCCTCAATTTAAAAAGTTGAGTTCCTCTAGTACTGATGAGTTATAGCAATTAAAGGGAATGAGGAATCACATTTTGAAACTAAATCATTTAATGATAAGTCAAAACGGTATGTTCCCTACTAGTGGGAAATCATTCCTCACTCCCACGTATATAACACACTCCCTCTACTATTGGTCTCTTAAAAAATGCTCCAACTTCCATACCGTCTCAAACAAGCACATAAAAGATCCCTCATCTCAATCAACGTCATCGACTATGGCGTAACCAACCTCTAGAATGAACACAAGGAATGCTGAAGCAAACCCTAATGAGGCTCTGGAGATTGCTCCACTATGTATGATGACTCCTAAAGGATTGCTGGTAAAGCAACCAAAAAGGATGCATGCAAGACAATCTAAACATTGTAGCTCAGATTAAGCTCCTCCTACGACTACATCTGATGACCTAAATACAGAGGAAGCTAGACGAACGCACCTTGAAATTACTGCGATGGTTGCTAGTGCTCTCAACATTCCCATATCAGTTACCATTAATGGGACTGAGCCTAATCAAGGTGATGTCCCACACAATGTCAAAGCATTGGGAAACAACTCTCTAGAAGGGAAGAATAAGGAGGAAAGGTCTGATAAAGGGAATGATGATTTGCATGAAGCCAAAGATGTTGAGGTAGTAAACCTAGAAGAGTACTCTGACGATGATCTCATAGCAACGATCAATCCAGGCATTGCCAAAAGATTGATGAAAAGAAAACGGAAAAAGGTGGCTAACCAAAGCTCACCCAAGAAAAGGGATGTTGAGAAGACTACTGAGCAAGAAGATACCACCAAGAAGGTTGGAACTAAGAGGAGTCAGGTTAGACCCTCCAAAGGGTGGAGCAAGGTAACCATCAAGAAGAGAAAGATTGAATCAAGACCAGAACAAGAAACAGATTCTGATGTTGCTATGGATGTCAGTAACACCCAACCAAAGAGGAAACCTGCTTCCAGCAAGCTGGATAAAAATGTTCTTGAGGTGCCTATTGATAATATATCCTTTCACTATCCATCATGTGTTAATAGATGGAAATATGTGTATCAAAAGAGGCTGGCCTTGGAAAGGGAGTTAGCTCAAACTTCTCTTGACTGTAAAATGATTCTTGACCTTACTCATAAGGCTGGTTTGATGAAGACTGTCACCCACTTTCCACCATGTTATGAGATTCTTGTGAAAGAGTTCATAGTGAACCTGTCAGAAGCTTGTGCTGATAGGATGTCTAAGGAGTTTGGTAAGGTATATGTAAGGGGAGAATATATAAATTTTTCAGACTATATCATCAATAAGTATTTGGGAAGACCACATGCAGGAAAGTCTGAACTTACTGTATCTGACCATCAAGTGTGCCAAGAGATAACTGCCAAATAGGTCAAGAACTGGCCTTCCAAAGGGAAACTAGTGGCTAGCAAACTCAGTATGAAATGTGCTAAGCTTCATAAAACTGGTGCAGCCAATTGGGTTCATACCAATCATAAAGCGACTGTTGCTACTATTTTGGGAAGATTTTTGTATACTGTAGGGACAAAAGCTGACCTCAACTATGGGACCTACATTCTTAATCAAACAATGAAGCATGCTGGAAGCTACAGTGTACAGGGACCTATTGCCTTTCCATCACTTATATGTGGAATCATCTGTGAGCAGCATCCCAATATCATCAAAAAGGGTGATATAGTGTGCAGGAGAGAAACTCCTTTAACATTCAATTCTAAGTTGTTCAAAGGAAGGCATGTTCCTGACATGGATTTAACTTCAGCTGAGACATCCAATAAAGGTCCCAAAACCAAAAAGGCTGAAGTCATGGAGACCATTAGAGAAACATGCAAAGAACTGGAGGCAAGGAAGAAAACACTTGAAAAGCTGCTATAGTCTCTTGAACAAGATGAGGATACATACAACTCAGAATATGTTACCAAGGAAGATGATGATACTAGGGAAGATGGCAGTCAAGAGGCTGGTTCAGAAGAGGCTGATGACTGCTCAGGGGAAGAAAGTGACACCACTGCAGACAGCACTGAAGAAACTGGTGGGGACGAGTCCAGCCCAGCTGCAGAAGAGGATTGATGTCTTGCAACACACTCCACTTATGGATGATGGGGTGCACAAAGGAGTACTGCTGGTTGATAATTTAGAATCATGTGAATCCTATGTAAACCTCTGAATTGTCCTTGCTCTGCTTGAATTATCTTTTTGTAAAAGAACTCTTAACAATTATCTGTCCCTACAACTTTTGACCTCTGCTAAGTATTTAGTTGGATCTTAATTTGTGGCTAAGAAGGGGGAGAGAGTGTTAGATAAAAGCATGAACAGGTGCATAAAGCAGGGGAAGAATTGGCTGATAACCAATGTGCACCACAGGTTATGTGGTAGTAGTAGTAACAGCAGGTGGAAGAACAAGACATCCATGAGTTGTGGTACATTTACAGTAGTAACTGCAGGTGCTGCTAATGAGACGTGTGTATGTGATAACAACTATTTGGGCTGTTACTGATGTGCTATGTATGCCATGTATGCTAGAACTAGGAACTATATGCTAGTGACCAAGTGCCAACTTTAGGAGTAGAATAAGAGCATAGTGCAACCCTTCAGGGGGAGTAGCACAACTGTGTGACAGGATGTTAGCCTGAATGTCATCATATCCAGAGCAGGCTGGATGAATATATGTGACTGCAGGCTGGTTGCAGGTGAAGTGTACAAATGATGTGCATCAGTTGAGGGGGAGTAACTCTGTGTGTTACTCAACTAGCAAAGGGTGACAACTGTAGTAGTAGTCTATAGAGAGTTAACAAAGTGAGTGTTAACAGGGCTGAAAGCCAACTGTGAGGAGTCTGAGAGCTTGAGCAGCAAGTGACTTACCTGCATGACATGACCTATGTTAAGTCTTCTGCTGTGTGTAAATCTCTGATGTAAGTACATAGTGTTTTAGCCAAAAAATTTCCAAAGGGGGAGTTTGTAAGTGCTCTTGATTGGCTGCTTTTTGTGGCAAAATATTAGTGCATGTATGAATGTCATATCTGATGTTATTACATTCATAATGTGGACTGTGCAAGGTAAGTTAACTAAGCTAACTATAAGTTAAGCTGGATGTCATACTCAATGTTATGACATATGTCGAATGACATCAAGCAGAGGTTTGTTATTCTGGTAGCTAGAACTCAGGAAACAAATCAAAAGCTCAAGCTGGAATGCAGGAGACATTTTAGACGCCCTAGGGGAACTAATATGTACCTGATTAAAGTGGCAAGCGTGCAGAATACTGAAGAGAGGTTTTATGATGGATAAAACCTAACTTATATGCCCAGGCCCAAGGACTGATCTGCTGCTATAAATACCAGGAGAAGCAATCCTAGAAGGCAGCTGTTGAAGATAGAGAAACAGAGAAATCACCATAGTGGTTTAGAAGTGAAGAGGTTGGCCTTCACGATTGTATGTTAGGAACACTTGTGATCCAAGCAACTGTTGATTGCAGTGGTTAGGTAGTTTATAGGTTGTGTACCACTTGAAGTTGTTAAGTAAGAGTTTGTGTCACTTGATCAAAGCTTTGAAGCAAGATCAAGGTGTGTGTGTAGTTGAAGTGTCTCTTCTTTCTACTGGTTAATTTGTAACTGTTTGATATCACTGTTGTGTGATTGTAGGGAGTGAGTGGGTATACTCAATTCTAGAGTGTCTCTAGGTTAATTTGTCATTGGGTAGGTTTTAAGTGAGGAGTGAAAATTGGAGGTTTGACTCTGAATTAATTCTACTGATAGTGAAATTTCTCCCTGGCTTGGTAGCCCCCAGATGTAAGTGTGTTGCACTGAACAGGGTCAACAACCAACTGTGTTATTTACTGCTTTATAATTTCTGCATAATAGTAGATCTGTAGTGAATGTCACAGTGGATGTTATAACTTCTATTTGAACATCCATCGTGGGTTGGCCAGAATTTTCAAGGATAGACGGAGAGAAAACCATATCCGAAGCTTACATCGTCTAAGAATAGACGGAGAGAAAAACATGCTGGGGAAACACGTCGTCAATAGGAATTGACGGAAAGAAAGTTTGCTTAAGGATGTCATCATCAGAGGACTGATGGACAAAGCATAACCGTCGTATGATATGAAACCCGAGTAAGCCGATAAGCTGTCTGAACAAAGCTGCTGGATAAATTCCCCTGTATTGATTGAAGAGTGATAGTTGCCATGGAAGGCTGACAGAAACTGGCTTATGCTTCGAATACATATGCGTATGTTTGAATATGGCGTAATGTTCCATACGAAATGGAAATGCTACGCATTTGAGGATGAAATGCAAAGATGATGCAAATATGATAACTACATGCAAAGATGCAGATGCAGGCCCGAGCCGCCGAGGAAAGCTAGAAACAACAGAACCACTCCAGCAAAATAAATGCTGAAGAGATGGAACCAACTCCGCTGGGGATAACCAGATGTGCCAAGTATGATTGGACTATACTGGGGATAGCTTATACGTGCCAATGATGATTGGACTTTTGCTGGAGAAAACAAACGAAGTTATCTGGCGTACCAAAGGGAATTGGATTTGCAAAGGATCAGGTACGACTGATGCTGGAAAAATACCCCGTCTGAGCTCGGAGGTTTTGGCTGAAGGGTCAAGGAATAGTAACACGACTTCCCGACATTCGTCTTGCACTTGAAAGTTGACTAAACTTGTTTGAACAGCTCTGAGTAGCTCTAGAGAGGAACAATTCCTTCATTTCCAATTTTTCCCCAGCCCGTGGGATCTCTGTGGGGATGTTCCTCGAAAGGAAATCTGAAATCTCATGCCCTGATGGCTTGATATGGACTGTCTAAATACCTTGCACCCCAGAGAAGTGCTTCATATTAACTGCCCCACGGATAAGAATAGCTTCGATGCTCTTAAGGTGGCGTGCCCCAATCTGTAATGACATTGCCCCTGATTGGCTGATCTGTGGGGAAAGTGCCTCTTGGCTGCGAGAGATTCACCAAATCTCGACTTGACTACTTCAGATGAATTGACCTCTGGATGGCTGACTCCCATGCTATGATCATTTGATATAACTTTCCCTAGTTCGATGGAGTATTCAGGCAATCCGCATTCTATCCTGATCAATCTTTCCATTATGGAAACTTTCCTGCTGTTAATCGCTTACTCGCAAGTAAAACAACTTGCCCTGCATAAAAGATATATCAAATGCAATGTATATGACAGTTTTGAAATTCCAATCTGTTCACTGGAAAAATTTGTGACATAAAGTGAATAAATCATTTATCAACATGTCAACATTAATATAATGTTGTAAGAGGAATCCTTTTAGGAGTCAGTTTCGATGCGATCTTTACCGAAGTATGCTTTCGAAACAAACCTGCTCCAATTAGGACTTTTTTAGGTTGTAACATGGTCGGGCTCACTATTTACAAGGAAAGCATAAAGGCTCAAGATTTATTGTAACCCACCCATTCTCCGTGATGTTCTCCAATCCTACATTCAGCTAATTTGACACTTGCGCTCACCTCTCAGAGGTTGAATGACAGGAGTGATGGTTCAGGAAACCATAAGTTTTTGGAGCGACAGTCACTTGATTTTCGTCTTTTGGTGCCTGAATCACACGACTTGTTTTTCATCACCATTTTTTTAATTTCCCTAAATTTTGCCTGGACTGGCTCTTTCGAGCTTCTCTTGATTTCAACGTCCAGCGAGATGCCCTAATTTTTGCCTATGTCGCTTGTTTTCAAGATTCGACTTAGCGGGCTTTTTCTTTTTCTTTTCTTCTCTTTTTTTGAACAAATCGTGTGACATCGGCTTGTCTGACTTGTTGAAAGGGAATGTGACTGTTTCACTCCTTGATCAACAAGGTTTAACCATTGAGGTTATTTAGGCACGACCTATAAAGGTGAGATTTATCCTCGAACGGGAACAACTCCTATTGTAATTTGGATGCTCGGTCAAATTAGCTGACACCTATCCGGCCCCGGGTTAAGAATTAGGATTTTTTGTTTTCAGAAAGAAATCCTACTACTAGGCTCAAAGGGGTTGACAAGGGATTATCATCCTTATATCTCTGGTGTTTGGGAATTTGAAACAATGCATGTATATCATCAGCAAGTTTTATTTCAAAAGCATACAATCGGAAGCTTGCGCATCTCTAAACTTCGTCATCCTCCCCAGATTCCGCTTAAACAAGCGTATAACATCTGTAAAAAAGCAATTAGTGAACCCGAATGGATTAAATCAAAACATGCATATTAATTTCATTAATATCAATTGAAAACAACAAGTTTTACAAATGAGATTGCACTTTAAACAGAATAGAAATTACAAACATAAAGAAATAACAGGATAAAATGAAAATTGCCAGCTTCTGGGAACTGGGCTTTCACACTGATTAGCTGTTGCGGGAAACGCGACCCTTGAAGCCTTCAAACTCAGTCAGACGAGCGATGTACGACCAACCTTCCTCCTGGAAAAGATATACACTTTCGGTCCATCAGCTATTGTACCTTGGCTTGAAAAGCCTCGCAATCTTCAGTAGAATTCCCTATGGATCCTCCATGATATCCACACTGAGCACTAGGATCATACCCGGGAGGGTAAGGTTCTGGAAGTGGTTTGAGAGCTTTGGGCTCCACCAGAGAGTTCCGAACTAGGTGCGGTAGCAACTGACTGTACGACATAGGGACTGGACGAAGGGAAGCATTCCTTCTTTTCAAATTGTTGTTGCGGGGCCTACTCTGAATCTGGCGACAGTAATCTTGTTGCGATGATTCAAAAGGTCGTGGACTCTGAACAGCAGAAACATCTGGTGACTGGGCTTGGACTCTTGAGGACCCTCTTTGCTTGAGCGCTTTCATCCTTAAACTTGATCCAAGAACAGGCAGCAACTGTGGGCAGGGGGATTCTGACACCAAAGATTGTAGGATATACTTTTGACCTACTGCAGCTTTAGGAATGGGAAAAGGAATATCCATCTCTTTTTCACAACAGGGAGCAAACTCGCCTGATACCTTCATGCCGCCCGGCGTGAATTCAATTGTCTTCGAATCAATCAGGTCTTGAACCTTATGCTTAAAATCTTTACAGTTCGCGACGTTGTGCCCCTGTCCCTCAGACTGGAAATCACAATAAGCATTGATGTCAAAGCCCGGTGGTGGTTGGCCAGTAAGTGGAGCCAAAGTCTGAGGCTTAACCAACTGAAGTTTGAGCAAGAGTTGCACCAACTTAGCATAATCCATGGGGATCTCATCGAAGATTCTTTCTTGAGATTTTATCCTTTGACCATATCTTCTAACCCTGGGATTCTCCTGAGAAACAGGACACAACAGATGACACGGAAATTTTGGAACCTCCGGTTGTGCAGCAGACTTCTGACACACATTACGCTCTAGTAATGGCTCCACAAACAGAAGTGGAACAAGCATCTTTGCTGCAGCTTCAGGCACTTGATCACCTTCTTTTCTGAGCACACTCCTCATCACTTCCATGATTAAGCCCACTTGAGTTTTCAACTGATGGTTCTCTTCTCTGAGCGCATTCTGATCCAAGCGCAACACTTGCATGTCCGTAATGAACTTCCCCATCTGGCTCTTGACTTCTCTCAGCTCTGCTTGAACTTGCTCCATGACTTTTTGGGAATTCCTGTGTCTTATTGTATAACCTGCAACAAACTAACGGAGTACATAAAGTCAGATTAACAGCTCCGAGGTACTTGTTACACAAAAATAATATGCAAGATGCAAACCAGCATGCAACAGGGAAATCTCAAAATAGCACCAAGGCAACAAGGAACCCAAGATCCAAACAGGGATAACCATCACACACATATGCACCATACAGGAGTAAATGAATACAAACAGAGTGACCCCGACCAACAAGCCTGGCGATGGTCAGCATACAATAATGAACAAATCCTACACAGGGATACAACCCTCCACTGAGTCTTCAGTTTGATACTCTTCTGAACAAATTCTCTCGGTGAACTCCTCCATAACATGAACTGATACACCCGCTTGGCTAGATAAGAGAGGATCATTGATTTGAACACCCTGGAACGTGACTGAGATCCTGTTGGAATTCAGCAAAGCCTGAACCTGGCTCCTAAGCACCTTACAATCTTCTGTTGAATGCCCCTGTGCCCCAACATGTACTCACAGTGGGCACTGACATCGAAGCCTGACGAATATGGCGGAATCTCTAGATTAATCATCTTCGGCACTATCAAACCACCTCTGATCAAATCCGACAACAACTGACTATACGATACCGACAACTGAGTAAAATTCCTTTATGGTTTCCTGGGTCTTCGTCTAGCGTGCTGACGCGGTTGACAACGGTAAGACTGTTGACCCTGGCGGGAGACAGATACCTGATATACAAACCCAACAGACTGCTGACTTTAAACACTCGAGGTATATGAAAACTGAACTTGGGATATAGGAGATTCTGAAAGAACATCACTTCCTCTTTCCCATTCATCCTGAGAACTCACAACTGACTCATTCTCCTCAACTGAGATATAGGGGATGTTTCGAATCTTTCCACTCTTGATTCCACTCTCGACACGTTCACCCATTATTACCAAGTCAGCAAAGTTTGACATTCCACCGCTGATCAAATTGTCAAAGTAATGGCCTTTCAAGGTACCCAAGAATATGTCCACTAACTCTCTATCCTGAAGTGGAGGTTGAACACGAGCAGCTAACTCTCTCCATTTCTGCACATATCCTCTGAAGGATTCATTGTCCGCCTGAGATAATTCTTGCAACTTCACGCTAGTAGGAGCCATGTTGAGATTATAGTCATATTGCTTCACAAAGGCATTGGCTAAATCCGACCATGATTTGATGCAACCACTTTCCAACTGCATATACCAATTCAACGATGCTCCACTCAGACTATCCTGGAAGCAGTGAATCATAAGCTCATCATTGTGGACATGTGAGGTCATTTTCCTGCAGAACATCACCAAATGCTGCTTCGGGAAACTACCTCCTTTGAACTTCTCAAAATTTGGCATTTTAAACATCGGCGGCATCACAAGACCTGGCACCAGACACATGCTCGCAGCACTCAAATCAAAAGTATCCTGACTCATCAGGGCATCGAGCTTTTCCTCCAACAGCTGACATTTTCCCATAAATTCAACAGTCAGCGGGTCTTCAACATTAGCCTTTGGAACAGTCCTCTGAGAATCTGGCACGGGGAAAGTGAAACTCTGATAGTCTGTGTCATGGAGGAAGTAGAATCTCTATCTCTGGTAATAGGATGCTCTTCAATAGGAATCGGCACAGGCTGAGCTTGAGCAACACTGTTCACTGGGGTCCTCTAAATACCAGCCTCTCCTCTAGTCATAGCTGACATGGCTTCCACGAGCTGATTCAAATGATTCTTCATCAATTCAAACTTTGTCCTTGCAACAACCAAGTTCTGCTCTCCTGAGTTCATGATCCTTCCAAAAGCTAACTCAAGTCCAATACGAATGTCGAGAAATCAACTGACGAAGCAGACAAAAGACGGGTAAGCTCCCTAATTCGGCTGAGGATGGATATGCAAAAATGAAATGCAAATGAAAAAGAATGCTAAATGAAAAATGATAATGCACACACAAGGGATCAAGACTATTGCGCTGCTGATTGAGGAAGATCAGAGCTCTACTCCAGCAAGAACATAACACTGCTCTGATAGAAACCAACTAATACCAATAATCCAGATTCAAACTGTAGAGAAAACCGGGTAATCTGAAGGTAAAGGTTTCCTGCATAACTCCAGTCCCACTCACAGGTATGGACCTATTCACTGATACGGTACGACATCCTATGTGTTTGTCAGCGTCACAGACTTTCAAGAAACGATGATACGTTCACCATTTCTGGTTTAGCATCATCATCTTACGAAGAGGCCTCACTTAGCTGACTCACAAATGATCGGTTCCCAGAGTCGACAATCCTTAGATCCAACATCCCGTCAAGCCCTAAGGGCTAGTTGGGAAGTCATCAAAGAGAATCTCGGCTGAGCACGAATTTCATGGGGAACTATGCCTGCTAAGCAAACAGGGCCCCCACTAATCTCCACTACTAATGCTAGGTATGTACTCAAACCTAGGTCCGACTTATCACTCATCAGAACTTCCCATTCCCACAGCACAACACAAATGATATATGATGCGGAAAATAAATGCGGGAAAGTAAAATGCAAAAGAAAATAAAGTACATATATACAACGCCCAAAGATAAACAAACAAGCGCTAGGATTGACTCGTATAGGGAACCAGAGTCCCTAGCAGAGTCGCCAACTGTCGCAACTGCGAAAAACAACCGGCAGAAAAAACAGAAGAGTCGCCACCTTTCTTTACTTATCCCAAAGAGAGGGAAAGGAAACGATCGGAAAAAACCTAATGAAAAAAGGGAAAGACAAGGTCATCACAACCATATCTGGATTCGGGAGTCGGTTACGCAAGGGGAAGGTATTAGCACCCCTCACGTCCGTCGTACTCGACGGGATCCACACATTGTTGTCTATCTAAAAGGGTGATTGATCTATCTATCTAAAGGTCTCAGGGACAAAAGAAAAATAAAGTAGGAACTCGACAGAGCATCACTGCTATGGGCCTACATATTCCCGTCTGGTACGAGAAATCAGAGTCAACGTAGTTCGGCTAACAACGGGTGAAAGGGGGAAAGGTTCCTCGCCAAGACATCACGTCTTGTGCCTTCATACTTTCATCTGGTATGAAAGATCAGAGCAAACGTAGTTCGGGTAAAAGGACCACATGTTTGGTTCAAAAGTTTTTTAGGCCCGAGTAGGGTTAACAATCAGTTCTAGCAGTTTGGTGTATGCAGCTCGACCATTGGAGACTTAGGCGTTACCGTTTGCGATAGAACTAAGAGTTAACAACACTCTTTTTCTGAAAATATTTTCTTGATTAGAATCCCGAAGGATGAAAAAGGTTTGAAGTGTTTTTGTGTTTTTTAGAGAAGAAGTTGTTTGAATTTGAGTGTTTATAATATATGTTGTACTAAAGTCCAAAACCTAGGATCGAATGCGTCGCATATCGTCCTAAGGACGTATACTAAACACTCTAGGAAATTGAGAGGTAGACACTCAATCACCATTTCCCAAGTATAAGGCTCATGGAACAACATCCATTATCTTTATTAAGTGTGTTAAGATTGTATGAAGATGAGAAGAGAAGGGACAAACTAAAGGGGGACTAACACAAACCTAAAGTTGTCATGCAATGGTGATCCTAAGATTGAGATTCAAAAGGGAACTACCTAATGTTATCATGCATGGTCTGAACTTAAAGTCTATCATAACCTCAATAGGTTAGATAACTTATGGGGAACATGGCAAAGAAGAACCAAAGAAGAAGAAGAAATAACATGCAAATGAAAATGCAAACATGCAAACATAAGATGCAACACATAGAATGAAAGTGGGAGGAAAATAGTGTGGGGCAGTAGCCTCCACAAGCTTATCTCTACCAAGCATGCATATGGTAAATGAAAATAAGAAAGGGTGAGAAGAAATTCATAAAAAGAAACCACACAAAAAGAGATATCACACAAACAATGCAAACATAAGACATATGGATACCCTAAATGGAAGCAACAAAAGCAATGCACAAACCAACAAGAAATGAACATAATTTTGACCTAAAAATGAACATACAGCAAGCTCAACATGTCTAATATATGAAACAAGAGGAGTTGAGAGCTTATTGGGTCCACAAAGGTCATTTCCAATTCAAACTAGGTCATGCACTTGTATGAGCCACCCTAGGAAATGACTTGACTTGCAAGTCATCTCAAAATTAGGAAAAAGGCTCAAAAATTACCAAATAAAATGCACAAAGAAGCTAAACATGTTGGCATCCATAGGCCAAAAGATCAAAGTAAATATCCCCTCAAAGCACCATCATAGGAAAATGATATTCAAGATGTACCACTTTGAAATGGGAGAATCGAGGGTCAAAAGGAAAGCACCAAAAGTCAACCCTAAATTCAACCAAACAGGGGCAAAATGGTCTTAAAGATTTTTTTAACTCATCATGAGTATGAGGATCAATTTTCATTCATTGGACTCAAAATAAATGAGAGAAACAATTAAAAGATCAAACAAAGTCAAAATTGAATCCAAATAAAACACTCCCCATTGATTAATTCTTTTTTTAAATGAAAAATAATTCAAAAATAAAATAAAAATAACCCAAAAATAAAGGACACCTCAAACTATCCAGAAAATATTTTTTGTGAATTTTATCAATAATGGAAGTATTTTAAATTGAATTAATCATAAACAACATCAAAATAAAATTAAAAGAAAATAGAAAATAAAATAAATAAATGGGCGGTGCAGATAGCAGCCCAAACTAGTTCAAAAAACAAACTGGGCCAGAAAGGGGTTGCAAGCAGCAACCCAGACCAAGCGCGTACCAAACAAAACTCAGGTCAAACAATAATCACGTGTGGCCGGTCGACAGCAGCGCATGGTGGAATGCATTGTGTTTCACATGATCAGATGGTATGCAAATCAAAGGGACCAGAGCGTGCCAACACATTAATGAAAATTTGAATTGGATTCCATGTGGTGAATCAAAGTGTGTGTAGCGTAGGTCTTAATCAAGACTGTGTTTTCAAAAAGTAAGCGTATCAAATGATTCACAACATGCCACCTCACCATCTCCTTCATCAAACATGTTAAAACTCAGACGGTGGCCAGGAAACAATTCCGACCGTCTTTTCCAAAACACCAACCACCGTCTACAGTAACAGCAACAACACAGGTATCAAAACATAACCAAATTTGACAAAATAATAACCAAAATTCATCTACTCCTCACGAGGAAGCCAAATCCAGCATTAGTTTTCATTTTTGAGCACCACACAAAGTGAATCGAAGAGAGAAAGAAAATGTGCTCAAACTAAAAAGCTCATAATCAGCCACCAAATGAACCCAGAAATCATCTACACATTACATAGATCATGAATCAAGCAATATTTAAGCATTAAACCTCAAGAATAAAGCAAATCGTGCCAAAACAGTTTGGAGCTCCAACCAACAATCATCACAAGTGCCAGTTCATTTTAGTTATTAATGATCTACATGCTTCCTAGGTCTCAAATATGCAAAAATGGCAAGAAATCATGGCATAAATAGTGAGATAAGTTGAATTGAAGATACCTAGTGGAGAACTTCCACAGAGCCTTCAAATGTTGTTGAAGCTTACAGAAAATCAACCAGAAACATTCCACAATCCTCAATAAAGCTTTTGCAATCCTCAATTTTGCTTGAAATGGAGTAAATCTCAGAATTCGTATTTCAAATTTTCTTCACTTTTTCAAAGTTTCTCTTGAGCCAATTCTGCACCAAAACCAATTCTTAGGGTTTGTGAAGCTTGCTGAGGTTATATGTGATGGATTTTGATGGAAATGGAGCCCCATTACATGCTATTAAGCCCAATTTCCATTTCAATTTTTCCTTCACCTTTTGCTTGCCAAACTCGTGTAAAACTAGCTGGGCATGCCTCATTCTTGCTTCCAATCACTTGCACATGGTCTGAATTGATCAAATGGCCAGTGTTGCGGTGAAAATTGGATGTCAGGCTATTAATTAACTTGAACCGTATTTCTTTTTACAACCGGTCTTTAATTTATCCAAAGGATAGGTCTAAAGAAAGAAAGAACCTTTTGCGCAATGTGACAACAACGCTTTAAGAGATTCGGGGATTCGGGGGTTGGTTATATCTAGGGAAGGTATTAGCACCCTAAATATCTGTAGTATTCTACAGGAACCTTTTGTTTAATTACTTGCTAAGTTTGTGAATTGTGCACTATGGTTTAAGGATTGGGAATTGAGATAAAATAAATAAAAAGGCCTAAGTGGTTTTCTAAGTGTGCTCGCAAAGGCATCGCACCTTCTGCCTATGTATCCTGACTAGGATAAAATCAAAGCAATCGTAGTTCACCTCACAAGGGAAAATAACACTTGATGACGATCAAGGTTCAATGGGGAACAAACATGACAATGTTTGTGTGGAGTTTGACAAAACTCCCTAATCTAAGTTGTAGAAGGGGGAAGTAAGAAATCATGACGATGATTCTTACACAGAGTTGACGAACTCTTTCCTAGGGTTCTAGTTGAAGAACGCTCCTAGTACGGGTGGGTCTTTTAGACTTAAGCAAAGTATAAGGCTTCTAATCTAAGGTGAAAATGACTTAATAAAGTCAAGGGTGTGATTGAATAAGTTATCTATGACATCGAGGGTCAAGTGGACAGACCTTCCTTTGGGGGGAGACTGGGGAAACGACTTGGACGAGAACTAACGAGTTTCGTCGCTTGGGGATAAAAGAAAATAAAATGCTAGACAAGATGATAATCAAGGTGAAGCATAATCATGGTGTCGCTACTGTGAAAATCGGCGCCGGCTGAACAGAAGAGTCGCCACCGTGCGTTATTTATCCCAACGGAGGGAAAGGAAACGCTCGAGGTAAACCTACCGCAAAACGGGGAAAGGAATGGTCATCGCAACCAAATCCTGGATTCAGGAGTCGGTTACGCAAGGGGAAGGTATTAGCACCCCTCACGTCTGTCGTACTCGACGGGATCCACGCTTGTTTTCTAGTACGGATTGTTATTCTATCTATTCTATAGGTCAGGGGTTAAAAGAAAAGAAAATGACTCGGCAAAGTATCGCACTTTATGCCTACGTACGGGAAGGGAGGGGAAGGTTGCTCGCTAGGATATCGCATCCTATGCCTACGTACTTTCATACAGCATGAAAGATCAGAGCAAACGTAGTCCGGGCCACGTACGACACAAGTCTGTCTTGATTGTTTTTTATCTCCTTCTGAAAAAGTGTTCTTCCGATTACCGGTCCAAGCGGACAAAAATGACGTTTTGATGAGTTCACATTCTTTTACGGAAGAAGTGTCTTTTATTGTGTTTGAAATTTTATTGTATTTTTCTGTTTGTTTGGAGAAAGAAGAGACAGAACTCTAAAATCTATGGTTTAAAAAGGGAATAAAACTAACCTAATGTTATCATGCATGGGTTAAGACCTAATGTCTATCATGCTCCTCTCTTGCGCAGAGAGAAACAGAGATCCTAAGGGATAAACAAAAACAGAAACAATAGTATATATACAATAAAGCAGTAAAATGCATGGATGCAACAATACAAGCGAGGCAAGGGAGTCCCACTCAACCTCGAACCTAGAAAACAACAGGCAAAAGTGAACAAAATTCGCTTTCAACCTAACAGATTAAATGGCAAATAATACAGTCAGGGAAATTCAAACAATACATCAAAAATTATAAACAGCAAAAAAAATACAGCAAACAGCAGTCTTCATCAACATCTGTCTTCAAGTCATCTTCAACCATCTACAGGCTTCAAGCAAGCATCAGTCTTCATCTTCACAGCCTTCAAGCAAGGTCTCTATCTTCAATCCTTCAGGGCTTTTCTTCAAGTCTCACTCTCCAAGATGAGAAACAGGTAAGAGGATGAACTGGAATGTTAAACAGCTAGTTGACCACCAAAGGTGGCAAACAGACTGTTAACAACATGTAGAATGTTTCTCTCAAGAGTTCTATCTCTTAGACACTGTCACCAAGCCTTCCAAAGGAAGGGGGTGAGTGTCCTAGAGAGACTCTGCATCATAGAGAGGGATGGAGGCAAACAAGACCTTCCATGTTTGTGAATCAAGTTGCTATTCTAGAGCTCTACCTAACTCCTAGATCCTATAACCTTCAACAGCTGCCAGCAAGATATACTCTTCATCCACTCTTGAAATGGGTATTCATTCCTTTTGTCTTCAATGGGCTTCATCAACAAAGTTTTCAACTCAAACCCAAGCCCCAAACAAACCCAATACCCCACACAATCAAACAATAACCCTAGAAAGGGCACACCACACAATCAATCAATTCAAAAATCAACTAAAAATAGTATATTATTCTATTAATTCCTAATATAAATGCTAGGGGACCCTAAATAACTACCCTTAAGACCCATATATTCCCCATAGACTAAATTGCCCTAAAAAACCTAAATCTAAAAATTGTTATTGACCTATACTAAAGTTTTAATCAAATTCTATACTACCTAGAACTACCTAATTAAAACTACCCTAAAAATTATCACAAAATTATGAAATTAATTCAGGGGGACCCTAAACCATTCATCTAATTATCCTAAAAAAATTGAACTCAAAATCTTAAGGGAACTATCCTAATTAAATTCTACAAATTAGCATACCAACTAAAAGAATTAAAAAAAAGCTATTAAAAGTATAAATGTGCAAAAAATATAAAAATGAAATAAAATGGCTATTTTATGATTTTATATTTTTCTAGACAAAAAATGGAAAATGGGAAAAAAAGTCTCATTAAAAAATATGCATTTTTTAATTTGTTATGAATTTTTCAAGTTTAATAAAATTTCAGCCGTAGGATGGTCTTCCAAGTCAACAAGTCCACATACAATCAATGGTCTAGATTATGTCTTCAACCTTGGTCCATCTAGGGTTTTAGAATCCATGAAAAAACAAACTCCATGCATGAAACTTTATCACCTTCATTCTCTCTCATTTTCCCATCAAATGCCATGATCCAAGAACCAAACTTGACTAGAATTTTATGTAGAATCCAACCATGCCAATAGTTTGTATTAACACCCTCTCTATCATGCTAACCGAACAATACAACTCCATGGATCCAAACTTTCTTCAATTTTCGACCATCATAAAACTCAACAATCTTTATATATAATTAATCCTCATGCTATGCTGATCACAACCAACCAATTCTCATGCATTATCATCCATTAAATCATGTGTTCTACCTCCATCAAGAATCAACCTCCATTAATGAAACCTCACTAATTGGTCTAAAACTCATCCAAATGAATCCCCTAATGGGCTCTAATAGTTTCACAACAAGAACTAATCCTAACCATGCCTAAAACAGAGTGTGGGAAAGATTTTGCATACCTTGACCCTACAATGGCAAGTGTTGAAAAGCGTCGAACCAGGCCTTGTGGATCTTCAAGAATGGTCTCTATGTGATGAATAATACTCTACTTGCACAAGATTTGATGGAGATGGCTTGTATCTTCAGATCCAATCACTTTTGCTCTTTTGCAACTTCACTTGGAAAGCTCCAATTCTTCAACAATGGTGGCTCAAACTAGCATGAACATGTTCATGGAGGTTTGTAGTGATGATTTGTGGAAGAAAATGGAAGGGTAACGAAGAGAAAAATGGAGTTTCAATACAATTTGCAAATGGAGAATTCTTGGTTCAAACTCTTTTCTCTACCACCATTAACATCAACCATCACCAGCCTTTCACCAATGGAGAGTGAAATCAATATATAGACTAATTTGGAAGGGTCTAGAATCATCTAGATCAATCTAGTAGCAACTTGAACTTTCATGAAGATATTTTGCATTTCCATTCCCACCACATGAGATATCATGACAAAATCCTTACAACTTGAGTAATTCACTTGATTTTCTCCTTAAGTGGTATTTTGGACAAGATACAAAGCTTAAACACCTTGTTTATGAAGCTTTTCTTTGATTTGGCTAGGTATCCCATTATGCAAGTAACCAAATTACAAAGCAACCCCAAGATTTAAGCCTCAAATCAAAATTGTGGCTGAACCATTGTTCTTAAAATGTCCTTGGGAGTCAAAATGACCTATCATATGCCATGGTTTGGATTTGGAACTTGGATTTTAGGATTTTCCATTTCACTTGAATTAACTTATGTCTCATTTTTAGGCCATTTTTATCACTTTTTGCTATGAGCCTTTCCAACATCTCATGATCACCCTACTAGCCTTAAAACATCATTCTAAGCAACTTTTATGTTGAAGGGTTTTTCATTTGAAGCTTGGAAGTAGGAGATATGGCCATATGCTTGAAATGACCTATAAGGTCCAAATGACCAAAATTCCCCTGGCTTGCCAAAGTCATAAGTAGAGTTCCACAAATAAGATGAAGGCATACTATACCTTTATAGAAAGCTAAGATCATGAGGAACAACTTTTATGTTGGCCAGAAATCCATTTGAAAGCTCCTTAAGGGGTAAAAGTTGCTTGGAAGTCAAGTAACTTTCACAGACAAATTTGAGATGCCTCTGATGACCTGTAACTTGCAAGAACCATAACTTGAGTTCTATAAATCCCCTTGATGTCTTCCACCACTCAAATTAAAGTTCTTGAGATAATCTACAAGTTTCATGTTGGCCAAGGATCCATTTTAAGCTTGCATTTTGAATTATATTGCTTGGAAGTTTGACCTAAATCAGGGGATTTTACACAGAAACCCTAATTTAGAAACCTCTCTTCTTCTTGATTTCTCTTGATTCTTCCTTGGAACAACACCACATCCATATATTCATGTCCAATTATGAACCTCACATCTTTCAAATAGGCCTTGATTCCTTTCAATCAAGCATTTGACCTAGGGTTGACCCAGGGTTGACCCAGATGAAACCCTAGTTGACTGTCTTCCACTGCAGCTCTTGTAATCACATCAATGACTTGCCTCACTTTCAAAATTACCCTCTAGGTCTTCCATGATGTCTATATACCCTCCATGGCCTCAATTCATGACTCACAACTTCTTTGATGATCTTCAAATACCCTCAAGATAGGAGATAGATCCACATCTTGGTCCACTAACTTCTCAGATTTCAATTTCTTTCTGATGACTTGGATGTGCTTGAATTTGAATAAGAATCACTTGATATTCCCATAGAGATAAGAATTGCATATGGTCCCTTGCTGGATGGCTGGCTATGCTATGTTATGCAAATGATTAGACTATGTACATGACCTAATATGCAAATGCTAATGCAATGAGACATAAGATCAGGTGGAATAAGTTGAGAAAATTTTAGGGTGCAACATATGGTTACAACCAATTAAATAATAAGAGGTGGTGAGGATGAAATATGATGATAACCTTTAACGGATGAAGTAATCGACACTGTGACAACAATTCACATTTAATGGAAATCAACAGATAAAAATGGTACCAACCAAGAAATAAATCCTAGCATGTTAACTAACATATATAGGCATGGATTCAAACAAGTTTCAAGAAAAATATTGAAAGGAAACAATTAAAAATTTATCTGCAATTACATAAACGATCGTGAAAACACGCACACTTGTACATAAACAAACTTGGTGATAAAAAATTCAAACATGAAAAAAAAAAGGCAAGGAATGAAATTAAACATTAATACGAGCACAACAAAAAAAGAACGGACGAAAAATGATGAAAAACGAGTGAGATACGAATTTTTGAAATTTACATGAAAAATCACAAAAATGGATAAAAGAGTTGCCCTCCTCAGGGGTTGAACTCAGGTACTTGGCATGAAAGGTGCATGGTCTTACCACTAGGGTGGCTATACATCCATTGATGAAGCCACCCCTAATTAATTATAAGGGTAAGTTTCATGACAGGTTGGGCAAGAAAGCATAAACCGAGCATTTGCGTTTTGTATCGTATCTCCCTAACCGTTTATCGGAATGGAACAAAATTTATATAGATTTGGGGTAGAATCAAACAAGGAATCTAATGGTGGTCTCAGTTTTTGAAAATTCTCAAACCTCTGCAAAACCCGATAGTTGTTGTTCTTAATGTGTAATGAGATGCATTTTCATGTAGATGCTATGATACACTTGACCTCAAACCAAAACAGCTATGCACACATCACAGGTAAGTAAAAATGAGTGAATCCAAATTAACTTTATGGTTAAAATTGAACTGTTATGAAAAGTCATGTGTAATTTGCAAAAAAAGTGACATAAGTGATATGCATGATTTGAGGTATCTCAGTTTCAAAGCAAAAATGGATCATGACAAACTTCCATACACCTTTATTACATGTTAATGAGTGATTTTAATTGAAAAGCAAAGGTCTTTACTGACTGTGTAGTGTTTTGGTATTCATCATGCTTATTGTGTGCTCATGTGCATTATGTGGTGTGTGTTTGTGTTCAAATGGTTTTAAAGTCTTTTGATCATACACATACATTACAAATGACCAATGTAAGCTGTTAGAGCAAGAAAATTAATTCAAAACAAGATAATGCAAAAAATGGTGTGTGCTATGTCACTTTGTGATGAAAATGAGCATTTGAAGAGTGAGATTTAGGTGCAGCCAGTTTTGATGCAAAATGATCATGTCCACATCTTAAAAATGTTTAATGTGAAGTGTGTGCAATATGGTTTGAGTGAAAAAATGAGTTATGCAAAAAGTGGCTTAGTGTGTGGAAGTGTATGTGACCATTTTGCATTTTGAAAGTGATTTTTCATGACAGAGTGATTTTCAATGAAGTGATCATACATACATGTTATACTTGACCAATATGAGATGTTTCAAACATCACATGTGAGAAAAAACAAATAACATGACAGTTAGCATAACAATTGCAAATTTGAGCAAAAAGTGACATTTTTGAAAAAAAAAGTCAAAAATAACACATAACTTCCACCATTGGAAGTTAAGTACAAAATGTGACATTTTCAAGATGAGTTTTTGGACAGTTTGGTTTCAGGTCTTTCCATCTCTTTTTGAATGGTTCTACACTTCCTATATATCATATGAAAAGAGTTTAAAGCTCCAAATACCATGGAAATTGACAGCTTGAGAAAGTGGTACTTGATTTGCAAAACACACCTGAAACTTGCATTTTGAAAGTCAAAACTTAAGATACTTGGTATAACCATTAAGTGATGGTTTGAACACTTTTAAAATGACATATTTGAAGTGTCTAAACAATTGGTTTGAGTGGAAAAACACTAGAGCAAGATCTGGTATGTTTTTGCAAAAGAATGCTTGAAAAATACACTTGAAGTTCAAAATCCTCATTACTTGTTGTAACCCTCAAGCCAGGTTCTAGACATGTTTAAAATGATGTGCTTGAGGTGTTTCAACAAGTAATTAAGTTTGAAATGTACCCAAAACCAGAATTGGTATGTTATGCTTGAAAATATGTGAAAAGTGCCTTTAAAAAGTGAGCAACATGAAGTGTACCAACTCTGTACAAAACAACAATTCTAACACCTTACATGAACCACATAGAAAGGTTTCAAAGCATCAAAATATGTCCCTAATCAACAGGTTAAGGAATCACCATGACAAATGCATATCCTTGGCAAAAAATAACTCTTGAAATGAAAAAGACTTATGCTAGCAACAACAAAGCATTCAAGCATACATACACTCCATAAATATCATGTCAAAACTGTTAGGACCCTTAGAACCACATCATTCCCACAAAATGTATTTTTGACATGTGAACACAAGCATAAGCATCCATATACAACAGCAGCCATAACACGATCTTGATTCAAGCAAGGATATTGGGAAAGCAAGGACATACACATTCTTTATATGTAGCAACAAGTATGTATATCCATTTATAAACAAGTAAACCAATCACAAGTGGAAAATCATGAGGAACAACCCACCCACTTATGTTTTATGCTTCATTTTACCAAACCAAAATATGAAAGACATGAGGAATAATGCAAGAGCAAGGCTTACAAGCTACATACCTGTGATGATGACCTTAAGCAAGCTAAATACTCCTAGAAAAACCAGAGATGCTCCTCCTTTCTTTGCAAGACTATGGAGTTTGCAAGAATGTTGCAAAAAGGCAATACTCACACCAGTTTGAGTTGCAGCAATTCCAGCTGATTTGTGAGGCTTTAAATAGTTGCAATATGATATATAAGAGGTGTTACAAGTGTTACAACACCAAGAAACAAGCTGTACCAAGTTTAGGCAATTTAAGTGGCTTTTGGTTAAAGTATGATAGGTAGGAGTTTGACTTTTTGATTTCTAAGGTTTTCTAGTGGTTTAATGGATTACACACCTTCTATATGTTATTTATAATTTGTGTGGAGGGTGGTTGAGGTGTTGGAAAGGATAGAAATGAATTTGGGCAGATTTCACTTCAAGGCCATTTTGAGTGTTTTTGTAGATCTTGTGATTTTGGAGATTTGGTGCAAGATGTGGAAAATGTAATTACAGAACTTCTCTATGGTTTTTATCAGATGAATTGTGTGTGGAATGAGGTGAATGAGACCTCCTTTTATAGAGAAATGGATTGAGGTGCTTGCTTGAGACATTTCTTCACCATGAAGCAATCTTTGATATTTTTGATCCACCATCCCACTTGTTGGATTCCTTGGCCATTCTTTCTCCCAAAAGGCAAGTTAATTGATGGTTTTATGATGCAAATGCAGGCTAGAAGCTTTGTAGAGTGGCTGGTTCAGAAATGGCCTTTACACCTCATGCTTAGAAAAGTCAATTTTGGCAACTTTCACTTTATGGCAATGAAACTTCAATCTTTAATTTTGTGATATTTCTATGCATAACTTCTGATCTAACATGCCACACAAATTCCATATATCAGTTAGAATTAGTTTGACAAGCTGAAGTTGGCCCAATTGGATGGAAGAGATGATTTTGCAATTTTGATCAATGTGGGACTAAAGTTTGAAATCACCAACTTTTCACCCATGTAACTTCCTGCTCATAAATCCTCTTGAGATGTTCTAGTACAATTTAGAAAGCCCTCACATAGCTCTAAAACATTCATGTTTGCCAAGAAATCAAACTCCAATTGGAACTAGGTGAAAAATCCCCTCAAAGTTGGCTGCACACAAGCTTTTAAAGTGAAAATAACTTAGAAATTTTCTAAGTTATTTTCCCTTCTAGGAATGTTTTTGCTTCTATCTCAAAAAGTATGCATTTTATGGTTGTGGACTAGTATGGGACTTTTGTAGGACTTGTCAAGAGCTTTCCAATGAGCTTGGAACCAACTCAATTGAGTGTGTGGTTAAGGAGTTAGGGTTTAGCCCCTTTTGAAACCCTAATTTCCCGATTTTTCGATTACTCTCTCATCCTTGATCCAATGATCATGAAAATTGATATGCAAGTCCATTATGACATAAGGAACAACTTTTATTCACAACTTGGATTCCAATTCTCAAAATTTGAGGAGTTGACTTTTCGGTCAACCGTACGATCGATCGGTGCCGATTGAGTCGCCTGTTGACATTCTGGACATCCTGAGACTTTGATACTTCTTTAATAGTCTTTAATAATCTATATGAACTTCATGGACCTCAATCCCACCATTACAACACCTTCCAACATCAAAGTCAAACCACAGTTGACTTTTCACTAGTTAAAAACCCTAATCGGGGCCTCCCGACCGCACTGTCTTTGATTCTGAACTGATTTCTTCAAATTGACTTCTCATTTGACTTTGATATTATCTTTGATTTCATTCCATGATTGAATTGGCCCAAATCATTGGTTGATCATTCCTTGGTTGTTTTGAATTTGTCGGTGCGAAAACCCTGATTCATTTGTAACTTGACAATAATGAACTTGCACTGATTTAGGGTTAGATAATTCATGATCATGCTTCTAAAATGATAATGAGAATCTAAGGGGTCAAAATTTGGGGTACAACAGTTGCCCCTATTTAAATATCTTCACTAGATGACTGAGAGATGACAATCCTCGGAAAATCGCAGTGAAATGTATTTAAATATAGATAACCAAAAATTTTGTCCCTTAGATTCGATGTCATGTTTAAAGGACAAGTTATGATATGCCATGAATCCTAAATGATGCTTTATGATGCTTGAATGCAAACAACACAGACGCAAAGATAATTAATAAAAGAAACAGTAAAACAAACAATGACAAATACAAGGACTCGACACTGGGGACTCGTACTGAAAAACTAAGCGTAAGCAGGGAAACTTCACATGGGGAAGAGACAAATCCAATAAAGATGACAATCTTATTGGAACAGAGGTACTCCACCGGGGAGAAGAATTGACTTCTACTGGTGAAAAGGATATACTTTTATTGGGGAAATGGAAAATTAATTCCATCAGTGAAAAGAGAAGCAGGCTTCACCGGGGAAGCGAAAGACTGAATACAACCTCACTGGGGATGATCAGATGAGGAACTTCCTATAGCGAAGAGTTCAAAAGGGATCTTCAGGAATGGACTAGAAACAAGACTAACCACATACGGGGGATACTAGTGACGACTAGATCTCGGAGACTTGACTGGGAACATGGATCACTGGGGGTATACCCTCAACTTCTGCAACTAGTTCACACAGTGCTGGTGATCAAGAAACGTCTTGGGGAAATTGGTAACGACCAGAATTCCAAGTAATGCCAGTGACGACTGGTCTTTTAATGGTGATTGGTGACGACCAAATCAGGGTATCAATGACAATTGGTTTTAAACAAAGCCAGTTACGACTGGTCTTTAAAAAAGAAGATGGTGATGACCATGCTGGAGAATACCAATGACAATTGGTTAAGAGAAAGCTAGTGATTACTTTAGCTTTAGCTAGGGGTTGGTGACGACCAAACCGAAACAGATTCCAATAACGATTGGATTTCAGATAATACCAGTTACGACTGGACTTCAAGGGGAAAAATTGGTGACAACCAAATAAGATACCAATGACGATTGGATTTAAGTAATGCCAGTGACGACTGGACTTCATGGGGAAAGATTGGTGACAACCAAATAAAATACCAATAACAATTGGATTTGAACAATACCAGTGACAACTGAATTTTACGAGGAAGGTTGGTAACGACCAATCCAAGAGGTGCCAATGACAATTGGACTTTAAAACAGTGTCAGTTACAACTGGATTTCAAAAGAAAACAAAAGGTGACGACCAAATGAATACCAAAGACAATTGGTTTGAACAAAATGCCAGTTACGACTGGACTTATACTTGGAAATGAAGCAAGTAATAACTTTAGACTTCACGGGGATTGATAGATGTCACCGACTCGGGGAACAAATGAATCACACTGATCCCATGATGAGGGGTGTACGTAGACTTGGGAAATAAACCCGAAGACCTACTAGGGAATAGAGCCTGTAGGATTTTGCTGAGGTGAATTCAAACAGATGTCCAGAAATACTTCGCTGGGGAAAGAACCTTCATATCATCACAAGAAATCCCGAGGGATAATCTTCAATCTTAATAACCATACATGGCCAAAGGACTCTTCGTCGCTCAACTTGTTAGCACTTCATTGGGGAACAAGGTAGATCTCTACCAGGGACACGAGCGACTTTTTACTGGGGAATTAAAACTCGAACCTCACTGGGGATGATCAGATGAGGAACTTCCTATAGTGAAGAATTCAAACGGGATCTTCAGGAATGGACTAGAAATAAAGACAAAACACATATTGGAGATATTAGTGACGACTAAATCTCCGAGACTTGTCCGGGGGAAAGGTTTTACTGGAAATAATGATGTCACCCAGTTTTAACAGATGGTTCAGGCAGTGCTAGTAACCACTAGACTTTCTGGAGGTAATGGTAACGACCCATCCTGAGATAACAACAAATGAAGTTTTAAATACAATCGGCAATGCAGGACTTCGACTGGGGAAATTGGTGACGACCAAATTTCAAGTAATGCCAGTAACTACTGGACCTAAAGGAGCATATGGTGACGACCAAGTCAGGGTACCAATGACGATTGGATTTTTAGGCGATGCCAGTTACGACTGGTCTTCAAAAGAAAACATGGTGACGACCAAAACATGTGAGAATGCTAACAAGCTACTAGGCTTTAGCTAGGGAAGTTGGTAACAACCAAACCAAAATATACCAATAACGATTGGTTTCAAGTAACGCCAGTTACGACTGGACTTCCATGGGGAAGGTTCGTAACGACCAACAAGATACCAATGAAAATTAGGTTTCGAACATCTGCCAGTTATGACTGGACTTTAAACGGAAATCACTTAGTAACGACTAGATTTCATGGGGATTTGCTAGTGACGACTAGACTTCAGAGGGAAAGGTTGGCAACAACCGAACCAAAAGGTAATAATGAGTGGGGTTAAGACAACGCCAGTTATGACTGGTTCAAAGAAAAAGATAGGGTAACGACCCAAATGAATACCAATGACGATTGGATTTCGAACACAACCAGTTACGACTGGATTTAAAGGTAGTATGGTGACGACCAAAAGATACCAATAACGATTGGATCTAAAGAGGTGCCAGTTACGACTATACTTAAATGTAGTATGGTGACGACCAAAAGATACCAATAACGATTGGATCTTGAACACTGCCAGTTGTCATACCCTAAATTTGTCCTACCCTTTTGTAAATATTTTCGCATTTATCGCTTCATGCCATTTAGACACGTGTCCACCCGTAATTGGGCGTTTTTTCAAAAACATTTCTTTCTGACCAATTAAGGCGTGACACGTGGCCTAAAAGAGTATTTTTTGTGAATATTTATCCTTTCCTTAAATTTCCTAAATCTTTTTAATATGCACATATATAGTTCTTTTATTTTTTATTTTTTTTTAAAATATTTTTTTTTGTGTTTTACTTATATATTTATCAATATCTTTGTTTTTATATATTATTTAGCATTTATGTATTTAAATAGTTTTTTTTTAATTTAATGTAAATTAAATATTATATTTATTTATGTTGTTAATAATAATTAAAAAAAGAAGAGAAATTGGGGTGCTGAGGCCCATTCCAAAGGCCCGTTAGGGTTTTGGCATTGGCTTGTTATTAAAGGAGGAGAGGAAACGATGAAAAAAGGAGAAGAAAATACTGTTCATAACCTTAGTTCAGACCCTAAAATGGCGCCGCAACATCTCTCAAACCCTAAGTCACCGCAAAACATCTCCATCGTCCTCTTCTCGTAATCTCTCAACCTTGCCATCTTCACCTCGTGGATCTTCACCCTCTCTTCCAATCGCTGGTTTCCCCCTCAAAACCTCCATCTTCCTCGACGTTATCTTCTCTCACCCTTTCCGTTTCCGCTCCAATCTTCGAAGGGCCTTGGTTTGCACCGCAGTTTCATAGCCGCAACCCTAAAAGGTTATCAACTCGTTCCATTCTGCAGCTCAAACCATGGCGAAACCACGTCTTATTTGAAGGTTCTGCAACAACATTTCGGCAATTCCGAGCGGGGTCTCGATTCGCAATCACGACGCGCAACAACGTTTCAAGTTTTTTACGGTTGGTTTTCGAATACATATGTACACTCTCTTTACAAATTCTGTTTCATAACATGTGTTCTGTTTCGACCATGATTTTGGTTTTGAGCTAGCTGTTTGCGAACATGGAAAGAGTTTGTTGTTCTACATTATTATTATGTAAATTCAAATCTATTATTCTGATTGTGCCAAAATTATAATTTTGATGCTGTGAATACTAAGTTCCTCAACTCTACATCAAACTTGTGTTCCAGCTAGGAGTTTTTTTTCGAATCCTTAAGCTTTGGTTGAGGTCTCAACAGTGTTGGTGTGTGTTGTTCTGAGTTCAGTTATAAACATTGATGTATTTAAATTGTGGCTATATTCACATTTCAAAATCAGTTTCGGCAAATATTACTTTCTGCGTGTATTCAATTTCTGCCCAATTCATTTATATTGTCTGTTTGTGTTTGTGTTGAGAGTACACAGCGCAGTTTAGACTCAGAGTTCTTGAGTGTGGTTTCATGACATTTCTGTAACATGTTTCAGTTGAGACAGAACTTGCTTCGATTGAGATGGCCTATTTAAACTGACATGCCGTGTTGTTTGCTGATAGAGACCACTCAAATAAACTATAAACAGGTTTCTAAGATAATATATATAAGTAATATGGTAATTGTGAAAGCTGTTGTGCTTGTTTTTCTGTGCTTGTTGGCTTCAAATTAGATTGCCTTAAACTTTGTTTCAGCTCGAATCAACGGTGAAAACCATAAACATGTCTGAACTTTGGTTGCTGCGATTACCCTTATGTTTTCTTGATGTATTTGCTGCAAATTTTGCTTTAATCCAACAACCCATCCAGTCAAAAAACTTTGTTTGTGTATGTGTGAATTTTCAAATTATCATCAGGGTGTTTCGATGTTATGTGGATAGTAGATACGCTTCGGTACCGTAGTTTATTTTCACACATTTATATCATGTGAATGAACGGTAATGGCTTCAGTCTTAGTGTATAATTTTGCATTTCACCTCGTTCCAAACATTGTATTTTAACTGCAATTTAATTCTGGTATGTATGGCGAATGTTTAAGGCACTGCGTTGATGTGTTTAGAAAATTTTGGTATATTACTTTCCAAGCACTTGTATGCTACTACTGATGCTTGTACTATTTTTATCACTGTTATTAGTTTTGTTCAAAGTATTAGATTGTTTGCGTGGCCGTTTGAGCTTTTGGCTGATCTTTGTTACTGTCCATAGCTACGCTTATTTCTTGTGTTTGGTCTGCCATTCCAATTGGTTTCGCAACACCGGTAGGCTTTCGCTTTGATTTATTCATCTGCCAATTAATTTCTATTATGAATATTCAGAAAATTGCTTGGCTAATGTTTGACCGATACCGACCCAAGTGTATGTATCCCTTTTGACGATGGACTCGAGTTGAGGGTGTGTATGTTGGCATTATGCGTTTTTCCCTTAAATTTGCTTTATATTTTTTTGTTTTCGTTGTTTTTTTTGTTGTTTTGTTTGTAGCTGATAACTGGTTTGGATTTGCCTGTAAGATGGGTGAGGATTTTCGGTGTTGTTATAATATTGTGGATGATCCAGTCGATATTAATTCAGTTACTTACTAATTTGTTTTTTATTATTTATTTTTATTCAATGCGATTTGCAGTGAGTATACTCGATTTTGAATATATTGGAATATTGCTACCATTGGATTTTGTTTTATGGATTAAATGCGGTTCATTTAGGCTCTAAGGCAAGTGTGGTTTCAGTAATTCATGCCTTTATGCCGCAATTTTTTTGATAAAGATTTCATTAAAAGAATAACTATTGTTTAAATTCCAAATATATTTCATCTTTAAAGTTCAATGATTTTTTAAAATAATAATAATAATAATAATAATAATAATAATAATAAATATTTTTTTAAAAAAAAATAGCATGTAATTCATGGATTATTTTCAAAAGTATTTTCAAAATATATGTGATTATTCTTTTAAAACTATTAATTCAATTTATAGTTTTTTCAAATTATTTTTTTCAAGGTCAACTACGAAATTTAAACTCTTGAAGTCTAGCACTTCTCGAGTTTTCAAATAGATGTTATTAAGGTGTACACCTTAAATAATATATTATTTCAACTTTTCGTTTTTTTGAAATACACTTTTTTTTCAACAAAGAAATATCATAGGAATCAAGCATTCTGCGTGATATTTCTGTCGTTTATCCAATCATTTTTTCAAATGAAAAAAGGCGTTGTCGAGATCTAGCATCTCGATGATACCCCAATTAATTGGTTGTGAGGCCTACGTCTCATTTACTAAATAATTGTCATTTTTTCAAATCCAATATCGTATTCTCACCTCTCGTACCACAATCCTTTTTCATATCCTCGATTCAATTCTTCAAAATATCTTTCTCGACCGAAAGAAGAAGGTTCTTGGAATCTAGCATTCCTTGAATTTTCGAGTGAATAGCTCTCGGGGCACGCTCTCGAGTTGTTATTCACTCAACCTTTCGACTCTTTTAGATTCAATCACTTTCAAACATTTTCCTAAGTCAAATGCTCGTCCGCATTCGCAACCCATTTCGTTCACAACTCCTCGTGGTTTTTGATATTAGGGGCACCCTCAGGGACTAATATCATTTCTCACAACCCTAACACTTGACACGTCGTCAAGTCGGTTCCATTTTCAAACAAATCCTCGACACGTTGTCGAGCAATTTTCAAACCAACTTCCTTTGGCCTTGCATGCCATTCTTTCGATTTGATCTTTTCACAAACATTTTTAAAACCTACGAAAGAGGAATATCCTTAGAATCTAGCATTCTTTGAATATTCGAATGAGTAACTCTCGAGGCGCGCCCTTGAGTTGTTATTAGTTCATTCTTTCGATTTCAAAACATCTAACTCTTTATCTTCAATTTATTCAGTCAATTCCCGAAAGAACTGAGTTCTTGGAACCTCGTATTCCTTGAATTCTTGAGTGACAAGCTCTTGAGGCGCGCTCTTGGGTTGCTTGTCAGTCACCCTTTCGTCTCAAACTCAAACTTTAACCCTTTTTCAACCTCATCTTTCGTGGTTGTTACCACGAACTACGGACGCTCTGATTCTTTATTCATTCTTGAATATAAGATACGTAGGCACAAGATTGCGATGATCTTGGCGAGCACAATCCCATCCATCTTCCGTTTCCCCCCATCCTTTCCCGTAGTCGAACTACAACGCTCTGATTTCTCATTCTCGTCCGAATGAGCATACGTAGGCACAAGGGCCCCAATCCTTGGCGAGCACCTTATCCTCTAACCACCCATCTCTCCTAGCGTCTTTAACCTTTTAACCTACCAATTCTACCTTTATAATCAAGAAGAAAAACAAATAAACCTAAACAACACTCCCCACAATTACCTTAAGAGGTTCCCGTCGAGTACGACGGACGTGAGGGGTGCTAATACCTTCCCCTCACGTAACCGACTCCCGAACCTGGAACATGGTTGCGACAGCCCTGTTCCTATCCTTTTCGCTTTTAGAGGTTTTCTCGATATTTTCCTCTCCTGTCTATTTGGGAAAAATAAAGTTCGGTGGCGACTCTGTCGAACCGCATTTCCGCGCCTTTCGCGCGAGGGTCGTTTTCTCCGAAATATCTCCGTGATTTTTCAAGGTGCGACAGATGGCGACTCTGCTGGGGAGTTTTGCTCCATGCAAAGAGAGAGTCGAGCCTATCTTTTGGTTTGTGAGGAGTGTTTGTTTTTTATTTGTTTTCTTTTTGTATTTGTTCTCTTGTAGATTTTATTTGTGCTTTATCGCCTGTTGGTTCTTGGGATGACATCATGAGTAAAGCTCTACACCCAAGCTTTGGTAAAAGCAGAAAGAACACTTAGTTTAGAATTGGTAGTCGAGTAGTGTTAGTCTCCAAGGATGTGCTCCTTGTGGGCCTAGCATGAAAGCTCCTCCAGAGGAGACCCATTCGTAGATCTTGTTGTAACACAGCTAGCCTGTTGCACGACTTGATTAATGAAGGGCCCGTGATTCTGGGAACCTTTTGTTAGCACCAGTTCCGATATTGGTGGTCGTGTAGAGTTAGTCTCCAGGACTCGCTCCTTGTGCGCCTAGCACGAGGACCCCGCTCAGGAGAGACCCTATCATCATTATCGTCGTAATACAGCCAGCCTGTTGCGTGACGCTAATACGACTAGTGTCTGTGATCCAGGGAACCAAACGTAGAAACCATCCCGTAAGTGGGTTTATGGGTAGAATGTCTAAATCTTCCCGCATAAGTCGTACCTGTCAACGTTCTTTGAGCAGGAATTATGTTTACAGTTACCAGCTTCAGGAGATGTTCGAACTATGATCTTGGGATCCTGGATCTTGTATCTTGCATTGCATCTTGCATATCATTTGCATTGCATTTCATATGTTGTGCATTTTGCATTTCCAGTCCTCCAACAAAATCTTATGTCTCTGTTCCTTCTTCTCCAGTAAATCAAGCTGATTCCCCGACACCAGTACGCAACTAGAGCCAATACCAGACGAATGATGGAGCAGATTCAACAGGAGCAAGTTGCCTTCAGGGAAGAGTTGGATTCTATGAAAGGAAAGATCGACCAGATCCTCGAAGCCATCCTTGCAGCCAGGAGAGAGGAAGAACAGCGTGAAGCCGCCGCTGTCGTCAATGGTCAAGGACAAGGGTCTACTGCTATCCCTTTGGTTCCAATTCCAAATTCTCATGGGATGCCGTTGAAATTCAACAACACAGTCGAAGGAAACACTTCTCAGCCAATCCCAGCGCCTGGAGTTACTGTTGGAGTTATCCCGCAGGCCCAGCCTACTGCTGTACAAATCCCAGCTCCCCATATCGAAGATACTCTGATGGATCAGTATGACGACGTTCAGAACTATCATGCTGCTATCCCCATTGCCAGTCCTATTGCTGCTCAGGATTTTGAAGCCATGAAGATGTGTCGAGATCTAGCTGAGAAACTCCGAGCCATGGAGGGGCACAATTCAAATTCTCTTAGTGCTTTGGAATTATGCTTGGTGCCTGATGTTGTCATTCCTCCCAAGTTCAAGGTGCCCGAATTTTCGAAGTACAAAGGTCTCAGTTGCCCAAACATTCATCTGAAGATGTACTGTCGCAAGATGGCTGCTTATGCCAGAGATGAAAAGCTCATGATCCATTGCTTCCAAGACAGCTTGTCTGGGGCATCACTTGAATGGTATATGCAGCTGGAGCGTAACAGTGTGCGCACTTGGGCCGAGCTAGCCGATGCATTCGTCAAGCAGTACAAATACAACACCGATCTTGCTCCTAACCGTACTCAGCTTCAGAGTATGACTCAGAAGGATAACGAATCCTTCAAGGAGTACGCGCAACGATGGAGAGAGCTAGCCGCAAGGGTGCATCCACCTCTTGTTGACCGTGAACTTATTGACATCTTCATGGGGACCTTGCAAGGCCAGTACTATGAAAAGTTGATCGGTAGTGTCTCCGCTGGGTTCTCTGACTTGGTGATCGTCGGTGAGAGGATTGAGGAAGGGCTGAAGAGTGGGAAGATCGCAGGAGGTTCTAACAGCCAGGCTAATGCCAAGAATCCTTTCAACGGATACAAGAAGAAAGAGGGCGAAACAAATGCCATCTTTTTGCAGAAAGGGCAAGCTTCTCAACAAACTCCTGCTCCTATGCCTTATCAAGTTCCCTACTATCAGTATCCATATGTTGCTGCTGCGCAATATGCTCCAATGCCTTATCAGCCAGCTATTCAAGCAACGCAAGCTCAGATGCCGCGGCAACAGGCTCCTCAGCAACAAGCCTACAACCAGCAAGGATATCAGTATCCCCCTCAGCAACAGCAGATACAAGCTACTCAGCAACGACAAGGTACTCGCCCACAGCGTCCGCAGAGAACATGGAGACCAGATAGAGTCTTTGATCGTCTACCAATGACATATGCCAAAATATTTGCTCAGCTGATGGAGAAGAAAGCTGTTGTTCCGAGAGATTTGGCTCCTCCAACTGTCATCCCTGCTGATTACGATGCAAATGCTCATTGTGAGTTTCATAAGGGCGCTCCCGGTCACACCATTGAGGACTGCAGGGCTTTCAAGCACATAATTCAAGACATGATCGACATGGATGCTATCAACTTCAATGGGAAGTCTCCAAATATCATCAACAACCCGATGCCACCAGTCAACTAGTGCCAACGTCAGATTGATTCCAGTCAAGTTCATTCCTCGAAGAAGGCAGTCATGTTGCCATTTCATTATTCACAGTTCTTATATTTTGTCTTCGTTTGTTTAAGTACTGTATGCGTTGAACAATTGCCATTCGTATTTGGTTTTCATTAATGTATCGTTTATGCGTGTTTTGAATTAGTTATGTCGTATTCACTCATTTTCACTTATCACCGACACATTTATTCATTCCACTCTATTCATCGTTGTTTAGCTTGATTTGAGGGAGGATGATGAAAACGAGATACCCATAATTGCAAACCGTATGCTTTCAGATAAAATCTCGTCAATGATGTACAAGCATTGCTTCAATTCCCATAAACACCGGAGATATAAGGAGTTAATCCCTAGTAAACCACTTCGAGCCTAGAAGTAGCAGTTTCCTTCGGATATTCAAACCCTTACACTCAACTTGGGGCAGGGTAGTGTTCAGTTAATCCAATCCCGCATTCGAATCAACAAAGCAAAATCCAGAAGGCGGTTATTCATCAATGACCCATGACATGGCAGTCACAAACTTCCCAAAACTCAAAAAATCAAAAGCCTGCTTAGGCAAACTTAAGGTAATCCCGATGGATCTGACAAACAAAGTCAATCCATGCAAAAATTAGGGATCAAAACAAAAGCAAAAGAGGACCCCGAAACCCTCAACAAAAAAACAAAATAATATTCAGTGGCCACCCAGATCAAAGGGGCACTGACGTCCATCAAAATAAGGTGACTGCCACGACAAGCAAACCTTGAATCGTCAAGTTTATACCGTCAAGACAAGTGTAGAATTAACTGAGCGTAGGACTGGAGATCATTAAGAAGAAGGGGTGGGTACAAATCATACTTTGAGCCTAATATCCTTTGTTTCATAACCATGAACCAGACCACGTTACAACCCTCGAAAGACCTAATTGAGGCGGGGATTATTCTGAAAGTATACTATTGCAAGGTTGCGTAACCTGACTCCTCACATGATTTCTAATCGCCAACATTGGTGTCATTTCTCTTGATATATTTTTCGCACCAATCAAACAGCACAACGTCTGGGCTAGCAGTCCTTTCGTCTCACACTTTCACGACACCTCAATAAATGACACACTTTTTCAAAACTTACATTGAGCTTTGCATTAATATTACCATTTATGAATGTACAATTTTATTTGCAAACCAGTGCTAGGTATTCAAAGACATTCCAACAAGGGGCAATAAAGAAGGAATTTGACTTTCAGTGACTGTCACGAAGAAAGACTACCTCAAAACTCACAGGCTGAGGCAAAGTTATTCAATAGCTCAAGCAGGGGCATATCATTACCATATTCAGACTGGGGCAAGACCAAGTTACCCTAATCATCAGGCAGAGCTGCAACCTTCTCTGAAGTAAATTCACAACAAATCACCAAGTACCCAGACTTGGAGCATCTAGAGTGTGTTCGCCTGTGTCAATCATGGCATCTTCAGTAAACTGCGTGTCGAGGAAGTCAATCCCTCCCACCACCCGAAGTCCAATTCGCTTTGGCGATTACCCAAAGTCCACCACGCTGGCGTCTTCCCGCATTGCCAATTACCCGTATGCATCATATGCATCATATGAATTGCATTCATCCTCATAAGTATCCTGCATCATATTCATACTCCAATCATACCATACCTCCCCAGCTCTTGCATCTCTGCTCGTCAGCATTTGCATTTGCACTTCCACTCGCATGGAATATCATTTATCATCCAACATTCATATATGCAAGTCAAGGTCCAGGATCAATCTTGAAGGTTTCCAAGACCATCATCAGCCCAATCAGGGGCATTTTTTCAAGATTGTGGGTTTCTCCCACGAATTTTCAAGAGCTTCAAAACAGTCATCAGCCCAGGCAGGGGCAATCTTATGCAATTATGGGTTTCTCCCACAAAGTTGAAGTTATTCAAAGCAAGATCCAGCCTAGTCAGGGGCATTTTTCAAAGACCATGGGCGTCCCCCGTGACGTATTTCAACCTTGTGGTTGATCAGATCTTCAAATCAACATTCAGCCCAGTCAGGGGCATATCATTCAAGACCGTGGGCGTTCCCCACGAAGTTATTCAACCTTTTACTGGAAAATCCAAGAAGTTCAGTAAAAGATCCAGCCCGAGCAGGGGCATCTTCAGCAAAACCGTGAGCGTACCTCATGAAGTTGTTCAGCCTTTTGTTGAGCGAAACAAGACATCAAGATAAACTCAGCCCAGTCAGGGGCATCCTCTTCAGAATTCATGGGCGTAACCATGAAATCATTTCAGCAAAACTATGATCTCCAAACAAGACGGTGGGCGTACCCCGTTGACTCATTTCAATTCAATCTTCTTCTCAGGGGTTCCCCAATGAGTTGTGCCTAGCAAGCGTGACCGTTGTCAATTGCCTTACTATCATCCTTTTCGTGATAGTCGAACTTCGTCAGTTCAACCTAGCCTGCATCCTTTTGGTGTTGGTAAACTTCAAATCTGTGTTGTCCTATCATCCTTTTGGTGATAGCAACTTGCGCGATGTTTTGTTTATGTCTTCGCTCCATCATCCTTTTGGTGGTGGGTCTCGCGTTTCGTCGATGTCAGATTGCGCGATGTTTTGTTTGTGTTTTCGCTCCACCATCTTTTTGGTGGTGGGTCTGGCTTTTCGTCAATGTCAGATTGCGCGATGTTTTGTTTGTGTTTTCGCTCCATCATCCTTTTGATGGTGGGTCTGGCATTTCGTCGATGTCAGATTACGCGATGTTTTGTTTGTGTTTTCGCTCCATCATCCTTTTGGTGGTGGGTATGGCATTTCGTCGATGTCAGATTTCGCGATGTTTTGTTTGTGTTTTCGCTCCATCATCCTTTTGGTGGTGGGTCTGGCATTTCGTCGATGTCAGATTGCGTGATGTTTTGTTTGTGTTTTCGCTCCATCATCCTTTTGATGGTGGGTCTGGCATTTCGTCGATGTCAGATTGCGCGATGTTTTGTTTGTGTTTTCGCTCCATCATCCTTTTGGTGGTGGGTCTGGCATTTCGTCGATGTCAGATTGCACGATGTTTTGTTTGTGTTTTTGCTCCATCATTCTTTTGATGGTGGGTCTGGCATTTCGTCGATGTCAGATTGCGCGATGTTTTGTTTGTGTTTTCGCTCCATCATCCTTTTGGTGGTGGGTCTGGCATTTCGTCGATGTCAGATTGCACGATGTTTTGTTTATGTTTTCGCTCCATCATCCTTTTGGTGGTGGGTCTGGTATTTTGTCGATGTCAGATTGCGCGATGTTTTGTTTGTGTTTTCGCTCCATCATTCTTTTGATGGTGGGTCTGGCATTTCGTCGATGTCAGATTGCGCGATGTTTTGTTTGTGTTTTCGCTCCATCATCCTTTTGGTGGTGGGTATGGCATTTCGTCAATGTCAGATTGTGCGATGTTTTGTTTGTGTTTTCGCTCCATCATCCTTTTGGTGGTGGGTCTGGCATTTCGGCGATGTCAGATTGCGCGATATTTTGTTTGTGTTTCGCTCTGCAATCCTTTTGGTGGTGGGTCTGGCATTTCGTCGATGTCAGATTGTGCGATATTTTATTTGTGTTTCGCTCTGCCATCCTTTTGGTGGTGGGTCTGGCATTTCTTCGATGTCAGATTGCGCGATATTTTGTTTGTGTTTCGCTCCATCATCCTTTTGGTGGTGGGTCTGGAATTTCGTCGATGTCAGATTACGCGATGTTTTGGTCGTGTTTTCGCTCCATCATCCTTTTGGTGGTGGGTCTGGCATCTCGTCGATGTCAGATTGTGCGATATTTTGTTTGTGTTTTCGCTCCATCATCCTTTTGGTGGTGGGTCTGGCATTTCGTCGATGTCAGATTGTGCGATATTTTGTTTATTTGTGTTTCGCTCCATCATCCTTTTGGTGGTGGGTCTGGCATTTCGTCGATGTCAGATTGTGCGATATTTTGTTTATTTGTGTTTCGCTCCATCATCCTTTTGGTGGTGGGTCTGGCATTTCGTCGATGTCAGATTGCGCGATGTTTTGTTTGTGTTTTCGCTCCATCATCCTTTTGGTGGTGGATCTGGCATTTCGTCGATGTCAGATTGCGCGATGTTTTGTTTGTGTTTTCGCTCCATCATCCTTTTGGTGGTGGGTCTGGCATTTCGTCGATGTCAGATTGCGCGATGTTTTGCTTATATTTTCGCTCCATCATCCTTTTGGTGGTGGGTCTGGCATTTCGTCGATGTCAGATTGTGCGATACTTTGTTTATGTTTTCGCTCCATCATCCTTTTGGTGGTGGGTCTGGCATTTTTTCGATGTCAGATTGTGCGATGTTGTGTGTTGTGTTTCGCTCGTCATCTTTTTGGTGGGGGGTCTATCATGGTCATTAATGATAAATTATGCGATATTGTTTGGCGTGCGTTTCGCTCCGTCAACCTTTTGGTGGGGGGTCTATCATGGTCATTAATGATAGATTGTGCGATGGTGTGTGTTGTGTTTCGCTCTGCCATCCTTTTGGTGGGGGGTCTATCATGGTCATTAATGATAGATTGTGCGATACTGTTTGGCGTGAGTTTCTCTCCGTCATCCTTTTGGTGGGGGGTCTATCATGGTCATTAATGATAGATTATGCGATGGTGTGTGTTGTGTTTCGCTCTGCCATCCTTTTGGTGGGGGGTCTATCATGGTCATTAATGATAGATTGTGCGATACTGTTTGGCGTGAGTTTCGCTCCGTCATCCTTTTGGTGGGGGGTCTATCTTGGTCATTAATGATGGATTGTGCGATAGTTTATTTGTGTTTCGCTCCGTCATCCTTTTGGTGGGGGGTCTATCATGGTCATTAATGATAGATTGTGCGATATTGTTTGGCGTGCGTTTCTCTCCGTCATCCTTTTGGTGAGGGTCTATCATGGTCATTAATGATAGATTGTGCGATAGTTTATTTGTGTTTTGCTCCGTCATCCTTTTGGTGGGAGGTCTATCATAGTCATTAATGATAGATTGTGCGATGATAGCCGTGTGTGTTTCTTCCCATCATCTTTCGGGTGATGTTGACCTTTTCCCAGGCGTTCTTTTTCTTTTTGGACAAATTCAGGGTCTTCTTTATATCTAATTGTCTTATCCCTTGAGAGAATACTGTCGTACTTCATCTTACTCGGTCCAAGCCAATTAGATTGGGGCATCTGTCATACCCTAAATTTGTCCTACCCTTTTGTAAATATTTTCGCATTTATCGCTTCATGCCATTTAGACACGTGTCCACCCGTAATTGGGCGTTTTTTCAAAAGTTTTTCTTTCTGACCAATTAAGGCGTGACACGTGGCCTAAAAGAGTATTTTTTGTGAATATTTATCCTTTCCTTAAATTTACTAAATCTTTTTAATATGCACATATATAGTTCTTTTATTTTTTATTTATTTTTTAAATATTATTTTTTGTGTTTTACTTATATATTTATCAATATCTTTGTTTTTATATATTATTTAGCATTTATGTATTTAAATAGTTTTTTTTTAATTTAATGTAAATTAAATATTATATTTATTTATGTTGTTAATAATAATTAAAAAAAGAAGAGAAATTGGGGTGCTGAGGCCCATTCCAAAGGCCCGTTAGGGTTTTGGCATTGGCTTGTTATTAAAGGAGGAGAGGAACCGATGAAAAAAGGAGAAGAAAATATTGTTCATAACCTTAGTTCAGACCCTAAAATGGCGCCGCGACATCTCTCAAACCCTAAGTCACCGCAAAACATCTCCATCGTCCTCTTCTCGTAATCTCTCAACCTTGCCATCTTCACCTCGTGGATCTTCACCCTCTCTTCCAATCGCTGGTTTCCCCCTCAAAACCTCCATCTTCCTCGACGTTATCTTCTCTCACCCTTTCCGTTTCCGCTCCAATCTTCGAAGGGCCTTGGTTTGCACCGCAGTTTCATAGCCGCAGCCCTAAAAGGTTATCAACTTGTTCCATTCTACAGCTCAAACCATGGCGAAACCGCGTCTTATTTGAAGGTTCTGCAACAACATTTCGGCAATTCCGAGCGGGGTCTCGATTCGCAATCACGACGCGCAACGACGTTTCAAGTTTTTTACGGTTGGTTTTCGAATACATATGTACACTCTCTTTACAAATTCTGTTTCATAACATGTGTTCTGTTTCGACCATGATTTTGGTTTTGAGCTAGCTGTTTGCGAACATGGAAAGAGTTTGTTGTTCTACATTATTATTATGTAAATTCAAATCTATTGTTCTGATTGTGCCAAAATTATAATTTTGATGGTGTGAATACTGAGTTCCTCAACTCTACATCAAACTTGTGTTCCAGCTAGGAGTTTTTTTTCGAATCCTTAAGCTTTGGTTGAGGTCTCAACAGTGTTGGTGTGTGTTGTTCTGAGTTCTGTTATAAACATTGATGTATTTAAATTGTGGCTATATTCATATTTCAAAATCAGTTTCGGCAAATATTACTTTCTGCGTGTATTCAATTTCTGCCCAATTCATTTATATTGTCTGTTTGTGTTTGTGTTGAGATTACACAGCGCAGTTTAGACTCAGAGTTCTTGAGCGTGGTTTCGTGACATTTCTGTGACATGTTTCGGTTGAGATAGAACTTGCTTTGATTGAGATGGCCTATTAAAACTGACATGCCGTGTTGTTTGCTGATAGAGACCACTCAAATAAACTATAAACAGGTTTCTAAGATAATATATATATAAGTAATATGGTAATTGTGAAAGTTGTTGTGCTTGTTTTTCTGTGCTTGTTGGCTTCAAATTAGATTGCCTTAAACTTTGTTTCAGCTCGAATCAACGGTGAAAACCATAAACATGTCTGAAATTTGGTTGCTGCGATTACCCTTATGTTTTCTTGATGTATTTGCTGCAAATTTTGCTTTAATCCAACAACCCATCCAGTCAAAAAACTCTGTTTGTGTATGTGTGAATTTTCAAATTATCATCAGGGTGTTTCGATGTTATGTGGATAGTAGATACGCTTCGGTACCGTAGTTTATTTTCACTCATTTATATCATGTGAATGAACGGTAATGGCTTCAGTCTTAGTGTATAATTTTGCATTTCACCTCGTTCCAAACATTGTATTTTAACTGCAATTTAATTCTGGTATGTATGGCGAATGTTTAAGGCACTGCGTTGATGTGTTTAGAACATTTTGGTATATTACTTTCCAAGCACTTGTATGCTACTACTGATGCTTGTACTATTTTTATCACTGTTATTAGTTTTGTTCAAAGTATTAGATTGTTTGCATGGCCGTTTGAGCTTTTGGCTGATCTTTGTTACTGTCCATAGCTACGCTTATTTCTTGTGTTTGGTTTGCCATTCCAATTGGTTTCGCAACACCGGTAGGCTTTCGCTTGGATTTATTCATCTGCCAATTAATTTCTATTATGAATATTCAGAAAATTGCTTGGCTAATGTTTGACCGATACCGACCCAAGTGTATGTATCACTTTTGACGGTGGACTCGAGTTGAGGGTGTGTATGTTGGCATTATGCGTTTTTCACTTAAATTTGCTTTATATTTTTTTGTTTTCGTTGTTTTTTTTGTTGTTTTGTTTGTAGCTGATAACTGGTTTGGATTTGCCTGTAAGATGGGTGAGGATTTTCGGTGTTGTTATAATATTGTGGATGATCCAGTTGATATTAATTCAGTTACTTACTAATTTGTTTTTTATTATTTATTTTTATTCAATGCGATTTGCAGTGAGTATACTCGATTTTGAATATATTGGAATATTGCTACTGTTGGATTTTGTTTTATGGATTAAATGCGGTTCATTTAGGCTCTAAGGCAAGTGTGGTTTTAGTAATTCATGCCTTTATGCCGCAATTTTTTTGATAAAGATTTCGTTAAAAGAATAACTATTGTTTAAATTCCAAATATATTTCATCTTTAAAATTCAATGTTTTTTTTTTAAAAAAATAATAAGAATAATAAATATTTTTTTTTTAAAAAATAGCATGTGATTCATGGATTATTTTCAAAAGTATTTTCAAAATATATGTGATTATTCTTTTAAAACTATTAATTCAACTTATAGTTTTTTCAAATTATTTTTTTCAAGGTCAACTACGAAATTTAAACTCTTGAAGTCTAGCACTTCTCGAGTTTTCAAATAGATGTTATTAAGGTGTACACCTTAAATAATATATTATTTCAACTTTTCGTTTTTTTGAAATACACTTTTTTTTCAACAAAGAAATATCATAGGAATCAAGCATTCTGTGTGATATTTCTGTCGTTTATCCAATCATTTTTTCAAATGAAAAAAGGCGTTGTCGAGATCTAGCATCTCGATGATACCCCAATTAATTGGTTGTGAGGCCTACGTCTCATTTACTAAATAATTGTCATTTTTTCAAATCCAATATCGTATTCTCACCTCTCGTACCACAATCCTTTTTCATATCCTCGATTCAATTCTTCAAAATATCTTTCTCGACCGAAAGAAGAAGGTTCTTGGAATCTAGCATTCCTTGAATTTTCGAGTGAATAGCTCTCCCGGCACGCTCTCGAGTTGTTATTCACTCAACCTTTCGACTCTTTCGGATTCAATCACTTTCAAACATTCTCCTAAGTCGAATGCTCGTCCGCATTCGCAACCCATTTCGTTCACAACTCCTCGTGGTTTTTGATATTAGGGGCACCCTCAGGGACTAATATCATTTCTCACAACCGTAACACTTGACACGTCGTCAAGTCGGTTCCATTTTCAAACAAATCCTCGACACGTCGTCGAGCAATTTTCAAACCAACTTCCTTTGGCCTTGCATGCCATTCTTTCGATTTGATCTTTTCACAAACATTTTTAAAACCTACGAAAGAGGAATATCCTTAGAATCTAGCATTCTTTGAATATTCGAATGAGTAACTCTCGAGGCGCGCCCTTGAGTTGTTATTAGTTCATCCTTTCGATTTCAAAACATCCAACTCTTTATCTTCAATTTATTCAGTCAATTCCCGAAAGAACTGAGTTCTTGGAACCTCGCATTCCTTGAATTCTTGAGTGACAAGCTCTTGAGGCGCGCTCTTGGGTTGCTTGTCAGTCACCCTTTCGTCTCAAACTCAAACTTCAACCCTTTTTCAACCTCATCTTTCGTGGTTGTTACCACGAACTACAGACGCTCTGATTCTTTATTCATTCTTGAATATAAAATACGTAGGCACAAGATTGCGATGATCTTGGCGAGCACAATCCCATCCATCTTCTGTTTCCCCCATCCTTTCCCGTAGTCGAACTACGACGCTCTGATTTCTCATTCTCGTCCGAATGAGCATACGTAGACACAAGGGACCCAATCCTTGGCGAGCACCCTATCCTCTAACCACCCATTTCTCCTAGCGTCTTTAACCTTTTAACCTACCAATTCTACCTTTATAATCAAGAAGAAAAACAAGTAAACCTAAACAACACTCCCCACAATTACCTTAAGAGGTTCCCGTCGAGTACGACAAACATGAGGGGTTCTAATACCTTCCCCTCACGTAACCGACTCCCGAACCTGGAACATGGGTGCGACAGCCCTGTTCCTATCCTTTTCGCTTTTAGAGGTTTTCTCGATATTTTCCTCTCCCGTCTATTTGGGAAAAATAAAGTTCGGTGGCGACTCTGTCGAACCGCATTTCCGCGCCTTTCGCGCGAGGGTCTTTTTCTCCGAAATATCTCCGTGATTTTTCGAGGTGCGACACCAGTTACGACTGGACTTACACGGGGATTGCTAGTAACGACTAGACTTCAAGGGGAATTTACGGATAGCACACCGAAAACAAAGTGAATCACACTGAACCCAGGATAAGGGGTGTAGGTAGACTTGGGAAATAAACCCAATCCTACTGGGGAATCCTTGTTTAAACAAGCTCGTCAGAGAGGCCAAGGTAACTTCAAATAGGTGCCCCAAAATCCTCTGCCGGGGATGAATCTTCAAAAATTTTGAGAGATGGTCTTCAAACTTGGTACCCACACATGACCAAAATAGCTCAAATTTACCTATACTTTGTTGCACCCTAAAATTTGACCAACCGGTTCCCTATATGGTTTATGTTTCAATACATTTTGCATTCGCATTTGCATACGGCATGCATGGCATTTTTATCAATCAAGATTGACTTTTATCAGGATTAGAGCCCCTGGTGTTTCAGGCAGTACAGGCCCGTCAGAATGAAAGTTTGTTGAGAATTAGGGCTCGTTCGTGGTGTTTTCAGGCTATCTCGGTGCCCGAGTTTCGCTACGGTTGCGTAATTGGGTTTTAATCGGTTTAATCGGCTTCCTGGCATTTTTAGGATTTTCTGTCATTTTTCTTGATTTTAATGCACTTAATTGGATTTTTCTGGATTTACTAGGGTTTTTTAATATTTTTTAGAGTTTAAATAAATTTTCTTTTCATTTTTTAGAAATTAATAGGTTTTTAAAGAAATTAATAGATATTAAATATTTTTAACAAATTTTAGAAACTAATTTTCTTTTAATAGTTAATAGATAAATAGTTTTTTTCTTTTAAAAAGAGTAGAAAATAATAATAATAATAATAATAATAATAATAATAATAATAGGTAATGTTTTTTAGATTAGAATTTTATTAAAGAAAGAATTAATAAAGAAAAATAATAAAATAGATGGTATGTTTTTTTTTAGATTTTTAATTGTTTTTCAGATTTTAAATAGGGTTTATAAAAAAACGTTTTTTTGTAGATATTAAAAAAATAGTTTTAGAATGTTTTTTTCAGATTAATTAGGTTTTATTTTGTTTTATAGATTAACTAGGGTTAATTAGATATTAATTAGGTTTTAATTTTAATTTTCATTTTTAGGATTAATTAGGGTTTATTAGAGTTTAATTAGGGATTTATGTTTAATTTTCGTTTTAGTTAATTAGGGTTTATTAGAGTTTAATTAGGGATTTATGTTTAATTTTCGTTTTAGTTAATTAGGGTAATTTGAGATTAATTAGATTTTATTTTTGATTTTAGTTTAGGGTTTAATCAGGTTTTTTAGTCTTAATTAGTCCTTAATCGTCTATAATCCAGGTTTACTTCAATTGGGCCCAGTATGCAGTATCCATGGTCCAAAGCCCAGAATCCAGTCCAAGTCCAACGCAGGGACACATGTCCTATAAAGGACTTGCCACGCGTGCAGCCAAGGGTTCCCCACCCCACTCTTTCTCTGATCTTGCATGCTTGCCACGTTTCCAATTCCCTTCTCTCTCTCCCCCACCACGTGTCTTGCCCTCATCATTCCCTCTGCCACTTGGCTCCTCCCCAGCCTTCGCCGGACACTCCCGCCGCCGGCCATGCAAACGCCTTGTCCAACCGTCTCCGACCACCAGAGCTAACTCCGGCCACCGCCAACCGTCGCCGGAGCTGCAAAAACCCAGATTTCTTCCAGAAAACCCTTAGATCTTCATCTTCCTCCTCCGATCCACCTTCATCCAAAATCTGTTTCCAGGTCTTCATTATCATAATTCATCAAAATTTCCTCAATCTGCCACCAGATTATTCCAAGATTTTCCACCGTTCATTGCTCTTCAAGATCATCACGATAAGCTCCAGATTTGTCGCCGGAATCTTCATCAACAGCGATCCATAATATTCAACATTCAACCGTTGTTCTTATTTTTTCCAGAAACCATCAAGTTTCTCCGTAGACCTTCGTTGTGGTCGCCGATCTTCATCAAGTTCGTGAAGACTTTTTCCAGAAATCTTCGAATGTGGCCAAGAACGTTCAATCTTCAAGAGGATCTTCACCAGAAATCACTCCAAGCTTCATCTGGGATCAAGAACCGTCACCGTGTGAATCATCCATCCAGGTTAGTGCTTCGAATCTTTCGCGTTTCATTTTTTCTCGCGTTAATTAGTTAGAGATTGAGGAGATTGTTGTTTGGTGTTCTGGGCTGAGAGATTGAAGGGGGCTTTTTTTGTGGATAACTAAGTTTGATGAGTGTGGATGAAGAAGGTTAGGGCGAGGTTTGTGTGAGATTCATCGTTTGATTTGGCTTCAGAGAGTTTTCAGAGGAGAGAATCGGAGAGAAAGGGTTTGAGAGGAGAGAGCCGCTAGGGTTCAGTTTGGGGGGAGAGATGAACAGTACCATCAATGTTAGTTAGTTTAGGGTTTTTGTTGTTTATGCTGAAATTGAGTTATCTTGAAGCTGGGCCTTAAGCCCAAGTGCGTTGTGCCAAGCCATACTCCCATTATTCCTTGCGAAACCCCCTCCCCTTTGGAATTGTCGTTTGGGCTTAACATTGTTGCTGCTTACACCCCCAAATTGGGCCCAGAATGAATAACAAAAGGTTTTCTCGCTATCAGTACCCCCCCTGGGTTATCTTTTTGTTTGTTTTTTTTTTAGTTAGGAGCATGGGCCCAGCATGCTATCCGCACCCCCCATCCTGGGCCCAATTTGCATTCTGAAGGTAAATGGTTGCTTCTAGCACCCCCCCCCCCCCCCTGTTTTCCATTTAATTGATTTCTTTTTGTTTCTTTTTTTATTTGTATATAATTCACCAAATAAATCATAAAAAATTCAAAAATGATCATTTTAATATGGGGATTTTTGCTGCATTTTAATAATTGTCTCAAGAATAGTGTGAGAAAATAAAAATGGTATTTTAGGCCTTTTTCCATTTATGGTGATTTTTTGCATTTTAATTGTTTTTATTTTCATATTGTTTGTACATACATTTTGATGATTTTCGTTTAGACATTTTAATTCGTATTCTGATCCCGTTCTTTTTGTACTAGCTAGATTAGAGAATTAAGTTCCCTTAGAGATTTGTTTCATATTTTTGTGATTAAATCTTGATCAGTTTTGACTATAAAACATTAGGATAGTATAATTAGGATTCAAACTCAACATAGGTGCATTCCACCATTTTATTTTTGGGTTTTTAGCTTGAACTAGGGTATGAGACATATAGGGTATATAGGGTAGATATAGAGACCCCCTTAGAATAAATCCTAGAATTTTAGATACTATTTTACTATTTTTAGTATATTTTGCAAATTGTGTGATTTTCTGGTGTGCCCACTTGGGGTTTTATCTGTCTGCTTGGGCTTTTGGGTTTTCATTTGGGGTATGGGCTTGGTTTGGGCTTGTGGAAGCATGAAGCATCAAAGGAGAAGATTGAGGACAATAATCAAAGGTTGAAGCTTGAAGATTGCTTGAGCTTGGAGCTGATTGAAGACTTAGGAGAGATAGGAGAAAATAGGCAGAGCCTTAGAATAGAACAAATTCTTTCATAAACATGGATAGCTTCCGTTGCTTCCATTCCTCCCAATGACTAAAAGTCCTTCTAAGATATTCACATCCCTCCTTTGGAGGGATAAGGGGCTTATCTTGGAAGTAGAACTTTGAGGGAACCTGTCTCTCATAATGTTAAACACTTATAGGCTTCCTTTGGTTGTCAATAAGCTGTTTAGCATTCAACTTATTCTGTTAAGTGATTCTCTTCTGACGTGCTTGCCTTGCAGATAAAAGTCATTGAGGATGAAGTTCATTGCATTGAAGATTGAAAAAGATGAAGATTGTTCATGTCAAAGCTGTGCAACTGTTAAAGCTAGGGTTTACTGCTGTCTGATGCTGTCAACTGGTTAAGATTTTGTGCTTGCTTGAGCTTGGTGATTTCTTGAAGATGGAAGCTTATTGTAGCTTGGGTCTCATGGGAGCCTGACTTTGGGGTTCATTGGGAGATTGTTGTTTATCAACTGTCAGAGTTGGGTGAGCTGTCAGAGCTGGGTTATTGGGGTTTATTTTCTTTGTTGTATTGTTTGTTAATTCTTCCCCTTGAGGTTGAGGTGAAGCTGTTTCACCTTGCTCATTGTTTTCTAGGTTCGAGGTTGAGTGGGACTCCCTTGCCTCGCTTGTACTGCTGCATTCATGCATTTTACTGCTTTACTGTATATATGTTGTTGCTTTTCCGTTTATCCCCTTAGGATCTCTGTTTCTCTCTGTGCAAGAGAGAAATATGACAGACATTAGGCTCTCATCCATGCATGCCAACATTAGGGTAGATTTTGATTCCCTTTTTAACCCTAGGTTTTAGTGCTTCTTTCTCTTCTCATCTCAAAACAATCAAAAAACACAATAAACATTTCAAACACCATAAAAGACAGTTCTTGCGTAAAAGACTGTAAACCAATCAAAAAATGTTATTTTTGTCCGCTTGGACCCATAATCAGGAGAAAACCTTTTTCAGAAGGATAAAAAGGTTTGGAGATTTCTATCACCTAATCTGCCTGAGTTCGTTGATTTGGATGCATTCCACTTGTTTGCTGCAGGCAACCTGGTGCCTACCTTGATTGGAGATTTCTATTATTCCTTGCATTATAAGAATGAAAACAGAAGAGGGAAAAATGTCCATTATTGTGTACCGTTGCTGAATATATGGTTTGAGAGCCATCTGCCCAAGAAGGATCCTTTCGTTGAATCTGCATATACAGCTGAATGGTCTGAGCGTCTAATGGGGCTTTCTTCAGAAGACATTATCTGGTTCGACAGAGATTTATTGGGGTCAGAGATTATCTTCAGTTGCGCCGGGTTTCCCAACGTCCCTTTGATTGGAAGGAAGGGATGTATTAATTACAACCCATCTTTATTGATTCGACAATTTGGGTATGCTTTGAAGAGTCCACCGAAGGAAGAATAAATACAGGAATCTCTGTATTTCACTGGTGAACTGAGTGGGGAATTATTGGCCAAGCTTCAGCGCGCTTGGGATCATATCTGCAGAAGAGGGAAACCATTTCTAGGTAAGAATGATTGTCAAGCCTATATGCCTTACAAGATGTGGATTCAAGAGAGGGTAAGACAGGTGCAGATGCCTTTTCCAACAGTATCACGTCCTGCTCCCATTCCAGTAGAGGAACCAACTACTGTGGCTATTGAGGTCTATGAGCGGGTTGTGAAAGAAAAAGAGGACTTGATAAAGATCAATGATGAGTTAGAGAAGGAATTGGCTCAGATGCGGAGTGAGAAGAACAAAGCTGTGTATTCCTTTCGACAGCAGACTGGGTTGGTAAACAGGCTAGGTGCTGAACTGACCGAAGAGAAAAAGAAGCGTGAACGCCTGGGAAAAGAATTCCGAAGCTCTCATGATATGTTAGAGTCCAAGAAGAAGTCACTCGATGCCGCCTACCGGGAAATCTCTTCGTGCAACAAAACATGGAATGCTACGCTAACCAATAACAAAAAGAGGGAAGATAAATTGAAACAACAAATTTTTGAACTCGAAGATCAGTTGAAGGCTAGCAAGAGAAAGTATGAAGAGGAGGTTATGGCAAGATATAGTCTTCAGAACTCATTGAACAAAGCCATCGAGTGCAAGAAGGAGGCTGTGTCTCGGAAACGAAAGTTAGAGGATCGCTTCGGAGAAGGGACACGGGGGGAATCTGCTGGTGATTTATGACATGTTCTCAAGCGAAGAGATCTACTTGTCGAGGGTTTGTTTACTCAACCAAATCATCCCGAGACTAAGAGGTTATTGGAGGAGTACCAGGCGTACAGTTGCACTTGACTATTTCATGTATTGATGTGTATGCTTTATTTGCATTGTGCTGGCCATCACCAGGATTGTTGGTTGAGGTCATGCCTTCTTATTGTACGCTCATTGATATTGTATTCCTGACTTGATGGGATTCTCTACAATGTATGAGATGTTTTTCTATGATTGGGTTCCGAACTTCTTATTGCTATCACTGTCACCACACTGACACATTAGCCCTAGAATTGGGGAGTGATATTCCCTAATGCACAAACACATGTTGCATTTGCATACACATTCATATTGCATTACAGGTGATTATTGAACTGTATCTCATTTCCTGCATTCTCCAGGTTTTTCCAGGATTGAAAGTCAACGTCCTCACCGATACTCTACTCGTACCAACTGCAAAAAAGTTATGGACCAGGTGCAGAGCGAGATGCAGGACATGCACGAGAAGCTGGCGCTGTTCATGCAGACGATGGAGACAATTGTGAAAGGGCAGGAAAACTTGCAAACTTTGGTGCAGCCATTGCTGATGAGAAATGCTGGGCACGGAAACGAAGACCACAATTCTGTACGTGTTGACACCATTCACGGGGATGGTACTCCTACACCCGTAGCTCCACCTGTGGTGAATATACCTGTCGTGAATATGAACAATGGCGCTGGCGCCGGGAACGGTAATACAGGAATGTGTAACGAAACTGTCATTAACAACGTTGGATTCGGAGACGCCAATCTGGGCGGAGATAATAATGGAGGTAATGGCTTCGGTAACAACGAATTTGGCTATAACGACCAGGGGTTTGATTATGCTAACCAAGATGGGAAGTTCGGCTTCAACATTCAGGGCTGCGGACATGATGGATTTGGTATTGCCAATCAGGGCTATGGTGGATTCGGTAACGGAAATGGTGCTGGAACGATACCTTTTGGACCTGCCGGGGTCCCTCAAGGATATGGTAACAAGGGACGGGGCCCTGTAATGAATCAGACTAGATTTGGTCGCAATAATGGGTATGATGGGTACGGAAATGAGAATGCTAACTGGATGGAAGACCAACAAGAGTATGCTTTCTCTGGTAGAGGTTTTGAAGGTCCTGTAGACAACACTCAGCGAATCAAGATGCTCGAGGAGCAGATGAAAGGTGTTGTGAATCAAAGTGCTGTTGGTTTAGATATGACCACAATGGGTTTGGTGCATGGCCTGAGGGTACCGCTGAAGTTTAAAGCTCCCACATTTGACAAATATAAGGGAGATACCTGTCCGAAGGTGCATGTGCAGTCATACTACAGACGAATGTCTGCTTACTCGAATGATGAGAGAATGCTGATGCATTTCTTTGAAGACAGCTTGTCTGGTCCTTCCCTTGAATAGTACATGGGGTTGGAGCCTACTCCGATAAAGACATGGAAGCAACTGGCCGAAGCGTTTGTGACTCATTATAAGTACAATAGTGACCTGGCACCGAACAGGGTCCAGCTGCAGGGGTTGTCACAGAAGAAAGATGAGAGTTTCAAAGAATATGCGCAGAGGTGGCGCGACATGGCTGCAAGAGTTCATCCTCCTTTGGTTGAGAAGGAGATGAATGATATGTTCATAGGAACGTTCACCGGTATGTTTTATGATAAGTTGTTTCCCGCTTCCTTGGGCAGTTTCTCGGATCTAATCTTGATGCGCGAGAAGGTTGAAAGTAATATTAAAATGGGGAGATTCCAAGCTGAGGAGTCCACTTCAGTTTGAGGTAACAGAAAAGCTTTTGGTGGTCGCCGTCAGGGTGACACAAGTGCAGTATTCGGGGGCCGAGGCCGAGGCAGAGGACGGAATCAGTATAATCATCCGCAACAGGTGGCAAGCGTCACAATTCCATTTCATCAATAACCAATACCACTATAACAGATACTGCCACAGCAGCAGGGGCAGGATTATGGACAGAGAAGGTTTCAGAAGACGAAAAGGGTGTTCGACGCTCCTCCTTCTACCTATGCAGAGTTGCTTCAAACATTGTTGGGGTTAAATTTGGTCGAAAAGAGGACTCTAGCACCACCTAAAGGGGCGGTACTTCCGTACGGGTACGACACCAAGCATGTAGTGCAAGATCTGTTGGATAGCAAGGCCATAAATTTTGGACAAGCAGGTCCGAACATAGTAAAATAGCCAATGCCCAACCACGGGGCAAATGCTATTTTGACTGAGGAGGGTTTGAATCTGATCATGAATGTTGATGAACTGAAAACGCTGTTGTGTGAAATAAAGAGCAGGTTATTGAAAGGAGGTGTGTATTCGGGCTACGATGAATTTTGTCTAGAATGTTGGACCCAAGCTGGGGGCTTTGCTGAATTGAAGAAGGGTATTCAGGCCTTGATAGATGAAGGCACGTTGCAATTCGACAGAACGACAGTTGAGAAATCGGCAGAAGTAATAGTTGATGAGCAAAGTGATGTCGCTACGGTGACAATTCCCCGAAAAACGATAACTATAACGGCGCCAGCCAGGCGACCGACGATCACTATCACAAAGGCAGGGCCAATCCCTTATGAGAGCACTAAGGCAGTACCCTGGGCTTATGTGCTGGAAGCATATTGTGATGGGGAGAAACTTGATATCAGTAAACAGCCAGCCGAGGTTGTGGACAATGTCGTCGGCACTGGAGGGATGACAAGGAGCGGGAGAATTTTTATATCACCTGAGGTAGAGGCTGAACGATTGGCAAAAGGTAAAGGAAAGGTGAATGAGGATGTCCCTGTGCAGAGGAATGAAAAAGAAACATCACTGAAAGATGTAGAAGAGTTTATGCGCCTTATCCGTAAGAGCGACTATAAGATTGTTGAGCACCTTCAACAAACGCCGTCGAAGATATCCATACTGTCACTGTTATTGTGTTCCGAAGCCCATAGGAATGCGTTATTGAAAATCCTGGACACGTCGTTTGTACCCCAAGATGTTTCTGTGAATCAGTTGGAGGGGGTGATGGCGCACGTGAATGCAGGCCATAGCTTGGGATTTACGGATTTTGATTTGACCCCGAGGGGAAGAGAGCATAATATGGCGTTGCACGTCTCAGTTGAATGCAGGGGCGCAATCATGTCCCACGTGCTGGTAGATACCGGGTCTTCCTTGAACGTGCTGCCAAAGAAAGCAATGATGAAATTGGACATCAGGGGGATCATTTGTACGCCTAGTGACTTGGTGGTCAGGGCATTTGATGGTACACGGAGGTCAGTCTTTGGATCCATAACTTTGCCTCTGCAGGTAGGGCCGAAGATTTTTGAAACTGAATTTTACATTATGGACATCCAGCCGGCATATAGCTGTCTTCTTGGACGACCATGGATCCATGGTGCTGGGGCGGTCACATCTACCTTGCACCAAAAGCTGAAGTACATGGTGGGGGACAACGTGGTCACCGTTTGTGGAGAGGAGGATATACTGGTCAGCCATCTGTCGTCATTCAAGTATGTGGAAGTCGACGGCGAGATTCATGAGACACCCTGTCAGGCCTTTGAAGGGTTGCGCATCAAAGACAAAGTTCCAGGGCCGAGTAAAGCATCAGAGGTTGCAGTATCGTCATACAAGGAGGCTCAGGCTCTAGTGAAGACTGGCGAGACCAAGGACTGGGGCAAGGTCCTGGATATTCCCGTGAAGATGGACAGATTTGGGCTGGGATATCAACCGTCATCATCAACGCCTGCTGCAGGGGCACCCCGTTTCAAAGGACCAATAACAATCACGGCTAGTAGAGTATATCACAAGACCATCAACGTTGTTTCAGATTCCGAAGAAGGAGACAGCGACTGCGACATGGACGCCTGGATTCAGCCGAGCGTGCCAGGACAAGGGCTTTGCAACTGGTCTATTCAGGAGACTGTTCCTGTGACCACTAAACAGTAATACTTTGTTTTCTTAATTGTTGAACAATCCGGTGTCCTACCCGGGGCATCGTGATTTTGCTTAGGGCCATTCTGTTATGTACATTGCACTGTTTAATCGTTAAATAAAAAGGCGTTTTTCATGTACAAATATTGTGATCTCTGTTTTTCCTTTTTTTTTTTTTTTTTTTACAATAAAATGGCAACGTGGTTATTCGCTTTGTATGTATTTTGAAGCATTTAACCATTTCCTTTGCAGGATTACTATTTCAGATGACATCTATGAACCGCCTATGACTCACTTCGACTTTGAGCACCCGGTATTTCAGACCGAAGAAGAGATTGTTGAAGATGGCAACGTTCCAGAAGAGTTGTCCTGGTTGGTAAAACAAGAAGAACGAATCATTCTGCCTCATGAGGAGGTCATTGAGATCGTCAATCTGGGGTCGGAAGGGGTTGAAAGGAACATCCATATAGGGGTCGCGCTGCAGAGCGACGTCAAGCGAAGATTGGTTGAAATGCTCAAAGAGTACAACGATATTTTTGCTTGGTCGTATGAGGACATGCCTGGGCTGGATACGGATATGGTTGTGCACCGTCTGCCGCTAAAAGAAGAACACCCGCCGGTTAAGCAGAAGCTCCGAAGAACTAGACCGGACATGGCTGTGAAGATTAAGGAGGAGGTTCAAAAGCAGTGGGATGCTGGTTTCCTAGCTGTTACAAAATATCCCTCATGGGTTTCTAATATTGTGCCAGTGCCAAAGAAAGACGGTAAAGTGAGAATGTGCGTAGATTATCGTGATTTGAACAGAGCGAGCCCGAAATATGACTTTCCACTTCCTCACATCGATGTGCTGGTCGACAACACCGCTCAATTCTCCGTATTCTCCTTCATGGATGGCTTCTCGGGCTGTAATCAGATAAAAATGGCGCCAGAAGACATGGAGAAGACTACCTTCATTACGCCTTGGGGAACATTTTGTTATAAAGTGATGCCCTTCGGATTGAAGAATGCTGGGGCAACGTATCAGCGTACAATGACGACCCTCTTTCATGACATGATGCATAAAGAGATCGAGGTTTATGTCGATGATATGATTGCCAAATCCCAGACGGAGGAAGAACATTTGGTGAATCTGCTGAAATTATTCAAAAGGCTTAGGAAGTTCAGGTTGAGACTGAACCCTAACAAATGCACCTTCAGGGTGAGATCGGGTAAACTGCTGGGGTTTATCGTGAGTGAAAAAGGAATAGAGGTTGATCCTGCAAAAATAAAAGCAATACAAGAAATGCCGACGCCTAAAACAGAAAAAGAGGTGCGCGGGTTTTTAGGGAGGTTGAACTACATCGCTCGGTTCATATCTCACTTAACAGTTACGTGTGAGCCGTTATTCAAGCTGTTGAAAAAAGACCAGGCTGTAACATGGAATGAGAATTGTCAAAAGGCGTTCGATAAAATAAAACAGTATTTGCAGGAGCCTCCTATTTTGATACCTCCAGTGGCAGGGAGACCCTTGATTATGTATTTGACGGTTCTTGAGGGGAGTATGGGTTGTGTTCTCGGTCAACATGACGAGACAGGGTGCAAAGAGCATGCGATATACTATCTGAGTAAGAAGTTTACTGACTGTGAATCTCGATACTCAATGCTCGAAAAAACGTGTTGCGCGCTAGCCTGGGCCGCCAAGCGTTTGAGGCAGTACATGCTGAATGATACAACCATGCTCATCTCGAAGATGGATCCTATCAAATACGTATTTGAAAAGCAGGCACTATCGGGGAGAATTTCCCATTGGCAGATGGTTTTGACCGAATATGACATCCAGTATGTCTCACAGTAGGCTATAAAGGGGAGCGTGTTATCAGAGTATCTAGCTGAGTAGCCTATTGAGGACTACCAATCGATGAGGTTTGATTTTCCTGACGAGGATATCATGTACCTGAAGATGAAAGATTTGGAAGAACCGTTGCCGGATGAAGGGCCAAAGACGGATTCCAAGTGGCAGTTGATCTTTGACGGAGCTGTAAATTCCTACGGTAGCGGAATAGGGGCAATCATCACTACTCCACATGGGTCGCACATCCCATTTACTGCTCGATTGACCTTTCCGGTTACCAATAATGAAGCCGAATATGAAGCTTGCATCATGGGGCTTGAAGAAGCCATTGATTTGCGCATCAAAAATCTGGATGTATATGGAGACTCAGCTCTGGTGGTGAATCAAATAAAAGGAGAATGGGAGACACGTCAGCCCAATTTGATACCGTACATGAATTACGCGAGGAGATTGTTGCCTTTCTTTGATAAGGTTGAATTGCATCATGTGCCGCGAGCAGAAAATCAAATGGCTGACGCCCTGGCGACATTGTCTTCAATGTATAAGGTTAACTTCTGGAATGAGGCTCCCAGAATTGTTATCTCTCGGCTCGACAGACCCGCCTTCGTATTTGCCATTGACGAAGCATCTGATGATAAACCCTGGTATTTTGACATCTAGAATTTCATGAAGAACAAGGAGTATCCGGCTGGGGCATCCAGTCGCGATCAGAAAACTCTTAGGAGATTGGCTGGTAATTTCTATCTGAATCCAGACGGTGTCCTATACAAGCGGAATCATGACTTGGTGTTGTTGCGTTGTGTAGACGAGAAAGAGGCGACGTTTCTTATGGAGGAAATACATGAGGGTACATTCATTACACATGCTGGTGGGCATGCTATGACGCGGAAGCTGCTGCGGGCAGGTTATTATTGGCTAACTATGGAAACTGACTGTTTCAAGTTTGCGAAGAGGTGTCACAAATGCCAGATTTATGCGGATAAGATCCATGTGCCTCCGAGTCCTCTGAACGTGATGTCGTCACCGTGGCCATTCTCGATGTGGGGAATTGATATGATTGGAAAGATTGAGCCGACGGCATCTAACGGACACCGTTTCATTTTGGTAGCAATTGATTATTTTACCAAGTTGGTGGAAGCAGCATCATATGCAAATGTGACCAAGCAGGTGGTAGCCAGGTTTATCAAGCGTGATATCATTTGCAGATATGGAATCCTCGAGCGGATCATTACCGACAACGGTTCGAACTTAAATAACAAGATGATGAAGGAGTTGTGTCAGAGTTTTAAGATTTAACATCACAACTCTTCTCCTTATCGACCCAAGATGAATGGCGCTGTTGAAGCGGCCAATAAGAACATAAAGAAGATTGTTCAGAAGATGGTGGTGACCTATAAGGACTGGCATGAGATGCTACCTTTCGCTTTGCACGGTTATCGTACGACGGTACGCACATCAACCGGGGCAACCCCGTTCTCGTTGGTATACGGAATGGAAGCAGTGTTACCACTGGAAGTTGAGATTCCTTCCCTGAGGGTATTACAAGATGTCCAACTCGACGAGGCAGAATGGGTGAAAGACAGGTTGAACCAGCTGAGTTTAATGGATGAGAAGAGGCTAGCTTCTCTAGCATACGGTCGTTTGTACCAGAGCCGAATGAAGAAAGCGTATGATAAGAAGATACATCCTCGAAATTTTCAGATGGGCGACCTTGTGATGAAAAGGATTCTCCCGCCACAGGTTGATCACAGGGGCAAGTGGACCCCCAACTACGAAGGGCCATACGTTGTCAGGAAAGTCTTTTCAGGAGGAGCATTGTTGTTGTCTACCATGGACGGTGAAGACTTTACGTCGCCTGTGAATTCGGACGCAGTTAAAAAATACTTTGCTTAAAATTGACCCGCTGGACAAAAAAAAGAGAGTCCAGGCAAAAATGGGGCATCCTGGCAAACCAAAAACAGAATAAAAGGTTCGGGAAAAAATTAGGGATAAAAATTTAAAAAAAAATGTACACCCGCGAAGTTGAAAACCTACACTGGGCGGCTTCGGCAAAAAAGGGTATCACGGTGAACTGAAAACCCGCAAAGGGCGGTTCACGCAAAAGTTAGGGATTTAAAAAAGCAAATGACTGCGGTCCGAATTTGATACTATGCTGCACATTGGTGCGGGAGAATACACCTGGGGATTCGGTTATTAGATACAATCTCTTCCGAAGTTTGAATACCGGGAAAGCGTCAGAGTCAGGCGAGTCATAGGAGGATCAGCTCATGATGTTCGTCTGCATCACGTTGCCGACATATATGCAAATTTGAGTTGTCACTGTATTTATGATTCCTGTGCATACTTGTATATTTGTTGTGCGTAACTTCCTCTTTTCAGGAGTTACATCCAGTGTACAAAACTCTGCCCATTCAGGGGCCCAATTAATAAAACATGTTATTCAGTATTTGATGCTTGTTCTTTACTGTTTTGTATGTGAAAAGCGCCAATGTTTAATAAAACTAGCAAGTGCATAACGTTGCTGGCCCTTGCCAATAATTGCTAAAACTTCGAATTGAATGAAGATGATGTCACTAACGCTAACCTGAATAGATTTGGTTGTATAGACTTGTCTTGTCTCATTTGTGATGTTGCAGGGTTCTTGCCCATATGAGGTGGACGATCAGAAGATTGCAGTCCTAACCAGAGGCTCGTAACGAAAAGACGTGATTGTTATGCGAAGTGAATCCCCATGCAGGTCGCACTTCATTCCCTGAAGCTGAGATGACAATGTTCCTTACTGAAGAAGGATCAAATTCCCCAGATAGTTGCAGCTTATCCGAAGGATATTCACCAGACAGTCTATTCCCCCCAGCGGAGTCGGTTAATTTTCCCCAAGAGAGTTATTTTGTCCCCAGCGGAGTTCTCTCTTTTCAGCCAGTGTTTTCTTTCCTCCCAGCGGAAATCGAAGGTTAAAACTCTCCCCGACAGAGTTGGTTGTGTGTCCTGGCATTTATTTTGCCAGAATGCTTTGTGATACTCGTTCACTCCCCAGCAGGGTGATAGTTGTCCTCGACGGCCAAAATTGATGAAGCAAGTTTGTTAGAGCTATCCCAACAGTTCGAGCCTGCATTTGCATTAGCATGTGGTGTCATATTTTCATCCACCAAACACAAAAGCGCGTAGCATTTCCATATTGCACAGAGCATTACGCCATTATCAAACATGCGCATTTTGGAACATAAATCAGGTTGGTTAACCTTTTGTATTTCAAGGGTTTATCAACAGGAGTATGGAGTTTATTTCTCAACAGGAGTACATAATTCGTTTCTCGACAGGAGTCTGGAGTTTATTTATCAACAGGAATATGGAGTTTATCCTCTTTCCGATAGGAGTATGGAGTTTAAAAGATCAAATGTATTTTCGGACAATCGGAGTCTCGCTGAGAGACAGGTGATGATGTGATTCAATTCAGTTTTCCCCACAGAGTTATTAATGAAGAGGATCCGAACAGCGGAACGTCTTTTCAAGTTGGTTGCCGCGGCAGCATTTCAGGGTTTCATAAAATAAAAATTTCGGGAGTGTTCACTTGTTGATGAGATGAGTGTTCGGTGTGTATTTTTCAGAATATCCCCAGTAGAGTTAGCTGTTGTTGCAAACAAGCAAAGAAGATATGTGCAAGATAGTCTTTCCGTATGAAACAGGCGGATAAGAACAAGAAATAATCACTAAAAATCAAAAGGATGAGTGTTCCTCTGTAGGAATCAGGCAGATGATGGATTTACTCCGTATGGAACAGGCGAATGTTAACAACAGTTGCACCGTAAGAAGCAGGCGGATGCATTTGAAAGCTCTTTCTGTAAGAATCAGACAGATAAGTTCTTCCGCATGGAGCAGGCGGACATGTAATGGATTGCACCGTAAGAAGCAGGCGGATGTAAGAAAGCTCTTTCTGTAAGAATCAGACAGATGAGTTTTTTCCATAGGTAGCAGGCGGATATCAAAAGAATTGTTCTGTAAGAAACAGACAGATAAGTTCTTCCGCAGGGAGCAGGCGGACATGTAATGGATTGCACCATAAGAAGCAGGCGGATGTAAGAAAAACCCTTTCTTTAAGAATCAGACAAATGAGTTTTTTTGGTAGGTAGCAGGCGGATATCAAAAGAATTATTCTGTAAGAATCAGACAGATAGGTTCTTCCGTAAGAAACAGACGGACGTCAAGATCACTTGTTCTGTATGAAGCAGGCAAATATGATAGTTTTCTCGTATGAAGCAGGCGGGAGTAGATAGTTTTTCCGTATGGAACAGGCGGATGAATTTTTCGTATTCAGATAAACGGTGGTCCCATGATAGACAGGATGTGTTCAGATATTTGAAAAAACAAAAAGACAAAAATATTCCTCCGGTGAAGTCACTAAGCTTATTTCTATTGACAAGTTAATCAGATTCGTATCAAATGTAGATCAGTGTCTCGCATGAAGCAGGCGGGCGTGTATAGTTTTCTTCCGTAAGAAGCAGGCGGACGTAGATAATGTTCCAGTACTCACAAAGCTAGTTTTTTCCGTATGAAGCAGGCGGGTTGTAGCTAGTTTCTCCGTACGAGGCAGGCAGATGAGTTTTCCGGTATAATTTTGAAAAAAAAAACAATGCTTCCCCCAGCGAAGTCGTCCAGGTTATTTACAGATTTGATGATCGATCAGTTTGTTGCCATAATGATTGGATTCAGTTCTCTGGATGGTGTTCCCCAAGTGAGGGTGCGGTTTATTTCTGCGGTTGGAAAATTTTCGGGTTTATTTTGTATTCAACCGTCTTCTACCTTTGAATGATTGAAGGTCGTTCGCTCTTCAACCCTTCAGGCCCAAGCCGCTTGAATAGGGGCAGTTGTTGCACCCTAAAATTTGACCAACCGGTTCCCTATCTGGTTTATGTTTCAATACATTTTGCATTCGCATTTGCATACGGCATGCATGGCATTTTTATCAATCAAGATTGACTTTTATCAGGATTAGAGCCCCTGGTGTTTCAGGCAGTACAGGCCCGTCAGAATGAAAGTTTGTTGAGAATTGGGGCTCGTTCCTGGTGTTTTCAGGCTATCTCGGTGCCCGGGTTTCGCTACGGTTGCGTAATTGGATTTTAATCGGTTTAATCGGCTTCCTGGCATTTTTAGGATTTTTCAGTCATTTTTCTAGATTTTAATGCACTTAATTGGATTTTTCTGGATTTACTAGGGTTTTTTAATATTTATTAGAGTTTAAATAAATTTTCTTTTCATTTTTTAGAAATTAATAGGTTTTTAAAGAAACTAATAGATATTAAATATTTTTAACAAATTTTAGAAACTAATTTTCTTTTAATAGTTAATAGATAAATAGTTTTTTTGTTTTAAAAAGAGTAGAAAAAAATAATAATAATAATAGGTAATGTTTTTTAGATTAGAATTTTATTAAAGAAAGAATTAATAAAGAAAAATAATAAAATAGACAGTATGGTTTTTTTTTAGATTTTTAATTGTTTTTCAGATTTTAAATAGGGTTTATAAAAAAAAGTTTTTTTTGTAGATATTAAAAAAATAGTTTTAGAATGTTTTTTCAGATTAATTAAGTTTTATTTTGTTTTATAAATTAACTAGGGTTAATTAGATATTAATTAGGTTTTAGTTTTAATTTTCATTTTTAGGATTAATTAGGGTTTATTAGAGTTTAATTAGGGATTTATGTTTAATTTTCGTTTTAGTTAATTAGGGTTTATTATAGTTTAATTAGGGATTTATGTTTAATTTTCGTTTTAGTTAATTAAGGTAATTAGAGATTAATTAGATTTTATTTTTGATTTTAGTTTAGGGTTTAATCAGGTTTTTTAGTCTTAATTAGTCCTTAATCGTCTATAATCCAGGTTTACTTCAATTGGGCCCAGTATGCAGTATCCATGGTCCAAAGCCCAGAATCCAGTCCAAGTCCAACGTAGGGACACATGTCCTATAAAGTACTTGCCACGCGTGCAGCCAAGGGTTCCCCACCGCACTCTTTCTCTGATCTTGCATGCTTGCCACGTTTCCAATTCCCTTCTCTCTCTCCCCCACTACGTGTCTTGCCCTCATCATTCCCTCTGCCACTTGGCTCCTCCCCAGCCTTCGCCGGACACTCCCGCCGCCGGCCATGCAAACGCCTTGTCCAACCGTCTCCGACCACCAGAGCTAACTCCGGCCACCGCCAACCGTCGCCGGAGCTGCAAAAACCCATATTTCTTCCAGAAAACCCTTAGATCTTCATCTTCCTCCTCCGATCCACCTTCATCCAAAATCTATTTCCAGGTCTTCATTATTATAATTCATCAAAATTTCCTCAATCTGCCACCAGATTATTCCAAGATTTTCCACCGTTCATTGCTCTTCAAGATCATCACGATAAGCTCTAGATTTGTCGCCGGAATCTTCATCAACAGCGATCTATAATATTCAACATTCAACCGTTGTTCTTATTTTTTTCCAGAAACCATCAAGTTTCTCCGTGGACCTTCGTTGTGGTCGCCGATCTTCATCAAGTTCGTGAAGACTTTTTCCAGAAATCTTCGAATGTGGCCAAGAACGTTCAATCTTCAAGAGGATCTTCACCAGAAATCGCTCCAAGCTTCATCTGGGATCAAGAACCGTCACCGTGTGAATCATCCATCCAGGTTAGTGCTTCGAATCTTTCGCGTTTCATTTTTTCTCGCGTTAATTAGTTAGAGATTGAGGAGATTGTTGTTTGGTGTTCTGGGCTGAGAGATTGAAGGGGGCTTTTTTTGTGGATAACTGAGTTTGATGAGTGTGGATGAAGAAGGTTAGGGCGAGGTTTGTGTGAGATTCATCGTTTGATTTGGCTTCAGAGAGTTTTCAGAGGAGAGAATCGGAGAGAAAGGGTTTGAGAGGAGAGAGCCGCTAGGGTTCAAATTGGGGGGAGAGATGAACAGTACCATCAATGTTAGTTAGTTTAGGATTTTTGTTGTTTATGCTGAAATTGAGTTATCTTGAAGCTGGGCCTTAAGCCCAAGTGCGTTGTGCCAAGCCATACTCTAATTATTCCTTGCGAAACCCCCTCCCCTTTGGAATTGTCGTTTGGGCTTAACATTGTTGCTGCTTACACCCCCAAATTGGGCCCAAAATGAATAACAAGGGGTTTTCTCGCTATCAGTACCCCCCCTAGGTTATATTTTTGTTTGTTTTTTTTGAGTTAGGAGCATGGGCCCAGCGTGCTATCAGCACCCCCCATCCTGAGCCCAATTTGCATTCTGAAGGTAAATGGTTGCTTCTAGCACCCCCCCTGTTTTCCATTTAATTGATTTCTTTTTGTTTCTTTTTTTATTTGTATATAATTCACCAAATAAATCATAAAAAATTCAAAAATGGTCATTTTAATATGGGGATTTTTGCTGCATTTTAATAATTGTCTCAAGAATATTGTGAGAAAACAAAAATGGTATTTTAGGCCTTTTTCCATTTATGGTGATTTTTTGCATTTTAATTGTTTTTATTTTCATATTGTTTGTACATACATTTTGATGATTTTCGTTTAGACATTTAAATTCGTATTATGATCCCGTTCTTTTTGTACTAGCTATATTAGAGCATTAAGTTCCCTTAGAGATTTGTTTCATATTTTTGTGATTAAATCTTGATTAGTTTTGACTATAAAACATTAGGATAGTATAATTAGGATTCAAACTCAACATAGGTGCATTCCACCATTTTATTTTTGAGTTTTTAGCTTGAACTAGGGTATGGGACATATAGGGTATATATGGTAGATATAGAGACTCCCTTAGAATAAATCCTAGAATTTTAGATACTATTTTACTATTTTTAGTATATTTTGCAAATTATGTGATTTACTGGTGTGCCCACTTGGGGTTTTATCTGTCTGCTTGGGCTTTTGGGTTTTCATTTGGGGTATGGGCTTGGTTTGGGCTTGTGGAAGCATGAAGCATCAAAGGAGAAGATTGAGGACAATAATCAAAGGTTGAAGCTTGAAGATTGCTTGAGCTTGGAGCTGATTGAAGACTTAGGAGAGATAGGAGAAAATAGGCAGAGCCTTAGAATAGAACAAATTCTTTCATAAACATGGATAGCTTCTGTTGCTTCCATTCCTCCCAATGACTAAAAGTCCTTCTAAGATATTCACATCCCTCCTTTGGAGGGATAAGGGGCTTATCTTGGAAGTAGAACTTTGAGGGAACCTGTCTCTCATAATGTTAAACACTTATAGGCTTCCTTTGGTTGTCAATAAGCTGTTTAGCATTCAACTTATTCTGTTAAGTGATTCTCTTCTGAAGTGCTTGCCTTGCAGATAGAAGTCATTGAGGATGAAGTTCATTGCATTGAAGATTGACAAAGATGAAGATTGTTCATGTCAAAGTTGTGCAACTGTTAAAGCTAGGGTTTATTGATGTCTGATGCTGTCAACTAGTTAAGATTCTGTGCTTGCTTGAGCTTGGTGATTTCTTGAAGATGGAAGCTTATTGTAGCTTAGGTCTCATGGGAGCCTGACTTTGGGGTTCATTGGGAGATTGCTGTTTATCAACTGTCAGAGTTGGGTGAGCTGTCAGAGCTGGGTTTTTAGGGTTTATTTTCTTTGCTGTATTGTTTGTTAATTCTTCCCCTTGAGGTTGAGGTGAAGCTGTTTCACCTTGCTCGTTGTTTTCTAGGTTCGAGGTTGAGTGGGACTCCCTTGCCTCGCTTATACTGCTGCATTCATGCATTTTACTGCTTTACTGTATATATGTTGTTGCTTTTCCGTTTATCCCCTTAGGATCTCTGTTTCTCTCTGCGCAAGAGAGAAATATGACAGACATTAGGCTCTCATCCATGCATGCCAACATTAGGGTAGATTTTGATTCCCTTTTTAACCCTAGGTTTTAGAGCTTCTTTCTCTTCTCATCTCAAAACAATCAAAAAACACAATAAACATTTCAAACACCATAAAAGACAGTTCTTGCGTAAAAGACTGTAAACCAATCAAAAAATGTCATTTTTGTCCGCTTGGACCCATAATCAGGAGAAAACCTTTTTCAGAAGGATAAAAACAATCAAGACAGACTTGTGTCGTACGTGGCCTGAACTACGTTTGCTCTGATCTTTCATGCTGTATGAAAGTACGTAGGCATAGGATGCAATATCCTAGCGAGCAACCTTCCCCTCCTTTCCCGTAGGTAGGCGAACTACGTTGACTCTGATTTCTCGTTCCAGACAGGAATACGTAGGCATAAAGTGCGATACTTTGCCGAGTCATTTTATTTTCTTTTAACCCCAGACCTATAGAATAGATAGAATAACAGTCCGTACTAGAAAACAAGCGTGGATCCCGTCGAGTACGACAGACGTGAGGGGTGTTAATACCTTCCCCTTGCGTAACCGACTCCCGAATCCAGGATTTGGTTGCGATGACCATTCCTTTCCCGTCTTTGCGGTAGGTTTACTTCGAGCGTTTCCTTTCCCTCCGTTGGGATAAATAACGCACGGTGGCGACTCTTCTGTTCAATCGGAGCCGATTTTCGCAGTAGCGACATACTTCTCCGGGGAGGATGGTGTATCAAAGTTTCTGCTATTCCGAGGTTTCGGGGAAGTACGATTTTCCTTGAATCTTTTCCGTGAGTTAAACATTTTTTGTTAGTCTTTTCAAGTTTATTTGAATCTAATGCTTTCAAAATTTGAAGAATGATAAGCTTCTCTGAAGAGACTGCCACTTATTGCTGAAGAAAGATAAGCTTCTCTGAAGAGACTGCCACTTATCGTTTGAAGAAAGACAAGCTTCTCTGAAGAGACTGCCACTTATCGTTTGAAGAAAGATACGCTTCTCTGAAGAGACTGCCACCTATCTATATCACAAAGTAAAATGTTCTTCTTGATAGATAGTGCAAAATAAATGCACGTCCAGATAGGTTCGGCGACCGACAGAGACCGAAGTTCAATCTAGAACCGAGCTAGAAAGAAACAAGACTCCAACCATTGAGGAATGAACTCAAATGGGGACACATCTTATCCAAACATGGGAAAAGATAACGGAAGCAACCATCATCCACGAGGATTAAGCTTTGTGGAGAAATGAGAAATGATGGATGTTTTATGCCTAAGGGATGACAACTCTATGGGAGAGAGACGAAACACCCAATCGCTGAGGAAAACACCAAAGGGGAACAAATCAGCTAACCACCAGAGATAGAAAACATGCACAGATGTTATGTGTATGCTTATGCCATGCTTATGTTTTATGCTGACAAAATAGACAAAACAAAACTGGAGATGAAATAAACATCTCGACACAGAGACTTGGACACCAAAGGGCATGATCATGAAGAACAACAATTCCACTTTTCAAGGTCACCACCTTATTTGAGAGAGAGTAATCGTCTTAGGCCAAAACGTCATGACTTCACTTGGATTGCCATTATGAGCTTGAATTCTTTGTTGGAGGAGCAAGATCACCAAGAGAAATTCCAAAATCAACCGAAGTAACAAATAGGAGAGCTGGCGAGAGGTACCATGAGATCAAAATATTTATGCCCCATTGTAATAATAATCCTCCTCAAGTGAGCGACGACTCTTGTGATGATAAACCTTTTCTGCCCCAGATTACATGGTCTGTGAAAAGAAGTCATAAGGGTGCTTTTACAAAAGGATTGGCATAAGATGCTTCACTATCTTCAAACTTTTAGAGAGATTCATAAATCTCGACGCGACTGCCCCAAATTAACGGTATTTGTACAAAGTCTTTAGATTATGGAAGTAACGACTGAGAAACAAACTTGCCCCCTGCTAGTTGGTAACTGTAACAGAGTTGCCCCAGACTAAACCGTTATTTGAGAGCTTCATCTGATCTTGACCTGGTTGGTTCTGCTGGCGAACCTGGAGTGGTTGGCCTTGAAAGGAGTTAGGAAACAGTTTGTTTAAGACCTCAAACGATGTGCCCCATAACACATGGCTACAAGAAGGAATCTTTAAGAGGATTTTACAGAAGAATTGACATCCAAGATGCTTCAATACGTTCAAACTCTTTTAGAGATATTCACAAATCTTTAATGTAAATGCCCCATTTTGACGGTATTTGAGAGATTAATCTAATCTCGACTTGATTGGCTCTGATTAACGGTGTTACAAATGATTGACCAATCCTTCCAATTAGTTGCCCCAGGCTGAGCTTCCTTTACCAAATCAAATTCCCTAGCTGACAGCGTTCGTTGGGATCCTTTTGACATTGGATTGTCTTGCACGCAAATGTTGTTCATTAGAAATTTGGCAAATTTCAATGTAAAATTTATGCAATCTTTTGAAAACAATTTTTTGATGAAACACACACGGCGGAGTGATCAAGTGATCAATATAAAAGTGATCCAAACATCTTGGTTGATGATGGATAAAGTGATGAACACCCACAGTTAACAAAGATCATTAGGAGTCAGGTTATCCAACCTTGCTGTAATATGCTTTCAAAAAAACCTTACCTCAATTAGGTCTTTTAAGGGTTGTAGCGTGGCTTGGTTCACGGTTTAAGAAACAAAGGATAAAGGCTCAAAGTTTATTTGTACCCACCCAATCTACGTGATGAACTCCAATCCTACGCTCAGTTAACTCAAACTATACATTCAGGTTCTTACAGGTTTTTAAGAATTGAATTGATGATAGTTGGTGATGGTTTACAAACCTAGGGTAGTTACTACTCCCTCGCCATATTTGGTAGGTTTTTGCTTTTTGAGGACCTTTCAAAGTGAAAGATTTTAAATTCGTCCTCTTTTTATCATCCCTCACTTTTTCCTGATTTGTTTCTTTTAGATATACAGTCAGCGGGATGCCTCATTTTTGCCTAAGTCTCCTTCACGGGTTTTGACTTAGCGGGATTTTTCTTTTTCCTTTTTCTTCTCTTCTTTTTTTCTTTTTGTGAAAGGAGGTGACTACTTTGTTTAACGGTTACGGCGAACCATCATTGTCTTTTATGCTGAAAAGCCTTCTCGACACTTGCTTGTTGTGTATAAAGGAAAACCTGAGTGCACCACCTTTATATGAAAAGTGTATTTTATGCACATATCTCTAAGTTAACTGAGAACTACCCGCCCCAGGTTTGAGATTTAAGATTTTGCTTTTGTAAGGAAAGAAATCTCCTACTTCTAGGCTCGAAGGGGTTAACGAAGGATTATCTTCCTTATTTCTCCAGTGTTTTAGGGATTGAAACAATGCCTTTACATCATCGACAAAGTTAAATTGAAAGCATATCGACAGCAATTACAGATATACTTTTCATCATCCTCCCCAATCTTTGCTTCAAACAGAAATTTGGTAAAGAAAAGAAATTCTTGCATTTTTGTTTTTTCATTTTTTTCGTTTTTGTTTTCTTATCACAATGAAAGACAAAGAGTGAAACGAATGGATTTAATCAAAAGATGCAAAAACATTTCATTAATATGCCAATTTAAAATGAACAACCAACTTGCAAGCAAACACAAATGCAAAGAAACCATAACACAATGCTGAAACAGTTTACGAGCTGCCAGCCTTAGGGAATTACACTGTTTAACAAAACAAATTTCAAGCTTGATGCAGAGAAACACCTTCCACAACCACTTGCTTTTTGTGGTATAGTATTATGAGGGGCCTCGTATGTCCTTTGCCACTTGCTTCAAGAGCTGAGCTACTGGTACTTGGTTTATCTTCTTGAAGTTCTAATAGCTCTAACAAGCTTTGCACTTTTAACCCGGAAGCTTTGCACTCTTCCACCAGATGCCCCACTGTCCCAGTATGGTACTTGCATCCAACCTTTGGGTGATCTTCTTCAAGGATCGGATCTTTGTCAATAATCAGCTCTTGTACAACATGTCCTAATGCCAAACAATTGTCTAGTTCATGTCCTTCAGCCCCTTTATGGAACTCACAAGTCAAGTTTGCATTATGCCATGGCCCTGGCACAGGGTTTTAAGCTCGTTGAGTCACCAATGAATTCTGAATTAGTAGCGGGTACAACTTACTTAGCGGCACAGGAACTGACCTGTAGCATGCCTTGTTCTTTTTGACAGGATCTTTCTTATTCATGCTCTGGCTTTGGGAAGCTTGAGGGGAAGCAGCCAATGGGTGCTGAGATATTCTTTTGGTGACCACCTGATGAGGTTTTGGTGCAGGCCCAAATGCTGGTTGACTACGGCCTGAACGTTGAAACTTAGGAGGTCCTTGAGCTGGAAGAGTCACTGGAAGTGACGGACTGACAACCTCTCTGGGTGTAATAGGATGAGAAACTCCCTCACTTTTCATCAAACTCTGCAAAGTTTCCAAAACCCAATTCATCTGCCCTTTGAGGATCTTGATTTCCTCCTTCAAGGTTTCTTGTTCTTTCAACAGTTCATTCATTATTGCCATTGGTCCAGAATATTCTCTCTCTGACACAAGGAAGAGGATAAGACTCCAGGCTGAGAAATGCAAATGCGAATGCGAGGACATGCTCATGCAATGCAAAAAGTTTCATGGAACTTGAAATATTTACAAACATCAAGATATACCAAAAACTTTTCATTAATGTCAGTACTTCTTACAAGAGTTCTCTTCCTTTTAATGTCCATAATAACCTCTTGATGTTTACAAACAAAAAATTCTAAGTTCCATGAAACTTTCATGATATGATGCTTATGGATGCATGAATGCAACAAACACAGGTAAACACATATTCACATATACACATAGATAAACAAACAAAGGTTTCGGTTTGGGGAAATTCGAGCGTGGGGCCAAGGTCTACCCCTCCCAAAAAGGAGTGTACTAGAGTTTTTTACCATTGTAGAACAATGTTCTAAAAGGTTCCCAGAGTCTTCAGCCCATCTTTCGGATATTATCAATTTCCCAAATAACTCGGTGGTCGATAATATTCTCAAGAGAGTCTCGTCCGAGTGTAGTATCGCGTATCAACTATTTGGAAATACTCCCTCATAGTCATCGCACTACATCCTAGTAAGGCCAAAGTGGGGTAATAAGTGATCTAAAGGTCCTCAATGGCATGGGTCCCTTATAGAAAGCAACATTGTTTTCACGAATACTCGATCAACAACACCAACCCTAAAAAAGAACCTCCATTGAGCGGTGGTTTTCTCAAGTTAGCTTAGTCGGGAATCAACTCCCTATAAGCCTTCGTGAATATACCACCTTCCTATCATAAGTACGCTCGAGCACGGGTATAGTGCTGTCTCTGTAACACCCTTCTAAACCCCACGGATAATATATGAATAATCAGAGTAAATTTCCATGCATTTACAAAAGGGCATTACACATAACTTTCAAAATATCAAAACCACCTGTCATGCTCATTACTATTTCAATATAAAATTATGCTTTACAAAACTTCACTTTGCATGTAGCAGCGAATTCAATTATACCACAATTTTCATAAAAGAAACATTTGTTTTTATCACATAAAACAACATCACTTAGGCACTAAGGCCAACATCATAATATTCCAATAGATATAAACACGTTTATAGAGTACACAATGTATATCTTAAACACAACCCAAGCGATCCCAGTGTTACATGACCAGAGCATGACTCGACCCAACATAATTAAATCACTAAACGGCTACACCAAAAGCGACCTCGTAACTACGAGCAATACTACTCCTTGATACCTGCACGATGTCATGTAGGACATCATTCCAGCAGAAGGGTGAGAAATATTATCATAATAACAACGCATATAATTATATATACACAAATACACAAGCACAAAATACATATATTCCACATTTTCTCACCACAATTCATTATAACTCATCATGTACAATACAACATATATATAATTAAACATGGATAATCACCAAGCATATTCATCATGCACGTATCCATAAATCTCAACATTCCACATGAACATACACATATTATGTTTGCTCACTAATTCACAATTACACATTCACAATTCTCAAACCAACAATTCATGTATTCATTCCATGAGACTCAATGCAACTCATGCCATGTGGTACCAACACTTGTTATCATTTTTCGGTTTTTACACTTAAACCGGGTCCGTTCCCTAGACCGATAACAACAAAAGCCCGTTCCCTAAGCTTTCAAACCCCGCTCTAGGTTTGGGACAAGTCACTAGCCTCCACAAAACTAGCAAACATTGCCTCTTGACTAAATGATGCATATGCAATCAACAACAAACTGCACTTAAGACCGATCACGCGTCTTAATCCCATGCATTCACATAATTCCTTCCTTCAAGAATTAAACAAGATTGCACATACAACATATCATATAATCAAGTATTCATACTTTTCATCAACATATTTGTCAAACAATGCACGCATATCTTACAATATGCTCTCATGCATTAATTCACAATAATCGGATACAACAAATATGCATTCATAATTCAACCCCATTACCTTTTCAAACAATGCACACATATTCACAATATATTCTCATGCATTCACAATATCGCATACAATCAATATGCATTTACACTTCAATATCATTACCACATTTATCAAGCAATGCACACATATTCACAATATGTTCTCATGCATTCTTCACATACAAACAATATGCATATATTTGTCAAAAGACTATATTTCATAATCAATTCCACCATCTAGGATTCACGCCATACGACTATCCACAACATATCATATCACAACATGCACAAGCTATACGTTATATAACAAAAGTATTCTGCACAATAACACATCAATCACACACATTCGCGACGGTAAAAATCAACACAACAATATGTTTTCAATTTTCTGCTATAATTGAACTAGGTACAGGCCTCAAAGACATTTTTTCTAGAAAGATAATCTCGTTAACTTACCAACGCTTCGAACGGGGGTCAAAACCGACTTACGGTTCAAGAGTTATGAATTTTTGAAGTTTTCCGAAAAACCAGAATTTTGCCTAAACACGGCTACGAGATTTTGCATTTTCGCCCGAAAATCCGACCGATTCAATTCTTTTTTTCGAAACAAACACATACTCATACTCACCTAACATATAGAAGTGAATTAGAACCATTAAACACGATTTCTACGACGTCCTATTTTCACTCAAATCTCAAACCCTCAATTATCCAAAAATGTCAAAACTCACAAACTCAACCAAATTCAATCAAACGAAATCCAATAATCACGGCTAAACATTACCCGACTAAACTACGTAATTTATTTTGAATTCTAACCGTTCAAAACTCGATTCTACCGATTAAACCATTTATGCCCTAGAAATGGAAAATAGAGAAAACTACCAACAAATCCAACACAACTCATACATAATCATACACATTGATCAAATAATAATGTTTCTCACCCTTACCTTGATTGGATTGAAGCTTGAAGTTGATTCTTGATGATTTCTCCAAGTTTCCCTCTTCTCTTCTCTTTTCTCCTCTTTCTCTATTCTTTCCCTCCTTTTCTTTCTTTCTTTCTCTTATGTTTCTATCTCTTTTCTTTTCTCTCCAATTTCCCTTATATATCATTATATTTTCTTTCCATCATAATTCTTCTCTCAAAAATATCTATCTATTCATTTCTCACAAAATATCTCATCTTATCATTAATTAGAGAATATCTAATAAATCCACATTATTCTACCAAGTAGAATAAATTAATTAAATCCATTAACTCATTTAAATAAATCCAATAATTTATTTAAATCAAATAAATCACATAAACCAATTAATTAGCACAATTAATCACTTATTGAAAAATTGGGTTGTTACAGTCTCACCACTTGAAATTCCCAAGAACCAAACATAACAAATATGCACATATTTACAAATATTCACAAATAGCAAATATTTAAACAAAATAGGCTAAACCCTCAAAACAAAAGCATAGTATCCCCAGTGAAGTCGCCATTTTTGTTGCGGTGAAAATTGGATGTCAAGCTATTAATTAACTTGAACCATATTTCTTTTTACAACCGGTCTTTAATTTATCCAAAGGATAGGTCTAAAGAAAGAAAGAACCTTTTGCGCGATGTGACAACAACGCTTTAAGAGATTCGGGGATTCGGGGGTTGGTTATATCTAGGGAAGATATTAGCACCCTAAATATCTGTAGTACTCTACAGGAACCTTTTGTTTAATTACTTGATAAGTTTGTGAATTGTGCTCTATGGTTTAAGGATTGGGAATTCAGATGAAATAAATAAAAAGGCCTAAGTGGTTTTCTAAGTTTACTCGCAAAGGCATCGCACCTTCTGCCTACGTATCCTGACTAGGATAGAATCAGAGCAATCGTAGTTCACCTCACAAAGGAAAAGAACACTTGATGACGATCAAGGTTCAATGGGGAACAAACATGACAATGTTTGTGTGGAGTTTGACAAAACTCCCTAATCTAAGTTGTAGAAGGGGGAAGTAAGAAATCATGACGATGATTCTTACATAGAGTTGACGAACTCTTTCCTAGGGTTCTAGTTGAAGAACGCTCCTAGTACGGGTGGGTCTTTTAGACTTAAGCAAAGTCTAAGGCTTCTAATCTAAGGTGAAAATGACTTAATAAAGTCAAGGGTGTGATTGAATAAGTTATCCATGACATCGAGGGTCAAGTGGACAGACCTTCCTTTGGGGGGAGACTAGGGAAACGACTTGGACGAGAACTAACGAGTTTCGTCGCTTGGGGATAAAAGAAAATAAAATGCTAGACAAGATGATAATCAAGGTGAAGCATAATCATGGTTACAACCAATTAAATAATAAGAGATGGTGAGGATGAAATATGATGATAACCTTTAACGGATGAAGTAATCGACACTGTGACAACAGTTCGCATTTAATGGAAATCAACAGATAAAAATGGTAACAACCAAGAAATAAATCCTAGCATTTTAACTAACATATATAGGCATGGATTCAAACAAGTGTCAAGAAAAATATTGAAAGGAAACAATTAAAAATTTATCTGCAATTACATAAACGATCGCGAAAACGCGCACACTTGTACATAATCAAACTGGGTGATAAAAAATTTAAACATGAAAAATAAAGGCAAGGCATGAAAGTACACATTAATACGAGCACAACGAAAAAAGAACGGACGAAAAATGATGAAAAACGAGTGAGATACGAATTTTTGAAATTTACATGAAAAATCACAAAAATTGATAAAAGAGTTGCCCTCCTCAGGGGTCGAACTCAGGTACTTGGCATGAAAGGCGCATGGTATTACCACTGGGGTGGCTATACATCCATTAATGAAGCCACCCCTAATTAATTATAAGGGTAAGTTTCATGACAGGTTGGCAAGAAAGCATAAACCGAGCATTTACGTTTTGTATCGTATCTCCCTAACCGTTTATCGGAATGGAACAAAATTTATATGGATTTGGGGTAGAATCAAACAAGGAATCTAATGGTGGTCTCAGTTTTTGAAAATTCTCAAACCTCTGAAAAACCCGATAGCTGTTGTTCTTAATGTGTAATGAGATGCATTTTCATGTAGATGCTATGATACACTTGACCTCAAACCAAAACAGCTATGCACACATCACAGGTAAGTAAAAATGAGTGAATCCAAATTAACTTTATGGTTAAAATTGAACTGTTATGAAAAGTCATGTGTAATTTGCAAAAAAGTGACATAAGTGATATGCATGATTTGAGGTATCTCAGTTTCAAAGCAAAAATGGATCATGACAAACTTCCATACACCTTTATTACATGTTAGTGAGTGATTTTAATTGAAAAACAAAGGTTTGTACTTACTGTGTAGTGTTTTGGTATTCATCATGCTTATTGTGTGCTCATGTGCATTATGTGGTGTGTGTTTGTGTTCAAATGGTTTTAAAGTCTTTTGATCATACACACACATTACAAATGACCAATGTAAGCTGTTAGAGCAAGCAAATTATTTCAAAACAAGATAATGCAAAAAATGGTGTGTGCTATGTCACTTTGTAATGAAAATGAGCATTTGAAGAGTGAGATTTAGGTGCAGCCAGTTTTGATGCAAAATGATCATGTCCACATCTTAAAAATGTTTAATGTGAAGTATGTGCAATGTGGTTTGAGTGAAAAAATGAGTTATGCAAAAAGTGGCTTAGTGTGTGGAAGTGTATGTGACCATTTTGCATTTCGAAAGTGATTTTTCATGACAGAGTGATTTTCAATGAAGTGATCATACATACATGTTATACTTGACCAATATGAGATGTTTCAAACATCACATGTGAGAAAAAACAAATAACACGACAGTTAGCATAACAATTGCAAATTTGAGCAAAAAGTGACATTTTTGAAAAAAAAGTAAAAAATAACACATAACTTCCACCATTGGAAGTTATGTACAAAATGTGACATTTTCAAGATGAGTTTTTGGACAGTTTGGTTTCAGGTCTTTCCATCTCTTTTTGAATGGTTCTACACTTCCTGTATATCATATGAAAAGAGTTTAAAGCTCCAAATACCATGGAAATTGACAGCTTGAGAAAGTGGTACTTGATTTGCAAAACACACCTGAAACTTGCATTTTGAAAGTCAAAACTTGAGATACTTGTTATAACCATTAAGTGATGGTTTGAACACTTTTAAAATGACATATTTGAAGTGTCTAAACACTTGGTTTGAGTGGAAAAACACTAGAGCAAGATCTGGTATGTTTTTGCAAAAGAATGCTTGAAAAATACACTTGAAGTTCAAAATCCTCATTACTTGTTGTAACCCTCAAGCCAGGTTCTAGACATGTTTAAAATGATGTGCTTGAGGTGTTTCAACAAGTAATTAAGTTTGAAATATACCCAAAACCAGAACTGGTATGTTATGCTTGAAAATATGTGAAAAGTGCCTTTAAAAAGTGAGCAACATGAAGTGTACCAACTCTGTACAAAACAACAATTCTAACACCTTACATGAACCACATAGAAAGGTTTCAAAGCATCAAAATATGTCCCTAATCAACAGGTTAAGGAATCACCATGACAAATGCATATCCTTGGCCAAAAACAACTCTTGAAATGAAAAAGACTTATGCTAGCAACAACAAAGCATTCAAGCATGCATACACTCCATAAATATCATGTCAAAACTGTTAGGACCCTTAGAACCACATCATTCCCACAAAATGTAATTTTGACATGTGAACACAAGCATAAGCATCCATATACAACAGCAGCCACAACAAGATCTTGATTCAAGCAAGGATATTGGGAAAGCAAGGACATACACATTCTTTATATGTAGCAACAAGTATGTATATCCATTTATAAACAAGTAAACCAATCGCAAGTGGAAAATCATGAGGAACAACCCACCCACTTATGTTTTATGCTTCACTTTACCAAACCAAAATATGCAAGACATGAGGAATAATGCAAGAGCAAGGCTTACAAGCTACATACCTGTGATGATGACCTTAAGCAAGCTAAATACTCCTAGAAAAACAAGAGATGTTCCTCCTTTCTTTGCAAGACTATGGAGTTTGCAAGAATGTTGCAAAAAGGCAATACTCACACCAGTTTGAGTTGCAGCAATTCCAGCTGATTTGTGAGGCTTTGAATAGTTGCAATATGATATATAAGAGGTGTTACAAGTGTTACAACACCAAGAAACAAGCTGTACCAAGTTTTGGTAATTTAAGTGGCTTTTGGTTAAAGTATGATAGGTAGGAGTTTGACTTTTTGATTTCTAAGGTTTTCTAGTGGTTTAATGGATTACACACCTTCTATATGTTATTTAGAAGTTGTGTGGATTGTGGTTGAGGTGTTGGAAAGGATAGAAATGAATTTGGGCAGATTTCACTTCAAGGCCATTTTGAGTGTTTTTGTGGATCTTGTGATTTTGGAGATTTGGTGCAAGATGTGGAAAATGTAATTACAGAACTTCTCTATGGTTTTTATCAGATGAATTTTGTGTGGAATGAGGTGAATGAGACCTCCTTTTATAGAGAAATGGATTGAGGTGCTTGCTTGAGACATTTCTTCACCATGAAGCAATCTTTGATATTTTTGATCCACCATCCCACTTGTTGGATTCCTTGGCCATTATTTCTCCCAAAAGGCATGTTAATTGATGGTTTTCTGATGCAAATGCAGGCTAGAAGCTTTGTAGAGTGGCTGGTTCAGAAATGGCCTTTACACCTCATGCTTAGAAAAGTCAATTTTGGCAACTTTCACTTCATGGCAACGAAACTTCAATCTTTAATTTTGTGATATTTTTATGCATAACTTCTGATCTAACATGCCACACATATTCCATATATCAGTTAGAATGAGTTTGACAAGCTGAAGTTGGCCCAATTGGATGTAAGAGATGATTTTGCAATTTTGATCAATGTGGGACTAAAGTGTGAAATCACCAACTTTGCACCCATGTAACTTCCTGCTCATAAATCCTCTTGAGATGTTCTAGTACAATTTAGAAAGCCCTCACATAGCTCTAAAACATTCATGTTTGCCAAGAAATTAAAATTCAATTGGAACTAGGTGAAAAATTCCCTCAAAGTTGGCTGCACACAAGCTTTTAAAGTGAAAATAACTTAGAAATTTTCTAAGTTATTTTCCCTTCTAGGAATGTTTTTGCTTCTATATCAAAAAGTATGTATTTTCTGGTTGTGGACTAGTATGGGACTTTTGTAGGACTTTTAAAGAGCTTTGCAATGAGCTTGGAACCAACTCAATTGAGTGTGTGGTTAAGGAGTTAGTGTTTAGCCCCTTTTAAAACCCTAATTTCCCGATTTTTCGATTACTCTCTCATCCTTGATCCAATGATCATGAAAATTGATATGAAAGTCCATTATGACATAAGGAACAACTTTGATTCACAACTTGGATTCCAATCCTCAAAATTTGAGGAGTTGACTTTTCGGCCAACCGTACGATCGATCTGTGCCGATTGAGTCGCCTGTTGACATTCTGGACATCCTGAGACTTTGATACTTCTTGAATAGTCTTTAATAATCTATATTAACTTCATGTACCTCAATCCCACCATTACAACACCTTCCAACATCAAAGTCAAACCACAGTTGACTTTTCACTAGTTAAAAACCCTAATCGGGGCCTCCCGACCGCGCTGTCTTTGATTCTGAACTGATTTCTTCAAATTGACTTCTCATTTGACTTTGATATTATCTTTGATTTCATTCCATGATTTAATTGGCCCAAATCATTGGTTGATCATTCCTTGGTTGTTTTGAATTTGTCGGTGCGAAAACCTTGATTCATCTGTAACTTGACAATAATGAACTTGCACTGATTTAGGGTTAGATAATCCATGATCATGCTTCTAAAATGATAATGAGAATCTAAGGGGTCAAAATTTGGGGTACAACAGCCAGCAATTGATCCTTGTTTTGATCCTATGGTGGATTTCATATTTGTTACTTCATGGTGAAGAAACCATGGAAATAACCATCAAAATGACCTCAAATTGCAAATCTAACATTGGCATTATGTTTAGAATATAATTTGCACTCAAAATATGCATAAAGTTGCCTTGAAATAGTTCCAAATGAATTAATTCCAATTTATCCTTTTTAAGCTTTCTTCATGAAAAAGTCACACACCAATTCTTCATTCCAAGCCAAATCCATGACTCCTTAATGTTTGGTTGAACAAATTACCCCATTTGGAGAAAGTTTCATGTTGTAAATATTTTCATTTGAAGTTTGCAAGTTGGTGAAATGGACCTATGATTTTATGACCTATAATCTCACTTTCCCAAAATACCCCTGACTTGCAAAGCTCATAACATGAGTTCTACAAATCAGATAAAAGACTTATAGTACTCTTTGGAAAGCTAAGACCATGAGGAACAACTTTCATGTTCATGAAAAGTTTAGTAGAAACATCCTTCTAGGTCAAAAATGGCTTGGAAGTTGGTTAACTTTTGTTGACCAAAATCACATTCATCTGAGGACCTGTAACTTGTCAGCATCATAACTTGAGTTCTAGAAATCAGATGAATGACTTCTAGTACTAAAAAGAAAGCTAAGAACATGCTCTACAAGTTTCATGACCATGTCAAGATGATATGATACATGTATCTTGAGAAAGGTGGTCTTGAAGTTGGGGACTAAACAGGGGATTTTACACTAAGAACCCTAATTTAGTAACTTCTCACACTCCTTATTCTTGATGAATTGATCTTGAAATGATATATTAAACATCTCAACACAACATCCCATGACCATAGAGACTTGGAATTGAATTTTAACCTCATTCAATTTCACAGTTAACTGAGGATTTACCAGATGAAAACCATAGATGCAACATTCTTGACTATGGCTTCTTCCGCCTCACACAACAACTTGAATAAGCTCCAACATGGCTCTCAAAGCACTCAATGAGCTTTCTCAACATATTATATCCATAATCATGCATTCACAACCCTCTGATGCTCTTCAACTAGCCTCTAAGTTAGGAGCTGATCCACATACATCCATCCATCCTTTCACAAGACTATTGCCCACTTCTAGATGACTTGATGACCATTCAAACTTGAGTAAAACCACTTACTTAGGCTCAACACTCTGGGTAACCTCCTATGCACAACCTCTTGATCCCCTGTTCAATGAAAAATTCTATGCAATGCAAATGCTACAAAAAATGAAAAGAAACAAAATCCAGCCAAAGAAAAAGGTTGGACAAATTTTGGGGTGCAACAACCTCCTATACCCTATCGACAAAGACTAAAACAAACCAAGATCAATAACCAATATCATAATTTATTAAAGTCATAGAGAAACTTAATGTGGATATCCCTTTCATAGAAGCCATCACCCAGATACCATCTTATGCAAAGTTCTTCAAAGACATCCTTACCAATAAATGTAGATCTGACGATCCAAAACCTTTTGAATGCAATTCCATTTCCGAAAATAAACTAGCCAAAAAGGAGAAAGATCATGGAAATTTCTCCATACCTTGTATTTTGGGGAGTCATGTCATCAATAAAGCTTTCATAGACTGAGGAGCTAGTGTAAGCTTGATCCCTCTGGTAGTTTTTAAAAGGTTAAAACTGGGAGAACTGCAACCTACTATGATGTCTCTTTAGTTAGCCGATAGATTCGTCAAGTATCCGGTTGGCATATTGGAAGACGTCTTAGTCAGGATCGGTCAGTTATTCATCCCTACTGATTTTGTTGTCATGGACATTAAAGAAGATGATGACATCCCAATCCTCCTAGGTAGGCCATTCTTATAAATCGCAGGAGCCATAATAGATGTCAAGAGAGGAAACTTGACTTTTGAGGTAGGTGATGAAAAGATAGAATTCATTTTGTCGAAGTTTCTTATGGCATTAGTATTAGGAAACGCGTGTTATACCATAGACATCATTGATGAATGCGTTAGGGAACTAGATCAAGAAGAACCGATCACACTACCTTCAACATTCATAAGGGAAAATGATGGATTTATGGGACCCTACATTGATGATAATCTTCACGAATGTTTATCCCTTACCCCCGATCCAATACCATGCCCCAAGAAACCAACTTTAGAAATTAAAGAACTACCCAAGAATATAAGATATGAGTTCTTGGACGAGGAAATGAACCATCCAGTTATAGTCAGTGCTACCTAAAACCAAGAAGAAACAAACCAGCTCTTATATGTCTTGCAGAAATATTCCTCAACCCTTGGATATAACATCTCTGATCTAAAAGGTATAAGTCCATCCCTGTGTATGCACCGGATTTTACTCGAGGAAGACTTAAAACCCTCTAGAGAGCATCAGAGAAGGATAAAGCCCATAATAAGTGATGTTGTGAAAAGGAAGTTCTTAAGTTACTGGAAACAGGTATAGTTAATCAAATCTCAGATAGTAAGTGGGTGAGCCCTATGCATGTAGTACCTAAAAAGGGAGGCATCACAGTCGTGCAGAACGAGAAATGAGAACATGTAGCAAAACAGATAGAAGGAGGATGACGTATGTGCATAGATTACAGAAAATTAAACAAAGCTATTAGGAAGTACCATTTCCCTTTACCGTTTATAGACCAAATGCTGGAACGTTTATCCAGACACTCCTATTTTTTTATCTTTATGGATATTCAGGATTTTTCCAAATTCCTATCCATCCAGAAGATCAAGAAAAAACTACCTTTACACGCCTTTATGGAACCTTTGCATATATACGAATGCCTTTCGGCCTCTGTAATGCACCAGCTACCTTCCAGCATTGTATGATGGCAATCTTTGCTGACTACCTTGATGGAATTATGGAAGTATTCATGGATGATTTCTCGGTGTGCGGCTTTGATTTCAAAAACTATCTCGTTAACCTTGAGAAAATCCTGAAAAGATGTGTTGATGTAAACCTGGTGCTAAACTTGGAGAAATGTCACTTTATGGTCACCGAAGGTATAATTTTAGGGCATGTAGTTTCTAAGAGGAGTATTGAGGTAGATATAGACAAGATAGAAGTGATAGAAAACCTAAAACCCCCTAAAATCGTCAGAGAAGTCCGAAGTTTTCTTGGACATGCTGGTTTCTATCGGTGTTTTATCAAAGACTTCTATAAAATAACCAAATCTTTAACTGGCCTCCTGATGAAAGATATCAAGTTTAATTTTGATGAAAAATGCCTTGGAGCATTCGACCTTTTAAAACAAGCGTTGATCTCAGAACCCGTTATTCAACCCCCAGATTGGACCGAACCTTTCGAAATCATGTGCGATGCTAGCGATTACGCTATAGGAGATGTTATAGGACAAAGAAAGGATAAGAAATTACATGTTATTTATTATGCTAGTAGAACCCTAGATGCTGCTCAGCTTAACTACGCAACCACTAAAAAAGAACTCCTTGTCGTAGGTTTTGCTATGGACAAATTTTGATCCTATCTAGTAGGAGCTAAAATTATAGTTTATACAGATCACACTGCCATTCGTTACTTATTAAACAAGAAAGATGCTAAACCTAGGTTATTGCGATGGATCCTTTTATTACAAGAGTTTGATCTAGATATTTGAGACAAGAAAGGCACTGAAAATGTAGTTGCTGATCACCTTTTTAGACTTGAGTACTTGAAACCAGATTTACTACCTATAAATGATGATTTTACCTATGACAATTTAATAGATAAGATAGAAGCCATCAAAGAAAATAACCTAGATCCTTATAAGAACCCTGAGAAATCTCTGGCAGTGAGTGGCGTACCTTGGTACGCAGATTTTGTCAATTACCTAGCCGCCGATATCATACCCCCTGACCTTAACTATCAACAAAGAAAGATGTTCTTTAACGATGTAAGACAATTTTATTGGGATGAGCCACTTCTTTTCAAAAGAGGTACGGACGGTATTTTTCGTCGTTGCGTCCCAGAAGAAGAGGTAAGGAATATCATAGAACATTGCAACTCTGCGCCCTATGGAGGACACGCTAGCACCTCTAAGACACACGCTAAAATTCTTCGAGCTGGCCTTTTTTGGCCCACAATGTGGCGTGATGTGCATCCTTATATAGTCAAGTGTGACCGGTGCCAGCGCACTGGGAACATCTCTCGGCGTGACAAATGCCCTTGAGAAACATTCGGGAAGTAGAACTTTTCGATGTTTGGGGCGTCAATTTTATGGGACCATTTCCATCCTTATTAGGAAATAAATATATCTTAGTAGTTGTTGACTATGTGTCTAAGTGGATTAAAGCTATAGCCTCACCCACAAATGACACGCGTGTAGTGATTAAACCGTCTAAGAAATATATATTCCCTAGATTCGGAGTACCCTGTCTTGTTATAAGCGATGGTGGATCACACTTCATATCAAGGATTTTTGACAAACTTTTAAGCAAATATGGAGTTAAGCATAGGATAGAAACACCTTACCATCCACATAATAACGACCAGGTAGAGGTATCTAATAGAGAGATTAAGCAAATCTTAGAGAAAACAGTTTCTATATCGAGAAAATATTGGTCTCAAAAGCTAGAAGACACGCTATGGGCCTACATAACCGCCTTCAAAACCCCTATTGGAACAACTCCTTACCAATTGGTCTATGGAAAGTCCTGTCATTTACCCTTTGAGTTAGAACACAAGGCCTATTGGGCCATTAAAACCCTAAACTTTGATTATTTGATTGTTGGAGAAAAGAGCATCCTTGACATTCATAAACTAGAAGAACTCCGCCAATCTTCCTAGGAAAATGCTATAATATATAAAGAAAGAATCAAATCTTGGCATGACAAAAGAATTATAAAGAAAGATTTCAATATAAGAGACCCTGTTCTCCTCTTTTATTCTAGATTGCGACTTTTTCCTGGCAAGCTTCATTCAAGGTAGATAGGTCCTTTTACAGTTTCTAAAGTTCTGAAATCCGGAACAGTTGAGATCGAGAACCATTTCTGTAGCCCATTCATTGTGAATGGGAGGAGGTTGAAACACTACGAAGGAGGCGACATTCCCAATGACTACTCCAGCCACACTCTGATTGATCCACCACTACCCACTTCAGCTACATAGGTTCTACTCGTCAAGCTAACGACGTTAAACAAGCACTGCATGGGAGGCAACCCACAGTTTTATTTATTTATTCTTTTATTTTTATTTCTTTTTGTTATTTACTTTCCATGTTTTACGTAGTTATTAGTTTGTTATGTGTAAACTGACCTTTTATAATGCTTATGTTTTCAAGTCCTGTCCTCTAATTTTTCTTTTCAGGATGCAGACCTTCGACGACATGCACGTCACTTTCAGAGATGACACTCAGAGACAGCGATATTTAGTCCTTTATCAGCGCCCCATGGCACCTACCCGGTACCCTTACCAGGCTTGCATGGATGCCTTGGGCATTGAGCCCAGTATAAGGTTTCAATGTCACCAACTCCAGTGGGATGCATATGTTGATGACTTGCATTCGACCTACGGACATCTCACCTTGGAGTTCCTCAGTTCATTCAGCCATGAGCCATATGTTGGTTAAGACGACATCACCACATTCATATTGTTTGGGACAAAGTACGCTTTTACCCATAAGGAGTTTGGTGATTTGCTAGGTTTCCAGACCTCCCCTGATACCATTCTTAATTTACCTATGGGATACTTTATGAGTTGAGATATTGACAAGTTTTGGAGCGACATTACAGGGGAGGAAGCCATGATCTGTCCAATAAGCTATCTCACATCATCCATAGCCTAGCTCTCAGGTATTTCCAGATGATCCTTGCCCACACTTTCCTCGAAAAGGCTGATGTTGATGTCCATGTTAGTAAGGAGGAGATCTTCTTCCTTTTTAGTGCGGACCAGTCATGTATGGTGGCCTGTGGGAAGTTTCTGTTGAACAACCTCGAACTCACAGCTAAATCTTCTGAAGGAATCATCCATCTAGGAGGCACTGTTACTCAGATTGCTACCGCTTTGGGTCTTACCAGTAAGCTGCTTCACCTGATTCCCTACTACGGGTATAGCATGCTGGATATCGATTTCTGCTTAGACCGGGGATTGATGAGGAGAGCCTCCTTTCAACCTGACTATTTCAGACTCTTGATCGACAGCCAAACCATCCATTACTTCACTTTACCTGATCCTACGATGACTAGTGTCCACGACCCTTCTAATTGGAGTTATGCCTTAGAAGGTTATGGAGAGACAGTTGATGAGCCTCGCTCGCCACCATCAGCTGAGTATCACCATTCACCACCTTCTCTCATGATTACAGTGTTGTCGAATAATCACTCCTTGAGGAGGCCTGACCTGTGCACACTGTAACACCCCACTTCCCAAAATCAATTAAATTAATAAACATTATAAATAAACAAAATCAGAGTTCCAATTTCCCAAGTGGGATATCACATGAAAACAACGTTTCCTTATAAAAAGGGTTTTCTCCAATACAGCGAAATATTAAATAATAAAATCCAATAAAGGTTTGATACGTTTCACAGGAAAATGAAATATAAGTTCTTCATAAAATAAATAAAAACCCCAAAGTCCCGTGCTACGTATCAGAGCATCCTAGACTCGATTGTCACACCATAATCCAAGCTAGCTAAGTACCTGGATTATCTGTACTTCCGAAGAAGCACAGACCACAACAACAACAAAGGGGTGAGAAATCATGATCAAAAATGTAATGGTAATGTAATGCATGTAAATAAGGCAGTAAAACACACCAACACATCAATTATTCACCCCAACAACGCCATATAACAGACCTACTATTCAAATTACAATATAACATATTGTAATGCAAAAATGCAACTCAACACCATGCATGCGGTACCGACTCATTGGTTCATTCAATCGAATCTGGATATATCACTTACGCTCCTCCTGAGACATGATCTATCCCCCACCATTCTCAACCAAAGAGTACGGATGAATCACTTACGCTCCTCCTGAGACATGATTCATCCCACCAAAACACCATGATATGCAAGACACCAATGCATAACTATTACATTCTGGCACACTAAGTGCACACGATCCTCCTGATCATATCATCATACATCAATGCATATGTATAGATATAACACACACCAACATCATATAATTCCATCACACAGTGAGTAGTCTCACTTTCTAACACCAAATATAAACACATCTCACCGTTCGGGAAATACACGATCCTACTGATTACTACACACATATACATCAACTAATTGCTCACCAACAACATTAAGGGAAACGCGTACTATCACCAAGTACACAAGTTATATCCCATACTCATCATTTTCACACTACAGCAAGGCTAGAAGGATCACACGTGACCAACGCTCGAATCCAGAACATCACAAAAATTCATTTGGTTCTGCTACGTTCGCTGGCATTCGCCAGGCGAACCCTTCTGGCGAACCTTCGCTGGCATTCGCCAGGCGAAGTTCTTGTGTTTTTAGTCTGGGACTTAATTTCTGAATTATTCGCTGCCCCTTCGCCTCAGCTCGCCAGGCGAACTCTCGCCTCCCTTCGCCAGGCGAAGCTTCGCCAACATTCGCCAGGCGAAGCCCAGCGAATGCTGCGATTCATCAGTTTCCCCATAATTCTGCAGTGTTATTCTAGGCCAAATTATGCCTATCGTCTCAACTCAGATTCCCATCCTATTCTAGTACCAATCTTGCCTATTACCGTAAACAATCGGTTTCTAATTCCTATTCCCAAAATCATCACCTAAACACTATCGATACCTCAAAAGCCATACAGAACTTACCCTAAAAACCGTAAAACACCCTATATGCCAAATCAACCAAAAACAACAATTCATTAACGATTACTATACAATTAACAACAATCATCATCAATCATAACATATCAATATATATATTCATATATCGATCAATTTCCTACGGGGTTAAGGAATCCCCAACTACCCTATACATGTATAAACCATTCCCAATCAAGTTTCTCCCCCCTTACTTTATCAATTGGTTGATCGATAGAAATCCTCCTAGAATTGGTCTCTTGGCCTTCGCCTTTTCTCTTCCGTTGTTCGTTCCCTTTTTTCTTCGCTCTTTTTCCTTTCTTTCGTTCGTTTCTCTTCTCCCTTTTCTATCGCCCTTTTTCTCAATTTCTAAAATGTATCGTACCACTCTCCCCACCCCTTCACATTTTATTTTCTTTATTAAATCTAATCCCAATTAATAAAATAACTTAATAAAATAATACAATATTATTATTAGTACTAATAATATTATAATACTACTAATAATAATAATAATAATAATAATACTAATATCATTATTTCACCAAAATAATAATAATATTAATAATATTAACAAATATAATAAATATAATAATAATAATAATAACATCCCCACCAATGTTACTATTATTTTTATATTATTATATTTCACACCAAAATACCACCAGTAGTCCTCCCACATTAGGGACACCCACCAACATCATTAAATACACCCCCACCAAAGGGCACACCAACATATAATATTTAAAATAATAATAAAATGACTAAATAATTAAGATGGGTGTTACAACTCTCCCCCACTTCAATTATTTTCGTCCTCGAAAATTACCTGATGGAAATAGCTCCGGATACGCTTCTCGCATCCTACTTTCCAACTCCCAGGTCACACTGCCTCCTGCAGCTCCTCCCCAAGCTACCTTCACCAAAGCTATTTCCTTCCCTCAGAGTTGTTTCATCTTACGGTCTTCGATCCTCAACGGCATCGTTTCAACAGTAAGATTCTCCCGAACCTGAACATCATCTCTCTGAATCACATGAGATGGATCAGAAACATACTTTCGCAATTGCGACACATGAAACACATCATGTAAGTTCGACAACTCAGGCGGCAACGCCACCCTATAAGCCACAACACCAATTGTCTACAAAATTTCATAAGGTCCAATAAACTTAGGATCCAGCTTCTTGGACTTCAACGCACGACCCACACCGGTCATCGGATTGACTCTTAGGAATACGTGGTCACCTACACAGAATTCCAACTCTTTCCTCCGATTATCATGATAACTTTTCTGCCTACTCTGAGACACTTTCATTTTCTCACGAATCATTTGAATTGTCTCAGTAGTCTGCTGTACAATTTCTGGTCCAAGCACCATATTCTCACCAGTTTCATACCAACACAGAGGAGTCCTACACCTCCTCCCACACAAAGCTTCAAACGGTGCCATTCCGATACTAGAATGGTAACTGTTATTGTACGTGAACTCAATCAACGGTAAATGAGTATCCCACTCACCACCCTTTTCCAATACACAAGCTCTCAACAAATCCTCAAGCGACTGAATAGTCCTCTCTGACTGACCATCACTTTGCGGATGATAAGCTGAACTCAACTTCAACTTAGTTCCCAAAGCTTCCTGCAAGCTTTTCTAAAATTCCGAAGTAAACCGCGGATCTCTATCCGATACAATACTGGACGGAACACCATGTAACTTCACAATTACCCGAATATAAATCTCCGCCAGCTTCGTCAACGGAAAACTAATATTGATCGGTACAAAGTGTGCAGACTTCGTCAATCGATCCACAATCACCCATATAGCATCAAAACCTCTCGCCGTATTCGGCAAACCCGTAACAAAATCCATAGTAATGCAATCCCATTTCCAAACCGGAATCTCTAATGGTTGCATAAATCCAGAAGGTCTCTGGTGTTCCACCTTCGACTTCTGACACGTCAAACAGGCATACATAAATTGAGCAATGTCTCTTTTCATACCAGACCACCAAAATAATTTCTTCAAATCATGGTACATTTTCGTAGCTCCCGGGTGGATACTCAGGCTACTACAGTGTCCTTCACTCAAAATCAACTTTTTCAATTCCTCATCATTTGGTACACAAATCCTGCCTCTAAATCTTAATACACCTGTACTATCCAATTTAAAGTCACTATCGGAGTCACTTCCGACTCCAGGCATCAAATCTACCAATTTCACATCCAACTTCTGATTTTCTCTAATCATATCCAAGAAGTCATTATTTACCTGCAACATACCCAACATTACACTATCTGCATTAGTCTTACAAACCATGCTCAAATCTCTAAACTGTTCAATTAACTCAATTTCTTTCACCATCAGAGCTGCCATATGAATTGCTTTCCTACTCAAAGCATCTTCCACTACATTGGCCTTTCTTGGATGATAACTAAAACTGAAGTCATAATCCTTCAAAAATTCCAACCATCTTCTCTACCTCATATTCAGCTCTTTCTGATCAAACAGGTATCTCAAACTCTTATGATCACTAAACACTTCAAATCTTGAACCATATAAATAGTGTCTCCAGATTTTCAACACAAAAACAACCGCAGCTAATTCAAGATCATGAGTCGGATAATTTCGCTCATGCACTCTCAATTCCCGCGATGCATATGCTACTACTTTACCATTCTGCATCAGAACCCCGCCTAATCCCATCTTAGACGCATCACAGTACACCACAAACGGTTTACTCGGAGTCGGTAACACTAACACCGGTGCCGTAGTCAATCTCTTTTTCAACTCTTTAAAACTTTCTTCACTAGCAGCATCCCATACAAAAACTTGGTTCTTTCTCGTCTCTTTTTCAACTCTTTAAAACTTTCTTCACTAGCAGCATCCCATACAAAAACTTGGTTCTTTCTCGTTAACTGAGTTAATGGCAACGCCAAATTAGAGAACCCTTCAATAAACCTGCGGTAATAACCTGCCAAACCCAAAAAGCTTCTAATTTCCGCCGCTGTCTTCGGAGGTTCCCACTGCAATACTGCACTAACTTTTGACGGATCCACCTCAGATATTACATGACCCAAGAAACTCACTTTCCTCAACCAGAAGTCTCACTTTGATAGCTTAGCAAATTTATTTTCCTTCAACACTTGCAAGGCAATTCTCAGATGTCCTGCATGCTCTTCATCAGATTTAGAATAAATTAATATATCATCAATAAACACTACAATGAACTGATCCAAATAAGAATGGAAAATTCCGTTCATATACTCCATAAATACTCCCGGCGCATTAGTCACTCCAAATGGCATTACAGCATATTCGTAATGTCCATATCGAGTCCTAAAAGCAGTCTTCTGAATATCACCTTCTTTTACTCTTATCTGATGATAACCCGATCTTAAGTCGATCTTACTAAATACACGAGCTCCCACCAGCTGGTCCATCAAATCATCAATCCTAGGTAGAGGATACTTATTCTTAATAGTCACTTTATTCAATTGACGGTAATCGATGCACAGACGCATACTACCATCCTTCTTCTTCACCAACAACACTGGAGCTCCCCACGGCGATACACTTGGTCTAATAAACTTTCAATCCAACAATTCTCCAATCTGAGACTTCAACTCAGCCAATTCCACTGCAGACATCCTGTACGGCGCCATAGAAATAGGTCTCGTACCAGGAACAAGATCAATACCAAATTCTACTTCTCGCGTCGGAGGCAATTCCGTAATGTCGTCAGGAAACACTTCCGGAAATTCATTCACCACTGCTAATTCCTCCATTAGCACTTTGTTATCCACCGATAAAGTTGCAAATAAAGCAAACACTCTAGTTTCATCTTCCAACAAGGCCCTCAATTCTTTATTAGACAAAGAACTTGCCACAGCTTCCTCTTCAGGGGTCAGGAACAACAATTCCTTCCGAAAACAATCGATGTAGACTCGGTTGAGCTCTAACCAGTTCATACCCAGAATAACATCCAACTTACCAAGTGGTAGACAAATCAGATCCACTCCAAATTCTCTACCGAAAATAGTCAGCGGACACTTCAGGCATACCAAAGAAGTAGTCACTGAACCTATAGAGGGTGTCTCAATAGTCATCCGTCTCTCCAGAGTGGATGGCACCAAACCTATCCTCTCCACACAATCTACAGAGATAAACGAGTGCGTTGCACCCGTATCAATAATAGCAATCAAAGGAATATTATTGATAATACAAGTACCTCTGATCACACGCTCATCATTGGCAGCTTGAGTTCCTGCCAAGGCAAACACTTTTCCACCAACCGGAGACGTTTGAGGCTTCTTCGGCTTCTCACAATGTGTACTGATATGACCCTTCTCACCACAGTTATAACAGGTCGGCATAGTTGCTCTGCAGTCAGCTATCACATGACCTGGTTTCCCACACTTAAAACATTTCTTGGCTTCATTAGGACAATCATTAGCACGGTGTCCCATACCACCGCACCGAAAACATTTCCCTTCAGCACATGCTCTCCCATCTCTAGGCTTCTTATCAACATCAGCTTTACATTTTCCTTTATCAGCAGCAACACTATAAGGAGTACCACTAAACCTCTGCTTACCCTTACGGTCATTAACAGCTTTGTAGTGCGCAATCCTTGCTCGATTATCGTTATCATAGATTCTGCTTCTGCTTACCAGCTCAGGATAGCTCCTGATCTTCTGACAAGCAATCCCCAACTTAATCCCTGGACGCAGTCCATTCTCAAACTTTAAGCACTTAGAGGTCATTGCCCCTTCCACATTATAGTGGGGACAATACTGCACCAGCTCCTCAAACTTGGCAGCATATTCTGCTACAGTCATACTACCCTATTTCAGCTCTAAGAATTCAATTTCCTTAGCGCTTCGGATATCTTCCAGGAAATACTTCTCCAAAAAACCTTTCTGAACCACTCCCAAGTAATGGCAGTTCCAGCAGCTTCCAACCTTTGGCGACTATTGTCCCACTAGGCTTCAGCCTCACCCTCCAGCATGTGAGTACCAAACCTCAACTTTTGTTCATTGCTACATTCCATAGTCCTGAAGATCCTTTCAATTGCCCTCAGCCACTTCTAAGCAGCTTCCGGGTCCAGAATTCCTCCTTCAAATGTTGGCGGCTTGTTGCTCCGAAACTGCGCCAAACTCCTGAATTGGGCATCTGCAGTTTGATTCTGATTAGCAACCGTCTGCGCCATTGCTTGCATAGTAGCAGCCAATGCATCATCGTTCCTTCCTGCCATACTTCTCAAAAAGAACAACACCAGGTTAAAATATATTCAACTACATCATAAAGGACAGACTCAACTCGACTCAACAACAATGGCCGGACGGACCGACCTGCTCTGATACCAATTGTAACACCCCACTTCCCAAAATCAATTAAATTAATAAACATTATAAATAAACAAAATCAGAGTTCCAATTTCCCAAGTGGGATATCACATGAAAACAACGTTTCCTTATAAAAAGGGTTTTCTCCAATACATCGGAATATTAAATAATAAAATCCAATAAAGGTTTGATACGTTTCACAGGAAAATGAAATATAAGTTCTTCATAAAATAAATAAAAACGCCCAAGTCCCGTGCTACGTATCAGAGCATCCTAGACTCGACTGTCACACCATAATCCAAGCTAGCTAAGTACCTGGATTATCTGTACTTCCGAAGAAGCACAGACCACAACAACAACAAAGGGGTGAGAAATCATGATAAAAAATGTAATGGTAATGTAATACATGTAAATAAGGCAGTAAAACACACCAACACATCAATTATTCACCCCAACAACGCCATATAACAGGCCTACTGTTCAAATTACAATATAACATATTGTAATGCAAAAATGCAACTCAACACCATGCATGCGGTACCGACTCATTGGTTCATTCAATCGAACCTGGATAGATCACTTACGCTCCTCCTGAGACATGATCTATCCCCCACCATTCTCCACCAAGGAGTACGGATGAATCACTTACGCTCCTCCTGAGACATGATTCATCCCACCAAAACACCATGATATGCAAGACACCAATGCATAACTATTACATTCTGGCACACTAAGTGCACACGATCCTTCTGATCATATCATCATACATCAATGCATATGTATAGATATAACACACACCAACATCATATAATTCAATCACACAGTGAGTAGTCGCACTTTCTAACACCAAATATAAACACATCTCACCGTTCGGGAAATACACGATCCTACTGATTACTACACACATATACATCAACTAATTGCTCACTAACAACATTAAGGGAAACGCGTACTATCACCAAGTACACAAGTTATATCCCATACTCATCATTTTCACACTACAGCAAGGCTAGAAGGATCACACGAGACCAACGCTCGAATCCAGAACATCACAAAAATTCATTTGGTTCTGCTACGTTCGCTGGCATTCGCCAGGCGAACCCTTCTGGTAAACCTTCGCTGGCATTCGCTAGGCGAAGTTCTTGTGTTTTTAGTCTGGGACTTAATTTCTGAATTATTCGCTGCCCCTTCGCCTCAGCTCTCCAGGCGAACTCTCGTCTCCCTTCGCCAGGCGAAGCCCAGCGAATGCTGCGATTCATCAGTTTCCCCACAATTCTGCAGTGCTATTCTAGGCCAAATTAAGCCTATCGTCTCAACTCAGATTCCCAGCCTATTCTAGTACCAATCTTGCCTATTACCGTAAACAATTGGTTTCTAATTCCTATTCCCAAAATCATCACCTAAACACTATCGATACCTCAAAAGCCATACAGAACTTTCCCTAAAAACCGTAAAACACCCTATATGCCAAATCAACCAAAAACAACAATTCATTAACGATTACTATACAATTAACAACAATCATCATCAATCATAACATATCAATATATATATTCATATATCGATCAATTTCCTACGGGGTTAAGGAATCCCCAACTACCCTATACATGTATAAACCATTCCCAATCAAGTTTCTCCCCCCTTACTTTATCAATTGGTTGATCGATAGAAATCCTCCTAGAATTGGTCTCTTGGCCTTCCCCTTTTCTCTTCCGTTCTTCGTTCCCTTTTTCCTTCGCTCTTTTTCCTTTCTTTCGTTTTATTCTCTTCTCCCTTTTCAATCGCCCTTTTTCTCAATTTCTAAAATGTATCATACCACTCTCCCCACCCCTTCACATTCTATTTTCTTTATTAAATCTAATCCCAATTAATAAAATAACTTAAAAAAATAATACAATATTATTATTAATACTAATAATATTATAATACTATTAATAATAATAATAATAATAATAATAATAATATCATTATTTCACCAAAATAATAATAATATTAATAATATTAACAAATATAATAAATATAATAATAATAATAATAATAATAACACCCCCACCAATGTTACTATTATTTTTATATTATTATATTTCACACCAAAATACCACCAATAGTCCTCCCACATTAGGGACACCCACCAACATCATCAAATACACCCCCACCAAAGGGCACACCAACATATAATATTTAAAATAATAATAAAATGACTAAATAATTAAGATGGGTGTTACACACACAATTAGTTGAGCTACGTATGGAGACTGCCAGACTTCGACAGACAGTTACTGACCTTACCTTGCAGGTCCAGGTGTCTGATCCGACTCATGCGACAGAGGCTGATAACTTGTATCAGGAGATCGCAGACCTTCACCCCTTCACATTCTATTTTCTTTATTAAATCTAATCCCAATTAATAAAATAACTTAATAAAATAATACAATATTATTATTAATACTAATAATATTATAATACTATTAATAATAATAATAATAATAATAATAATAATAATAATAATAATAATAATATCATTATTTCACCAAAATAATAATAATATTAATAATATTAACAAATATAATAAATATAATAATAATAATAATAATAATAATAATAATAATAATAATAATAATAATAATAATAATAATAATAATAATAATAATAATAATAATAATAATAATAATAATAATAATAATAACACCCCCACCAATGTTACTATTATTTTTATATTATTATATTTCACACCAAAATACCACCAATAGTCCTCCCACATTAGGGACACCCACCAACATCATCAAATACACCCCCACAAAAGGGCACACCAACATATAATATTTAAAATAATAATAAAATGACTAAATAATTAAGATGGGTGTTACACACACAATTAGTTGAGCTACGTATGGAGACTGCCAGACTTCGACAGACAGTTACTGACCTTACCTTGCAGGTCCAGGTGTCTGATCCGACTCATGCGACAGAGGCTGATAACTTGTATCAGGAGATCGCAGACCTTCACCGCGAGTTATACACAGTTCGAAGTTCTGACCAGACCGAGGAGCATCTAGCTCCATGATGACACTACTTTCGTCGTTTCTTTTATAGTTTTATTTATTTCCATTTCCTTTTCAGACTTATATATATATATATATATATATATATATATATATATATATATATATATATATATATATATATATATATATATATATATATATATATATATATATATATATATATATATATATATATATATATATATATATATATATATATATATATATATATATATATATATATATATATATATATATATATATATATATATATATATATATATATATATTTATGCAATTTTATCATTTCTCATTTTATGTTATTTTATTCACTTATTTTTTATTTTTGTATTTTTTATGTCAAAATAGGAAAAAATAATATAAATATAAGTGTGCTAGAACAGGAAAGTCTTGCTACCTGCACACCCAGAAAAAGGAGGAGCCACGAAGCCCAAGCATGAAAGAAAAAAGTTCGGCACAAACCATTATGTGAAGGTGGCGCCCTCCATGGAGTCTGGACTATATGTGGGGCAAAACCACCAAAACCTCCATTTTTACACTTTCTAACGTTCAAACCTCTATTTTTATCCATTCCAAAACTTCCTTCAAACCCTAAAAAGTTCCCAACTTTCCCATCTACTGACCATCCCATTAACCTCTCTAATTTCCATTTTCATTCCTCCATCAAAATTTCCAAAAAAAACCCATTTTTACCAATTTCTCATAAAATACCCATTTCTCTCATTCTCAACCTCAAAGGTGCATCAATGGAGTATGACGACTACATTCTTCGCCAAGGCAAGTCTGGGGAAAGGCAACAGAAAATTCTCGACAAATTGCAAGCACGCGATATTTCCTCGACCCGGTACGTCGAAGAAAACTGTCTCTACACTCAGGGTATTTATCATAGTGTTTTTCATATGCTAGATATTTTAGGATTGCACGATATTTTTGCTAGGCAAGATCCTACTTTTGAAAGGCTGACCAGGGAATTTTTGAGTTCCCTGATTTACATAGTTAGGCTAACATTGCTAGTACCGTCGGTACGGTATAATTTAGAATGCTTAATGTTGAGTACGAACTCACAACCGACGAACTAACAGAGAGGTTAGGATTGCCTTTTGGTGAGGACTCTGTTTGTGAAGCACTTTTGGATTCTGATTGGTCGGTTGAGGCATTTTCCTTCTGGCACAGGTTATCAAATTTTACAATTACATCTTTTGAAGGAACTCTTGCCTCCCAGATCCATAACCCGCCATCCTTGTTTTTCGTTGTATGTTGTCTTGTACTATTTTTGGCTGGAAGAATCCAAACAAGGTAAATGCAAAAGAACTTATGTTTTTGCAAGGGTGCCTCACAAATAGGAAGTTTAATGTGGTTCCTTTTATGATCACTCATATGACTGCTGCAATAAAGAGCAGCGAAACTATTGCTTTCAGAGGTTTGATTACGTCTAATGCAAAGGCTCTGAACCTCGACATTGAGATACTCACTCTAGCACCTCTTCCTCCTCGCACGATTAATTTAAAATTTCTAAAACACATGAAATCATGTAAAGTAAGGAAGGAAGGGGACTTTGAACTCATGATCCACGGGAAGGCTATCCCATCTGTTGTTTTGCCTTGCACTAGACGTACTCATGTATGCATAGCGAGGAATTGGACCTATGATTTAGATGCTCCACCTGTTACGGGTCTACCACCTCCTAATGTTCCTAGTGGAGGCGGCGACGTAACTGATGACGAGTATGATCAGCGAGAGCAGTCTCCCAACCATCCTATGTCACCCCGCCATGTATCACCTATACACACTACACCGTCTTCTTCTCACCCTTCTGCAGGTACAACTCCTGGTTTCTATATCCATGAGCAGATGTGGCGTGACTAGCTAGCCAAAGAGGAAAGGCGTGATGACTTCCTTGCTGCCATCCAACAGCAACTGACTGACAACATGAGATTAATGCAAGAGTCCCAACAGCAGACGAACTGATCCAAGAAAAGTATAATGCAATCTCAGGCTGCTTTGACTACTAGATTCGACGAGTTCGCAGCTTCTCATAGTGATCGTCACCGCAGCAGATCTCGTCACCTTAGGCACTCACCGCACGCTAGCGACAATATTGGTAGCATGCCATAGGACTTTCAAGTTACTCGTCCCTGTCTTATTTCGAAACATTGGGGACAATGTTCGGTTTAAGTATGGGAGGAGAATTTATTTGTTTTACTTGCATTTTCTTTTCTTTTATTGCTTTCTCTTATTATTTCTCTTAATTTTTAGTTTGTTTTTAGAATATACATGTGCTTGACGAGTCATCTGTAGTGTATCCTTATTTCCCCCATTTCCTTAGCCTTACGAAAAAAAATTTTTTTGACAAAAGAAAGTAAATTGTTCTTAAAATTTGGGCTTTGAGGCAAGTTCGAGTCAGGATGCGGATGACTTGGAAAAACTTTTTGAAACATCGGTATCATTTTAACACCTTAGGCTTCGTAAATATAGAAATCGACCCCGATACCCCATATATTATGGCCTTAACAATTATTTTTTAGTAAGTCCTTAGTAGTTTATTCTAGCAGTCAGCTCCGGCCTAAGCATGCTCTACGTAAGGGACCGATGAATATAAGTGAATGATCTGTATGTTGTGCTTCGTAAAAAAATGCAACTCGGGTATAGGTAACCCTCACAAGGTCATTTAACCCAAAAAATTGTAAAAATTCCAAAAAATAAAAAAATGAAATATATATATATATATATATATATATATATATATATATATATATATATATATATATATATATATATATATATATATATATATATATATATATATATATATATATATATATATATATATATATATATATATATATATATATATATATATATATATATATATATATATATATATATATATATATATATATATATATATATATATATATATATATATATATATATATATATATATATATATATATATATATATATATATATATATATATATATATATATATATATATATATATATATATATATATATATATATATATATATATATATATATATATATATATATATATATATATATATATATATATATATATATATATATATATATATATATATATATATCTCCCATTATTGGTTGGTTCAGAGGTATCTGGTGCTGAACTCGGTAGGGCGGGTTACGATCTGATCCACCACAACTACAATTGGGTCAATAAAAGGGGCTACACCAGTTTGTGGACCAGAGGCCCACGCTTGAGATCATTATCACTAACCGGTCACTTTACTATGAGTATATACGGATAACGGGCTTAATGTGACTGCGCCGGAATGAAAAGGACCCCAAAAGAAATGCAAAAAGTAGGCTTAGGTACAGTAGGGTAGTATGGATTGGTTTGTATAGGAATGAAGTTTATTTCCGTGTTTGCGGAAAGTGTCATTACGATATCCTTGGTTCACTTAGTTAGTACCTTCCACTTCATCCTAGTTTGAACATAGAAGCCCTTTTAGCCCAAATCATTCGTGGATGTCACTTATTCTGTCATAGTGTTTTGCTTAAGGACAAGCAAAGGTCTAAGTGGGGGAGAATTTGATAACACTAAATCATACCACATATTTGACTCGAATTGCATACGTTTCTTAGGATTTCATTGCTATTTTCTTGTGTTATGCTTTTGTTTTGTTTTGTTTTGTTTTTAGGATTTTGTATTCCTAGAGCTCCTCGTGAAGAAATGAAGAAAACGGGCAAGAAAGACTAGTTTTTGAGGAAATTGTTCACATGGCATCCACCATGGTGGGCGCCATAGGGTAGGCTATGACTTGGATGAGATTCCAACTGCTGTCAACTTCCACGATCTCCACCTCTTTCTCCTCTAGTTCACATGGCGGGTGCATGAGGGGATGGCGGGCGCCACCCTTGTCTTATGTTTTCCCTCCTAAAAGAAGTTCGGGGGCACTTTGGTCTTTCCTTATATTTTTTCTAGGCTATAAATAGATGAGTTCTTGTTCACTTCTAGGCATCCAAGCTTAGTTACAGAACTGAAGCCATATATTTTCCAGTATTGTAAAGTGATAAGCTTCTTACATCATGGAGTTATCGCATTGTTCGATCGAGTCTGTAATCGGGTTTGGAGCACTCTGCTGGAAGTTAATCCTGCCGCTATTTTCTTTCCAGTCTTTTATTTCCAGTTGTACCATATTTAAAACCTCCCGTTTGAAGCATATTTCTTATTTATTTCCCTGCACTATTTAACATGTCTATTTACATTTCCATATTCGGCTAAGTTTTAAAGGTTAGAATGTAAGGATCATAGTGAAAGTAGTATTCCATACAAGCTTTCAATAGAAACACTTAAGGGTTTTTTCTGATTTTTAACACAAGTTTTCTGCACTTCACTTCTGTTGGGTAAGATCGAAAGCCGTCCAACCTTTAGTTAAACTTGGTTAGTCTTAACTTTTCAAAGGAAGCGAAAGTGCTTTGTCCAGTTAAGTAGGAGTTTTTAATAATTTAGAAAAACGATTTTAAAACTATTCTTGGATGCATTTATGGGTTTAAAGTCTACTTTGCATGAACCTCTTTTTGTTAAAAGTTCCAGGTTAAAATACTTTTCAACTAAGTTAAGAAACTATGTTTCTTAAAAATACGTTTATTACTTTAACGCAAAGCGCACCTTTTGAAAAGTGACAATAAGAGGGTTCAATTAGGGGATAGACTCGTTATGAATACGCGAAAGTGGCAATTCCCGTTAAATTAGTTCTTTTCATAAGTAGAAAACATTACCCTATAAGAAGTTCTATTTACACGCATTTGGAATACTACCCGGCTATGTGGATTACATTCAAGCCTGTTGTTTTAAATTGAATTTTATTTTCGTATTTTACTTTTACTTTGCACGCACGAACTCTCGATTGATTTGCCTTAGATAAACATCGTAAAAATAGAAATCGATAGATTGACATTTGGTCTCTGCGGGATTGATAATCTTTTAAATTACTATGACACTATTTGTATACTTACGAAAATACAACATCGACTTTGTTTGGAAAAGATGGTATCAGCCAGCAAATGACGGAAGACACGTATGGTCGAATTATGTATGTTAGAGACCAAGTTTCCCTCGAAGGAACTAATGGCATGACCTGTCAGGTCTCTCCACAGTTGGAAAGACTCAATTTTCCACTTAGTGTCTAAATGCGTCTCACAAATGGGAATCCTAACATTCCTGCCAGTGCATCAGTGATAAATTCATATTCCATATTAAACATTCTAAATTTCATCGTACCGACGGTGCTGGCAATGTTAGCTCTAATAGTGTAACTCAATGAACTCAAAAATTCACGAGTCAGCCTCTCATAGGTGGGTTCTCTATGAATAAAAATTTCATGCAAGTGTAAATTATTCAACAAATAAATGCCAAGACTGTATAGACAGTTTTCATCAATATACCTCGTCGCAAAATATTTGTGTGTCTACAAGTCTTAGAACTTCTGCCTTTGCCTATCCCCGTCTCTTCCTTCACGAAAAACTATTGGTCCAGACTCCATGGCTATTTTTATGTGTGTGGTTGTTTTGAAGAAAACAAGGCTTTTAGTGAATTTTGGAATTTGGGGTGTTTTTGTGAAAAATGGATGAAAGATTGGATTTTTATAGATGGGAAGTGAGTGGGATGTTTGTAAATGGTAGTTGAATGAGGGATTAATGAGTTTGAGTGGGTTTTTAATGGGGTCAATAGTGGAGAAAATGGGGGGGTTTTGGAGGTTGAAGATGAAGAGGATAGAGAAAATGGGGATTTTCTCAATTCTATCCCGTAAAGGCCCCAGACGTCTTGGTGTCCACCCAGGGGGAGATGGCGCCCACCATCCTTGTCTTTTGGGCCCAGTACGGGGATTGGGCATTGGCTAGATTTTGATCCTCGTTTGGGAGTGTGCGTAGCATCTTCTATGATATTTGTACATGAGAGAAACGTGGATAATATTTTTACATGGTATAAATGATAAAAATGCGTATTAGAAATGCAGTAAAAATCATGATAGTAATGCAGTAAAAATATCCTCCACCGCCAGTGTGAGTAATGTCCCCAGTGCGCTAGTAACGCCTTTAAAGTGATTGGCGACGGACACCCTGATTCATATGTGGACAGGATGCCCTCGCCTCTACAAGCTAGCATTTGAGACTATATAGATTTCCTGATACAAGGAATCGGATTCGGTGGCATGTGTCGCGTCGGAGACCTCCATCTGTAAGGTTAATTCAGTCAGCTCTTCACGAAGAGAAAATATCTCCTTGCGCATAATATTGAACTCATCATATATGTCGCGTTGCTGCAGATGAACATTAGAGGAATACAATGTGGCCCATTTTGAGAGAGGCGTAGGATGGAATTCAGGAACAGGTGGGGTCTTAGGTCTGGAAGGTGTCTCATCTTGGCCTTCTAGGGCATACGACCAATTTTCTTTATAGCGGACATTGATTCGGGTCGGGTTTGGTAATCCAAAGTAGTGAATGGTCTCATCATCTATCAGGAGTTTGAAATCGGTAGGACTAAGGAAAACTCTTCTCACTAAGCCATGATCCAAACAATGGTTCAGATCAATAAGGGCGTAGCCACAATATGGGGTCAAACGAGATAATTTTAGGGTGAGACCTAAGGCATAAGCTATGTGTGTCACTGTACCTCCTATTTGTATGGGTCCTTTTGAAGATCTGGCGGTTAGGTTAAGGTTATCCATCAGGAAATTTCCACTAGCTATAGAACGTGACCGAGAGGTGCAAAAGAGCATAAGGATCTCTTCAGCACTTACATGGATATCGGTTTCGGTTTTTCCAAAGAAGGTCTGAGCTAGAATCATTTGGAAGTATCTAAGGTTGGGTTATAGATCATGGTTGACAGTTAGGTGGAAGGATCAGGGCCTCCTCCACCGGTGATTTGACTCCAGAACTTATCCAGCTCATCCTGCATAACATTTACTTCTGATATATCATGTGTAGTATCTAGGCCATACTGAAATCCTAACAGGTTAGTAAAATCCTTGTGGTTGAGAATGTATTCCTTCCCAAATAATCTGAAATTAATATGTCCTCTTTTGAATCCTCTACTAGTGTAGGGTTCGTAAATGAGAGAGTTGAGGAACTCTAAGGTTAAGTTCCTGAACGTGATATTAATTGCATCTGAGTATTCTTCCTAATGGAGTTGATGGTTGAGGTACTCACACTGTCTTCAAGACCTAAGGTTTCAAGGCAGTTGGAGTCAGGGTATCTTGTTGGGAGCATGGGTCGCTTAGAAAGGACCACAAATTGTTTTTTCTACTTATCATCCCTGAACACGACGTGCATATCATCCTGGTTCTGCATCCTAAAGAACAATGTTAGTGGAGAATGCTATCAAGAGTGATGGGATCTAAGACCTGAAACATAAACATCACACAAGTTAGTCCTATTAAGCAGATAATAAATGTAAATAATTCACCTTAGACACTAAAAAATAAAAATAATAAGGAAATAAAAATGGTTGTGGGTTTCCTCCCACGTAGTGCTTGTTTAATGTCGGTATCTCGACGATTATGGAGTTTAATTAGTAGATGTGGTAATGGGTGGTTCGATCAGAGTGTGAACAAAGTAATAGGTAGGGATGTCTCCTTTATAATAGTTGTCATACCCCAAATTTTACCCTTAGATTCTTTGAACTTTTGCATGTTATTCTAGGTCAATCATATTGCATAACTAACCAGTTTACCAGATTTTACTTGTTTAATTTCACTTATGAATCAGGGTTTGATTTCAGAAGCTTCAAAGGTGTTTGAATTATGGCTTTTGACATAACGTTTTCTTTTGGGTTGGATTTCCATTGTTCAGAGTTTGTTTCTTTCGGTTATTGTACTTAAGTTTGAGGCAGAGGTATTGGGTTTTCAATTGTCATGATTAGTTCCTATTAGAGGTTTATCAAGTATACATTCAAGGCGAAGATTAAGGTTTCTCACCTTTTGTGTTTAATTCAGGAAAATGTTGTCCTGTTGAGTTTCATCTGAAGTTGCAAGCTAAATGTGTGTGCAATTTAGTTCATTCTGTAGATGTTGAGTTTGTTCTAAGCCAAGAAAGAGGTTTGCTCCATTCTCAAGTTGGATGGAGTTTAGACCAGTGGTGTATATCCGAGGATGACCAAATCAGGGTCAATGTCAGATTTAAGTCATCTGGTGAAGTAAAAATTGCAGTCTGTGGATGTTGGTACCTGTCATTTTGTTTGCAAGTGTTATTTGTGTGGTTCGGGTTTTCATCATTGGTTTGAGGATTCGTCAGGAGTGACACTATCTAAGTTCTGCTGTCAAGGTTTTAAGTGTTGTGAAGGAGCGGTGCAAAACCCATATCCATTTCATTATCCATTATTGAATCATTTCTCTTTTATCTTTTTTAATCCATTTATTTGTCATGTCCAATTCATATCCTCATCCTGAATTTTCAAATTCTTGAATTCAAAATCAAGTCCAGATTTCCAATCAAGATTCGAAAATCATAATCAATTCAGGCTTCTGATTCACGTGCGAGTTCAAGATCTAATCTTAATTGCAATTCAAGTGTCCACTTCATGTTTCAAATTAATTTCCATGTTTCGAATCCAAGTTTTAAAATTTGAGTTTTTGTCAAGTCCTTTGAATTTCATTCAAGAATTCAAATTTCATGTCTTGCTACCCACAATTCCATTTAGATGTCAAGGTTCATTTAGGTTTTATTTAAGAATAAAAGCTCATTCTCATTACAAAGTCTATAAAAATACAAACAAAAAAGTAAAGCAATTTACATTCTTCTTTTCTCTTAAAAGCCCAAGATTCATATTAATAAGCCCATTTCTATTAGTTCTTCCAAAAAGCCTACTATTGATTATAAAAGAAACCCATCCGTACTATCCTCCCACAAACTGCATTGCCTTGACAGCCACACATAAACTGTAACACCCCCTTTCTATACCCCCAAATAAACAACTGCACAAAATTGCCAAACGGCCACATTTCACACTTCACGATTCAAAGTCTAGGATTCACGTCATACGGCTACCCACAACATTTCATATCACACACAAAAATATGCATAATACGAAGAATCAATCACACTTGAATCGAAGAATCAACATGGAAATGAAAACACAATAAAATAACACCCTGCTACGCTCGCTACTCTGTTCTCCTAGCGAACTCCTAGCGAGTACTCGCTTCCTGTTCGCCTAGCGAACGTGCTCGCGAAGACAAACAGAAGCCTCTGACTTGGTTCGCTACCACACTCGCTCAGCGAAGGCCTAGCGAATTGCTCGCCACCCCTTTCGCTACCAGCGAAGAACTCCAAAAACCATTATGCCTAAGTGTGGGACTATTCGCTACAGGCTCGCCACAGCGAGTGCCCAGCGAATGTTCGCGACCCGCTCGCCTAGCGAAAGTGCTAGGGAGGGTCTACGAACTCAGAATCCCCACTGTCAAAAACTCCAAAACTCACCAAAATCTACCCGATTCAATCCCAACTCGTCTCAGCAGCTTAGTCCAACGTCCCTCAACTAAATTCTACCACCTATTCTCATTCTTAACCGTGAACACTCGGTTTCTAACGATTTACTCAAATTCGACCTAAAACGGAAAATGAGCAAAAATCTCCCCAATCCAAAAGCAAACCAATAGAAACATATATAATCATATACATCGAAAGAATAATAAGGTTTCACACCCTTACCGGATTAATCGAAGCTTAGAAGTTGATTCCTGACGATTCTAGGTTTTTCTCCTCTTCCTCTTCTCTTTCTCTTCTCTCTTCTTTCTTTCCTTTCTATTTCTTTCTATCTATTTTCTTTTCTCTCTATCTCCACTTATACTCTTTCTATTCTATTTCTCTCAAACATCTACTAATTAAGGATTATCTAAAACACCCTCTAATTAAATCCCCAAAACTCTCCGAATAATAAAATAACATAATAAGCACACATAACATATTAATGTTCAAATTCCACAATTAAGAGAATAATCAATTAAAATAAATTAAAAGACTCAACAAAAATGGGAAATTCAGAATCGGGGCGTTACAACTCTCCCCTACTTTGGAAATTTTCGTCGTCGAAAATATTACTTGATCCAAACAATTCCGGATGCGACTTCTGCATCTTACTCTCCAATTCCCAAGTCATGTTGCCTTCTGCAGCACCTCCCCATGCTACTTTCACAAGCGCAATATCCTTGCCTCTTAGCCTCTTAATCTCACGATCCAAAATCCTAACTTGTGAAACTTCAACCATAAGATTATATCTTACTTCAACCTCGTCCATAGGAATCACATGTGACGGATCCGGAATATACTTCCGAAGTTGCGAAACATGGAACACATCACCCATTCGGGAAATAATCTGATACGGACCTATAAAACGAGAAGTCAACTTCTTTGACTTCAAGGTACGACCCACCACATTTGCCTTACCCTGATGGTAATTCAAACCAAAATTATAGTCTTTCAAAAGCTCTAACCACCTCCTTTGCCTCATATTCAATTCCTTTTGGTCAAATAGATACTTCAAACTCTTGTGATCATTAAAAAATTCAAATCTTGCTCCATAAAGATAATGCCTCCAAACTTTCAAAACAAACACCACGACCGCTAATTCCAAATCATGCGTAAGGTAATTCTTCTCATGCACTCTCAACTGTCTCAAAGCATAAGCCATAACTTTTCCCTCTTGCATCAACACACCACCCAAACCTGACAAAGAAGCATCACAATAAGCCACAAAAGGTTTTGTAGGATTCGGCAAAATCAAGACTGGCGCTGTTGTCAATCTTCTCTTTAACTCAATGAAACTCTCCTCACAACCAGCATCCCAAATGAAAGCCTTTCCTTTACAAGTCAAATGCGTTAACGGAAGTGCCAACTTCTAAAATCCTTTAATAAACCTTCGATAATAGCCTGCCAAGCCCAAAAAGCTTCGAATCTCCGTAACCGATTTAGGATTTTCCCATATCATTACCGCATCTATCTTAGATGGATCCACACTAATACCACTACCAAAAATAATATGTCCGAGAAAACTCACTTCCGACAACAAAAATTCACACTTAGACAACTTAGCATACAATTTCTTCTCCTTCAAAATCTGTAACACAATCCTTAAATGTTCTTCATGCTCCTCTTAAGACTTAGAGTAAATCAAAATATCGTCGATGAACACAACCACAAAATGATCCAACTGCTCATGAAAAATACGAGTCATGTATTCCATAAACACACCCGACGCATTAGAAACTCCGAATGGCATCACAGAATATTCGTAATGACCATACCGTGTCCTAAAAGCCGTCTTTGGAATATCCTCCTCCTTAACCCGAATCTGGTGATAACCCGATCTCAAATCAATCTTGCTAAAAACACGCGCTCCAACCAATTGGTCCATCAAATCATCAATTCTTGGAAGCGGATACTTATTCTTAATTGTTACCTTATTCAAATGCCGATAGTCAATGCATAACCGCATACCCCCATCCTTCTTCTTTACCAACAATACCGGCGCACCCCATGGAGAAACACTTGGTCTTACAAATCTCTTATACAAAATTCATTCAACTGCTCCTTCAGTTCTACCAACTCTGATGCTGACATACGATACGGTGCCATCGAAATCGGTCAAGTACCATGAACTAGATTAATAGAAAACTCAACTTCCCTTTCCGGCGGTACATCCGTAATCTCCTCCAGAAATACTTCTGGAAAATCACACACCACTGGAAACACATCAAGCTCTACTTCACTCTCCGCAGACAACGATGCAAACAAGCCGAACAACTGAGCTTCGTCCGCTAAAAGCTTCTTCAACTCTTTAGTGGATAGAAAACTCTCACCTTCATTATCTTCCAAAGAAGGAAACCTTAATAACTTGTGATAGAAATCCAAATGAACTTTATTAAATTGCAACCAGTTCATACCCAAGATCACGTCTAAACCTTCCAACGGCAAACACACCAAATCCATAATGAAGTCTTTACCATACATGGTCAAAGAACAACTTACACACACCAAAGAAGTAGTTACCGACCCCGAAGCGAGAGTCTCAATAACCATATCTCCACTCATAGAAACCATGCACAAACCCAAACGCTTAGCACACTCAAGAGAAATGAACGAATGAGTCGCTCTGGTATTAATAATAGCAACTAAAGGCATATTATTAATAAAGCATGTACCTTTAATCAAGCAATCCGTATTAGTAGTGTCTGAACCTGCTAATGCAAATACTTTTCCATCCGACTGAGCTTGCTTTGGTTTGGTACACTTGGTGCTAATATGACCAACTTCCCTACAAGTAAAACACTTTACCACATTCCTTCTACAACCAGAAGTGGCATGTCCAAGACTTCCACCATAATTAGCACACTTATCCACATACTTCCCACATTCAAAAGATTTGTGACCCAACACGCCACACTTGTAACATTTGACCGCACCAGAACTTCCTCCTCTGAGTCTCCTATCAAAGTTTTCCTTATACTTGTCCTTCTCAACTGGCGTCATATAAGGTCAACTCCTTACTTGCTGCTTACCTTTCTTCTCACTCAAGCTCTTATAAGGAGTAGATCGAGCCCTACTCTCCTCTTCGAAAATCCTACAACATTCGGTCAAGTCCGAAAATCTTCGTATCCTTTGGTATCCCACCGCTTGCTTTATCTCAGGACGCAAGCCATTCTCATAATTAATGCACTTAGAGAATTCCGCTGTAACTGCCGTATAATGTGGATGAAACTGAACTAATTCCACAAACTTAGCCGTGTAGTCCACCACCGACATATTGCCTTGCTTCAGCTCCAGAAATTCCATTTCCTTTTTCCCCTTTACACTCTCAGGATAATATTTTCTCAAGAATTCGGTGCGAAATAAATCCCAGGTTATTTCCTCGTCATCTACCTTAAGAACTTGTCTCATACCGACCCACCAGTCGTCGGCCTCTTCTCTCAACATGTGAGTTCCAAGTCTCACCTTGTTTCCTTCGGCACACCCCATAACTCTAAAGATTCTCTCAAACTCGTTCAACCAGATTTGAGCACCGTCCAGATCAAACCTCCCCTTGAATATCGGCGGATGATTCTTTCTAAACTCATCATTAGCGTTCGAATTCGGTGCACCTTGCACCGCCCTAGCCATAGCCTCCAACGCCGCAACCATAGCAGTGTCATTACGACCAGCCATATTCTGATGATTCCCAAAAATAACAACAAGGTTAAACAACCGTTCAACCAACACAACAACAAGACGGGACACAACTGACTCAACACTGGCTCTGATACCACTTAATGTAACACCCCCTTTCTATACCCCCAAATAAACAATTGCACAAAATTGCCAAACGACCACATTTCACACTTCACGATTCACAGTCTAGGATTCATGCCATACGACTACCCACAACATTTCATATCACACACAAAAATATGCATAATACGAAGAATCAATCACACTTGAATCGAAGAATCAACATGGAAATGAAAACACAATAAAATAACACCCTGCTACGCTCTCTACTCTGTTCGCCTAGTGAACTCCTAGCGAGTACTCGCTTTCTGTTCGCCTAGCGAACGTGCTCGCGAAGGCAAACAGAAGCCTCTGACTTAGTTTGCTACCACACTCGCTCAGCGAAGGCCTAGCGAATCGCTCGCCACCCCTTTCGCTACCAGTGAAGAACTCTAAAAACCATTCTGCCTAAGTCTGGGACCGTTCACTACTGGCTCGCCACAACGAATGTCCAGCGAATGCTCACGACCCGCTCGCCTAGCGAACATGCTTGAGAGGGTCTGCAAACTCAGAATCCCCACTGTCAAAAACTCCGAAACTCACCGAAATCTACCCGATTAAATCCCAACTCGTCTCAGCAGCTTATTCTAACGTCCCTCAACTAAATTCTACCACCTATTCTCATTCTTAACCGTGAAAACTCGGTTTCTAATGATTTACTCAAATTCGACCTAAAACGGAAAATGAGCAAAATTCTCCCCAATCCAAAAGCAAACCAATAGAAACATACATAATCATATACATCGAAAGATCAATAAGGTTTCACACCCTTACCCGATTAATCGAAGCTTAGAAGTTGATTCCTGACGATTCTAGGTTTTTCTCCTCTTCCTCATCTCTTTCTCTTCTTTCTTCTTTCTTTCCTTTCTATTTCTTCCTATCTCTTTTCTTTTATCTCTATCTCCACTTATACTCTTTCTATTCTGTTTCTCTCAAACATCTACTAATTAAGGATTATCTAAAACACCCTCTAATTAATTCCCCAAAACTCTCTGAATAATAAAATAACATAATAAGCACACATAACATATTAATGTTCAAATTCCACGATTAAAAGAATAATCAATTAAAATAAATTAAAAGACTCAACAAAAATGGGAAATTCAGAATCGGGGCGTTACATAAACTGATGCACAAGCTTTTGCGTTGGTCCAAAAAATTGCTCCAAAGCCTGCAAAGTTATGCACATGGAAACAAAACTTATGCATAATGTACAGAAAATCAGAATAAACTCCACACTCCAAATGTTTCACTGTCCAAGACTTGCAACCTGTAACACAAGCAGCAACTTGCAATATATACTCAAATAGGGCCTGCGACAATTATAAGAGAAAAAGCAAAAATGACAACAAGGAAAATAACAATGCAAGCCAAACTTGTACATCCTGTTCAACACCAAAATCAAAACATGCATCAATACTGCTAAAAATCAGAACATCCAAATAAAACAAAAAAACTTCAGACACTGCATCGTTGACATATAGCTATAGACCTGTAAAGAAAAGGGACAATTCAGAAATACTTCTTTGAATTTATTTTATAGAGAAGAAGGAGAAGCAGAAAAATAGGAGGTCGGAAAGGAGATTTGGGGAGACTAATTAAAAAACACACGGAGTCAGATGCCATAACTTCCATTTCTTGATACCCTTTCTTCAACCAAAGTCACAAAATACCTCCACATCCTTTTTGATCGACTTCAATCTTCTAACTGGTTTTGATTAACCTTGATTTGCATCTAAAGTCTCCACCTTCATCTTATAAAAATCACTCCCCTTCGAACTGAATTTTCAGAGCCTCAACCCTCCACGCAACACCAAATAGGCACAGACCCTTCTTCAACTGAATTTTCATCAAAACTCTACCACGCCACATCTTATTCATCGTTTCCACTATGTGAATCCAAGAGAGGAGAAGGATTGGGAATCACTTCCACTATGAGAAGACCAGGAAGGAGTAACAGGTGGCCGAAGCGATTGAGAGGAGAGGATCATAAAAGGAAAGCAAAGGAAACCAAGGAAGTTAGAGATACCAGAGCGTGCATGTTGTTTTACGTGTAGTAAGGATTTATGAGTCTTTGGTTTATGCATCTTTACAGCTGAAGGACCATCTATTTTTTAGGTTTCCCATCGTTGTCATAATCTTCAAAACTAGGTTGAGTGTCATACCAACTCATTATCAACCCGGCTTATTGGCCCAATTGCCCCAAGCTGCCCCACATAGGCTTTATTTCCGTATCCTCATGTTTCACACCCTCTAGCCCCCCTAATCCTCGGTTTGTTTGATACAAATCACATAAACTAGTTCTTTTAGCTTTTATTTTTTTTCTTTTTTAGAAATTTGTTTTACTTACATAAAAACAGTTTTGGTTCCTAGAAAAAAATGTATGTCAAAATATTTTGTAGTTTATAATCATTTAGATATCTAAGTTTTCTAATAATTTCTAGCTTGTTTTCCTTAGCATAGATTTTGGGTCCTTTTGTTCGATTTTATGATCTTTCTTCTTTATTCTAGTTCTTCTATTCTTATGATCATTATCATTCATTTAATTCATGTCATATTTATTTTTAGTTTGTTGCATCCATGTTTAAAGCTTCATCTCTTACTTGTCCCGATTCCAAAGGAAGTTTTCCATGTTGACTTGTAAGTCATTTTTGGGATAGTTTGTACTTTTCCCCTCCTTTTGGTCTTGTTAGAACCAATTGGTCTTGTCTTAAAATTAGGTGTAGAGTTGGTAAATTCTATGTGAGTACTAAGGTTATGGGTACTCACTTTCCCCCTTTTTGCCTTTTGTTAAAGTCAAGTTAGGTTTTCAACTTAGACTTAGAGAGTTTGTTAACTCCCTGTAAGTAGCATGGTTATGGAGACTTATTTCCCACTAGAACCTTGATCGTTATCAAGAGTTCGTCATCCCTAGTTAGGAGAACTACGGTTGCTCTAATTCCATCCTAGTTAGGAAACGTAGGCACGAGATGCGATGTCTTGGCGAGCATACTTAGTGTATATACCCTTAGGTCTTTACCTTAGCATAGTTCCCTTAGCAAGAAAACTTTAGCATAACACAAATACTAACAAGAGGTTCCGATATACTACTATAGATACTTAAGATGCTTACGCCTTCCCTAGGTATAACCAACCCCCGAACCTTAGAACTCTAGCTGTGTTGTTACATAGCGTACTTAGGGTTTTCTTTCGATCTTTACCCTTTCCTTTGGATAAATCAAAGCTCAGTGGTGAACTGCATGATTTGTGATTCAAGTTAATTAATAGCTTGATATCCGATTCTCACCGTAATAATAATGCTTCAACCTTTATCTGTTTACTATAAACGGACTACATGAATGATCTCGGATTTCTACTACCCAGAGCTCAGGACTTTGGTGACCTCATAAGGGCCAGTCCATCTTGAGCGTAACTTACCAGGGAACAGACACAATCTAGAATTAAAGAGAAGTACAAGGTTGCCTATATTGAATTATTTCTTAGCAACCCTTTTTGGCATGCCATGCTTTAGTTCTTTCTTTATAGATAATGGCATTTTCATAAGCATTGCAACATGGTTCTTCTAATTTATGGATGTCGACAATGCGTTTGTCACCGGCTGCTAAGTAGTCCATATTAAGGGCCTTGATGGCCCAATAAGCTTAATGTTCTAACTCAAAGGGTAAGTGACAAGGTTTTCCGTAAACTAACTGGTATGAGGTTATTCCTATAGGAGTTTAGAAAGCGGTCCTGTAAGCCCATAATGCTTCTTTTAGTCTTAGGGATCAATCTTTTCTAGATATTAAAACCTTTTTTTCTAAGATTTGTTTAATCTCTCTATTTTACAATTCTACTTGTCCACTGGTTTATGGATGATAGGGTGTTTCTATTCTGTGTTCAACTCCATATTTATTTAAAAGCTTATCAAATATTCTTGATATGAAGTCCGATCTACCATCGATTATAACGAGGCGAGGTACTTCAAATCTAGGAAATATGTAGTTTTTGAAAAATTTCATCACTATACGAGTATCATTGGTAGGTGAAGCCAAAACTTCAATCCATTTAGACACGTATTCAACAACTACTAAAATATACTTGTTTCCCATGACTATGGAAAGGGTCCCATAAAATCTATTCCTCAAACATCAAAGATTTTTACTTCTTGGATATTTTGTAAGGGTATTTCATCACGTCTCGAGACATTCCCAGTGTGTTGGCACCAGTCACATCTAACAATGTAAGCATGGGCGTCGCGCAATAACGTTGGCCAGAAAAGGCCTGCTTGAAGAATTTTGGCGCAAGTCTTAGATGTGTCTGCGTGTCCACCATAGGTTGCAGAGTGGGAGTGTTTGATTATGTTTTCTACTTCTTCTTCTAGGAAACAGCGACAAAATAATCGTATGCGCCTCTCTTAAATAGGAGTGGTTCGTCCCAATAAAAGTGTTTCACATCGTGAAATATCTTTTTCTTCTGTTGGTAGTTAAGATCTAGGGGTATGATATCGACAACTAGGTAGTTTACAAAGTCGGCGTACCAAGGTACATTTGTAACTGCTAGGGCATTTTGAATGTTTAATTCCAACTAGAGGTCGGGGTCATCACTATGATTTGTTTTAACCGCTACTATAAGTTCATCATAAATAAATTTATCGTTTATCGGGATGTGGTCTGGTCTTAAGTATTCTAGCCTCGAAAGGTGGTCTGCAACCACGTTCTCGGTGCCTTTTTTATCCCGGATCTCCAGGTCTAATTCTTGTAGCAAAAGGATCCAACAAAGTAATCTAGTCTTAGCGTCCTTTTTGCTTAATAGATATCTGATAGCAGCGTGATTTGTGTAAACAATAATCTTTGCTCCGACTAGATAAGATCGGAACTTGTCCATAGTGAAAACTATGATGATGAGTTCCTTTTTGGTTGTGGCATAATTAAGATGGGAGGCGTCTGGTGTTCTACTAGCGTAATAAATTACATGAAGTTTCTTATCTTTATTTTTCCCTAAAACAACACCTACAACATAGTCGTTTTCATCACACATAATTTCGAATTGTTGATTCCAATCGGGAGGTTGCATAATAGGTGCGGAGATTAGTGCTTGTCTAAGGTGTTTGAAAGCTTCAAGATATTTATTGTCGAAATTTAACTCAATGTCTTTCATAAGAATGTTGGTTAAGGGTTTGGTTATTTTGGAGAAGTCCTTAATGAAGCATCAGTAGAAACCGGCGTGTCCACGAAAACTTCAAATCTCTCTAATTGTTTTCGGTGGTTGTAGGTTTTTTGTAACTTCTATTTTGGCTTTGTCAACCTCAATGCCTCTTGCAGAAACTATGTATCCTAATATTATTCATTTAGTGACCATAAAATGACATTTCTCCCAATTTAGAACAAGATTGACTTCGACGCATCTTTCTAGGATTCTCTCAAGGTTGGTTAGGAAGTTTCTAAAACTAGATCCACATACTGATAAATCATCCATGAAAACTTCCAAGATCTTGTCGAGGAAATCTACAAAGATTAACATCATAAAACATTGGAAAGTAGCTGGGGCATTGCATAGTCCGAATGGAATTCATCGGTAAGTAAATGTTCCATATGGGCAAGTAAAGGTTGTTTTCTCCTAATCATCGAGGTGAATAGGAATTTGGAAAAATCCTGAATATCCATCTAGATAGCAAAAGTAACAATGTTTTGCTAGATGTTAAAGCATTTGGTCTATGAATGGAAGCGGGAAATGATCTTTCCTATTTACTTTATTTAGTTTTATATAATCGATACACATACGCTAACTGCTTTCTATATGCTTAGCTATTTGTTCTCCTCTTTCGTTTTGTACGGTTGTGACACCTCCCTTTTTAGGCACCACATGTACAGGGCTCACCCACTTACTATCAGAGGTTTGGTATATTATTCCAGCCTCTAATAACTTTAGCACTTCCCTTTTTACAACATCACTCATTATGGGGTTTATAATTTGTTGATGTTCTCTGAAAGGTTTAGAGTCCTCCTCCAGCATAATCTGATGCATACACACGAAAATACTGTCAATAACCTAAAGCTGAAGGATATTTTCTCAAAATATCTAAGAGTTGGTTGGTTTCTTTACTACCTAAGATTGCACTGACTATGACAGGACAGTTTAGTTCTTCATCCAAGAACTTGTATCTCAGATTCTTAGGAAGTTCCTTAAGTTCTATTGATGCTTTCTTAGGACATGGCATATGATCTGGGGTGAGTGCCAAGCATTCATAAAGGTTGTCATCTATATAAGGCGCAGTTTTAAATCCGCCGTCCTCCATTATGGGAGTTAAAGGTAATTTAATCATTTCAACTTGATCTACTCGGTCTAGTTCTCTTATGCATTCATCTATAATATCGATAGCGTAACATGAGTCATCTATGGCTGGTGCTGTAACACCCCACTTCCCGTATTAAATAAAATATAAATATTATAATAATAATCATAGTTTTCACCAAAAAGTGGGATATCACATCTCCAAATTTTATAAAAATACTTTATTGATTCTTTTCAAAATAATACAGCGGAATTTGTTTCATAAAGTAAAATACATCAAAACATGATACGTCACAGGATTTCAACACGTTTGACATAAAACAATTACAACACCCATATCCCGTGTTACGTATCAGAGCATCCTAGACTCGACGGTCACACCAATATCCAAGCTAGCTAAACACCTGGATTATCTGTACTTCCGAAGAAGCACAGACCACAACAACAACAAAGGGGTGAGAAATAATGATCAGAATATAATGGTAACGTAATACATGTAAATAAGGTAGTAAAACACACCAACACACCAATATTCACCCCCAACAACTCCATATGACGAACCTACTGTTCAAATTACAATATAACATATTATAATGCAAATATGCAACTCAACACCATGCATGCGGTACCGACTCATTGGTTCATTCAATCGAACCTGGATAGATCACTTACGCTCCTCCTGAGACATGATCTATCCCCCACCATTCTCCACAAAGGAGTACGGATGAATCACTTACGCTCCTCCTGAGACATGATTCATCCCACCAAAACACCATGATATGCACACACCAATGCATAACTAATATATTTAGGCACTCAACGTGCACACGATCCTCCTGATCATATCATCATACACCAATGCACATATGTACAGATATAACATACACCAACACCATATAAATCAACCAGATAGTAAACAAGTTCATACTTTAACACCAAGATATAACATATCCCACCACTCGGGGGTACGCGATCCTACTGATCACTACATACATAAACATCAACTAATTGTCCACCAGTCATTATTACGGGAAACATGCACTATCACCAAGTATACAAGTTAGTTCCCACACTCATCATTCTTACAGTGCATCAAGGCCAAACTGTACCTATCATCTCAACTCAGATCCTCAGTCTATTCTAGTACCAATCTTGCATATTACCGTAACCAATAGGCTTCTAATTCCTATTCCCAAAATCATCACCTACACACTCTATCGATACCTCAAAAGCCATACAGAATTTTCCCTAAAAACTGTAAAACACCCTATATGCCCTATATGCCAAATCATCCCAAAACACCAATTCATTAACATTGACTTATACTCCATCACTATCAATTACTAGTTATCATCAAACACAAACACACCAATAAACATTATACTTACCAATTATCCTATACTTCCTACTCTAGAACCAACATTACGGTACATTATCGACACTTCAGAGTCACTCTGAATCTCACCAAGGTCCTAACCATAGTCATTAACGACACTATAGGGAAACAACACATAATTTTCCCCAAAGCTATAATCATGGTCATTACCCACACCACAGTAACAACACAGAATCTCACCAAAACTCTATTTATATTTACTATCAACACTGCAGTAACAACATATAATTTTCCCCAAAGCTATAATCATGGTCATTACCCACACTACAGTAACAAAACAGAATCTCACCAAAACTCTATTTATAGTTACTATCAACACTGCAGTAACAACATATAATTTTCCCCAAAGCTATAATCATGGTCATTACCCACACTACAGTAACAACACAGAATCTCACCAAAACTCTATTTCTAGTTACTATCAACACTGCAGTAACAACATATAATCTCACTAACATCACCATAATATATACACCAAATTCACCAATACCAATCAACAATTCATCAATGTCAAGCATCAATTTATCATCAGCAACAATAATAACAAGCATGCCAATATAAAACTTCATAGATCGGAATTTTCCTACGGGGTTAAGGAATCCCCTCTACCCTATACATGTATATACCATCCCAAATCAAGTTTCTCCCCCCTTACCTTGTTAATTGGTTGATCGATGAAAGAACCCTCCAAGGTTTGGCCAATTCTGATTTTCCCCCGTTCCTTCGTTCCCTTTTCCGTTCCCTTTTCCGTTCTCTTTTCCGTTCTTCTCCCTTCTCTCCTTTCTATCGTTCTTTTTCCACTTTCTCTAACTTCTCACAATGTATCGTAAAAACTAATAACTCCTCACATTCTCTATTTTAATTCTCTAATCCCAATAATAATAATAACTAATAAAATAATATAATAATATTACTAATATTAATAATACTAACCATAATGATACTATTAATAATAATAACAATAATAATAATAATGTTATTATCTCACCAAAATAATAATAATAATGAATATAATAAATATAATAATAAAAATAATACCCCCACCAATATTACTATTAGTTATTATATTATTATATCTACACCAATTCACCACCAATAATCCTCCCATATCAGGGACACCCACCAATAATAATATTCATACTGATGATAATAATCATAATAATAGTAATAATAATAATAATAATAATAATAATAATAATAATACCACCAATATTACTATTAACTATTATATTATTATCTCCACACCACCAATGATCCTTATATATTAAGGATACTCACCAATCACATGCCAACACACCCCACCTAAGGGCACACCAACATAAAATAATTAAATTAACACCAAAATGACTAAATAAATAAAATGGGTGTTACAGGTGCCATCAGGAATTTGGATAATATCAATTATACTTTTTCATCACCTACTTCAAATGTCATTTTTCCTCTCTTGACATCTATTATAGCCCCAGCTGTCGATAAAAGGATCTACCTAGAAGGATTGAAATTTTGTCATCTTCTTTAATATCCATGACAACAAAATCTGTTGGGATATAGAGTTGGCCAATCCTAACCGGGACGTCCTCTAAAATGCCTATAGGATATTTAACAGATCTATCGGCTAATTGAAGGGACATCCTAGTTGGTTGTAACTCTCCTAGATCTAACCTCTTACAAACGACTAAAGGCATTAAGCTTAAATTGTCTCCTAAGTCCAGAAGTGCTTTATCGATAACTTGATTTCCTAAAATGCAAGGTATAGAAAAACTTCCTGAGTCTTTCTCCTTTTTAGCAAGCTTATTTTCGACAATAGAATTGCATTCTAAGGGTTTTAGATCATCAAGCCTTCGTTTGTTGGTTAATATCTTTTTAAGGAATTTGGTGTAAGATGGTATCTGGGTAATGGCTTTGGTGAATGGAATCTCTACGTGGAGCTTCTCGATCACTTTTATAAACCTTTTATATTGGTTATTTAATTTTGTTTGTTTCAGTATTTGTGGGTATGGAATTGGAGGTTTATAAGGAGGGGGTGGTAGATAAACTTTATCGTCTTTCACTCCTTCCTTATTTCGAATTCCTTCATACTTTAGTTGCCCAGATTCTACTGGTTTCTCTACTTCTTTCTCGGGTTTGGTCACTACATTTTTATTAGGGGACTCTGGATTATTCAACCTAGGGTCTACATGCCCATCGTAAGTAGTTCCACTCTGTAGGGCAATAGCGTTAGCATGTTCTTTGGGGTTAGGTTGAGGTTGTCCAGGAAATTGTCCTCCTGGTGAAACTTGAGTAGATTGTTGTTGTGCCACTTGAGAAATATTGGTTTCAAGAATTTTGTTGTGAGTAATTACAGAATCAAGTTTGGTGCTCAATTGTGTAATTAGTCCATTTATATGAATGTTTTGGTTCATGAAATCCTTGTTTTACTGAAGTTGAGCTGCGCTGAAACCTTCCACCATTTTCTCAAAATTCAGCTTTCGAGGAGTAGATGCATAGGTGGGTTTGGTTTTTGAGCTTGGAAAGCGGGTTGTCTTTGGAGTGTAGAATTCTGAGTAGGGTTATTATTCTTATAGGAAAAATTTAGGTGATTCCTCCATCCAGGATTATACATGTTAGAATAAGGATTGCCTTGGGCGTAATTGACCTGGTCTGTGGTTGTTTCAGCTAAAAGGTTACATTCAGCTAGAGTATATCCTTGGGTTCCACAGATCTCACATTTAGGTTGAACTGCAGCTACGGTGGCTATAGGGTTGATAGTTAGGCTTTCTACTTTTTGGGCTATGGCGTCCATTTTGGCATTCATATGGTCGAGGCAACTGACTTCATATACACATCCTTTGGTTTCTTTCTTCTCTACTGGGGGTCAATCCATTCCCCATTGGTAATAGTTTTGTGCTATATCTTTAATGAGAGCGCATGCCTCAGAATAGGGTTTGTTCATCAAGGCGCCACTGAAGGCAGCATCGATGGTCATCTTGGTCTTATACATTAGTCTGTTATAAAAGGTGTGAATTATGAGCCATTTTTCTAACCCATAGTATGGGCAAGCTCTTAATAGCTCCTTGTATCTATCCCAAGCATCGAAAAGTGATTCTCCATCATTTTGAGTGAATCAGGTTATTTGGTTTCGTAGGACAACGATTTTACTCGGTGGAAAGTATCTAGCTAGGAATACTTTCTTTAGGTCATTCCAAGTGGTTATGGAGTTTGCTGGAAGGGAATCTAACCATGACCGGACTCTATTTATGAGGGAAAAAGGGAATAGTCTTAGACGTATCGTCTTAGGAGGAGCACCGTTGGCTTTCAAGGTGTTGGCCAATTGCATAAAAAATTTCAAGTGTTAGTTCGGGTTCTCCGTAGGAAGACCTGCAATATGGTTTTGTTGCACTAATTGTAACATAAAAGGTTTTAATTCAAAGTTATTAGCTGGTATAGTTGGGTTTACTATACTAGAGTAGGGTTCTTCATTAGATGGTAAGGCGAAATCCTTAAGTGGTTTCTCGTTCTAATCTTCTGCCATTGCTCTTTTAAGTCTTCTGAGCAAAAGACGAGCTCGAGCGTAACATTCGGATTCTTCTATTAGATCACCTAGGTTTCAGGTGCTGCAAGTTCTTCTCTTTGACAGGCTAAAGGGGTGCTTCAGTCTAGACGGTGTAACAACAGGGTAAAAAATTTGACGAAATTGGTCCCCGACAACGGCACCAAAAACTTGATGTGTGCTATCCACAAGGATACGAAGTATGTCAGACTAATATAAAAAATTATCGATCCCATAGAGACCAATGTCAATCTATCGATTACTATTGTTACGTTGTTTACCTAAAGCTAATGAAAACAGAGAGCAATACGCACAGAGAAAATAAAAATTAAGGAATGAATTTAAATTCAGAATAAAGGCATACTAGAATGTAATTCTCAGTGATCAAACAATACTCCTATTGTCTATGTGGTAATACTTATGGGGTAATGTTTTCTTCCTTGAAATAGAGTTAATAAAAAAGGAACCGTCACATTAGTATATTCCGAACCGGACCTGACCTTTAATTTATAATAGCCGCTCACGCTGCACCCGTCGCATCTTGCGTTAAAGTGAAAAAGTCCTTTTTTATATAACTACCTCTAAGACTCAGTTAAAAAGTTTTTTTGATTGGAAACTTTAATATCAAAGGGTTTCTCGCATATGCTCGGCCAACCGGATCCTAAACCTTTGAACGCATCCGAAAATAGTTTTAAAATCACATTATAATAATACCAAACTTTCCTAATTAATTAATTAAGCTCTTTCTCTGTTTTTACCAATTAAAAACTAACCAACTCTTATCTAAAGTGTCGGACAACTTTTGATCTTACCGGACATAGTCACGGTGTCGTTCACGTAATGACCGATCAATTTAAGTTTAGAAAAGTTGCATTAAAATCCAAAACATCCCCTAAAGTGTTTCTACAAATACAACATATGGAGTACCGTTGAAACAACCGTCCTCACATCCCAACACAACAGATTTAGCTAGACATGGCGGTGATAAACATAATAAATAATTTGTTTGTAAAATAAATCATTTAGGGAATGAAACGCGTGTGATTGGTTTTTTGAATGAACGAAAGTGTCACTCTTAGGTTTAGTTCAGAAAACGAATCTTGGAAATAAAAGCGATATGTAAATTGTGTGGGAAAATAAATGTGTGATTGGTTTTCAGAAGAACAAAAGTGTCACGCTTGAGTTCGCTCTTAGAAAAACAAAATTTTGAAATAAAAGCGATATGTAAATCGTGTGGAAAATGAATGTGTGGTCGGTTTCCAAAGGTAAGAACCAAAATGTCACTCTTAAGTTCACTCTTGGAAAAAGATCTTTGAAATAAAGAGAGATAAATGAATCATACAGAAATTAAACAAATTAAAGCAAGGCGGAAAGTAAATAATAAAAGTGCGAGTGAAATAAAACCTTCTCCAAATCGAAGACTTGAATCTGGTACAATACTGGAAAGTAAATCTGGCTTAAAAGTAAAATGAAGGCAAGCTTAAAGTTCCTATGCTACGATGCTCCAACCTCAGTTACAACAATGGTGCGATAACCCATCAATGTGACGGTTTATGGCTTTAACAACTGAGTATATGCCTATGCTGAGAACTAAGACTGGACGCCTAAATTGAAAGATCTAGGTCCTATTTGTAGTGTATCAATGCCTTGAAAGTTACGTAGCTCTTTCAGAAATCGTGTGGAGGAAATATCTATGGTCATGGCATCATGCTCCAACCGTCCTTGACCGGGCCACCTAATACAAAGATGGCGCCTGCCATCTAGACATGGATTTTGCCATGTGTACAAAAGATGGTGGACATGGTCAAGTGACGGTTAGAACGTGGGAGAAGCCCTACACGTCATGGCTACCCCCATTGCCAACGCCATTTGGAGCGCCGTTTGTGTGATTTTCACCCAAAACTTCGTTTTCTGCTCTTTTCGCTTCATTTCTTTGTGGAAGGCTCTTATTAGGCAATGTACCTGAAAACAAGACAAAACACAACAATAATGTAAGAAAATAATAGTTAAACAACAATAAACATGTGCAATCTGAGCCAAATATGCAGTGTATTTTAGTGTTATCAACCACGTACTGGTCTTCCCTAGACCATGTAAGCTCTGAAAGTTTCGCGTATTAGGCCTTGCATTCCATCCCAATGCAAAGTAACCGTTGGCCCTGCGCTGGGGGCAAATTATAAATACCCTATTTCACTAGAGGGTCAGGTATTCTATTCTCCACACCTATTTTCTTTGTACTTGCATTTTCTAACTCCTTTACTCACTTAGACATCGGAGTACCTTGTAGGCACACCCCCTCCTCCGCTTTAATACCAGTTAACATAGAAGCTCACGATGTGTGACAGGCTGCTGATTCCTTTCTGATCAGGTAAGATTAGTGGCGTCATCTGTGGGAACCCTTTGTTTGCTCATTCTTTCTCTTATAGAAGCATAGAAGCTCAAGAACCCAAGCAACATTCAACTTCCGTTTGATCATGGCCAGCCCATACAATGACAATGCTCCAGAAACCTCATTCACCCCATTCACCAACTATGACAGCCACGACCCCAATGTGACTGTTCACATCAAAGAGGACGACTCCAACGACAGGCACACTGCCTCTGCCTCCTCAAAAGACGTGGTCTGACTACTACAAAAGTGACTTTTGGCAGAGCATAAAAAGACAGCACTTTATAAAAAAGCGCTGCTAAAGAGTCATGAAAAAAAAAGGAAAAAAATAGCATACCTTAGACAACGCTTTAAGAAAAGCGCTGCTAAAAATAGGCCCTAAGAAAGCGCTTTATAAAAAGCGCTGCTAAAAGTATGCCCTAAGAAAGCGCTTTTTTAAAGCGCTACTATAGGTGTAACCTACGAGAGCGCTTTCTAAAAGCACTTATAAAGGGGGGGGGGGGGGGTCTAAGAAAGCGCTTTCTACAAAAGCGCTGGTATAGGGGGTACAAAAGAAAGCACTTTTAAAAAGCGCTGCTATAGGTCCTGCCTAAGGCAGACCTTAGAGAGCACTTTTCAAAAGCGCTACTATAGGTTTAAGTAGAATAAATTTAAAAATATCCATCAGAATTTTTCCAGAAACAGAACAGTCATGTATCCTTCTTTCCTTCTTTCCCTCTCGCGAACGTTGTCCTATTCACCGTCGACGCATTCCTTCCATTGCCTCCGTCCGACAACCTCCGTCTGTCGCCGTTCTTCGTTCATCTCCGTCCTCCACCTCCACTATCAGCGCATTTCCACCATTTTTACGGTATTTAAAGTTTTTCATTTTTCATTTTCCTCGATTATTCTCTTGGTTTTTCATTTTTCTGAACTAATAGATTTAAACTTTGGATTTAAACTGATTGTTTATTGGTTGTAAAGTAAGTGGATATGGTGGTATATTTGAACTTTGGATTGAAACTGATTATTTATTGGTTATAAAGTTAGTGTAACTAATTCAGCTAATGTTTGGGGCAGGTTTGTTTGCAATTAGAGTAGACACGAATGTTAAGGATTTCATCAAGAAGTTAGTTTTTGAATTGTAACACTGTTAATCTTTCTATTAGTAACAGTTAGATTGAATTAGGATAGTGAGAGATTGAAGGTTAGTCGTTAGGGAGTTAGTGTTAAGGATTAGTTAGAACTATTTGTTAGTTTTGAAGCTTGAAATGAAGTTAGTTATGTTAAGAGTTTAGTTTATGTTAATTTGTTGAGATGTGAATTTGACTTTGAATCTCACTTGGTGTTGTGATGCTGTTAGGATAACTACTTGAGAGTCAATGAAACTTGCTTGTTAAATTTGAGACATATTGGTCTTTAGAATAGATGGTTGGAGAGTAATAGCCACACTAACTTTACAAATATTACTTTCACACACATAGTTAGAGAAGAGAATTTTTGCGTTGATTTTTTTTTTTTTGCTAATATAAGTAGCAGTGCAGATTTTTTAATTACTTTTTTTTCTATCCCTATTAGAATTAAAGAAAATTTTAATTTGTAAAAAATATGTTAAGTATAACTTTCTTTAAGTTTTCTCGTTTTTTATGGTATTTTATTTTGTTCCTCATTTTATAGTTCCTTAGTTGTTCCACCTATTTCTTTTAATATTATAAGGCTTTATTAAAAGAAATTATCAACTATATAAGAAGTTTTTACATTATTGCAAGTTTTATCAACAATTGATATTCCAATAATTATTTAATGTTGATGATGTTATTAATTATGTATATATTTCTTTGTCATTCATTTGATAATTTGAATTTTCTGAATTACAGGTATTATGGCCACCAACGAGGAAAATTCACATGATGGAAACGAAACAACAAAAGACATGGAAGGCGATATTAAAAGAGGAATAAAGATTATGAAAAAAATCACCTGTGCGAGAGATAAAGGTGTAAAGTATGATGTGCATTAGAATGAAAGAGATCAATTAATTGAGCCTAACGGTGCGATACTGACAAGTTACATTGGAGCACTTGTTTGTTCGCAAATTCCAATTACTTGCGATAATTGGAGAATTCCTTCGTTACAACCGGCTGAAGACAAAATTTGGAGCGAGATACATGTATGATATCTGATATTTTTTAGTTATGTCGATGATTACATCTTTAAATTAATTATACTAACATGTTATATGTATGCTTATTTGTTTGTAGAGATCTTTTAATATTGATGATTGCAGGAGAAAATATTGTCTTCAATTAGCCAGAAAATGACTGAGAGGATTTAGAGCGTTTTTAATGAACAATTTTCTTAACGATTCTGATGGAAACTTTGTCGAATCAGAGTGTCCAAAGAAGTACACTGATCTGATTTCAGATGAAGAATGGGAGACATTTGTTGCCAAGCGAAGAACCAAAGAATTTTGCGTAAGTACAACTTATCATGAACAATGTATAATATATATACTTCTTCCACATGAGTTCTGATATGACTTAAACTTGTTTTTTCAGGTTGTGAGTGACGTAAATCGGAAACAGGCATCAAAGCCCACGTATCCATACAAAAAAGGGCGTTTGGGATATGAACGCTTACAACAAAAAATAGTAAGTATATATAAATGCTTTAATATTATATAGTTACAAAAAATAGTAAGTATATATAATGGGGTATGAATGCTTTATTATCCGTCTTAATGTGTAGTTGGAAGAGGAGAAAAGTGATGCAACATCTCTTCCGGACCATGTTGTGTGCAAGGCTGCCCGTGTGGGAAGATATGGAGTTGTTCAGGAAGAAGTTCAACAAGTATTTGAACAATGTGTAAGTACAACATTAGTTTTTCCAATAACTCAAAAGTGTATAATATATTTATATATGCTTTTATCTATATTTCAGGAGACTCTATCCCAGACTATAATTGCAGCTGAGGACAATGGTTGCAGGATCTTACTGAGTCGGATGTTAAATATTCCTGAGTATTCCGGGCGTGTGAGGGGTAAGGGATTTGGTGTCACTCCATCAAAACTGTATAAGCAACCAAAGAATAAAAATCCTAGAAATAAAGAAGTGATGGAGACGTTGGAGGAATTGAAAGCTCACATTCGTGAATTACAAAAGGACAAAGAGAGATACATGTTAGAAAGGCGCGATCCAGAGTGTAGAGATACTAGTGAAAAAAATAGTATCAATTGTCCGCATAAGGTTCCAGAGGTAATTGTATATATTACATTGAAATTAATATAGCACATTTTTATTAATTGACACATTAATCATATTCATTATTTGTTTAGGGAATTTCATCTTGTCGGCTATATTTATCGTCACCGACTTATCGCATGGTTGGCAAGGGAAAAGCGCATAACACTTTGGGAGACCTACTTCACCATAAACCGCTCTCTGCTAGATTTTTGAAATTATCGGTTGATATTGCGTTAGAGGGGGTGCGTTGTTGCATGGTCGTCACATCTCATTTACATAGATGATGAGGTAGGTTGAACACCATTATGAAGTATTCAAATATTTTACGACCCATACATGAAAGTTATTCTTACATTTACAGTTACTTATTTACATGATGATCTTAGACTCCTACAAAATCCAAATCAAAAGATAAGGGAATTATTGTGCGAGAAACCGATTCAGCTGCATCAAAAACACAGGTAATATTACAATTACATGATGATCTTATTATACATTAATTACTGAATTTATATGAATTTTAGGTTCATGATCAACAGTTGCAACAAGTCAGCAAGGGTAATATGCCTGAATCTAGCAAGGTGCTCAACAAAAAAAAGGCCGAGCCAAAAAAAGCATCTGTTCCTCAATTTAGGTTGTGCCTTGAAACATATGTAGGAACAACATATGTGGTTGAAGGTGGAATTTGTCAAATACCTATGTAGGAAGGTATTTTCGGTTTTGAATATGCCGAAATAATTGCCAAGGAGAATTTGGACCAGATTTTCCAACATTCTGAATTGGGCATGGTGTTATGCATTCCTACATCAGGTAATACTCCGATCAATTTTAATTAAATAATTGAACAATTTATTTGCTCATTTAAATGAATATTCTAATGTTGATTATGTTTTTATTTAAGGTTATTGTATGACAAGATGTTGGTCCCGTATGATTTGACTTCAAGATTCGCATTCTTATCTGCTAGCTGTATCAACGCACAGTCAATCGATCACACTCCAGATGTAGTCAGAGATTACTTTGTCAAATCATTTATGGCTGCAGATACATAGAAGTTGTACTTTTTGCCATATAATACTGGCGATGGGTTAGATTTCATTCTAAATTCATTTATTATAATTATTCGTTTTTTCCATTCTATATAACATTTCCGTCTAAACTTTTGTCTTATTTTACAGTGGACATTGGTTGTTGGTTGCGATTAATCCAATGAAAGAAATTGTGTATTATTTGGATTCATTGGATGGTGATCAAACAAAATATCCTCATATGAAGACTATTGTTCATACATAAGTGATGAGATATACTATTCTGAATAATTATCTTTATTTATTATGTGAGACTGTTCTAAATATTCATTTATATTATGTTAGAGCTATACAAATATTTCGATCGCAAAGAGAAGCAAAAGTGCCAAAAAGGAAGGCTAACAACATTTGCTGGATCACAGTGAAGGTATATTTTCACATTTTTTACTGTTATAGTGATTCTACTTGATAAAACTATTTAAACTATATATCCTGATAAATGATCGTTTGTTTTTTCCATTTACAGTGTCCTCGTCAGCGCAATAGGATTGATTGCGAATATTTTGTATTGCGCTTTATGAAGGAAACTATTCACTCGGGTCAAATAGATATTCCAATCATGGTATGGATAAATTCATAAGTTATGTGATTTATTTTAATAATTAACCGATATTTCATCTGAGTAATTAGTTTAAAAACTAAATCGTCCATGTTTTGTTATATTATGTAGTACTTTGATGAATTCAAGTGTGGTACTTACTCGAAAGCAGAATTGGAAGAAATTAAGAAGGAATGGTGTCAATACATTCTTGAGTTGAGAATTTTATAAGGTATATGTATCGTCAAGTATTGATGCGGGATAATAATATTGAATTCGTATGTATTTGTAAAGTTATCGGTTTTGTAATTATATGTAAATTGACTGTATTTGTGAAGTTGTTCTGAGGATCGACTTGTTTTGAATTATATATAAGCAAGTTTATGTGAATTACAATGATTATATGTAAAGTAACTGTAATTGTTATAAGTAGGTTTATCGGAAAAAAAAAAGTGATTATTTATAAAAAAAAATTATAAACTTGAAGAATAGACAACGCTTTTAAGTAAAAGCGCTGCTAAAGGGTGGGGGGAGAAAAGAAAGGGCTTTTAGAAAAGCGCTGCTAAAGGGGGGGGGGGGAGGATAGGCAGCGCTTTTCAAAAGTGCTGCTAAAAAGTGGGGGAAGGGGGAAATATGCAGTGCTTTTTAGAAGCGCTGCCAAAGGGGGTGGAATATGCAGCGCTTTTGAGAAGCGTTGCTAAAAGGGGGGGGGGATGGGAGATTAGGCAGCACTTTTGAAAAGCGCTGCTAAAGGGGGGGGAAAGCGCTGCTAAAAGTGCTTCTAAAGGGGACCTATAGCAGCGCCACATTAAAGGCCAAAAAAAGTGCCGCTAAAGGTCTTATTTGGCATAGTACCTTCAACACCGCCCGACGCTTTGATAGCCCAACTGTCTACCAGCCAATCCCGGTGCCACCCAGCATCGACCGTACCATTGTAGCTCTATTTGTGGCGATCAACCAGACCACTCTGATGATCTTTCAACAAAATGAGCTGATAGGGGTGCTCGAGAAGGAGCAGCAATCACGCTCTCCCCCGCAGAAACACCGTCGCCCCATTTCCAGTAGCCCCTCTCCTCCCTCGCGAAGGACGCGACATGAAAACTCTAGGAGCCCTTCTTCCTAACAGAATAAACATCGCCATTGCTTGGAGCAGCCTAAGCCAGTATCCTCCTAAAAGCGCAACTAATCACCTCCCCCAAAGGAGCGAAGCTCCCCCACTCACAAGAGGAACAAAGCTGAAGGGGGCGTCGAGAATCCAACGAGCAGGCCGATGAGTGCTCCTCGGCAAAATAGAAACAATCGTGGTGACCTTTCCCCTTCTCGGTCACCTGTCAGGAGCGAAGAGGACGACCAACACTCACCACTGTCTAGGGCTATCAGGGACACTCCATTGCCTGTCGTGATGGAAAAACCCCCGCCCCTGGTGACTTATGATGGTACGACTGACCCGGACGACCATACCGAAAGCATCAATGCAATGCTCGACTATCAGAACGTCTGTGGAGCCATCAAGCGCAGGTTTTTTCCTACTACCCTAAGGAAGGGTGCTATGACGTAGTACAAGCGGCTCACTCCTGAATCCATCACCTCCTGAGGAGAACTGAAGTGGCAGTTCTCTAGACACTTCACAACTTTTTGGCGCCACCTGAAGACGGAAGCGTCCTTGGAGGCCATCATCTAGGGAAAATATAAACCGTTTTGACATTACAAAGAGTAGTTCAACCAAGAAGCTGTCCAGGTGTCCACCACGAACGACATGAAGCAATTTCTGATCGAGCAAGGACTGCGACCTCGCACCAACTTCACCAATGCTGTTGGGATTGAAAGACCTCGCACCTTAAACGCTCTCCACTTCAAGGCCCAGTCATACATCCAGTATGAGGAAATAGAGGCAGCCCACTGCGCCCACGACACGCAGAATCAAGAAGGCATTAGGGGCGCCAGGAACGAGGATCTCGCTGCTCCTCGAAGAGGCGGGGAAAGAAGAAGAGAGGATCGGCTCCGAGAACAGAGGGGGGAAGCAGGTCGGTTCACTAAGTACACGCTACTCACAGCTTCCCGTGAGCGCATCATGTCCGACTGTATTAACTCAGAATTTTAGAAATGCGGTGTCCTTTTTCTGAAATCGACACCCCAAGCCCAACATCGACAAATCCAAATACTTTTGATTCCATCGTAGTCATGGACACGTCACAGAAGATTGAGTCCACCTCAAGGATGCAATCGAGATTCTAATCAAGGAGGGGCACCTGAAACAGTACACTTGAAGAAGCGAGGCTCCTCGACAGGATACCTGTGAAGCCAAGAGGGTCAAGGAGGTCGCTCTATGTGTCTCCCAGCCAGAAGACTTTCTCCTTCCAAGTAAGTCCGACACACCGATGTCCGCCCGAAATCCATGGGAGGATTTCCTCGCCGTATTGGTAATATACGATGGGGGGCCCGAGCTAACTCTTAGTCGGGTTGGTCAAGAGGAAATTAGAGGAGCTGATCGACAAGAGCTCAAAGTAAAGCACCACCCTCGACAAGTTTAAAGGTCAATCGAACCCGATTACCTTCTACCTCGAGGAACTTCCCGGGGGTGCACCCAACTCCAACATTCCCCTCTTGATCAGGGCTCAAATGGAAAACTTTGTCATGCGCCAAATCCTAGTCGACCAAGGGAGTTCGATGAAAATAATATACGCCCATTTGTTTACTACCCTCCAGCTCGACGAGAGCCACCTGAACCCGTATGTCGGCTCCGACCTACAGGACTTCAACTACACCACCGCAAAGCCTTGGGGATACCTGGAGCTGCTCTTCATATTCAGAGCTGAGGAGGCCGCCAGGCAGGTTAAGGTTTGCTTCTTGGTGATTGAATTTCCCTCTCTGTACTAGTGCATCCTGGGAAGGCCGACCTTAGTTGAACTGACCGTAATACTATCTACAATGCACCTGAAGATAAAGTACTACACGACCAGAGGTCGAGTCGTCACCCTCCACAGGGAGATTGAGGCGGCTAGGAGATGTTTCGAGGCAGTAATCAAAGGCCTCAACTCGATCAACATCACCCCCAAGACGACTGGAAGACCACCCAGGCTGAAGAGCAGAAGCCACTACCCCGCGTTAACCCTGTCGATCTCAAAAGTCGCTTCCCCGACAAGCAAGAGCAGAATACAGAGTCTGAAGATGCACCTCCAGTAGACAAAGGGAAGCCGTCTCACCCAACATGCCCCATTTCAAATGGAGACTTCAAGTTCATTGCGCTTGGAGAGGACCCAGAAAGAAGCGTGAAGATTGGCATGGGGCTCCCTGACCTGGCAAGGAAACAGCTAAAGGCCTGCCTCAAAGAGAACGTTGGCCTAATCATGTAGAGCGCTGCTGAGATGCCCGACCTCTACTCTAACGTAGCATGCCACCACCTCACCATAGATCCGGCCACTAGGGCCATAGTTCAACATGGGCATAGGTAGTCTCCCGAGAAAGCGAAGGCTGCTGAAAAAGCTGTAAAAGACCTCCTAGAGGCAAATTTTATATCTGAAGCCCATTATACAACCTGGCTATCCAACGTTGTACTAGTTAAAAACATAATGAAAAGTGGAGGATGTGCGTTGATTATACTGATCTCAACCAGGAATGTCCCAAAGATGCTTACCCATTACCTAACATCGACAAAATCGTCGACAATTCTGCAGGTTTTAAACTGTTGTCATTCATGGATGCGTACTTGAGGTACAATGAAATCCCCATGGCGAAGGCTGACAAAAAATACACAACCTTCATGATCGAGTCAAGAAATTATTACTACAACATAATACCCTTTAATTTGAAGAACGTCGACGCGACCTACCAGCGAATGATGAACAAAGTCTTCCAGGGAGAGATAGGAAACATGCTCGAGGTCTACATGGACGACATGATCGTGAAGTCACGAAAATAAATCGACCATATCGCCCATCTCAAAAAGGTCTTCGAGATGGCGAGGAAGTGCATAATTAGTTTCAATCCTGAGAAGTGCACCTTCGGTGTACGGGTAGGCAAGTTCCTCGGGTTCTACTTGACGAAACAAGGAATAGAGGCAAATCCGGAAAAATGTTTGGCTTTCTCCGAGTTTGCAACTCTGAACACAAAAAAGTCCATCCAGTCCCTAAACGGGATTCTCGTGTCACTATCCCACTTCGTTACCAAGTTCGCCCAACAAGCACTCCGATTCTTCAAGCTTCTACGCAAGGAGGCTGCATTCAAATGGACCGAGGTGTGCGAGCAGACCCTTCTCCACCTCAAATAAGTCCTCTCGGAGCCACCGGTACTGTCGAGGCCTGAGGTGGGGGAAACCTTGTACTTGTACCTTGTCGTCACTACCGAGGCCTTCAGCGCGAAACTGATACAGGAGACTCCTGAAGGGCAGAAGCCGATATATTTCACAAGCAAAGCCCTCCAAGGTCCCGAACTCAGATACCAGCAGATCAAGAAGGTTTATATGGCCCTCATCAACGCGGCCAGGAGGTTGCGGCATTATTTCCTATCCCATACGATCATAGTCAGAACCGACCAACCTGTCAAACAGATACTCGGACGGCCAAACATGTCAGGCAGAATGCTTAGATGGTCGCTTAAACTCTCAGAATTCGACGTCCAATACGAGAGCAGAAAGGCCCTCAAGGCACATGTTTTGGTCGACTTTGTCGCGAAAATGGCCTTCATAGAGTCGCTGAACCCCGGGGCACACAAGTGGACTATCTTCGTCGACGACGCCTCCAGATCAACGAGAAGTGGAATGGGCATCATCTTGGAGAATGAAGAAGGAATCTTGATAGAATTCTCCCTCGCCTTAGCATTCCCTGACGTAGAACAACCAGGCCGAATGCGAGGCATTTCTCGCGGGACACCACTTGGCTGAAGACCTTGGCGCGAAAAAGCTAAAGATCTTCACCGGCTCCTAGCTCGTGCCCTCCCAGGTACAGAAAGAGTATTAAGCCGAGAATGAAAACCTACACGAAACACGTCCCACACGAATACGAATAGAAGGGTATACATCTTGTCTAAACTAGCGAGCATGAAGAAGAAGGGCATAAATAAATCCATTATCCAGGAAGTTCTCTCTTGCCCGAGCATCAAGAAAGGCACGACGATATACGAAGTTAATGCTATCGGCGATAGCAACTTCTAGATGACCTCTGTATACACCTACCGTAGCATAGGGCGACTTCCCGAAGATGCAAAGGAGGCCATCATGGTCAAGCGTCAAGCCTGCTCATACGTCTTGATCGAATATAAATTGTACTGAATGGGATTCTCCATTCCCCTCCTTAAATGCATCAACGAATCCTAGGTACAAGGCATACTCCAAGAGATCCACGAATGAATCAATGCCCAACACCTCGACGGGAATCACTCACTGGTAAGGCTCTACGAGCAAGATACTATTGGCTCACCACGCAACAAGATGCCAAAGAGTACGTCAAAAAGTGCGACAAATGCCAACGACACGGGGGTATGCACATGGCCTCGCCTAACGAGCCCAAAATGCTCTCGTCTCCGTGGCCGTTTTCCTGGTGGGGGATGGACATCCTTGGGCCCTTTACCATAGGGACATACTAAAACAAGTACTTGATAGTCGACGTCGACTACTTCACTAAGTGGATAGAGGCTGAAGCCTTGGCCAAATTCACGGCCAAAAAGATACTTTGTTTCTACAAAAGGAACATACTTGCCCGGTTTGGCACCCCCAAGCAATCGTCACTAACAATGGGAATCACTTCACTGAAAAGAACTTCTAGGACTTTGTTACCAAGATGGGCACGAAGCAACACTTCATATCGACCGAGCACCCCCAGACGAACGGGAAGGTCGAAGCCACGAACAGAGTGATTCTGCGTGGCCTGAAATGAAGACCGGGAGACGCCAAGAAGAGGTGCGTCGAATAGCTACACAGCATGCTCTGGACCTATAGAAAGAAGCTGCATTTGACAATCGGGGATACCCCATTTTGACTGACCTATAGAACTAAGGCAGTAATTTCGGTAGAAATAAGGGAACCCTCCAGAAGAACTGAGTCTCCCCTCGATAAAGAAGCAAATGAAGAGGCCTTGAGGGAGGAACTCGACCTAGCCGAGGATACCCGGTGGGGGAATCCCTCCGTGAAGCCTCGTTGAAACAAAAGATAAGTTTGTGACATGAAAGCAAAGTCATCAAGCGCGAGTTCCAGATGGGCAGCCTTGTCCTACGAAGGAATCAGAAGGACTCGCGCAAGGGAAAACACGCTGGAAACTGGGAAGGCCCCTACCGAGTTCGAGACAAAATCGGAAACGGGGCCTATTACATCAAAACCCTACACGGGAAATAAATTGCTCGACCATGAAACGCTAAAAACCTCAAACAATACTACAGTTAGAGACTGCCTGTGACCTACTAGCACCGCGACCACAGGGGGATGATAGGGTACAAGCGCGACTCCTAAATTAAAAGCAAAAAGACAAGAGTCTGCCCTTTGTGTGTGCGAGCAGACTTTTGATCCAACAGAGACCTCTCAATCGAGCTCCACCGTTGTCGTACCAGTTAGGAACAACACCCAGCTCACGATGGGAAGTTCACACCATGGAACAAAGACCTCGACCGAGATCCTAGCTCCGTTGTCGATTGAGTACCAACTCCGATCACCCAATAGTTCCCCGCATGGACGGTCACAACATATGTCGAGCAAAACCCCGATAACAAACAAACAACGCACACTATTTCATACATACATAAAAAAGGCACACACAACATAAAAGTAGAATATTACATTTCCAAAGTGCGGGCAGAGCCCATTGTTCAAAGGTTACAAAATATGGCACACATGCCAAAAACAATTACATCAAAACATGGTGCACAAGCCAATAAAGAAATACAATAAAATAGAACTAGAAATCTATAGTCTCCTCAAGTTGGTTGCCCTCCATGGCTTGACAGTCACCTTCCTCTTTGGCTTCAGGCGTGACCACACGACCTTGTACCATCTGATGGTAAAGGCCTGTCCCCTCAGTGACTAGCTGGGCACAAGGGTTCACGACCTGGAGCTATTCCACAGCATAGTTAAAGCCCACCTCAAGAGCCCAAGACAATCCTGTTCGAGCTCTCGGATCTTTGACACCAGATCAGCCTGAGATGCCTTGAGCTTCTCTTTGGCGGATACATCCTCAGCAGGCTTAGCTTTGGCCTCCAGCTCAGCCACCTTGGTCTGCGGCCGACCCCACTCATCTTTGATCTCTTTCAGCTCCTCCCTCGTTTCGTTTATCTCATGGAGGAGACGCACATGGTTTTCGTACCTCTTCTGAGGCTCTTGCATGTCACTCTCCGCCTTGGTTTTCTCCACCTCAAGGCAGACGCTCCCATCTTGTAGCTTTTTCAGCTCAGAGGTCGGTTTGGTTTCATCATTAAAGACCAGGGCCGTCTAAAAGATCCTCACCATAACAGTCATATCCTTGGTCAACATTTTCCTTTGGGATGCCCGGTCAATCCCCATGATTGCCTTGGTTTTAGCCTCAGCCACCGTTGGGGGGTGGTCCCCGGAGAAGAAGTCTCGTTGGGTGTGGCAAGGGGATAGTGCAAACTTCTTCACGGGTGCGCTCTCATCGAGGTCAACAAGCACTGGTTCATCAGTACACCGCCTTTTGGAGGAAGTCTCTTACATGGGAGGAGATTGGCTGCATTGAGGGCAGAAGGAGCCACCAGCTCCTTGGTCGGGCCTCACCATTTTTTGGACCTAAGATACTCTACCTTTGGCCTTCTTCCCGCCCTTGTCCGCCGCGAGCTTTAGTATGCGTTCTTGCGCGTTCAACATATGGATTGCGACAAGAAATAAAGAAAATCAAGTCATTCCAAAAGGGAAAAGAACAGGCACTCCTGCAATGAAAAGGGTCATTACCTAAAAACTTATGAGACTCGCACTCGAGGAGAGCCTTAGTGCTGATCAATCGAGCCTCTGGACAAAACTCCTCGTGCTCATTGAGGATGAAACTCCCATCTTCGTGGACGCATGTGACGGGAGTGAAGCTGGAGACAAAGTCGATTATCTTTTGGTAAGATAGTTGTTCGTCTGCGTCCAGGTCAACATGCTTCATGATATAGTTGTTCGTGCCTTGGTTAAAGTGGTCCCCGACCCACTCGAGCGGAAAATTCGACACGAATGTCTCTTTACGCTCCCCATTCTCCTCTGTGACCACAAGGTCGTACAAAGAGTCGACGACCGCGTGTGACATGGACTTTATGACATAAAACATGTCCTTGAAGGTGCAGACAGAATCTTGGTACGCCCAAAACAGCTTTCTCGGTTGCTTCAAGGATACCCAATTGTGTGTGCCTTCAAAGGATTGGCATCGTAGGTGGAAGGTGTGAAAGAATAATGGAAGCGTGGTCCCAATACCGAGATACTCGCATACAAGCTCAAACGCCTGCACGAACGCTATGACATTAGGGTGAAGTTGCGAAGGTTCCTGGCGGAGCCACCGGAATACTCCCCCTATGGAAATCACTAAAGGGGAGGCAGATCCCCGCTTCCCGAAGTGCAAATTCATACATTGAGAACCGCATCTCCATGAACCTTGAGCAAATGCAATGTATGTCCTTGGGTCTATAAACCATCCATCTCGGGGAGGAACCCTCAAAACGGTCCTCGACAGTGGCAAAAACGTCTTTTTCGTCAGAGGTGAAACGCGACGTGATAATAAGAGGTTCTTGCCCGACCCAGTCCTCGGACGTATGAACTTGTTTGGCTCCAATGACGTCGACGGAAGTGTCGGGCTCAGATTCATCGTCGATATGGATAACAACCTCAAGCCTTATAGCCATTTACTTGAAAAGCAGAGGAAAACGGTGAATTTGACTTCCAAGATTAAATCCGCCCTTCCATTGCAAATCAAGTGAAAGGGTGAAGGGAGGGGCAGGGAGCCCCGGGACAGGCCTTCCCCGCGCGGGAACACGTCATCAGGCAACTATCCACTTTCAAAAGAACTGGTCAGCCCACTTTTCGAAGATCACGGGGCAGTTGATCCAGGTGAAGACCACATGCTGGTCTTCCCTACGCCATGTAAGCCCTGACAATTACCCGTATTGGGCCTTGCAATCTAGCCCAATGCAAAGTAATCGTTGGCCCTGGCTGGGTCAGGTATTTTATTCTTCCCACCTATTTTCTTTTTACTTGCATTTTCTAACTCCGTTACTCACTTAGGCATTGAGTACCTTGCAGGTACACCCCCTCCTCCGCTTCAACACTGGTGAACACAGAAGCTCATGACGCGTGGCAGACTGCTGATTCCTTTTTGATCAGGTAAGATTAATATATATATATATATATATATATATATATATATATATATATATAAATATATATATATATATATATATATATATATATATATATATATATATATATATAGATATAGATATATATATATATATATATATATATATATATATATATATATATATATATATATATATATATATATATATATATATATATATATATATATATATATATATATATATATATATATATATATATATATATATATATATATATATTGTTGTGATTCAATGATACGAATATGAATATTGCTTCATAATTTATTATGTTGTTGTATTGTTATGAATCTACAAGCTTATGATATAAATTTTAAAGTTTATTATGGATCGTTGTTGGATGAAAGGTGATAGATTAGGTGCGGTGTATGATAAAATAGTTCATGAATTCCTTGAATACACAAAATAAAATCTTCCCAGCAATAATGGACTATTTAGTTGTCCATATGTTGTATGCGGGAATATCAAAAAATATCCAAAGAGAACAATATTCTATCATCTTTGTTATGATGGAATTATCAAAATTATACAATATGAATGTGGCATGGTGAAAGTGGATATAAATCAAAATGCGATGTCAAAAGATATAGAGTTGATGAAGATATTGATGATCGATTCGAATATATGATCATTGATATTGAAGAATCTTCTTTTAGGAAAGTCTATATTTATGATGCTTTATGTAGTGATAAGGAGGCGCCTTTATACAAGGGGTGCTCAAGTTTTACAGGATTGTCTATGGAGTTAAAATTGTTTAATCTGAAGCAAAAGATGGGTGGATGGATAAAAGTTTCACGAAACTGCTTAAGTTGTTGAAACAAATGCTACCCAAATATAACAATTTGTCGGATCCTTATTATGAGACCAAGAAGATATTCTGTACAATGGGTTTTGAAAATATCAAAATACATACATGCCATAATAATTACATATTATACCTGAAAGAGTATGGAAATTTTTTATTAATGCCAGGAATGTGGTGAGTCGCGCTACAAGGAGAAAGACAATAATGGTGATGACTATGACGATGTTAGCAAGAAGCATCATCTGTCTAAAGTGTTATGGTACTTTCCAATAATTCTAAGGTTCAAGAGACTTTTTTTTCTAATGTGGATGATGCAAATAATATTAGATGGCATGCAGATGAAAGAAAATATGATGGCAACATTCTCCATGTAGCTGATTTTTTGTAATGAAAGAAAATTGATTTGTTATTTTCGGGCTTGGCCTTGAGCCAGAAACCTTAGCATTGAGGTTTCCACAGATTGAATGAATCCCTTTGGTAATTTGATACTAACCATACTTCATGGCTTGTTTTTCTCACGAGTTACAACCCATCTCCATGTTGTGCACGAAGCACAAGTATATCTTTTTATCTATGATGATTTATGGACCTAAACAACCTAGAAACAACATAGATGTTTATCTAAGTTCATTAATTTAAGATTTAATACTTTTGTGGGACGAAGGTGTTGACTTTGGTGATGTTTATTAAGGTGAAAAGCTTAACATGTATGCCATGTTTTTTTGCATAATCAATGACTTTCTTGCATATAGTAATTAGGATATATACAGTTTCAACGAACATAAAAATGTGTCCTATATGTGAATCTAATACCCATTTTCACCAACTTCCATTTGGACAAAAGATTGTTTACCTTGGGCACCATAAATTCTTAAAACGCAATCATCCTTATCGTAGATTGCTGAAGGCTTTTATAAGAGAGCATAAGTTTGAAATCGCTCCTAAACCTTTAACGAAAGATGAAGTTTATCAATGACAAGAACACCTTATTATTATTTTGGAAAGAATAAAAAAGGTTGAGAGAAATATTTGGAAAAAGAGATCGGTGTTCTTTGATCGCCCATATTAGTCTAGCCTCGATGTAAGACATTGTCTTGATGTGATACATATGGAGAAAAATGCGTGTGATAGTTTGATAGGAACACTTCTAAACATTATAGGAAATCCTAAAGATAATAAAAATTCCTATTTACATATGGTAGAGATGGGTATACGACAAAAGTTGGCACTAGAAGAAAGATGAATAAGAACTCATTTACCTCTAGCATGTTAAACTCTATCTTAAAAGGAGAATAAATGTTTATGCGAGTGTTTGCTTGGCATAAAAGATCGTCAAGGTTACTCACCAAACATCAAGAAACTTGTATTAATTGAAGATATCAAGTTAATTGGCTTAAAATCTCATGATTGTCATGTCTTGAAGCAACAACTTCTACTAGTGGATATAAGTGGCATCCTACAAAAAAATGTAAGAGTTACTATAACCAAAATTTGCTTATTATTCAATGTTATATGTAATAAATTTCTTGATTTCAAGAAATTAGATTATTTAGAAGATGAGGTTACAAAAATCTTGTGTCAATTGGAGATGTATTTCTCTTCATCATGTTTTGACGTTTTAGTTTACTTAATAGTTCATATAGTCAGAGAAATCAAATATTGTGGTCTATTTTATTTAAGGTGGATGTTTCCAATAAAGCGATATAGGAATAAAGTTAAAGGATATACGAATAATCATCACCAATCAAAAGTTTCGATCATTGAAACGTACATCAGAGAATAAGTTGTTGAGTTGTGTTCAAACTATTTGTCGAAACAGAGTCTATTGGAATTCCAAAGTCTCGTCATGTTGATAGATATGAAGGTAGAGATACTCAAGGTTTAAATGTTATTTCAATGCCTAGAGATATAGTTCTTAAGCACATTTGTAAATATTGAATAATGTTGACAAAGTTGGAACTTACTTATCTACTAACAAAAGGGTTATCAAGGAAAATTATCCTCGAATGACTGACAATTAGTTGCTGAAAGAGTATAACAATAATTTCATAATTTGGTTTAGTGAAAGGATTTTTAACGATGGTAGTGCATCGAAATATTCAAATGGTTCTCATAGTTGCCAAAATTTAATATAATAAATTGGACTACTTACGAAATTAATAATATTTCCTTTTTTACAAAATCAAAAGATGATCGTAGTACAATACAAATAATTGGGTTATGGTTGAGACCGAATCCATGTATTTCACTAGTTCGAGAAATAAGAATTCGATATTGGTATTTAGAGCATATTATGGGGTCATTTATGATATTAGGGAGACTAATTATGTTTTATTTTAAATGCCATTATTAAATGTAACTGGGTTGACAATAACATTAGTGTAGATATTGATGAGTTAGGATTCACATTGGTTGACCTTGACAAGGAAAATTATATGACCAAACCATTAATCATGGCTACCCAAGCAAAATAAGTGTTTTATGTGACTGACCCTTGTTACAAAAGATGGTCAATTGTTCTCCATGGAAAACAAATTTCACATAGTGATGAAAATCATGATTTAAGTTTTGATATTCCTTCGACTCCTTCGTATGCAACACAAGTGCCTACGTCATATGAAAAAAGTTTTGATATTCGTAATGATTATGAAGAATGCATATGGGAAAATTAACAAGTCAATTTTTGTATGGTTTATTCATAATTTGTTGTATGTTATAATGTCTATGGTCATTTACTAACAAGTATTATTATTTGAAATTATAGGTGTTTAAAGTCAAGACAACAAGAGAAAAGGCACCTTGTTCATATTGTATATATAATTTAATATAATGATATGTAAATTACATGTTGTTTCGTACCATTTTGATTTTGATTTTTGAATTTTAATGCATTTTTTGATTTTGATGTAATACAATTTTGACCCACTTTAGTTGCCAACTATAAAATCAAAAAATTATATTAAATAAAAACAGGTTAAATATTAGGCAATTCTATAAAATAAAATAAAAATTTTAGAAACAAATCATTTCACCACGGTCGGATATGGCAATTGTTCGTATATGTAAAGGCATTATTCAAATTAAAAAACCACCAAAATTGCATTGTTGAGTATCGTTCCCGGGACCTTAAACCATTTCACTAAGGTTGTTTATTACAACTGTGGTTATATGTAGTGTGCTTGCCAACTTATTTCTACGGGTTGTAGATTATGTGTCATACTCCAATTTTGACCTTGAATCATCAAATCGATGCATGTCAACCAGAATAATTTTTCAGATTTACAAACAGACCAGTTGAATCAATTTTCAAATGTACAAAAAATTAGCGTGCGAAAAATTTCAAAATCGAGCTTGCATGCGTCAATTGCATTAACCTATGAGTTACATAGTTTAAGCTAGTCTGCTCGTTTTATTTTTATGACTAATTTTTTTCGATCGCATTTTGATCAGCCTAAGCCTTTTAATCGATCTTTTTTATTTCAAAATTTGAACAAAAACTAAATGTTTCCGAGAAGTTTATTTCGTGCTAATCATTTTAGTGCACTCAGTTTAATTTTTCGATCAATTTTACACTCGTTTTTTTATTCTTTTTAATTCTTTTTTCATTGTTTTTATCAAAATAGTCAAAAAAAGAAAAAGGAATAACTATATTTTAATTTTTATTTTTATTTTAAATGTTGGATTTTATTTTATTTAAATAATTTAATGTCATTATGAACTCATAAATTATTTAAAAAGAAATTATGGGCATTTTAATAATTTGTAACCCTAAAATTAAGCTACTATATATGCTTATCGTTGGCCTTGCATTGGAAGAAAGCACAACTTTTTGAAATCTCTCTAATAATTTCCAACTCTCTCATATTTCTCTTTACTCTTATTTCACTTATTCAACCATAAACTCCATCCCATTCTATATCAAAAAATATTCCCTCTTTGTTCTCCTTCACATAACAGAACCATAAAACACCACCTCCATATCTCATCTTCTCTCCTTTGCTACATTTTTTTGGGCAGCTTTATTGTAGTATTTAATATGTTTTTTTCTTATTTTGTTTTGGAGTGGTGTGTAGTGTTGTTTTGCTAGTTAGAGATTTTAGTTTTTAGTTTTAAAAAAAGAAACTAATATAGTCATTTGCTTAAGGGTCTAGACGAAAGAGAGGATGGGAAAATGGGATACCTTGGTATAGTTTCTGACTAGTGATAGTTTGAGCCGTTGGACTCAAGCAACATGTTCCCATATAATGTGTTTGTGAGCTCAAAGCCATATCCTTTCCCCTTTAGGCTTGAGTTAGGATGGATTAGAACCTTGTAAAGCCGGTATAATCCATAAGATAGGGAACCCACTAGGATTAATATATCACCCCATGTTGATTATATTTCAAGTGCTTCAGGTTCTGTGAAGGGTAAGGATAAGGTAGTTTGATATTCTTACTTGTTTTGGCTTTTGATGGTGTTATTTCTGCTGAGAAGACTCTGTTTTGAGATGATTTTTATAATCTAGTTCTTAGTTGGTTCAGACATCTTGTATATGTTTACGCCATATTTATTATTTTAGTGTTTTGGGCATGTAATATGTATAACGGTCACTAGGAACTTATGTTTAATTTAGTAACAAATTTTACAATAATAAATAATATAAATTATTCTAGATATATATTATATGTGGGTGTTATATCAAACAATGAAGAACTCAATAAATTGCATAATCAATAATAAAAGAGATAAAGAGATGAAGAGAGAGAGAGAGAGAGAGAGAGAGAGAGAGAGAGAGAGAGATTTTTAGGCAGTTCCTCAATCGGCTTCGCTATGGGTACGTCTGCCCTCAATTCAAAATCGAATTGTGATAGGGCTATTAACCTTTCCTTTGCAAAAATGTTTATACAAGAGATGAAGAATACAAACCCAAAAACCCTATTATTTTATGTTGGTTCTCCCACATCCAAACCTTTGATCAAAGCTTGGTCAAGTGACCAACAATGCGGCTACAATCCTCTGATTATCCTGAACACACAACTTGTTGAAACCCAAGATTCTCAGATACAATTCATCGTCTCGCGCTGCTCCCTTACAAGGAAATCACCTTGTCCCAAGGCTTTCACTAGGTTGAATTTGTGTTGACGTGGTCTTATCTAAAACCTTCAAATCAACCTGATCTTGAAGGAAAACCCCACCTTGGTTTTCTTATTTGAAACGCACAAAGCCCCCAACCCAATATTCTTGGTTATACAAAACTTAATTGGACGTTATCAACACTAGTCTAGATGGTCACCCAATGAAAAATTATTATGTTCAGTTCAATTATGTGTATGCATAAAATAAAGTATAAAGATGATGGGAAACTTTGTAATCTGGTCCCGTTTAGGTTTTATTCACTAAGAAACCTTGCCTATAATAAGTTGCATGTATGAGTATATATAGGTATATGATTGAATGGGCAAAAGGAATGCAAAACGTTGGAGCAAAATTGAAATTTTTTGGATGGGAAAAACACATAGGCCGTCCTATGAAAGCAATGGGCCGACCTATGCGTGTTGTTCAGGTCGGCCTGTGAAGGTCATAGGTCAGCCTGTGAAGGTCATAGGTCAGTCTATCAGGCAGCCTCTAGGGTGACCTGTGGGCATAACCTACTGGCTTTAATACTTCTCCATGGGAGCCGACCTAAAAAACTATGTGCCAACCTATACTGAAGCTAAGGCTTGTATAGGTTGGCCTGTTCTTACATAGGTCAGCCTGAAATGGCTTTGAAGGTCTAAAAACATATTTTTCAATGAACATATGATGTTGACTCCTTTTCAAACTAATTTAAATGCTTCCTAATGACAAGATGCATATCTAGAATGAGAGGATACCGTCCAATATACATAACTCTATACTTTCCTAGTTTTGACATCACTCAAAATATACAAGTACTCACATACTCCCCCTTTTTATTGATGGCAAAACATGAGACAATGCGTTTAGTGACGCTATTATCTTTTATAAAACTCCCCCTGAATGTATGCATTATCCTTCTTTATCTTTTATACTTCTCCCCCTTTGACAACATCAAAAAGAGAATAAGCAAATAATTCAAAGTATTAATAATCACAAACAAACTTAAAATACCATATAGAGGAAATTTGCAAAGAGAAGAACATCAATATGAAAGAACTCACATAGAATGATATGCATATTGATTTAGAATGCTTAAACATAAATACAATTACACTAAAGAACAATAGAACACAATTGTCAATCATAGTGCTAAATAAAATAATGGAACATGAACAATGAGAGATATAACATAACAAATAACTCTTGAGCTGTTACAAAAGTGACACAATTACGTGACATATGCTTTTAGTGCTCCCGAAATGTAGCACATGCAGGTGCTCTAGCAAGGCGATTAACAAAATCATCATCACTCAAACCAAAAACAGAGATGTAACCATAATGGTGAAACACATCAATAATCCATTTAACATCATAACATGTTCAACCAAAGTTCATGAAAATACATAACAAGCCAAATTCACTAAAGAAAATGTTTCAAGTATATAGAAGGAATAACAAAACATCACTATACGCATATAATTGATAAGGATCAATGGTAATTTTTGGAAGTGAGAGTTGATAAACTACTTCATTCATCAAGGATATTAGTCATTTGGAGTACTAGTAACAACAAGAAAATTTATTAAGTAAGAAAAAGAAAGGGAACAATATTACCTCTCATGTAGATGGATGAACCATGCACTCTTATGAAATGAAACTCCGAATGACGATTAGAGTAAAATTAGATAAAGTGCATGCAATAAAATGATATGCTAGGAAATATTAGAGATATCGAGTATCCCCAATTCCCTTCGAATGTTGAAAATTGGTTCGGTTGCAAGTGGTTTTGTGAAAATATCTGCAAGTTGATGTTTACTATCAACATGCTCGAATACGACATCCCATTTTTCAACATGATCACGTAGGAAATGATGACGAATCTCAATATGCTTAGTGCGTGAATGTAGCACCAGATTCATAGTTTGATTTATAGCGTTAGTGTTGTCACACATAATGGGAATATGTTTCAAGTTTATATCAAAATCAAGTAATTGTTGCTTGAGCCACAAGATTTCGGCACAACAACTACCGGCTACAACATATTCTGCCTCTATGATTGACAAAGCAACGAAAACTTGTGTCTTGCTTTTCCTACTTACTAAGGCATTTGAAAACATGTGGCAAGTTCCGCTAGTGCTTTTTCTATCTGATTTGCAACCGAAAAAATCAGAGTCGGTGTATCCAACCAAGTTAGAATCTCTTCTTTTAGAATACCAAAGCCCATATTTAGAGGTATCGTGAAGATACCTAAGAATACACTTGACGGCTTTTAAGTGAGATTCTTTAGGAGTCGATTGATAACGCGCACACATGCGTACGCTAAACATGATATCTGGTCTAGATGCGGTAACATATAAAAATTTCTTCATATCTACATCCTTACCATTTGAGTCATTTTCTAAATTACCATTTGTGGCCATAGGTGTATCGATAGACTTTGCATCTTCTATGCCAAAGCACTTTAGAAATTCTTTGCAACACTTTGTTTGACACACCAACATACCCTCTTTCAATTTCTTGATTTGAAGCCCAAGGAAGTAATTCAACTCCCCCTGCATAATCTTAGGTAACTCTTCTATAAGATGCATATTAGTTGATCCGAATATAATATCATAAACGTAAAATTGAACTAGAAAGGTGTGCTTTCCTTGGTGCTTAATAAATAGAGTGGTATCTACTTTTCCCCTTGATTATCCTTGGTAATTAGAATTTTCTTAGTCGCTCATCCCAAGCCTTAGAGGCTTGTTTGAGATCATACAAAGCTCTTTTAAGCTTGTACACATGGTTTGGATACTCATGACTTTTAAACCCGAGGGGTTGAACTACATACACTTCATTAATAAATCCATTTAGAAACACAATTTTCACATCCATTTCATATAACTTGAAATTCTTAGTGCAAGCATAGACTAGCAGAAGACATATAGCCTCAAGTCGAGCCATCAGAGCATAAGTTTCCTCATAATCGATACCCTCCTCTTGGTTATAGCCTTGAGCCACTAGTCGGGCCTTATTGTGGGTTATCACCCTGTTTTCATCAGGTTTGTTCCTAAAAACCCATCGGGTGCCGATTACTTAATGATCTTTAGAACGAGGGACAAGGGGCCAAACATCGTCATATTGATTTAGTTCGTCTTACATGACCATAAGCTAATGCTCATCAAGCAATGCATATTTAGAATTTTTAGGCCCTACTTGAGACATAAACGCAAACTGATAACAAAAATTACTGATCTTAGAGGGATTAGTTACTCCCTTTGTAATGTATCCAAGTATGTTGTTGACAGGGTGATCTTTTGATGTCTTCTAAGTCAATGGTAGACTTTATGCTGCATCAAGATTTTCTCCCTTTTCCTCTTAATTATTGTCATTTTCTTTCTTCTTATCATCCACCTCTCTAGATTGATCAATTCCTTGTTCGGTTCCGTTGAAAATGTCTTGAGAAGATACACCTACATAATGAAAAACAACACCTTTCCCAACACCTTTTGAATGGGACTCATGAAAAATAACATGTATGGACTCCTCAACTATAAGAAATCTCTTATTATAAACCATATACGCCTTACTAGATTGTGAGTATTCAAGGAAGATACCCTCATCGGCTTTTGCGTCGAATTTTCCAAGATTACCTCTATTATTAATCAAAACATAAAATTTACATCCGAAGACATGTAAGTGAGAAACATTAGGCTTTCTACCTCTAAGTAGTTCATTTGGGGTCTTATCTAGAATAGGATGTATATGTACCCTCTTCATGATATAGCAAGTTGTGTTAATGGCGTCCGCCCAAAAATACTTAAGTAAATTGCCCTCATTAAGCATAGTCCTCGCTAGCTCCTCAAGGATTCTATTTTTACGTTTCACAACGCCACTTTGTTATGGAGTTATAAGAGTGGAAAAGGTATTCCCAATACCATGTTTGTCACAATACTTTTCAAAGAGATGATTTTGAAATTCTCCTCCATGATCACTTCGAATGGAAATTATTTTCAAAATCATTTTATTTTGAAATAACCTAGCAAATTGCTTAAAATCCGGGTAAGTCTCACCTTTACTTGACAAGAACAAGACCCAACAAAATCTCAATTAATCATCTTCAATAACAAATCCATAATAATTTCCACCTATGATTTTGGTCCTAGAAGGACCAAAAAGGTCCATGTGAAGGAGCTCAAGAGGTCTCGAGGTAGAAACAAGGGTTTTAGATTTAAAAGAGATTCTCTTTTGCTTCCCCATTTGACAAGCTTCACATAGGCGGTCTTTAGTAAACCTTATTTTAGGTAGACCAATCACCAAATCCTTTGAGGATACTTTGTTCAATAGATCAAATTTAATATAAGCTAGCCGTCTATGCCATAACCAAGACTTTTCACTTATGGTCGCACGACAATTAACACCTCCTATGGATACATCATCTAGGCTTAGCATATAAGATTATTTACCCTCAAGCATTTAAACATACATTCCTTCTCTTCATCACGCACAAACAAGCAACAATATTTTGTAAAGGTAACTTTGAAACCCTTGTCTCAAAGTTGGTTTATGCTTAGAAGATTATGTTTAAGGCCATCAACTAGCATAACATAAGAGATAGTAGTAGATGAGGGATTACCTACACTACCTTTTCCAAGTATAACACCTTTGTTGTTATCTTCATATGTGAAGAATCCCTTCCTCTTTGGCAAGAAGTCAAAGAAAAGAGATATGTTACCCATCATATGCCTTGAACATCCACTATCAAGATACCACATCTTTTTGGTAGATTCAAGACACTCAAGCTGAAATTTTAAACAAAGGAAATAGGTATCGAATTTTCATTGGGTCCTTGAAATTGAGTGAGATCAAAGTTTCTCTTAGGCAACAATTGAACAACTCCTTTAGAAACATATAAATTCCTTAATTTGCACTTTTCAATGGAGTGTCCCTTTTTGCAACAATAATGACAAGATACTTTTTATGGGACATGTCCTTGCTATTATAATCCTTATGCATATGCCTATGTTTCTTTTTAGAATAATTCAAAGGCTTTTCAATCTTAGAAGAATCAATATCAAACACAACCTTAGGTTTCAAGGCATCACCTAATTTGAATTGAAGAGATTTGACTTCCTCTTGTCTATTATCACAATACTCACAACCAAATCTAGGAGGTATTATGTCCTCTTTCTTGTCACTTTGAATTTCTATCATAGATTTCTTAATAGCCTCAAACTTCCTTTTGGATTCTAACACTTTAGCTTCTAATTTAAAATCACGTTTTCATGTGAATCTAACTTGTTAAAGGCTCTTAAGACTTCTCTGTGTAGATTCCCAAAGGCTTCGTATAATTGAAAATAGAATAAATCATTAGTGGATTCAAGTTTAGAGGAACTTACATTCTTCTTTTTCTTCCCTTTAGCCATGAGACAAATTCGAGCCGATTTCACACTTGAAGTTGTGCTTTCATCACTGGAAGAATCACTAGAACTTTCCCAAGCGGCATGAGCTTTTCTATACTTTCTAAAAGACTTGTGATGGCTCCTTTCTTTATCCTTTATTCTCATGGGGCATTCCTATCCATAATGACCGATTTCACCACAATGATAGCAAGACCTTCTAAGTTTTCTATTTCTATATTCACCATCCTTAGAGGAACATGTCAACCTTCTAAACTTGGCTATATTCTTGTCAAAATGATTAACATCGTTCTTCCTTATGTACCATTGGTATCTCCTTACAAACAACCCCACATCTTCCTTACAAGAGTTCTTGTCATCATCACCTTCACTACTACAATGCTTGCAATATTAATGCCTTGAGATAGAAGTCTTTAAAGCTATAGACTTTTTCACTTCTTCTTTGTCTTTCCCTTTCTCACTCTTTGATCGCTTTTCATATTCCTTCTTTTATTTTTCCAAGTAAGTAAGCTCTTGCTCATGCTCTTCCAACTTACCAAACAAAGTTATAAGATCAAGCGACTTAAGATCATTTTCTTCTTTAATAGTTGTGACCTTTGGTTTCCATTCCCTACTTAAACAGCTCAAAACTTTGTTAGTATCAAGTTCATTGGAAAAGAGATTACCTAGTGCATATATTCAATCGATTTATAAGATGAGTGAACCATTTTCGAATATCCGCAATGGTTTCACCATGCTCAATATGTCACAGCTCAAACTCTTGATTCAATATATTGATCATATCTTGTTTGACATCATTATTACCCTCATGGAAATATCTAATGTGTCCCACATAGCTTTGGTGGTCTCACAATGAGAAACGTGATAAAACTCATCAACTCCCAAGGCGGAAGTGAGGATGTTTTTCGCTTTCTAATCATGTGACCACAATTTCTTATCATTATGATTCCATCGTGCTTCTGGTTTAGGTGTTGTGACACCATCTTCATTGGACATATTTATTTTATTTGGACTATTTTGGATAGTATCCCAAATACCTTTGTCAACGGGGTTGACATGAATACACATAAGTGCTTTCCAATAGCCATAATTTTTGCCGGTAAAAATTGATGCTCTATTGTACGCACCCTTAGGTTCGATAGTCATTCTTATAAATTTTTTATCTCAAGCATGAAATAAACCATAGCTCTTGATGCCACTTTTTAGATGATAGGCTTCGATCTAGGGGAGTGAATAGATCACAAACTTTAAAACAAAAAACTTTTGGCAAAAATCTTTTTTCAAAATATGATGTAGCGGAAAAACAAACTTGATTGAATTGTCTAATCGAACCTACTATCGAAAAGACATATATATATCGCAAACCAAACATAGTGATAACGAACGTAAATGTTCAACAACAATCAAGCTACAAATCAATTAAATGCAATGCTAATCGTAAACTCGAATATCCAATGAACCAAAACGCAAACAAAATACACACAAACAATTTATTGAACATTTGATGTATGATTGATAAATATTGAAAATATAGTTTGTTTTGTTGATCTTAAAACCTACCAAAATCAAAGTGATTGTGATTATATCAGCAACAACGCCTTTATAAAAGATGGTAGAAAACAATTTCCAATCGAATTCATCAAAAAACGACGAACTCGATAAATTGTGTAATCAACAATAAAAGAGATAAAGAGAAAGAGAGAGAGAGAGAGAGAGAGAGAGAGAGAGAGAGAGAGAGAGAGAGAGAGAGAGAGAGAGAGAGAGAGAGAGAGAGAGAGAGAGAGACCAAGATTTGTTTAGGCAGTTCCTCAATCGGCCTCGTTATGGGTACGTCTACCCTCAATTCAAAATCGAATTGAGATAGTGCTATTAACCTGTTCTTTGCAAAAATGTTTATACAAGAGATGAAGAATGAAAACCTTAAAAACCCAATTGTTTTAGGTTCATTCTTCCACCTCCAAACCCTTGATCAAAGCTTGAAACCTAAGATTCCCGAATACAATTCATCACCTTGTGCTACTTCTTTGCAAGGAAACCACCTTGCCCCAAGGCTTTCACTCGGTCGAATCTGTGTTGATGTGATCTTGTCCAAAACCTTCAAATCAACCAGATCTTGAAGGAAAACCCCATATTGGTTTTCTTATTAGAAACACACAAAGCCCCTAACCCAATGTGTTGCACCCCAAAATTTGACCAACCTTTTTTTCTTAATCTTTGGCTTATGTTTCATTGCATTTTTGCATTTTTGCATAGCATAGTTCTTACAGGGGATCGAGTGTTTGTTTGTGTATCATCCAAAAGGAAAGTCTTTATTGGTTTCAAGCTCAAGCAAAGGCACTGGTACAAGCCATCAGAAGATTTTCAAGGGGTCCATAGGGTTTTATCATTGTTGTGAGCATGAGGTAGAAGCCTGTTGAGTGTCTCAGAGGTTATAGTGAAGTGGAATGGTTACTCAGTTCAGCTGCACAATGCCCGGGCCAAAAGGGTTGGAATTAGGGTTTCATTTTTAATCAGGCTAAATTTGATTTTGAAGAAAAACTTGTTTCCATGGTCTTCCATATGTCCTAAGGTGTTTGAGGATGGGTGATTGACCATCAATTTTAATCAGAAGAGCTCAAATTGATCATTTAATTGAAAATCGGGAGATTTGGAGAAAAGTCAATTGTGCAGTGAAAAAAGTCAACTCCTAACTTTTTGAGGTCAAGGTCAGGATCCTTAATTTCAATATGACCAATCGGTGGAATTTGATCAAGAAAATTCAAGGGAATCATGAAAAGTCAAAGGTGGTTGAAAGCTGCCATTTTGGGAATTAAGGTTTTAAAAACTTTCCATTTTTGGAAAGTTTTATGTTTGGAACAGCCATCTTCAAAGCCATTTTTCTTCATGATCAAGGTTTCAAATGAACCTTTTACCAACATCAAAGTTGTTCCTTGTATCTCAAGCTTTCGTTTTAGTACCAATTCATGATCATATGATATTTGGAGCTCAAGTTATGATGAATCAAAGTTGGAGATTTCAATGATTTCAAAAGTTGTTAAGTTTGGGCAGATTTTTGCACCACTTTGTAAGCCAAATTTCATCACCTTCTTGATGTCAAATGAAACTTTGTCCCAAATGAAAGTTGTAGAGTATTTTCCCAACTTTCCAAAGAGTCCAAGAAGTCCTCAATTGGTTTTGAGAAGCTCAAGTTATAGATGTGCAAAGTTGGGAAAAAATAAGCCAATTTCATAACATAAAATTTTTTCTAAGTTATTCATGAGTAGTTTGCTTGCCACGATTTTCAACCACAAATTTAATGATCTTCCAATCCTCAAATCAAGATAACTCCAGCATGAAATTTGTTCTACTCCATGCCCTCTTTCATTTGAGTACAAGATCAAAGTAATTGGATTTGTGAGAATAAAGTTATCATTGATCAAAGTTGGCACATTGAACATTTTTGCCAAAGAATGAAAGGTGGGTTTTGTTGGTTTGCTTCTATTCATTAGCTTTGACACTCTCCCGTGCGCATGGGGGCTGTGTTTGTTGCTACCAAGTTTTGCCAAAACCAGCATAATCCCCTCTTTTGCCATTTTGTTCATTTTCAAATAATGGCCCAAATGAGCTATGAGTCAAAATCAACACAGCCCAAGGTCTTCCCACACTGTTGCAAGGAAAGCAACTGATGCAGCAGCTGCAACACCATTTCTGCATCCACCATTGATTCAAAAGAGGACCATAGGGATGAAATCTGCCCATTCATTTCCTGCCCTCAAGACCTGATTTTCATTCAGTATTTAAGCTAAGCATCAGTTCACACAAACCCTAGCCACCACTTTGTGCAAAAATCATAAGAGGAGTTTTTGACATTCTCTCTCAATCTGCCCTAAAAAAACCCAACTGTTTGTTTCAAAAGGGAAGGAAAACTTCAAAGCTTGTGAGAATGAGGGATAATTTGCTGCTAGCTTGTTGTTTTCTTCTTGGAGGTCTACAAGAGGCAAGCATTTCTAAAACCCTTCATTATGTATCATGTTTAAAATGCAACTTTGCTGTCAAAACTGTCTGGAGATTTGAGTTTGTTAGCTCATGTCTATTGTTATTTCTATTTGATTTTCATATAAAAATCTGTTTGTGTTTGTTGAGATGGAAACTGTATTGTTGAAGTTATAGTTGAGTTGAGGTTGTTCAACCTATACTTGCTCATTTTCGAATTAATGTTTGTATTTTGATAATAAACTTGGCTGCTGCTTATGTTTTCAAACAGAACTTCTTTGACTATGTTTTTTTATGTTGGAAAACTTTTACTCATGCTGTGTGAATTTGTTGTTGGAGTTATGTATACATGCTCAGTTTTAATAAAGGCATAGACTTTTGAAACCATTGGTGAATGATATGTTGGACTACTATCATGAGGATTTTGGGGCTGTTCAGGGCATTCAACTTTTTGTTTGAGTTCAGACTTTGACTCACATCAGGACTTCCAGGCTTTGGTTTGATTTGTCCTAGGTAGGCTAGTTGAGGCTAGAGGTTTTAGGTCAATAGGATCTTTGTTGATGTGTACTTGTGAGAGGAAATTGCTACTTTGATTCTAGACAGATTGGGGTTTCATCTTTGTTGTTTGATTTTTTTTGTTTTGCTGCTGTCATAGTTGTTGTGATATTTTATTTTGAAATGATCCACTTGGCTGTTGGAGCATTTGGTGATCAACATAGTTATGTTGATATTTTCCTGAGAAGCTAGGTTGTTGGACTTCATCAAAATTGTCCATACCAAATCTTTGGACTGCTGTTGATTGTGATGAATTATAGCATCAAGTTTGATGTTTGCTTCTGTCTGGTGTAATTCATCTATGTTTGCTTGGCTTTTCAACTTTTTTTGCAAGTATGTTTGTTTTTACCAATGTTGAGATGATTCACATTAATGTGCTTAGGCATAAGAAGATCAAATGTGCTCTCTTGAAATCCATTGGTTTAAGGCATGATGATTGGAAACAAGAATGCCTCTTTCTTCTTTATTGCTTAACTGTTTTTATCTTAAGGCAGATGTTGGCCATAATGTTGAGATGATTCACAATGATGCTATTGAAGCATATCTTGTTCAATAATGATCAACACAGCGTTGCTGTTGGAACTGTTTTGGTTTAAGTTCACTCAAACTTGTCTTGCTTATAATACCTTACTGCTACCAGAATTTGTTTTTCATGTTTGAATTGGATTGAGTTAAGTGTTGTCTTGGTTGAAATCCACTGTTGTAAGGATGTCTTAAGTTTGAGTTTGTTATTCTATGATGCATTGTTGTTTTGAGACTTGCTTCTCATTATAAATCTGCTAGCAGAATTTGTCCATCATGTGTGAGTAGAACAGTTTGTTGTCTTGTGTGAGCCAACTGTCATGAGCATGTCTGTGTTTTGTATATGATTATGCCTTATGAATGATGAATGGAATCCTGCCATGATTTTGTTGTTTGATGGTTATCACAAGTCCCTTTGCATTGGCCACAAAAGTTAGTGAGGTTTGTAGTGTTTAGTTCTGCTGCAAATAGCTTTGAGGGTGTTATGACAACCTCCTAGACTTTAAGTCCTTTGGTTGAAGAATGTTGTTAGAGATTGGCTCCATCACCTCTAGTTGTTATGCCTAAGGTTATTGATCTTTCATGTAGTTGCATCTAGCCTTGAGATATGATACCAGGTTCTTGGTGTTTCTTAGTGTCTTAGGGTTGTTTCAGTTTGAGATTGTTTGGTTGCATCAAGTTTGTTTGCATTTAGGATGCTCACAGTCGTAAGTTTGTGAAGTAGCATTTGTGAACAAGATTTGACTAATGATTATTGGATAAAGGCACTGTTATGTTGGGATCCACAGTTTGTCAGGATTTGTTTTTAAGGTTTGAATTTTCTATTTCATTAACAGTTGTTTGGTCCTTTTTGCTTATGCCAAGATTGGTTGTGTTTTGTGGAGAGCTCTCATCTAACAGTTGTTGAACTAGTGTGAGTTTTGGCATTGGGATAGCAGGTTGGTGCTGTCATGAGGGTTTGAGGTTGTTGTGTACTAATTAGGTCCTTGGAAGGCAGCTTATTGGTCTGACTGTTTAGTCTGAGTTTAGAGGTGATTAGTGTAGAACTATGCTGCTATTTAACCTTTATTTCAGTAAGAGTTTGCTTTAGGTAGGCTAAATGGGACTTAGAAGAATATCTTGGCCTATGTGTTTGTTGTGGAAGTGGTATTGTTACTGCCTGACTGTGTGAATCCAGGCTACGTTTGATTCTTAACAAGTAGTTGTTGGAGCAGATGGTGAGATTTAAGGATGTTGGACACCAGGGTGTTGTCATTTGGATTTTGTCAAGGTCTTGCTGATTGGGCCACCTATCCTAATGAGGATATGTAACACTGTTAGAGAACACTTTGCATTGTTGATCAACTTTGTGTGAAGATACTTTAAGGGCCATTCTTGAATTTATCAACTCATAGGAGCTGTCAAGTGCATAAGCCTGGGGACTGTTTTTTGATTTTTTGCATCCTGCTGTCAAGTCTGGTATTCATGTCAATTTTGCTTAGTAGTTACCTTTGGATCTCATTTGTTTTGGTCTGCTGTCATGAGTATGTTTGCCATTTGAGACCTATTTTGAATTGATGCTTGAGTTTGTCAAGATAAAATGTAGGGACTGTTTTTGTGCTAAAAATTATTTTTGGTTTGCTTGTTGAATTGAATCTCAGATGTTGTTGGCTCTGTTTGGTCTAGGTGTGATTTGCAACATTCTTTGCATTACCTATTTGCTGCATCTGCATAATTACAAGTTTGTGACTCTGCTTGGTTAAGTGAGTTTTGTTGAAATAAATTGGACATTGTTATGTTTTAAGCTGTAACTTCACTGATAAAACTGTTTTGAGTTCTTGGAGTTTTGGAGTTTGTTAACTTTAATTTTAAGACATTGGTTTGATTATTTTCATGTTCCAAATTATAGTTGTGTTGCTGCTTTTGTTTTGCTAAAACTTCTTTTATTACCCATTTGACCATTGCACTAATGTTTGCATGACCAAACTGTTTGTTGCTTCTGTTTTCAAACAAGCTTCCAATTTGTTGTTGAATTTGTTGTTAAAGTTGATGTTTGGTTTTGTTTGGTTCATATTGCCTAAAAAGTGAAAACTGTCATCAGTTTTGTTGGATTATCTTTAGGATGTGTGTAGGTACTGCTTTGGTAAAAGTGTGAATATATGAGGTGGGAACATTAGGTGTAGTGTTGTTAGCATGATTATGTTAAGTTGGCGTTCATTGCTACTAAGAATTTGCTCCTCGTACCAATAACCTGTTTGTGACGTAGTAACTGTCTTGAGAAATAAGCTAGACTAGTTGTTGGATGGTTTTGAGCATTGTCATACCTTGACTTCACAATCATGCTTTTAGGACTGTTTTAGATCTTAACATTCACTCATTTTTCTTCTAGAAATCCATAAATCCAAACTGACAGTAGGACCAAGGTTTATTAGAATTTGGATTCAAATGTGTGTATGAAGCTTTCGACATGCTTAGAGCTGCTTGGTCTTAATGTCTTGATGGTCATGTCTGGACCATAACCAAAACAAACCATACCATGCCCATGTCTTGTGTGCACTAACTGTCATGAATATGGCTGACTGCATTTATATTGAACATGTTTGCATTCTGTTTGGTTTTTGAATAGATTGTCAACTCACTTTGGTAGGAATTAAGGTAAGGTCATTAGCTTGCAGCTTCAGTGTATTTACTTTGATACTTTCAAATCCCAATGTGTGTACAAGAGGCTTTAAATTGTGGTTTTGAATTTAATAACTTGTCTACTGTCATGGAGTTATGCTAGCATTGTTGATTTGCAAAGTTTCTTCTTAAAACATCAATTTCATCAATTTGCACCTCATATACAATATTCTTGCTCTGATATCTTTTGATTGATTCTTCTGTTGGAATTCATTCTTTTGCATATTTGGAACTTGTTCAAGCCATTTTCTACCTTTAATTGCATCTGTTTTGAACTTTGATTCCACAAACGCATGTCAAAATTCATCCTTGCGTGAGCCATTGAATTTCTTTGTGTGTACATTATTTGGGAAAACTAAAAGTACCATCTTGTTCCTTGTGAAAAATGGAGTGAGTTTGACTAAAATTTTGTTGAATTTGGTGGAAACTTGAGACAGTTGTGATCAAAACGCATTTGGTTTCTATTGTTTTGGTATGCCTTGTTTTGCCCAGCCACACGCCTTTTTAAGTTTATAAATTAATGGGGTGGCATCAATACACGGATGTATCGCCACCCCAGTGGTTAGTAATTTGCCTTGCCATGCCTTTGTTCTGAGTTCGACCCCCAGCAGGGGTGTTTTTATAGTTTTTTCTTGTTTTTCTTTGATTTATTATTTCTCTTTCTTTCTCCAACTATTTCACAAGTGAATGAGTTGCTGAGATGGTAAGATTGTGACTTAAAGGCCATGAGGTCATGGGTTCTACCCTTGGTAGAGCCCATTTCTTTTTAATACCATGTTTTTTTTTTAATTTTATTTTAGTTCTTTTCATTTTATTTTATTTCTTTTCTTATTTTTATTTTATAGTCTCAAATATCCAAAATCCAAACAAAATCATCTTTTATATATTTTTGATGTGTTAATTTAATTTTCATCATATTTTTTTTATTTTTTTATTTCAGTTATTATTTTTATTTTGAATTTATCAATTTCTTTTCTTTCTCCTTTCACTTGTGAGTGAATTATTTAGTGTTTACTTGGCCTTGTGCCATGATCCCCCTAGGATTCCTAGTCCCTCCGTTTAGGATGGGAGTAGGAGAGACATTAGGTATTCAATCCTATGCATGATAACATTAGGATAGTTTCATTCCCTTTCATCTCAATCTTAGGATCACCATTGCATGACAACTTTAGGTTTGAGTTCAGTCCCCCTTTAGTGTCCTTTCTCTTCTCATCTCAAAACAATCACAAAGCACCTAATAAAGGTTAATGATTATTATGCGTTACGAGCCTTAAGCACTTGGGAAAGGGTTGTTGAGGGGTTTCCCTTCAATGGCTTGGATGTTTAGTATAGCATCCTTTGGGTGATATGCGACGCACTCACTCCTAAGTCATAGTCTCTAGTGCGATATGAATTGCAAACAATTCAAAAACACTTCTTCTCTAAAAAAATACAAAAACAAATCATTCAAACTTCATTTTGCCCTTTGGGGCCTTTATTCTTGGAAAATCATTTTCATAGGGAGAGTTTTGTTAACTCTTGGTTCTATTGCAAACGGTAACGTGTAGAAGCAAGCTTCATCTCAAAGTTTTGATGACGTCAACATCAAGATCAAGAATAATTCATCTGTGCAAAAAGGCAAGCGCTTTCAAAAGATCAAGATCAAGTGGAATGGAATTGATCAACATTTCAAACCTTCATGAACATTTGATTGATCAACTTTCAAGTTTTGGACACAAGCTATGGTATATCAAAATCCATTAATTTAATTGATATACAAGTGTTCAACATCTTTATCATTTTATCACATTGCATTAGCATATTTTTTAAACTATTAGAATTGGTATAACACTATTTTTATAAGCATTTTTCTGAAAAATAGCAGTGTTAACCAATTAACCATATAGGTTAACCGGTTAACCATTTCAAATTTTGAATATTTTGGTATAACGTTAAAGTGTTAACCGATTAACACTGAACGTATTTTGAAAAATGGCTTTGTTTCAAGTTCAAAAATGGTTTGAAAATTATACCAGTTCATATTTTGAATTATACTCAAATATACCTGTTGGAAAAGGTGTGTTTACACATATAAATACTGAGTTTTCAAATTGAAAAATAATCCTCCAATAATCATTTTCAAAACATTCTTTGAATCAAATTCACCACTTTCAAATACTTTTCAAAATTTTCAAAAGTGTTCATATTGATCATATCTTTCATATGCATAGCATTGAACACTTGTGTTGAAATTAAATGAGTGAATTTTGATCAGAAGGAGAAGATCAATCTCAGCATTGACATTACCATTATTACTCTCAAATCAAAGTATTCAGATTACTTGTTTTTGACTTGTGATCCAGGTTTGTTGGACACAAGGGTGGGTGTTTACAAGAGGATTGTTCTTGTACACTTGTTGATTTTTATTGTTTGATAGTAGGCCTCACCGGTTGATGGTGTGATAGGTTGTACTTTATTAAACAATAGTGAAAACTCTCTTTCTTGTTGAAAGGGGAATGGAGTACTCTCGGATTGTAAGGGGAACCACTATAAATCTTGGTGTCCACTGTCCTTTTACTTTCTACTGCATTAATCACCAAGAACCTAACCATTAAAATTTCAAGAATACCGAAAAACCGGAAAAAGTCCCTAAAAGCCTAATTCACCCCCCCCCCCCCTCTTAGTTATACTTTGTACTTACAATTGGCATCAGAGCAGGTTAAGGTAACCTGTTCCTATCGATCCTAATGGCTTCCGCTAGTACTAACCCAGTTTTCAAAGATGGTGGAAGCAGTAACAAGCCACCACTCTTTTCTGGAGAATACTTCGATTTTTGGAAAATCCGTATGAAGGCACATCTTGAGGCTCAAGGAGATGGTATATGGGAAACCGTAGAAACTGGTCCGCATGTTCCTATGAGCGTTATAAATAACGTAGGCACTCCAAAGATAAAATCCTCATATGATGAAGATGACAAAAAGAGAATTTTGAATGAGAAGAAAGCAATCGACATACTTCAAAGCGCTCTCAGTATGGACGAATTCTTCCGTATATCACAGTGTAAATCAGAAAAGGAAATTTGGGACACCCTGGTAGAAACGCATGAAGGGACAGCCGAAGTAAAAAGATCAAGACTTAATACTTTAAGTCAAGAATATGAAATATTCCGTATGCAGCCTGGGGAATCCATTGTTGCCTTACAAAAGAGATTCGTTCATCTAACTAATCATCTGATTGCCCTCGGGAAGACCTTCACCAATGATGATCTCAACTTGAAAGTCCTAAGATCCTTAACAAGAGAATGGCAACCAAAGGTGACCGCTATTTCCGAAAAGAAGAGTCTTTCAACGATGACATCCGCTTCATTATTTGGCAAACTTCAAGAGCATGAACTGTAACTTGGTAGGCTTGAGAAGCATGAAAGTCAAGACAAGAAGTCCAAAGGAATTGCCTTGAAGATTGACACAAGGGATGACAAAAATGACGAATCTTCCGAAGACGAAAATTTCATGCTTCTAGTAAAGAAGCTTGGTAAGTTTTTTAATAATAATAAAATTTCTTCTTTTTCTAAAAAGAATAGACATTTCAGGAAAAAGGAGGCACCCACATCAAACCAAGAAATTACATGTTACGAATGTGGGAAACAAGGTCACATAAAGCCAGATTGCCCGAAACTCGCAAATAAAGGAAAATTCAAAGGCAAGAAGGATTTCAAAACGAAGAAGGCTTATGTCGCATGGGACGACAACGAAGTAAGTTCATCATCGGAATCGGAAAACGATGAATATGCAAATATGGCGTTAATGGCCTCTCACCACTCCGATGAAGAAAATGAGGTTAGTAGTAATTTTTCTGTTTATGATAATGATGCACAAGAAATTATAGATGAACTTCTAAAAGAGTGCAAGAGTTTGTATAAAAAAATCTCATCACAAAAGAAAAGAATCTCCTCTTTAGAAGAACAAAACTCTGTTTTTATGAAAAATATTGAAGATGAAAAACAGAAACTGATGGATGAAAAACAAAGTCTTGTATGTAAGAAGTGTGAGTCTTTATCTTTCCAAATTGTTCAACTCAAAAGAGTTTTAGAAAGATACGAAAAAGGTCAAATTGGCTTGGAAGAAATTCTAAAACATCAAAGATATCCTAATGATAAAAGTGGATTAGGATATTCTAAATTTTCAAATCCAAGCACCAATAAGACCGTTTTCGTAAGAGCAAGTGAACAAATTGTTAAAGAAAAGGACAACACTTCTAAAGTTCAGCATCAATATCATAGTAAGAAAAGCATTGCAAAGAAAAAGAATTATGTTCCTAGATATAGAAGTCACTTTCAACCTACATGTTCTTATTGTGGAATTAAAGGCCATACACCTAATGCTTGCTATGTGCGTAATATTGGTGTTGCTAAAGGGCATTATGTGTGGGTTGAAAAAGGTACTAACTATCAAGGACCCAAAGCAATTTGGGTACCTAACACTACCTGATTTTGTGTTGTAGGTATGCTTGAAGACAACCACTAATCAATGGTATCTTGATAGCGGTTGCTCGAAGCATATGACGGGAGACATAAACAAATTTTCAAGTCTATCATTAAAGGCCAAAGGATACGTCACTTACGGTGATGATAATAAAGGAAAAATTCTTGGAGTTGGAACCATTGGTGCACCTCCATGTACAATCATCGAAGAAGTTCTTTATGTGGAAGGCTTTAAACACAACCTACTTAGCATAAGTCAATTGTGTGACAAAGGGTTCCGAATCAACTTCACAAAGGAGGAATGCTTGATAGAAAATGAAGTCACTCATGACATTTTGTTAAAAGGTAAAAGATATAATAACATTTTTATGATTTCTTTTGATGACTCTTCCTTGAAGGTAAAATGTCTTATGGCAAACACCAACGAGGCATGGCTTTGGCATAAAAGATTTGCTCACATTCGCATGGAGCATTTAAACAAGTTGATAAAGCATGATCTAGTTGTTGGTCTTCCGAAGATAAAATTCATCAAGGATAAGTTATGCGATGCATGTCAAAAGGGAAAACAGACCAAGACAACTTTCAAATCCAAGCAAGTGGTTTCTACATCAAGACCACTTCAATTGTTGCATATGGATCTTTTCGGTCCATCGAGAACAAAAAGCTTCGGAGGTAATTTCTACGCCTTAGTAATTGTTGATGATTTCTCTCGATACACTTGGACATTGCTTTTAGTGCAGAAAAGTGATGCTTTTAAAGCATTCAAGAAATATGCAAAGCAAATTCAGAATGAGAAATCAGTCACCATAGCATCTATAAGAAGCGATCACGGTGGAGAATTCCAAAATTCAGACTTTGAAGAATTTTGCAAAGAGTATGGAATTTCTCATAATTTTTCAGCACCAAGGACGCCTCAACAAAATGGTGTCGTAGAACGGAAGAATAGATCACTGGTAGAGCTTGCAAGGACAATGCTCAGCGACCCAAATCTTCCTAAATATTTTTGGACAAATGCAGTTAGTACAGCATGCTTCGTAAGCAACCGTGTCAATATTCGACCACTCCTCAAAAATACTCCGTATGAGTTATTCAAGGGTAGAAAACCAAATATAGCATTCTTCCACATATTCGGATGCAAATGCTTTGTTCTCAACAACAACAAAGATAATCTCGGTAAGTTTGATGAGAAATCCGACGAAGGTATATTTCTTGGTTACTCTATTTATAGTAAAGCATTTATAATTTTTAATAAGAGAACACTTACTATTGAAGAATTCATCCATGTTTTGTTTGATGAGACTAACCCCTCGAAAGAGGATAATATTATTATGAATGATGATGATGATATAGTAGGTTCTCCATAACAACAAGAAGAGATTTCAAAGAATCAAGAAATACCACAAGAAGATGTCACTCAAATCATTGAAGAACATCAAGATCTTCCAAAGGAATGGAGAACGCATAGAGATCACCCGATAGATAAAGTTATTGGTGATATTAGCCAAGGCGTTGCAACTCGACTTAATCTTAAGGAAGCTTGTCTCAACATGGCTTTTGTATCTCAAATTGAACTAACCAAGATTGATGAAGCCTTAGGCGACGACCAATGGATTGTAGCGATGCAAGAAGAACTCAACCAATTCGAAAGGAATCAAGTTTAGAGTCTTGTACCAAGACCAGACCATAAGCACATCATAGGAACAACATGGGTGTTCAAGAACAAACTTGACAAGAATGGGATCATAGTTCGTAACAAAGCAAGATTGGTCGCACAAGGCTACAACCAGGAGGAAGGAATTGATTTTGATGAAACGTTCGCTCCGGTAGCAAGGTTAGAAGCAATTAGATTATTACTTGCTTACGCTTGTTCTATGAATTTTCAGTTGTTCCAGATGGATGTCAAAAGCACTTTCCTGAATGGGTACATTAATGAGGAAGTCTACGTCAAACAACCTCCGGGTTTTGAGGACTTCAAGAATCCCTCACATGTCTACAAACTGAAAAAGGCACTCTACGGACTAAAACAAGCACCAAGAGCATGGTATGACCGCCTTAGCAATTTCTTATGTGAGAAAGGATTTACAAAAGGAAAGGTTGACAAGACATTGTTCATAAAGAAGATCAAAGGAAACACTTTATTAGTTCAAGTCTATGTCGACGACATCATCTTCGGATCAACAAACAAAGAGCTTTGCGAAGAATTCTAACTTATGATGCAAGGAGAGTTCGAGATGTCCATGATGGGAAAATTGAATTATTTTCTTGGACTACAAATCAAGCAAACTAAGGATGGCATCTTCCTCAACCAATCCAAGTATTGCAAGGAATTGTTGAAGAAATTTGATATGGACAGTTGCAAGGTGATGTCCACTCCTATGGGATCTGGTACGTATGTTGATCAAGATGAATTCGGTACTCCAGTTGATATAACAAAATATCGAGGTATGATCGGTTCATTACTATATTTGACGGCAAGCCGTCTTGACATTATGTTTAGCGTTTGTTTGTGTGCATGCTTTCAAGCAAGTCCGAAGGAATCGCATCTCACAGCCGTAAAGAGAATCATAAAGTATCTCAAAGGGACAATGAACGTTGGATTATGGTATCCTAAAGGTAGTATTTGTTCTTTAGTTGGTTACTCTAACGCTGACTATGCAGGATGTAAGACCGATAGAAAAAGCACAAGCGGTACATGTCACATTCTCGGGAATGCATTAGTGTCATGGGCCTGCAAGAAGCAAGCGTGTGTGGCACTCAGTACAACCGAAGCAGAATATATTGCAGCAGGAAGTTGCTGTGCACAAATTATGTGGCTCAAGCAACAACTCCTCGATTACGGTATAGACCTCGGCTGCATTCCTCTTCGATGTGATAATACAAGTGCCATCAACATTACAAAGAACCCGGTCATGCATTCAAGAACAAAACATATAGATATCCGGCATCACTTCCTTCAAGATCACGTATTGAATGGAGATGTAGATGTTACTTTCGTCAACACGCACAATCAACTCGCCGACATCTTCACCAAACCTTTGGCGAAAGAACCATTCTACAAAACTCGGCGAGAACTTGGGATTCTTGATGAAGGTGACATCTGACCTTTTCTCTAATATGGGTATGCATTATTTGTGTTATGTTTTCATGTGTATGCATTCTGTTTTTAAGTATTTTTCAAAAATTCGAGTGTGTTAATCGATTAACCATATGGGTTAACCGATTAACACTGTTAAATTTTCAATTCTGACTCAATTTTTTAATATGTTAACCGATTAACCTATATGGTTAACCGATTAACACTGTTAAATTTTCTAAAAATCAGAAACGAAAATTAATTAAAATTTTGAAAATATTATATATGATAAATGTATTTTTTATGTGGTCCATATTCTCTTAAGAGTCCAAAATCCTATCCCCTCTTAAAGAGTTTTGTGGAACTTCCCTCTTCAAACCCTAACTTCTCTCTCCCACTCTCTAAAGTTGGATAACTCCTCATAACCATCCCCACAACTTCTCAAACCCTAACTTCCTCAGAACCCACAACTTCAGTTCTCTCAAACTTTCATCCATGGCTTCAGCATCAAATCGCGGCAAGGGAAAGCTACCAGAACATCATTCTGCATCTGATGAAGAAGATATCCCTATGGAAACAACCAAGAAGCGCAGAATGGATTTCAAAGTCCGAGTTCGTTCCATCCTCCCGGTAAAGTATGTGAATCTAAAGGCTTTTCCAGCATCATCTTTTGATTTTCCTGCTTTGCTCAAATATCAGAGGATCGATATATTTGTGTCGGATTCTGGAAACTGCTATTCGGATCTTGTCAAATCCTTTTTGCATAAACTATCTGTGTTAATAAATGCAAATGATGAGCATATTATGAAGACAAGTGTTAGAGACTGTGTTGTGGAAGAAAATTTGTCTGATGTTGCTGCAATGCTAAACATACCATCATCTGGGTACTTTTTGAGAAAGGGAGTTAACCACGTGGAAGGGCCGTGGTCCAACTACGACAAGATGGAGTTCTACTATCAGATCTGCAGATTTCCAAAGGAGATGATTATCGCCAACCAACGCACTGCTCGTCTGTTGTGCTATGCAAAGAATCTTACCGTTTCTGATCGGATGCTTCATTACATAATCTGTTATGTGCTGATTCCCAAGGATTCGAATCATGCCCAAATTAATGATCTAGAAATGCAACTCCTTTTCGCCATCAAGAACAAGATTCGTGTCAATTGGATTCTGACCATCATGTATCACCTTCAACAACAACTATCTCTTTCAACCCGTCTTCCGTATGCAAGGCTGGTGTCAAGAATTTTGGAGCTGACAACTTTGGATCTTAATCGTGAACCAACCATCAAGATGAAATCAACCACCAATGAGATCAATGAGATTACAATTGTCAAGAATACTGGAATTTTTAAGGATACTGATGGAACTTATAAGTATTCAGATGAAGGAACCAATGCTAACCAAGCCTATCCCGTACCTGAAGGAGGCATTACAAATGAGTTCCTTTACCAAACTATAATGTCTCAGCATAGAGAAACCTCCCGGGCCATTGCTTCTCTCCGAAACCTTGTACTTTCCTCTCACCGCACCAACACTGACAACTTTATTGTATCTGATGAAGAAAATGAAGGACAAGAGGAAGAAGAGGAGGAGGATATGGCGGATGAGGATCTTTAGAGAATATGTTGATGTTGATGTCTTTTATTGCACTGTTTTCTAGTTTTTGATGTTTTATGCTTTCAGTTATGTTTGAACTCTGTTTTTATTTGGCATTGTAACTCGTACAATATTCACAGTATTGCTGTCTTTTAATTTCAGTATGCTTTGCTTCCATATTCTTGTGATTGCTTGCATTATTGGTCTATCTAGTTTTCTTTCTTGAAAGCTCCTTCCTTTTTTCTTATGACAAAGGGGGAGAAGAGCTTTGGCTTTCTTATGTCTATGTGTGCAGAATTTTTTCCTATGTATTCGATAGGGGGAGTTCATGGACATAGGGGGAGAAAAGAAGATCACTGCTAATCATCGTCAAAAATTGCACAAGATCATTTTGGTTGTCATCATCAAAAAGGGGGAGACTGTAGAAGCAAGCTTCATCTCAAAGTTTTGTTGACGTCAACATCAAGATCAAGAATAATTCATCTACGCAAAAAGGAAAGCGCTTTCAAAAGACCAAGATCAAGTGGAATGGAAGTGATCAACATTTCAAACCTTCATGAACATTTGACTGATCAACATTCAAGTTTTGGACACAAGCTATGGTATATCAAAATCCATTAATTTAATTGATATACAAGTGTTCAACATCTTAATCATTTGATCACATTGCATTAGCATATTTTTTAAACTATTAGAATTGGTATAACACTATTTTTATAAGCATTTTTCTGAAAAATAGCAGTGTTAACCGATTAACCATATAGGTTAACCAGTTAACCATTTCAAATTTTGAATATTTTGGTATAACGTTCAAGTGTTAACCGATTAACCATATGGGTTAACCGATTAACACTGAACGTATTTTGAAAAATGGCTTTGTTTCAAGTTCAAAAATGGTTTGAAAATTATACCAGTTCATATTTTGAATTATACTCAAATATACCTGTTGGAAAAGGTGTGTTTACACATATAAATTATGAGTTTTCAAATTGAAAAATAATCCTCCAATAATCATTTTCAAAACATTCTTTGAATCAAATTCACCACTTTCAAATACTTTTCAAAATTTTCAAAAGTGTTCATATTGATCATATCTTTCATATGCATAGCATTGAACACTTGTGTTGAAATTAAATGAGTGAATCTTGATCAGAAGGAGAAGATCAATCTCAGCATTGACATTACCATTATTACTCTCAAATCAAAGTATTCAGATTACTTGTTTTTGACTTGTGATCCAGGTTTGTTGGACACAAGGGTGAGTGTTTACAAGAGGATTGTTCTTGTACACTTGTTGATTTTTATTGTTTGATAGTAGGCCTCACCGGTTGATGGTGTGATAGGTTGTACTTTATTAAACAATTGTGAAAACTCTCTTTCGTGTTGAAAGGGGAGTGGAGTACTCTCGGATTGTGAGGGGAACCACTATAAATCTTGGTTAGTTATTTTAATTGTGTAATAGTTTTTTTTATTAAAACATGTTTCTAATTTCTATATATATATATATATATATATATATATATATATATATATATATATATATATATATATATATATATATATATATATATATATATATATATATATATATATATATATATATATATATATATATATATATATATATATATATATATATATATATATATATATATATATATATATGTATATATATATATATATGTATATATATATATATATATATATATATATATATATATATATATATATATATATATATATATATATATATATATATATATATATATATATATATGTATATATATATATATATATATATATATATATATATATATATATATATATATATATATATATGTGTGTGTGTGTGTGTGTATAAGTTTGGAAGTGGGTGTGCCTAACCAAGGCGTCGAGCTATGATTTTAGAAACATCTGCCATAGTGACATAAGGAAAAGAATCAGAATAACACAAGTGAGATAAAAGAAATTTATTACCAATCATTTGATCAGAGGCACCAGAGTCAAGGATCCAAAGACCAAGGGAAGAGGATGTAAAAAAAAAGGTCACAGGATTACCAGACTGAGCAACGACGACAGAAGATGATACTTGATGAGCTGCTTTAAACTGAAGGAACTCATTGTAATAAGTGGGTGGAATAGTAACTTCTTTGGTGATAGTCCTTTGAGAGGTAGCAACAACCTTAGGTTGTCGTTGTTTTTATCTAGCCTTTGTACGAAATTCAGCTTTATTATGACTTTAACAATTATAATAGTTACAATGAATACTATGGTGTTGGCCACTGGGTCCTCCGTTTCATCCACTACGACCATGGTAGTGAAAGGAAAGCACAGATGACTCACTAGATGTCGCAGTTACTTTCTTGCACGGGATAAGCGCAATTTTGGTAAATGTGATAAAATTGGTGTCTCCCATGAGACTTGATCGCTGAAAATTCTACAAACAAGGTCGGTCAGTAGCGAGGAGCACAATGAAGGTCGCAAAAAATTGAAAAACAGGGGAAAAAACACGTTGGTACATGTACTTCTGTATATGGTAAACAAAATATGAGTGCATATGTGGAATCAGGAAAGAAAACTAAACAAGCTGGTGAAAACGACGATCAACGCATGGGAGAGCGTGAGACAGGGACAGAGGCACATAATGTAACACCCCAAATTTAATCGGAATATTTTAATTAATTTATTTAATTGAGAATATTCGTATTTTTGGTGTTTTCGGTGATTTTGGGAATTATTGAGAAGATGTGCATGTTGGACTATTTATTTAATTAATAGTATACTATATGAGAATATTAGTATTATTATTATTAAAATGAATATAAGGGAAATAAGGGTAAATTGGACATTATGAAGAGTGAGTAAGGGTGTTATGGGAAATGCCCAATTTGTGAGGTCCAAGACTAAGTTAGACAAAATTGAGTTCCGAAAGGAAATGAGATTTTATTTTGTGTTTAACGTGAAAGTTCGTGGCCAGAGCTCTGAAGGAAAGGCTGAAAGCAGAAGATCCCAAAGATTAATCGTGAAAGTTGCGAATCGACTAAGGTATGGGGAGTATCTCATTTCATGATTTTCCATGTATGCCTTTCGGTGTGTTTATGGTTGATTTAAGATTTAAGGTATTTTGGGTTGGTTGTGGGAAAATAGGGAAATTGGTGATAAGGCTTTGAGGTTATGGTTAATGGTATGTAACAATGAATATTGATATGAGAAAGGAAACCTTAGGCCTTTGTGGCCAAAACCTTAGATCGTTATATGTCTGCCCATATGGGATAGAATATTTGATATTTGAAATCACGATGCCTTCTGAGCAATTGTAAGGAAATTGACGGTAGACCCTTGAGGTTAGTGATTAGTATTCTTGACTCTTTGAGTGTAGAGATGAGAAATAATGATTTTTGCTTTCGTGGCAAAAACCTTGAATTGTGATATGTTTGACCTTGTAGGAATAGGAATGTTCATATGTGAGTAACTCTGAAGTACTCAGAGTAATTGCAGGAAATAGTGTTTTAGGCGTTGCAAATATTGCCAGATGAGCCTAATAAACCATAGAAGTTGTGTTGTTATTGCCGTATACCCTTAGGAATGTTTTAGTGATGTTTTGGGTATGTTGAGTGAGTGATTCGTAAGAATAATTGAGTAAAAATCAGTTCCGGAGCTGTCATACCCCAAATTTGTCCTACTTCAGTATTTAATGAATGTTTTACTACTTCACGACTTCTGGTCATGATTTTCTAAGGCTTCATTTATAAAGACCATATGTGTACACGTTATGGTTATAATCCCTAGCAATTCACGATGAAGAATGTGCCCCCAGCCCTTATATCCAAATTCATGTGTGTCCTCGTTCTCACAATCGGACATATATGATATGGACAATGACGTCAATTACATGATTGGGATCTACCTCGCAACATAACTGTTGGTTTTCAAGAAAATTAAACCCTATTTAGTTACAAAATTCTCTAAAGGTTGTTTAAACCTCACTACAAGTTGCTTGTACAAATTGCTTTCTGCGATATGCACTTAATTCAAGATACTTCACATGATTTTGCTAGACATGGCCGATTTTGCCTCAAGCGTGGTTCAATTGCAAGTGTCAAGTTATAGTTGGATTCTAAAATCAGTTTGTGACAAACTTAGATTTAGCTCGCAAGTCAAGCCATGTTTAGCACAATTGGTTCAAGATTTACGTTGATCATAATTAGAATTGTCTTTAGATTAGGTTTAACCTAGTCTAAGATTGGGCTATGTTCATGTTTGTGCATTAAAAGTCGAAAAATGGTCAAGAGACTTCAAGCAAATTCTAAACCATATGACATGAGCTATCATAAAAAAATTAGTTTAATGTCTTCAAGTTAATCTTCAACTATATTCCAATTTGTTTTAAGTTATACTTCAAATGGACACTAAAGGAATGAGGAACAGTGAATTCTTAGACCATGATGCAAGATGAGTTCAAGTCTCATTAAATTCACACCAGATGATCAAAGACTTAGGACCGTGTTTGCACAAGCCACGAGTTAAAGGGTTATGTTAAATCATGGATCATTTGGAAATCCTTGGGAATACTAACAGCAGTTGAGACCACTTTGTGATAAGGTTTTGGAAAACATTCACAATTGGTAAATCAAAAATAAGTCATGTTCAGATAAGACATGATTGCATTCAGTGGCTATTGTACAAATTCAAGAGTGCACGTTACTGTTAATTTGGACAGTATTAGTACGAACTAAGCGATTACCGCCATTATCCCAAAACCCACTCTAATCATGAACACATAGCCCATGAGATACAAATTCAGAAGGACATAATATAATGTTTAAACCGCTGCTAAGGCTATGAGTTTCTTCAGAGTTTCTCCAAAAATCGACTTTGAGCTTATCTTCCTCAATCGGGTATGCTCCTACTAGTGTATGTTGGAAATCTTGCTGATAGTGAGAATCTCGCATCAGACGAAGGAAAAGCCGAGCATATGCAAATAAGACCATTGAGTGAGGAGTGCGAATTCTGTTGTACGGCAGGATACGTCTAGCTTACGGTTCACTTTTTCCCTATAACCTTGCCCCTTAGAAGCAGCACTTCACCTTGGATTTTATCGGCTGCTTTCACCTGCACATGTTAATTCGAAACATATTTTAGGATTAAAGTGTGTCATTAATCTTATATCACTCAGACATGATATGTGATGTATGCAAGGCCATGAAAGAATGAGCATAGGCAGGTGTAAATAACAGTATGTCAGGCAAATGAAAAAAAGTACTAAATACATAGAGGCCAATGAAGAGATAGAGCCTATGGACAGAAATATAGTTTCCTTCATATGCTTGGTTATGCCAAGGAGTTCATTGCCTGTTGCAGTCATCACAGGAGGCTCACGAGTCTTCGCCGAGCTAACCAATGTACCTGGAAAATCCAGAAAGTGAATGGCCATGATAAATTAAAATCCAAGTCAAGTTTTAAATAACAGAACCATTTCATACTCAATATCATTTCACCAAATTCATGATCCACAATTCTTTCAAGCATGATACATAAAACAGAAGAGAAGATATTGCCATTATCTTTCCCTCAATACCATCAGGTTTCCTTGCTTGCTCCAAATCTCAGTCCGACAGAGTTCAAAATGGAGGCTCTGATACTTAATGAAGTCATTAGCGCATCTACAAAATGGGTGAACATAATTTAAGGTCACAGTTTTTTTTGTTTAAGTGATTATCAAGGTTACTAAATAAGTGATCCACTGCAAGAGATTAGTTGGCGGCAGCAGCAAAAATGAAGATGAGCAAGTTAATGACAGCAACATAAAGAGAAGGACAATATAGGAAATATTTTGGTGTGCTATGGATATGCTTACAGATGATGATAAGAAGATTCCTCGGGCTTTGAACATGCTGCCCTTGCTGAAACGTGGAATCAGAGTGCTTCACTCCCAATTCTAAAGGGAGTAATTGAGATCACCTCCAAGAAGTTATGAGCCTAGTTTCATTCCCAAAAAAACTGTGTCCATTGAACTCGTACCTGGACACACAAATAATTTGGTCAAATTCAAGCCAAGGTCGAAATAAAATACGTGTTCTTTTCGTTCATGGTAAATATAGCAAACGGAATACCTGCGCTATCACAGAACAAAAGTTCAATGAGGATGCTATAGCAAAAGGCTTTGGCCTAGAAAGTTCATCATTTCGATGCAGACTCTGTGCTATCCTGGTTTCCAAGTTGCTGCCGACGGTTGTGAATCTAAAAAAGGGGACACGTGAAGCTGATAAACAAAGACCAAGTTACAAGTTGCCGATTTAGAACTAGGGACTAAAGATCAAGAATAAAAAAGCAACTGAGTTACAAGAAAATACCAGCTTTATTGCCAAAATGATAAACAACAATCCAAAGGATTTTAAGATGCATCGCAAGCTTTAAACTCCTACACCACCCTGCATCAAACAAAAGAAGCAATAATCAGCACACCGAAGCTTGCGAAATCAAATGCGTAAAAGATTTGCAAAACACAAAAAAACAAAGTCTCATCCATTAATTCAATACCTGTCAAATGTTCAAGGTGCAAGTTCAAACCGATTCAATAATAGTGATTATGGCCTCCCACAGGGTAAACCTGCATATAAGAAGGAAAATGGAACACCTGCTCCATGTCTTATGCATCTAGTGTGATGGACAATAATTTAAACAGGTAGCTACCGTCGTAGTTACCATCTTACAGTGATTTTGTTGGTGGCAGTGATGGACTATCTTCATTTCAAAGTAGTGGATTGCAATCTCCATGGACAGTGAACCCAGGTCAAGTGTCAATGGCTGACATTGTCAGGATGGGTAGGCCCCAGGCCAATACCTCTGTGCCTAACTCTTTTGCCCACAGTGGTAATCATCCAAATGTTTTTCAACCCCGGCAACCTCACATCACAACTTGAATGTTATGGAGACCAGTAATGATCAAAGCTATGTTAATAACGCCAATGTTCAATAGAAAGATGAGTGGCCTTCAATTGAGCACCAATCAATAGTTCATGTATCCTCTAATGTTGATGCCCGTCAAAGTTCTGAGTATTGCACAAACTCATCTAACTTTGCTGAAGCTAGTAGGCGACTAAAGAACCATGAAGATGAATTTGTTGCTGATGACAACCCCGTTGAGAATGAGAATCATGACAGTGTTGGATCTACTTCTATTCCCGCTAAATTTTATCTGATGATCATCCAAGGAGTGCTTTTGCATTTGACGATAGTTTGAACGTGGACCTAAATTCTTATCAGCCTCATCCTTCAACTGACAGCAACCATGTATATCTTGCATTCAACAAAGCAAGTAGCAGTTAGTTCACGATGCAATGAAAACCATGATAATTCACTGTCTTATACAGTGGATAAGCTATAAATTATAAAACAACAGGATACATTTACAACACAACAAAAACACAAGTCATGGAGTTTTATCAGAAGTGAGAACAAGGTCCTCAACAGAATGTACGAAGATGATAGGACAGTCATAAAGCTGAGTCAACCCAAACCAGTGAGGGGTCATCACTCCATTGCAAAATTCATGATAAGACAGTGTATCATCCATAAGGAAATAGTTGGTATAATATTTCACGTAGGAAGAAAGCAAGAGCTGAGATGTTAAGTCAAAATAAAGTTGAAATAAAAGCCACGTCATAGCAGTGAAAATCTCCTAATTCACACAGTAAAAAAGTCTATGTAAAAGCAGATTTTTTAGCCCACTACAGACAAAAGAGGTCACTATCGTTCAAATCTCAGAGAATCAGAAAACGTGGTATTACCTCCTAACAGAATTGTACTATCACAAAGGCACCTCGTCGTCCTACACAAAAACCTCACACGTTTCAACCAATTTTTCATCAGCAGATTTCAAATTTTTCACACGTACCAAAAACCCTAAAAATCTCCTATAAATACAACCCTAACCAATTGGCAAAGAGAAGGAAGAGAACCCTAAGAAAACTCTGCCAAATTCAATTCCTAACCTTTCCTAAAGCTCTTTTCGCAAACCTTCTCAAAGCTAACATCAAAGCCCTGTGCAAGGTGAGCTTAGACACACTCACGCATCCTCATAACGAGACATTTTCAACAAACACGGAAGCAACACAAAAGCAAGTAAAAGGTAGAGAAAGTCCAAACAAGAGTGGAGCTACAGGAAGAACATTAAGGCTTACCGTGAGAGTTATCGGAACCAGAAAAGTGTACAAATCTTCATATTGATATTATTTTTCTCCTTTCTTCCATTTAAATTGTTCCTGTGTCATGTTGAAATAAAATCCCTTGGAAATCACCTACTAATTTGATGCAAATCCTTGATTTGGTATTAGGATTTAGAACTTTCTCCTTAATATTTCGATGTGTGGTATGATAATAGTTTGATTCATGTTTAACAATGAAACTGTGGTATGAACAAGAGAAATAGTAGGGAGGTCCAGAGAGAGTTTAAGCCGAGTTTGAGAGAAAGGGATTTAAGGGTGAGAAACGAGGGGCACGCTGGGCTCGAAGAGGGATCGGGTTTTGCAAGTTTGTTGGTAGAAGAAGAGGAATTGGGATTGCATTTTAGAAGAAGATTATAGAGTTAGAATGCAAGTTGCTCATGTGTATTGTTAGCTTTAATGGTGGTATGAGAAGAAGAGCAGAACCGTTTGCATAAGAAAAACCATTACGTTATCCCATTTTTTCTTGGATGATTAGGCTGCAAGATGAAACGGATCCCTACGGCCCGAGTTGAATGAGTAGGGATGAATACCGTTTGGGCTTTGGGTTAATGGTCCATTAATTTAAGTTATTAGGTCTTATTTAAAACGTGAAAGTTTTTAAGATAATATTTATGTCATTTAGTTTAATTAAGATTTATAGGGATTTAATGAGTCACTTTAGAAACTAAATATTATTACTAATTATTAGTAATATTATTAGTTTTATTTTTAATGCGTGATAACTGATATTTGTTCCACAATTTGATTTATTTATATTCTATTTAAATTTTTATCAAATTTATTTCTTTCTATTTAGTTCAAAATATTTTATAATTAAAACCTTTGCTATTTTTGAAATTATATGAAAGTAGTGGATCCTTGGAGTCTAGCACTCCTTGGGTCCTTAAGTGACCGCTCTCGAGGTGCACACCTTGAGTTGTGGTCGCTTCGTCTTTCATCCTTAAAAATACCCCTCAATATCGTTTAAACCTTTCAAAAAATCGCAAACCCTAATTCGAGCAATATGCTCACCTTAGCCTAACTCATCTACGTTATTAAATTCAAATTATTTCTCTAATTAAAATTACGAAAGAATCGAACTCTTGGAGTCATGCATTCCTTGAATTCGAGAATGATTACTATTGAGGCGTACGCCTTGTATAGTGCGTCATTCAAACTTTCGTTCCTAAAATACCTTATCTAATTATTTGGATAAATATTCACTATCCTACAAACATATTTCATAATTAATGGAATGAAAAAGATGTCGATAGGATCTAGCATTTCAACGATATCCCGATTACTTGGTTACGAGGCCGACGTCTCGCTTATCGAATATTCGTCATTCCTCCTAACATACAACTCGTCTAACCTCGTCTCTCACCCTCGTATGATCAAGTCTAAACCCTAGTATGTTTCTAAACCGTACGTCAAATTCAAATTATTTTATTAACTAAATTACGAAAGAACTAAGTTCTTGGAGTCTCGCACTCCTTGAATTCTGGAGTAACTACTCTTGGGGCGTACGCTTTAGGTTGTGAGTTGCTCGACCTTTCGTTTTTAAAACACGCGCCCTAACTATTTGGACAAATACCACCATTGTCCATTCAAACACAATTTCCTAATTAATTGAATGGAAAAGATGTCGTTGGGATCTAGCATTCCAATGATATCCCGACTAATTGATTGCGAGACCGACGTCTCGTTTATCAAATAGTCGTTCTCCATCAAAATTACCTAACCAAACTCCTCTTTCTCTCCCCCGTGCGATTAGAACGTTAAACCTATTTAAATATATTCTCTAAACCAAAACATCCAATACGATAAACCTAATCCCTCGCCCTTGCGCGATCCCTACAACTCAAACAACCCTTCTCAGAACATTGTTTAGTCCCTTCTTCCGCGCATAACAAACTAGTGCTTCAGCCTCCCCTAGCGAGCAGACAAGCCAACGTTTAGCAGTTAGAATGCGACTTAAACTCTCGTTCATTCCAAACACAACCCTTTTACCATAGTTAGCCGAACTACGGCTGCTCTGATTCTTCATTTTCTTCTGAATGTAAGATACGTAGGCACAAGATTGTGATGATCTTGGCGAGCACAATCCCCTCTTTTTCCCGTAGTCCCACGAACTACGAATGCTCTGATTTTCCACTTCTTACAAGTGAAGATACGTAGGCACAAGGGCCCCAATCCTTGGCGAGCACCCTATCCTATAACCATCCATTCCCCCCATAGGAGAAACCTTAGAAGAAAACAAACAAGCGTAGATAACTTTACTCTCGAATCGATCAAGAGGTTCCCGTTGAGTACAACGGACATGAGGGGTGCTAATACCTTCCCCTCATGTAATCGACTCCCGAACCTAGAATATTGGTTGCGATGACCATGTTCTTATTCCCTTAAAGGTTTTATCGATATTTTCCTATTCCATCCTTGGAATGAATAAAGTTCGGTGGCGACTCTGTTTCGAACAGTATTTTCCGCGTCCATCGCGAGGATCGTATTTTTCGAGGTACGACAGATGGCGACTCTGCTGGGGACTCCGCATTGCCCTATGCAAGAGAGAGTCAAGCCTAACTTGACTCGATTTGAGAGTGTTGACTTTTTCTTAATCGGTTTCTGTGTGCTTATTGTTTTTCTTTGTGCTTATATTCTCCTGTTTGTTTGTTACTTTTTTCTTGCTATTATGTGTAATATATTACATTTGCTTGTTGGATTCTGGGAAAGTATCACAAGTAAAGCTCTACACCCGAGCTTTGGAAAAAGAAGAGAGAAAACATAGTTTAGAATCGGTAGTCGAGTAATGTTAGTCCCCAAGGATTCACTCCTTGTGGGCCTAGCATGAAAGCTCCTCCAGAATAGACCTTTTCGTAGATCTTATCGTAACGCAGCTAGCCTGTTGCACGATTTGGTTCATGAAGGGTCCATGACTCTGGGAACCGCTCTTAGAACCAGTTTCTAAATTGGTAGTCGTGTAGTGTTGGTCCCCGAGGACTCGCTTCTCGTGAGCCTGACATGAAGACTCCTCTCGAGAGAGATCTTTTGGTATTACCGTCATAATGCAGCTCGCCTATTGCATGACGGTGGTATCATTGGTATCTATGACCTTGAGAACCCCGTCCGTCCACGTAGAAACTATCCCGTGAGTGGGTCATTTTGGGTAAAAGAATTTAAGACTATCTTTATACATGTTAGGAGGGTGGGAGATACTTGTGATAGCCTGGATCCCGCACTGTTGCATTCATAAACATTTACATATGCATCATAACTTGGACTAGTTTTTATTTTCAGGGAAGCATTTATATTGACAAGTTGAAATACATTCACAAAATGGCCGCAAGTTCAGAAAAGAGAAAGACTATTCAGCTTAAGGCACTCAAACCTGATGTTAGTGTGGTCATGAACTGTTTGAAAGAAATGCCTACCATCTTCAAGAAGACTCTGATAGGAAGGTTTGGCCAGGTGACCGATTTGCTGATGATTGAAGTACAAGTCCCTGCTATTACGGCTTTGGCACAATTTTATGATCCGCAAATGAGAAGCTTCCTATTTCAAGATTTCTACTTGACACCTGCTATTGAAGAGTTTGAGGGGTTCCTAGGTTTCCCGGTCAAGGGTAGGGCACCTTATACTATGATAGGGCAGGCTCCGGAAGTGGAAGAATTGGTCGATGCTCTTAAAATATCGATTTCAATAGCCAAAGCTGGTTGGAAGAAAAGAGAAGATTTCTTTGGCTTTAGAAGCATTGTACTAGAGAAAGAAGCAATTAAGATGTTAAAGAACAAATAATGGGATGCTTTGGTGAATGTATTGGCTCTCCTCATCTATGGGCTATTATTGTTTCCCACTTTCGAAGATTTTGTTGATTCTGCAGCTGTCAGCATATTTTGGACTGTTTGGAAGAAGGAGCAAAGCCCGGTACACCCTCTCTTGGCTGATATTTTCTACACTTTACACCTTCGCCATGAAAGAAAAGGTTCAGTGTTGACATTTTGTCTCCCTATCCTCTACAAATGGCTCACTTCTCACATACTCAAACGTCACGCCGCCATCCCTACTTTAAACAGTGGGGAATGGGCTCAATTTCTAGCATCTATTTCTGAAAAGAACATCACCTGGTACCCGAACAAGTTGGAAGTAAGTGAAATCATCATGAGCTGTGGTAGTTTTTGCAACGTACCGTTGATCGGATCAAAAGGTTGTATAAGCTATAACCCTATACTAGCCATACGACAATTTGAGTACCCAATGTTAGGGAAGCCTGAAGACAAAGAATTAGAAGAAATGATCCTCCATGAGAGAGGTGCCAAAGATCCCTCACTTCTCTGTCAGATTGTACGATCTTGGCAGAAAGTTCATACTAAAGGATCAGATTTGAGAAGAAGGGATGGCGTGACCAGGATGCCTTTTCGACAATGGGTTCTAGAGAGGGTCAAAATAGTTAAGCTCCCCTTTTCTATTGAGGCACCTCCTAAACCCATCATTCCGCAACCGGTACCTGTATCAGTCGAAGAAGTGGAAGAGATGAGAGTCAAGATAACCCAGCTAGGGAAAGAAAACGAAGATTTACAAATCAAGCTTCAAAATGTGACTAATGAAAAGAATCACATGAGGTATGAGATCGAGAGGAAGGATAAGCGAATTGAAGAGATGGGAAGCAAGATTAATGAAGAAAAGGGTAAAAGGAAAATGACCAAAGTATGTATTAACCAGGCTGACAGTTGCTTAGAATCCCTCAAAGAGCAACTGGACCACGCTCATAGAAAATGGCGAGAGAATGAACAGTGGTATCTTCTAGCCACTAAACAGAATAAGGAGATCAGGGAAACATTAGGAGCTGAAATGAAGACACTTGGTGCGGCGCTACATCAATCAAGAGCTGACGAAGATAGAGAACGTCAACTCAAGGAAGAAGCCCTAAACTCATCTTGGGTTAAGCCAGAAGATTGGTGTAAGATGTGTATTGACCTGGATGAGCTCAAAAAGTTTGTTAAGTATCAAGAGAATCAGATAGGAGCTATTAAGGAAGACCAAGCAATTTGGTCTGCTGCAAGAGACCAGTTAGCTCATGATGTTCCATCATATGAGCAATCCATTCACATCATGAAGGATAACCGAGATGCATACCGCAACAAGCTAAATGGGTTGGTGGAATTTTGTAACTGGTTGGCCCAAGATCTGATATGGAAACATCGTGATGCTATGGAAGCCATAGATGATTCTACCGCTCCGGCTATTTATGAGTTCATATATGTGTGCAAAGAAATGCTGGCAAGATTCAAGGAGGAGCTCAAGGAGCGTGAAGCAAAAAGAAATGAAGCTTGAAGTTTTCTTTTTTTTTTTATTATTTTGCGCGAATTTTATATATTCCTGGATGGATTGTACTTTGTTTATGTTGGAACAGTTTAAATGAATGAGGAGTAGTCTTTTTTGATTTATTTGTTCTTGTGTTGTTTGAATGATTAATAAATAACCGTTGGTATAAATGCTTCCTGTTGCGGTGGAAATAGGATAACAAACTATTAATTAGTTTGAATCGCAATTCAATTCACAACCGTTCTTTGATTTATCCGAAGGAAAAGGTCAAAAGAGGGAAAACCTATTTTGCATCGTAAACACAATGCGGGGAAAGATCTAGGGTTCGGGGGTTGGTTAAATTTAGGGAAGGTATTAGCACCCTAAACTTCTGTAGTACTCTACAGGAACCTTTTGTTCAGATGTTTACTATTTTTGCTTTATTTATTTGCTTAAGGTATATGTACAAGGGATTACAAGTGAGAAAAGAGACCTAAGGGGTTAATTCTAAGTTTACTCGGCAAGACATCGCATCTTGTGCCTACGTATCCTTACGGGAGTGGAATCAGAGTAGTCGTAGTTCCCCTCAAAAGGGAGGTTAGAAACGTCTTGACTGTGGTCAAGGTCTCAAGGGGAATAAACGCATCTTAAGGACACGCTTACGTGGAGTGTAGAAACTCCAAATCTCTACGTTGAATTGTTAAGTTGAAATTAGGGTTAAATTAGGTTAGGGATTCCGCGGCGAGAAACCCTAAAATGAGCGCGGCGGCTCTTTGACCTAATGCTAGGGGTAAAATTGTAATCTTGCCTGCGGCGAGGCATTTGTGAAAATTTAGGGTTGAAAAGGTGTAAGGGTTGAAGGTGAGGACTATTGACACGGCGGTCAAACGGCTAGACCTAATTCCTTCGGAGGAGTGAGATTATTGGTAAAGACGCGATAAACATACAATGGCAGAACATAAAGTGCGGAAAGATAAATGCGACAATTGTCTCGCAAAATTACATCCCATAAGCAGTTACAAATATGATAATTGAATATTTAAACTGAAAATAAAATCAATTGAACTTAGTCAGCTGCAAAAAACCAAAACAAACCGAGACTGTTATTATACGGGGTTAGACAAAAAATTAGACGGGAATGTTAGGAATTTAAGTAGAAAATTATAATTAACGAAACAAGAAAAAAAGTTAGAAATTTGGATCTTAAATATGAGGATGTTAGCGAAAAATTAATAAACAATGAAAATTAATATGCAAAGAAGATGATGATAATATACAAGTGATAATGGAATATGAAATAGCAACGATGATGTCAGATTATGTACAAATATAAAAATAAATACAAAAATAAATAAATAAATATTAGTGAACAGGTTCATGGATAATCAAGAATACGGTTAGGAATGAAGGATGAAAATTGGAGTTGACAATAATTAGAAGTTAAGTGATGAACGTTTTGAGACGATGAGAATTTAGGTAATAAGAAAAGAGTTAGAATGGAATTAGGTTTTTTTTGTGAGATTTGGAAAAGTTAGAGTTTTTAATGTGATTAAGAAAAAGAAAATAGATTAAAAGTTAGAATTAAAAGTTAGCAAAAAAATTAGAACTTCGAAATTTGGTTTTTAAAAAAAAAGGTTAGAAAATAAAAATAAAAGTTTGAAAATAAAAGAGAAAAGGTTAGAATTTTAATAAAAAAAGAGTTAGAATGTTAGAATTTTAATTAAGAAAAAATGGTAGAAATTTTGAAAAAAAGATATAAAAAGATTAGAAAAAAAAAAGAAGAGTTAGTTACTTTTGATGAAGACTGTAAGAGTTTTTGATGCTTGTCGATCCCCCCGTTTTGTTGCTTCTGAGGGTCCTTTTATACTTGATTTTTAAATCTTTTTCAATCTCAGATTTGATTTGAATATCTCAATCTTTTTCAATCTCTGATTTGATTTGAATGAATTTTTATGATGATTTCAGATTTGATTCAATGATGGTGATGTTGATATTTAGATCTGATTTTCTTATGATGATGATATGATCTGATTGATTTGATTTTGCTCCATCTGGAATTCATTGGGATTGGATTTGATTAAAAAAGTGTTGGATTTAAATTTAAAAAGTTAGCAAAGAAAATAAGAGTTTCAAGTTAAATAAAAATTAGAGTTTTAAGTTTTAAAAAAATGAGTTAGAATTTTAAAATAAAAAAATATATTTGAATGTTGATTTTAAAAAATGTTAGAATTTAATTTTAAAAGGAATTTAGAATTTTAATTTGAAAAAGGATGGTGTCAAAAAAGATTTAGATTTAATTTTAAAAAAAGGATAGATTTAATTTATAAAAAAAGGTTAGTTTTAATTTTTAAAATAGTTAGAAAAAAAGATTTAATTTTAAAAAGAAGTTAGAGAAAAAAAAGATTTAATTTTATAAAAGTTAGAAAAAAAGATTTAATTTTTTTTTAAAAAGTTAGAAAAAAAGATTTAACTTTATAAAAGTTAGAAAAAAAAAAGATTTAGTTTTAAAAAAAGTTAGAAAAAAATATTTAACTTTAAAAAAGTTAGAAAAAAAAGATTTAATTTTTAAAAAAAGTTAGAAAAAAAGATTTAACTTTATAAAAGTTAGAAAAAGGATTTAGTTTTAAAAAGAAGTTAGAAAAAAATATTTAACTTTAAAAAAGTTAGAAAAAAAAGATTTAGCTTTAAAAAAAAGTTAGAAAAAAAGATTTAGCTTTAAAAAAGTTAGATTTTTATTTTAAAAAAAGTATTAGAATTTGATTAAAAAAATGTGTTAGAAATTAATTTAAAAAAGGTTATAAAAAAATTTACTCTTAAAGAAAAGAAAAAAAAAGTTAAATTTTAATCTAAATCCTAAAAGTTAGTAAGAAGAGTTTAAAATGATTTAAATAAATAAACTAAATAGAAAAAAAAAAGAAAAAAAGTTAATAAAAAACGTTAGTAAAGTTATAAAAAAAATTTAATTAAATTATTATTAGTTAAAAAAAACAAGATCTAAAAAAAAGGTTAATTTATTAAATAAGAATTTAAAATAAAATAAAAAAAATAAAATAAAATAAAAAAGAAAGGGTAAAATTTGGGGTATTACAGTTGCCCCTATTTAAATAGCTACACCGGACGATTTGAGTGGCGGAGACTCGAGGAATCATGGTGGAGGGATTTAAATATAGATAACCGAAAATTTTACCCTTATATGTGGCGATATGCAATGCTATGGACCAAGACAAAAGCAGACTAATGCAGACGATGCCATGAATATGATATGATGCGTATGCTGGGATGATGAGTGAGAAAATGCTGACGAATACGACGACACAGGGACAGACGCTACGAGAAGAACACACTGGGAAAAACGACGCGCTGGGACGACAGCACAACACTGGGGAATTCCAAAAAAGATGGTCAACTGGTGCGAACACGACCAATTGTCTTTTTAGAAAAGGAACGAGATTCTCAAATGGAGATGGTACCTATGAGACGGCCTCCACTGGGGAATCTAAAAGTAAAACTGGATCATGTACGACTGCAAGATCGATTACAGAATGCTGGAGCATTGAGCAAAGAATAACATCCAAGCTTCTGTAAACTATCTCTCGTGACAGGATCAAACGGACTTTTCGGGAATCCGTAGCAAATATACAGGGTGAAAAGAACCGGCTGTATGCCAAAATAAATGGACTTTGAGAATAAGATCCTTAAATGGAGATGGCACCTATGAGATGACCTCCACTTGGGAATGTCTAATAATAACTGGATCTACACGGTTGCAAGATCGATTACATAACACTGGAGCATTGAGCAAAGAATAACATCCAAGCTTCTATAAACTATCCTTCGTGATGGGATCGAACGGACTTTTCAGAAATCCGTATCAAATATACAGGGTAAGGACCGGCTGTATGCCAAAATAAATGGACTTTAATGGGAAGTGCCCTGATAAGCTTCTCGCGGGAGAACTGTCACTTGGAAGGGACTTATGTGCCAAAATGGATAAGCACTCAAATAAAGAGGCTGCTGCTTATCTGATAAATAAATCTTCTCGCATTTAAGGTCGGCGCCTGGAATACGATTCTGATTCTCTCTTACTGAAGGATAAATAAACTTCTTCATGTTTCAAGATCGTGCTCTCCTGAACATGAAAAGGGTAAACTGAACTTCCTCATACTTCAGAATCGTGCTCTCCTGAATATGATTCGGCTCTTTCGGGTAAATGAAATTCTTCATACTTCAGAATCGTGCTCTCCTGAATATGAAAAGGGTGAACTGAACTTCCTCATACTTCAGAATCGTGCTCTCCTGAATATGATTCGGCTCTTTCTTGTAAATGAAATTCTTCATACTTCAGAATCGTGCTCTCCTGAATATTATTCGGCTCTTTCATACTTCAGAATCGTGCTCTCCTGAATATGAAAAGGGCTAACTGAACTTCCTCATACTTCAGAATCGTGCTCTCCTGAATATGATTCGGCTCTTTCTTGTAAATGAAATTCTTCATACTTCAGAATCGTGCTCTCCTGAATATGAAAAGGGCTAACTGAACTTCCTCATACTTCAGAATCGTGCTCTCCTGAATATGATTCGGCTCTTTCTTGTAAATGAAATTCTTCATACTTCAGAATCGTGCTCTCCTGAATATGAAAAGGGCTAATTGAACTTCCTCATACTTCAGAATCGTGCTCTCCTGAATATGATTCCGCTCAAACCTCCCCGTACTTCAAGATCGTGCTCTCCTGAATACGACTTGGTTCAAACCTCCCCATACTTCAAGACGACAGGAAAAATGGAAGCCCAACTGCTCCATGGAGATGGCCATTTGCTGCGAGTCATAACGAAGATAGGATCGGCTTCTTAGGTGTGAAATGTTGCATACCGAATGTTGTAAGATGTAAAGTGTTGTACCGATGGATTTTCCAGGCGTGAACTGGCGTGTATTTGTAAAGGATTGTGGTTGATTTTCTCGAAAGATAGTGCAAAATAAATGCACATCCGGGTACAGTGATAAACTTCTCGGGCGAAAACAGTCGCGTATCTGTCATGGTATGGTGAAAACCTTTAGATGGTGCAAAATAAATGCACGTCCGGTTGGGATTTGACGACCGACAAGACTGAGATTCAATCTAGGATCGAGCTAGAAAGAAGACTGGTAATCAAGACTCCATCGAGGGAATGATCTCGGAGGGTAAATATCTTATCCTGGTGAGGAAAGATAGCTGAAGTAACCGTCATCCACGAGGGTCGAGCTCTGTGGGGAAACTGGAAACAAGTAAGTATTTTATGCTTATGGCTGACAATCTATTTGGAGAGAATGGGCAAACCCCAGTTACTCGGCGGTAACGACCAATGATGGGGACACGGTGAACCTGTGCATGTTATCGTGTATGTTAATGAATATGTTGATATGAATGTATGTTAATGTCTATGTAGTTAAATATGCAAGATGTTATGAAATGAGTATGTAATGAGTATGTAATGAGTATGTAATGAGTATGTAATGAATATGTAATGAATATGTAATGAACATGTAATGAATATGAATATGTAATGAAATGGGCATGTGATGCTTATGCCCCTGCGTAGGCCGACGAAACAGACTAGAGACAGGACGAGAGACGAAATAAACATCTCGACGGAGATACCCTGCGTTCTCTGCAACCAATACGTCAATCATGGGTGGGAAGGATCAATGGTGGAACCAAATCTGGTTTTAAAGTTCTGAATTCTCTGGGGAGAAGGTAATCTGCTTGGGTGCAAAGTATCATGTCTTCACATGGGGAGACGAAAACCTGAGGGACACTTTCGAGTTACCCCCAGAAATAGTTGTCGGCTTATAGTCTCTCTGGGGACTGTCACTGGGAGCATGTCGGTGAAATCTTTGATGTCTTAGGGACCACCGGCTCCATCCAAAGTATTGTCGGCTTAAAGTCTCGCTGGGGACTATGATGAGGCAATAGTTTAAGAGCCTGTTGCAACACTGAGATTTATTGGGGAATGAAGGCCGCTGCGAGTAAAATCCATCGGGTGCATGAAAAAAATTGTGAAGCCACATAGTTTTGATCTTGAAGGACCTTATAGTAGTCGCCATTTGTTTCTTCCAAAACATGGTGCCCCAGAATACTTGTGTTGTGAGGTATGGTCATCTCAAGAGGATTTTATAGAGAAACATGGAGTCTGGTTGCCCCACTGTTTTCAAACTCTTTGAGAGATGCGTCAGGTCTCGACGTAACTGGCACAAATTAATCGTGTTACGACGAAATTTTTGAGAAATAGCTCTTAAGAACTTCAGACTCATGTTGCTAAGCGAATTGGGAAACCGCCTGCCCCTGTTTAGCAGGATCTTCAAGTTCCATGGGTTATGTCCATATATACATCTCTAAGATATCAAGCAAAGTCGTCATGCCTGAAATGCCTATCCTGAGCTTGTCAATGCACACATATATTTGTCTTGAATTTTTGTTTTGAAAAAGATATCGCAATAACTTGTGACCGAAATCACTAGTCAGGACATAAGTTTTAATTATAATGCCAACATGAATTTTCTTCTGAGCATAGCTCGTAGGAGTCAGGAAAACGTGATCTTGTCGAGTATGCTTTCAACCGAAGTCCTACTTCAATTAGGTCTTTTAAAGGTTGTATCGTGGCTCGGTTCACGGTTTGAGAAACAAAAGATAAAGGCTCAAAGTTATATTTGTACCCCCCCATTCTTCGTGATGTTCTCCAATCCTAATTCAGTTAACCGGATACGAACGCTCATATCTCAAGCGGATTTGCTATGGTCGAGAACTTATCAAGGCTTTGGACATGGCAGTCACTCACCTATTTCTTTTGGCAATTGGTCACACGACCTTGTTCTTTATAGGGGTTCTAAAAACTACTGGTTTGTTTTTCTTATTCCCTAACTTTTGCCTGGACAGCGTCTATTGATTTGACTTTGGAGTCCAGCGGGATGCCCCAGTTTTGCCTAAGTCTCCTTCATAGGTTTTGACTTAGCAGGCTCTTATTTTTTGAATATTCTTTTATGCACGAGTCGTGTAAACTTTTTGAACGGCTCGTGACTGCCCCACTCCTTAGGTACCCGAGGGATAGTCATTGTATTGGACTTCTTAAGATGCTAAGGATAAATTCTCGAAGGTTTGCTCTTCCTTTTTGAGGATCTAAGCGCTCGATCGGTTTAACTGAAACCTACCCTGCCCCAGGTTAGGATGAAGGTTCTTAAAAGAAAGAAAAACTCCTACTTCAAGGTTCAAAGGGTTGACTAGGGATTAACATCCTTATATCTCCAGTGTTTGAGATTTGAAACAATGCCTTACATCATCAGCGGGTTTCAATCGAAAGCATACGACAAGAAATCTGACGTTTTGGGTTCGTCATCCTCCCCCCAATTCTCCATCAGAACAAGAGATCGGGTAAAGTTGGCATTATAATTTATGAAAACGTTTTTGAATGAGTGAAGCGAATGGATTTATTCAAGACAAACATATGCGTTGCATTAATTAATCAAAGATAAACAAGTTCGTGCATGCTAAATATGCTTAATCAAAGAGAAATGCATATAAATAAACAAATGAACTGTCGGAAAAATCCTTCTAAATGTTTATGAAATCTTGCATTCAAGAGTAACAGTTTCCTTTGGCGGAGCCTCAATGGAAAGGACGTCTGGTTCATGATCACTGTGAGTCGTCATGGCTTGCCCCAGTTACGCTGGTCACATCTTCAACAGTTTTCAGTCGTTGCTTCAAAATAACTTTCCCAGATTCTTTGTTGATCCCGGTCATATCATCTTGAGGGTTACTGAAATGAAGCGAGCTAGGACTTTGAATAATTACTGGATTCGGCTGATTTGCCACAGGAGTAGCATGCTTTGCAGAATTCGAACTCGACAAGTGAGGGACCCCGAGAGGAGTCTCGATCTTCAGCTGAGCATCGCTAAAAGATAACTTCTTCGTTTCTAGAAAATTTCTGACAACTTTCTTAAGAGCATAGCAATTCTCTAGATCATGACCGGGCGCACCCTCATGAAATAAACAATGAGCGGCAGCGTTGTAACTTGCAGGTAACGGATTAGACGGAGGACCCAAAGCACGGGTGGTAATCAGACCTTGTTGTACCAAGTGGGGGTATAACTCAGTGAAAGTTATCGGAATTGGAGGACAAGGCTTATACTGCCTCTTACGGGGATAAGGAACCTGATCCTGTGATTGTTGGTGAACAGGAGCGTTGGGCACTCGTTGACTGTTGACAGGAACTTGCACGGGCGGATGACCGAAAGGTTGTTGATGAATCGGTGCTTGATATACCGGAGCTGACGGCACAGGATGGTATGTAGGAAACTTTTGATCGTAAGAAGGTGCAACAGTAGCTACATAGGGTCGTTGAACATATGGAGACGGATAGCCTTGAACATAACTCTGCTGATGTTGCCAAGGTGGAGGAGTAGCTGTTTTGCGGTTCCTCGAACGTGCAGGTCCTTTACCATGGTCGGAGTTAGGAGTTTTGCACTTTGGAGGGGTAGCTCGTTGAACTGGTTGAGCACTAGGAGGCACCAAACCGGATTGAAGACCGTGAGGAGGTACATTCTCGACAGTAACAACTGGTTGCGGTTCCATAACGGTATTAGTAGTCTCAGAAACAACAGTAGACTGAGCATCCACCTTCATACTAAGAGCTCGTAACATCTCCAAAATCTGCCCTACACTTCCTCGAAGATCTTCGAATTCATGGCTGACACGGTTGATCTCTTGGTTTTGATCTTCCATTCTTTTGAAGGGTCGTATTGATGCAGAGAACTCAGGGTGACAAAACTGGAGGGTGAGAGAACCGAGTATGAGAAATCGGGAGACACATGCAATGCAAAAGTATGATGCTAAAATGTGAATGCAAATGAAGATTTCATGGAATTAAAACATTTACGAATGTCGTGGGGTACCAAGGAAATCTTTTTCTTGTTTCTTTCATTTTATTTTTTTATTTATGGTATCCCGCGATATCCATAAATGATGTTTGAACTCCATGAAATACAATGCAATGAGATGCTTTATGGATGCAATGCATGAAAACACACAAAGTCCTAGGTTAAAGGAACGTGAGCGGAGTCAAGGTCTACCCATCCCAAAAGGAGTGTACTATAGGTTAGTTGTACCTGCCGAACAAGGTTCTACAAAGTGCCCAAAGTCATCAACCCATCTTTCGGATATTATCAACCTTCCGACTGACTCGGGGGTGAATAATATTCTCAAGAGAACCTCTTTTGAGTGTAGTATCGCGTAGCAGCCGTTGTAGGATTACTCCCACATAGCTCCCGCACTACGTCCTAAATAAGGCCAAGGTGGTGTTAAGGTACTATGGTCCTCAATATCACAGACTCCCATCGACCATGGAAAAAGTTTTCGCGATTACTCGTTCAACCGAACCATTTTCGAAAGGGTCTCAACTGAGCGGTGATTTTCGAATCAGCTTGGTCGGGATTCACTCCCTATAAGCCTCATTGAATATATCCCCATCCTATAATAATGTCACTAGTCCGGGCGTAGGACTTATCTCACAGCACAAGGAACAGTCCCACCCTCAAAGCACAAATATATACATGTAAATGAATAGTAAAACAGATAGTAATAAATATGAACAAGTTAGGGATAACCCTCAAAAGTTTAGAAAGTCCCCAGTGAAGTCGCCATTTTCTGTTGCGGTGGAAATAGGATAACAAACTATTAATTAGTTTGAATCGCAATTCAATTCACAACCGCTCTTTGATTTATCCGAAGGAAAAGGTCAAAAGAGGGAAAACCTATTTTGCATCGTAAACACAATGCGGGGAAAGATCTAGGGTTCGGGGGTTGGTTAAATTTAGGGAAGGTATTAGCACCCTAAACTTCTGTAGTACTCTACAGGAACCTTTTGTTCAGATGTTTACTATTTTTGCTTTATTTATTTGCTTAAGGTATATGTACAAGGGATTACAAGTGAGAAAAGAGACCTAAGGGGTTAATTCTAAGTTTACTCGGCAAGACATCGCATCTTGTGCCTACGTATCCTTACGGGAGTGGAATCAGAGTAGTCGTAGTTCCCCTCAAAAGGGAGGTTAGAAACGTCTTGACTGTGGTCAAGGTCTCAAGGGGAATAAACGCATCTTAAGGACACGCTTACGTGGAGTGTAGAAACTCCAAATCTCTACGTTGAATTGTTAAGTTGAAATTAGGGTTAAATTAGGTTAGGGATTCCGCGGCGAGAAACCCTAAAATGAGCGCGGCGGCTCTTTGACCTAATGCTAGGGGTAAAATTGTAATCTTGCCTGCGGCGAGGCATTTGTGAAAATTTAGGGTTGAAAAGGTGTAAGGGTTGAAGGTGAGGACTATTGACACGGCGGTCAAACGGCTAGACCTAATTCCTTCGGAGGAGTGAGATTATTGGTAAAGACGCGATAAACATACAATGGCAGAACATAAAGTGCGGAAAGATAAATGCGACAATTGTCTCGCAAAATTACATCCCATAAGCAGTTACAAATATGATAATTGAATATTTAAACTGAAAATAAAATCAATTGAACTTAGTCAGCTGCAAAAAACCAAAACAAACCGAGACTGTTATTATACGGGGTTAGACAAAAAATTAGACGGGAATGTTAGGAATTTAAGTAGAAAATTATAATTAACGAAACAAGAAAAAAAGTTAGAAATTTGGATCTTAAATATGAGGATGTTAGCGAAAAATTAATAAACAATGAAAATTAATATGCAAAGAAGATGATGATAATATACAAGTGATAATGGAATATGAAATAGCAACGATGATGTCAGATTATGTACAAATATAAAAATAAATACAAAAATAAATAAATAAATATTAGTGAACAGGTTCATGGATAATCAAGAATACGGTTAGGAATGAAGGATGAAAATTGGAGTTGACAATAATTAGAAGTTAAGTGATGAACGTTTTGAGACGATGAGAATTTAGGTAATAAGAAAAGAGTTAGAATGGAATTAGGTTTTTTTTGTGAGATTTGGAAAAGTTAGAGTTTTTAATGTGATTAAGAAAAAGAAAATAGATTAAAAGTTAGAATTAAAAGTTAGCAAAAAAATTAGAACTTCGAAATTTGGTTTTTAAAAAAAAAGGTTAGAAAATAAAAATAAAAGTTTGAAAATAAAAGAGAAAAGGTTAGAATTTTAATAAAAAAAGAGTTAGAATGTTAGAATTTTAATTAAGAAAAAATGGTAGAAATTTTGAAAAAAAGATATAAAAAGATTAGAAAAAAAAAGAAGAGTTAGTTACTTTTGATGAAGACTGTAAGAGTTTTTGATGCTTGTCGATCCCCCCGTTTTGTTGCTTCTGAGGGTCCTTTTATACTTGATTTTTAAATCTTTTTCAATCTCAGATTTGATTTGAATATCTCAATCTTTTTCAATCTCTGATTTGATTTGAATGAATTTTTATGATGATTTCAGATTTGATTCAATGATGGTGATGTTGATATTTAGATCTGATTTTCTTATGATGATGATATGATCTGATTGATTTGATTTTGCTCCATCTGGAATTCATTGGGATTGGATTTGATTAAAAAAGTGTTGGATTTAAATTTAAAAAGTTAGCAAAGAAAATAAGAGTTTCAAGTTAAATAAAAATTAGAGTTTTAAGTTTTAAAAAAATGAGTTAGAATTTTAAAATAAAAAAATATATTTGAATGTTGATTTTAAAAAATGTTAGAATTTAATTTTAAAAGGAATTTAGAATTTTAATTTGAAAAAGGATGGTGTCAAAAAAGATTTAGATTTAATTTTAAAAAAAGGATAGATTTAATTTATAAAAAAAGGTTAGATTTAATTTTTAAAATAGTTAGAAAAAAAGATTTAATTTTAAAAAGAAGTTAGAGAAAAAAAAGATTTAATTTTATAAAAGTTAGAAAAAAAGATTTAATTTTTTTTAAAAAGTTAGAAAAAAAGATTTAACTTTATAAAAGTTAGAAAAAAAAAAGATTTAGTTTTAAAAAAAGTTAGAAAAAAATATTTAACTTTAAAAAAGTTAGAAAAAAAAGATTTAATTTTTAAAAAAAGTTAGAAAAAAAGATTTAACTTTATAAAAGTTAGAAAAAGGATTTAATTTTAAAAAGAAGTTAGAAAAAAATATTTAACTTTAAAAAAGTTAGAAAAAAAAGATTTAGCTTTAAAAAAAAGTTAGAAAAAAAGATTTAGCTTTAAAAAAGTTAGATTTTTATTTTAAAAAAAGTATTAGAATTTGATTAAAAAAATGTGTTAGAAATTAATTTAAAAAAGGTTATAAAAAAATTTACTCTTAAAGAAAAGAAAAAAAAAGTTAAATTTTAATCTAAATCCTAAAAGTTAGTAAGAAGAGTTTAAAATGATTTAAATAAATAAACTAAATAGAAAAAAAAAAGAAAAAAAGTTAATAAAAAACGTTAATAAAGTTATAAAAAAAATTTAATTAAATTATTATTAGTTAAAAAAAACAAGATCTAAAAAAAAGGTTAATTTATTAAATAAGAATTTAAAATAAAATAAAAAAAAATAAAATAAAATAAAAAAGAAAGGGTAAAATTTGGGGTATTACACTTCCCAAAAAAATATATATAATAATAAAAAAATCATAGTCATAAGCATAAACATAAGCATTTTTGCATCTTCACCCGACAGTACAACTCATTGGACTTTTCCTTTCTGATAGAATTTGAAAGCTGACTATTCGACATCGCTACGAGACCAGGCGTAACTTTCAAATGACGCTTGAACAAATGGAAGAGACTCAGAACACTATGAGAGGTGACATCGACACTCTCAAGATGAAGATGGACCAGTTACTGGAGACAATGCTGACGCTGGCCCAAAAAGAAAACAATGATGAGACTTTTGCTAATGCCAAGAAGGTGGCTGACAATATAGGAACTTCTGGGGTTGTTAAGACTCCTCACGTGGATCTCGTCGACCGTTCCATGTCCTCGCGTCAAGGCTCTGAAGCAGACATGGATGAACAATATGATGCTTTTTACCAACCTACACCACCTCCTCCTCAACACATTATGGGGGCTACTAATGACTTTGCTGCAGATAGACTACGAACTGTTGAAGAGAAAATCAAGTCATTGGAAATCAAGAAGACTCCAGGGTTGGATGCTGTTGACATGTGCCTAGTACCAGGATTGGTGATACCGAAGAAATTCAAAGTCCCAGACTTTGAGAAGTACAAGGGGGTCAGCTGCCCCAAAACCCATCTGCGAGCGTACTGTCGCAAGATGGCAGCTCACATTGATAACGACTTGATTTTAATACATTACTTCCAAGATAGCCTCAGTGGGGCATCATTGGAATGGTATATGCAGTTAGAAAAAGGACAAATCAGTACGTGGAGGGATCTAGCAGATGCGTTTTCACAACATTATCAGTATAACACCGATTTGGCACCGAATTGCACGCAACTGCAAGACATGACTCAACGTAACAATGAGTCATTTAAAGAGTATGCCCAAAGGTGGAGGGAGTTGGCTGCCCGTGTTCAACCACCATTGCTAACTAAGGAGTTAACTGATATGTTTATGGGAACTCTACAACCTCAGTACTTGGATCGCATGCTTGGGTCCAGTTTCCCTAACTTTGCTGAAGTGGTGTCAGTAGGTGAAAGAATCGAGAGTACTTTGAAGAAGAACAAGGCTGCGATCCCGATGAGTGGAGGGAGGAAGCCTTTTGTGAAGAAAAGGGAAGATGAAACTAATGTCGTGATGAGAGGACGAGGAGATAGAGCTCCAGTGAACATCCAATATCCACAGGTAGCTGCAGTAGCCCATGCTCCTTATCAACAACCAGCTCAACAGCAGAATCAGCAGCAAAATTATCAGAGAGTTCCTCCACCGCAATATCAGAATGCCCCGGCTCAAAGACAACAAAGGCCGAGGCAGCCAAGAAGACAACTTGACCCACTGCCTATGTCATATGGGCAGATCTTTGCTCAGCTAAATCAGAGTGGACACTTAACGTTGCGAGATTTACGTCCAGCAACCTTTCCATACCCCCCTGGGTACGATGCGAATGCCCATTGCGAGTTTCATAAGGGAGCCCCTGGACACTCCATAGACAACTGCTATGCATTTCAAAACAGGGTGCAAGACTTGATAGAGTCCAAAGATCTCACTTTTACACCTAGAGGTGCCAACATTACGAAGGATCCGTCACATAAACATGGAGGTCCTTCTGTCAATGCTGTGGAAGAAAATAGTAGTTTAAGACTAATTACGAATGTTGAAGACGCCCGTACTCCGATGGCCGTTATCGGAGAACAACTGAAGAAAAGTGGGATGATTCCCCAAAAAGAAGTGGAGAATTTGACTGACGAAGTGGTGAAGAAACATTTACAAAGGTTCATAGAACATGGGATAATACAAATAGAACAAAGAGATTCGAACGTGTCTGCTATTGATATTCAGTATGATGAAACAAGTGCTTATCCGACAAGGAGACTTCGACCAGCACCAGTAGTCTTACAGTATGATCCTTCGGAAGCCTTTCAACAGAGGCCCGCCCGACCAGCACCCGTGATTATGCAATATGATGAAGATGATAGACAAAGAGCAGCGCGACCAGCTCCAGTGGTAATAGAGTATTCTTTCAATGAATCTGAGCCTAAAGTTTTTAAACAGAGGCCAGAAAGACTAGTGATTGAGTATGACGCTGCCAAATGCGATGCAGTTGTTGGGCCTAGTGGGATGACCCGTAGCGGTCATTTATTTGCCGCCAAACTAGTGGAAGTGCCAGCTAGAAGTAAAGAAAAAGCTACAGTTGAACTACCAAGAGTTGAGCCACCTGTTGAGGTGTCATCACCAAAAGCAGCAGTTACACCAAAGGAAGCTGAGGAGTTTTTAAAGATCATCAGAAAAAGTGATTACAAAGTGATTGATCAACTAAACCAGACTCCAGCCAGAATTTCCATGCTCTCGCTGTTACTTAGTTCAGAGGCCCACATGTTATCTTTAATGAAGGTGTTGAGCGCCGCGCATATTGCTAAAAATATCACCGTAGCCCAGTTCGATGATGTGATAGCTAGCGTGACAACCGGAAACTTTCTTGGGTTTAATGACGATGACCTGACTGCAGATAAGAGAAACCACAATAAAGCTCTCCATATTTCTATCAAGTGCCAAGACACATTGATATCCCGAGTCTTAGTGGATACAGGTTCTTCTTTGAATGTGCTTCCCAAGGTCACCCTGGAGAGAATGCCAGTAAAAGGAGTTAGCATGAAGCCAAGTGCTCTGGTAGTCAAAGCTTTTGATGGTTCTAGGCGTGCTGTGATTGGCGATGTGGCCCTGCCAATAAAGATCGGGCCAATTGTCTTCACTATTACTTTCCAAGTAATGGATATTTATCCAGGGTACAGCTGTCTATTAGGAAGACCTTGGATTCATTATGCAGGAGCTGTTACCTCCACCCTTCACCAGAAGCTAAAATTTGTCAGTAATGACAAGGTAGTTCAGATTGGAGGAGAGGAGGATATCTTGGTTAGCCACTTAACGTCCTTCAGGTACATTGAAGTTGAAGGGGAAATGGTGGAAACGCCTTTTCAGTCTTTCGAGATGGTGAACACATTAGCAGTGCAGCGAATTTCAGATAGTCAGAGTTCAAGATCAGCAATGGCCTCCTATGAAGAGGCTAAAATGGTTGTAGATGAAGGGAACGCCCAAGGCTGGGGCAAAATGGTGGAAGTGGCTGAAAAGTTCGACAAATTTGGGTTAGGATACCATCCTTCGTCCAATACAGCAATGGTTGCACGTGACAGGAAGGAGAATCCTCCTGTAGCAGAAATTTTCAAGAGCGCCGGGCATATCTTCGATCATACCTCTGCCATGGTAATTGAAGATGAGGCTGATGACAAAGAAGTCTTCGCAAGCTGGACCCGACAGGCTGAACCTGGTGAAGAATTGAAGAACTGGAAGACCATCGAAATACCCCAATTCTTCCCTCTTCAAAGTAAAGTTTTAATTAATTTTCAAAACCCTACGCTCTGCCCAAGGCGTAGTGGAGCTTTGTATCGGGCCTCCTGATGTTTCGAAACATGTTTAACGTGAATAAATTTTGATTTGCATTCAATTCTTTTGCTAATTTTCTTTTCTACTTTTTCATAATTAATGGCATTTCTTTCACGCACTCACTTTCCTAAATAAGCTGCATAAATCATAAACATGCAGAGACACTACCGAGGTCCTTGATATCGACACTGCTATAGGCCTTTATGATTTTGATTGTCCAATATACCGAGCGGATGAGGAAGACGAGGATGAGCTCCCCAACGAATTGGCTAGGTTGCTGCAGCAAGAAGAGAAGGTCATTATGCCGCATAAAGAGGATGTCGAGATTATCAACCTAGGTTCAGAAGAAAGTAAAAGGGATATAAGGGTTGACGCGTCTCTTCAGGATACTGTCAAGGTAAAGTTGGTAGGGCTCCTTCGAGAATATGCTGATGTGTTCGCATGGTCGTATCAAGACATGCCTGGTCTAGATACGAACATCGTTGTACACAAGTTGCCACTCAAAGACGAGTGTCATGCCGTCAAGCAGAAGTTAAGAAGAACCCGTCCTGACATGGCTCTAAAAATCCGTGATGAAGTCCGAAAGCAATTCGATGCAGGGTTTTTAGCAGTGGCCAAATATCTGCAATGGGTTGCAAATATCGTTCCCGTGCTGAAGAAGGATGGAAAGGTCCGTATGTGTGTGGATTATCGAGACTTAAACAGAGCAAGTCCTAAAGATGATTTTCCATTGCCTCATATTGATGTGTTGGTAGATAATACGACTCAGTTCTCCGTTTTTTCCTTCATGGATGGATTCTCTGGTTACAATCAAATTAAGATGGATCCAGATGACATGGAAAAGACCATGTTCATTACACCATGGGGCACATTCTGTTACAAGGTAATGCCATTTGGATTAAAGAACGTTGGGGCAACATACCAACGTGCAATGGTAACACTCTTTCATGATATGATTCACAAAGAGATCGAGGTGTACGTTGATGACATGATTGCTAAGTCCCAGACTGAAGAGGAGCATTTGGGTAATCTAGAAAAGTTGTTCGCCAGACTAAGGAAGTTCAAGTTGAGACTTAATCCCAACAAATGTACATTCGGGGTGCGGTCTGGAAAGTTGTTGGGCTTTATCGTAAGCCAAAAAGGGATTGAGGTGGATCCTAACAAAGTAAGGGCGATTCAGGACATGCCTGCACCAAAGACCGAAAAGGAGGTCCGTGGATTTCTAGGGAGGTTGAATTATATCGCGAGATTTATTTCACATCTCACAGCCACTTGCAAGCCAATTTTTAAATTACTCAGGAAAGATCAGCCGGTTGTGTGGAATGATGAATGCCAAGGGGCATTTGATGCAATCAAAGAATATTTGCAAGAACCACCGATCTTGATACCACCAGTTCCTGGAAGGCCGCTCATTATGTACTTAACTATGCTAGAAGAGTCCATGGGTTGCGTATTAGGACAACAAGATGATATGTGCAAGAAAGAGCATGCTATATACTATCTCAGCAAAAAGTTTAACGACTGTGAGACTAGATACTCTTTGCTTGATAAGACTTGTTGTGCACTTGCATGGGCTGCTAGACGACTCAGACAATATATGCTGACGCACACCATATACTTAATCTCCAAGATGGATCCAATCAAATACATCTTCGAGAAACCTGCTCTTACCGGTAGGATAGCCCGATGGCAAATGCTTCTATCTGAATACGACATCCAATACATCACTCAGAAAGCTATAAAGGGCAGTGTGTTAGCAGATCATTTGGCCCATCAGCCTGTGGAAGAGTACCAACCTTTGAGATTTGACTTTCCAGATGAGGATATCATGGTGGAAATAGATTACGAGGAGCCAGGGCCAGATGAAGGGCCGGAACCAGGAGAGCGATGGACTCTTATGTTCGATGGTGCGTCTAACTCTTATGGACATGGAATTGGGGCAGTGATTACATCTCCCAAAAATTTTCACTTGCCGTTTACGGCCTAACTCTGTTTCCCGTGCACTAACAATATAGCAGAGTACGAGGCATGTACACTAGGGCTAGAAGAGGCCATTAACTTGAGGATCAAAACTCTCGATGTGTTTGGAGATTCTGCGCTGGTAATTTACCAGATACGAGGCGATTGGGATACAAAGCATGAAAATCTAATTCCATACCGGGATTATGTGGCCAAATTGCTTCCCCGATTCGATGATATCACTTTTGCTCACGTACCTCGAGAAGAGAATCAAATGGCTGACGCTTTGGCAACTCTGGCATCCATGTACAAGTTGATATGGCCAAATCATAGACCATCTATTGATTTGTGACGCTTTGAAGAGCCCGCGCATTGTCTGACTGCTGATAAAGACGCAAATGAAAAGCTGTGGTTTTATGATATAAAGCGATATCTTGAAAAGCACGAATATCCTGAAGGAGCCCTGGGTATCGACAAAAGAACTCTGCGAAGATTGGCATCCAACTTCTTTCTCAACGGAAATGTATTGTACAAGCGTAACCATGACACTGTTTTGCTTAGATGTGTAGAGAAACGTGAAGCTGAACAAATTCTAAGGGACATTCATGAGGGCTGCTTTGGAACTCATGCGAATGGACACACCATGGCAAAGAAAATATTGAGGGCGGGCTATTATTGGCTTACCATGGAAGCAGATTGTTACCATCATGCCCGAACTTGTCACAAGTGCCAAATATACCCTAATAAGATTCATGTACCCACCACTCCATTGAACATCTTAACCTCACCATGGCCCTTCTCCATGTGGGGAATAGACATGATTGGGATGATTGAACCAAAAGCTTCAAACGGACATCACTTCATACTTGTGGCCATAGACTATTTCACCAAGTGGGTTGAAGCTGCTTCATACACCAACGTTACTAAGCAAGTAGTCGCTCGCTTCTTGAAGCACAACATTATATGCAGATATGGAGTGCCCAATCGCATCATCACTGACAATGGGTCAAATCTCAACAAAAAAATTATGGACGAGTTGTGCGCCAGTTTTAAAATAGAACACCATAACTCGACACCATATAGACCCAAAATGAATGGAGCCGTAGAATCAGCCAATAAAAATATCAAGAAAATCATCCAGAAGATGGTGGTCACATACAAAGATTGGCACGAGATGTTACCCTTTGCACTACACGGCTACCGTACTTCAGTACGAACTTCAACAGGGGCAACTCCCTACTCGTTGGTTTATGGCATGGAGGCAGTTCTCCCAATAGAGGTCGAAATCCCTTCTTTGAGGGTTTTAATGGAAGCTCAACTTGATGAAGCCGAATGGGTAAAAACGAGGTTTGAAGAACTTAATCTCATTGAGGAAAAGCGCTTGACAGCCATATGCCACGGCCAGCTTTACCAGAGAAGAATGAAGAGAGCCTTCGACAAAAGAGTGCATCCCAGGACATTCGCGCAAGGAGACTTAGTACTCAAGAGGATCATGGCTATGTATAATGAATCTAGGGGCAAATGGACGCCGAACTATGAAGGCCCATATGTGGTAACAAAAGCATTCTCTGGTGGTGCCCTAAAGCTCGCAACCATGGATGGGGAGGAGTTACCTTATCCACTGAATGCAGATTTGGTCAAACGATACTTTGCCTAAAAAAATGGAATAATAAAGCCGCTAAGTCGAAGACTCGAAAGGGCGACTTAGGCAAAATTGGCTGTCCCGGTGAACCGAAAACCTGAAAGGGCGGCTCAGGCAAAAAAGGGCGTCCCGGTGGATTGAAAACCCGAAAGGGCAATCCAGGCAAAAGTTAGGGGCAAAAAAATTCCAAGGCAAAGTATCCATTATGCATGATCATTTAACCCTAGTACATTATCAAGAGACATGATTGATCCGGTCATTTCTTCTACAAAGCAAGGTGTTGAAGACTTCCAAAGTTATAGGGACTAGAGCAGTGTCAAAACTCAAAGGGGCTCTAATTTTTGCCATTATGTTTTTTTTTTGCACTGTAATCACCTCATTAAGGGATTACATCTTTGTATATTTTCCCATTCAAGGGTCGAATCAATATAAAGAGAGATTTCTCAATTAAATTGTGCTCACTCTTTTACTTTATCTGATTGTTTGCAAATTAATTTTGATAATTTGTGTTCGAAACTTCAGCTAAAAAATAAAAATATAACTTTTTGACAAGGTATAGAACTTGTTTTGATGTTTGAAGATATTGGGGAAAATAGATGGTCTCCAAGAAAAATATCAACAGGTAGAGGCATTGAATTAGTCGTCAGCCACCTAAGCTTGCCATCATGAAAAGCTTTGCCTTTCCAAAGGGTTTATATGATGTGGTTCCCCCAGCATCAAGTTCAAGAACTAGACTGGGGCAATCAATTCCCCCGGTCGTCATGGAGTATCCAAATCTGGGATGTCGAGCAGTCTAATCCTCTCACCACCCCACAGAAAGCCCAATCTTTTATTGGCAACATCAAAAAGCCACTCCAATTGGCGCCTTAAATTCACCCTAAAAGTCCAGCCTTCATTGGCAACCACTAAAAGTCCACCCTCGTTGGCATCCTCAATAACCAAAGTCCAAACCATTTGGCGACTACCAAATTCAGCCCCTGGTGATGTCCCCGACAGGATTTTATCCCCAGCATACCTGGTCGCTGCATTATAAGCACGACATACAGCCTCATATCATAATCATATCAAGCATTAACATATCATTTGCATTCGCATCGTGCACTCCCTAGCAGTCGCACCTTAGTTGCATGTTTGGGCATCAAAAAACATTTCATTACATAGCAATGTAGCAGGATCCCGGATCAGTTCGCGAGCATCTTGGTCAGTCCTCCAGTGAAGTTGGCAGTATGACTCTGAAAAGAGTTAATACCCCACGAGTTCAGGGAATTCTACTCCCCAGCAAGTCATTCTTCAACCATGCAGTTGATGATGATAATCCTCAGCAACTATTACTCTGATGGCTCCCCAAGCAGAGGTCATCTTAGAGAGTTTGCTGAAGATTTCTCCCCTGCAGAGTTTGGACGATGTTGTGCCTCTAATAGGGATTTTAGCTCAGCTATTCCTCAACAAATTTTAATCGAGATATTCCTTTGGTATCATCGAAGAGCCTTAATGGATAAGGTACTGCTTCGACCACCCGAAGAATCTCAAGTTTTGTTCGAGATACTGCTTTGGTATCATCGAGGAGCCTTAATGGATAAGGGACTGCTTTGACCACCCGAAGAATCTCAAGTTTTGATCAGAGATACTGCTTTGGTATCATCGAAGAACCTTATTGGATAAGGAACTGCTTCGACCACCCGAAGAATCTCGAGTTTTGATCAGAGATACTGCTTTGGTATCATCGGAAAACCTTATGGGATAAGGGACTGCTTCGACCACCCGAAGAATCTCAAGTTTTGATTAGAGATACTGCTTTGGTATCATCGGAGAACCTTATGGGATAAGGGACTTCTTCGACCACCCGAAGAATCTCAAGTTTTGATCAGAGATACTGCTTTGGTATCATCGAAGAGCCTTAATGGATAAGGTACTGCTTCGACCACCCGAAGAATCTCAAGTTTTGATCAGAGTTACTGCTTTGGTATCATCGAGGAACCTTATGGGATAAGGGACTGCTTCGACCACCCGAAGAATCTCAAATTTTGTTCAGATATACCACTTTGGTATCATTGAGGAATCTTATTGGATAAGAGGCTGCTTCGACCACCCAAAGGGGCTCGTTTATACCACTTTGGTATCATCGAAGAACCTTATGGGATAAGGGACTGCTTCGACCACCCGAAGAATCTCAAGTTTTGATCAGAGATACTGCTTTGGTATCATCGAAGAGCCTTAATGGATAAGGTACTGCTTCGACCACCCGAAGAATCTCAAGTTTTGATCAGAGATACTGCTTTGGTATCATCGAGGAACCTTATGGGATAAGGGACTGCTTCGACCACCCGAAGAATCTCAAATTTTGTTCAGATATACCACTTTGGTATCACCGAGGAATCTTATTGGATAAGAGGCTGCTTCGACCACCCAAAGGGGCTCGTTTATACCACTTTGGTATCATCGAAGAACCTTATGGGATAAGGGACTGCTTCGACCACCCGAAGAATCTCAAGTTTTGATCAGAGATACTGCTTTGGTATCATCGGAGAACCTTATGGGATAAGGGACTGCTTCGACCACCCGAAGAATCTCAAGTTTTGATCAGAGATATTGCTTTGGTATCATCGAAGAGCCTTAATGGATAAGGTACTGCTTCGATCACCCGAAGAATCTCAAGTTTTGATCAGAGATACTGCTTTGGTATCATCGAGGAACCTTATGGGATAAGGGACTGCTTCGACCACCCGAAGAATCTCAAATTTTGTTCAGATATACCACTTTGGTATCACCGAGGAATCTTATTGGATAAGAGGCTGCTTCGACCACCCAGAGAAGGTCAGATTATCTAGTTCAGCTTTCGCATCTTGCTACCCCGTTCTAGTATATCTCATTGCAATTTACTTGCTTATCGGACAAATTTAGGGGTCTTTTTGTATCTAATTGACTTCCACCTTAAAATGAACGCCATACAACACTTCACTCACTCAGGTTTAAGGAAATTAGATAGGGGCATTTGTCATACCCCAAATTTGTCCTACTTCAGTATTTATTGAATGTTTTACTACTTCACGACTTCTGGTCATGATTTTCTAAGGCTTCATTTATAAAGACCATGTGTGTACACGTTATGGTTATAATCCCTAGCAATTCACGATGAAGAATGTGCCCCCAGCCCTTATATCCAAATTCATGTGTGTCCTCGTTCTCACGATCAGACATATATGATATGGACAATGACGTCAATTACATGATTGGGATCTACCTCGCAACATAACTGTTGGTTTTCAAGAAAATTAAACCCTATTTAGTTACAAAATTCTCTAAAGGTTGTTTAAACCTCACTACAAGTTGCTTGTACAAATTGCTTGCTGCGATATGCACTTAATTCAAGATACTTCACATGATTCTGCTAGACATGGCCGATTTTGCCTCAAGCGTGGTTCAATTGCAAGTGTCAAGTTATAGTTGGATTCTAAAATCAGTTTGTGACAAACTTAGATTTAGCTCGCAAGTCAAGCCATGTTTAGCACAATTGGTTCAAGATTTACGTTGATCATAATTAGAATTGTCTTTAGATTAGGTTTAACCTAGTCTAAGATTGGGCTATGTTCAAGTTTGTGCATTAAAATTCGAAAAATGGTCAAGAGACTTCAAGCAAATTCTAAACCATATGACATGAGCTATCTTAAAAAAATTAATTTAATGTCTTCAAGTTAATCTTCAACTATATTTCAATTTGTTTTAAAGTATACTTCAAATGGATACTAAAGGAATGAGGAACAGTGAATTCTTAGACCACGATGCAAGATGAATTCAAGTCTCATTAAATTCACACCAGATGATCAAAGACTTAGGACCGTGTTTGCACAAGCCACGAGTTAAAGGGTTACGTTAAATCATGGATCATTTGGAAATCCTTGGGAATACTAACAGCAGTTGAGACCACTTTGTGATAAGGTTTTGGAAAACATTCACAATTGGTAAATCAAAAATAAGTCATGTTCAGATAAGACATGATTGCATTCAGTGGCTATTTTACAAATTCAAGAGTGCACGTTACTGTTAATTTGGACGGTATTAGTACGAACTAAGCGATTACCACCATTATCCCAAAACCCACTCTAATCATGAACACAAAGCCCATGAGATACAAATTCAGAAGGACATAATATAATGTTTAAACCGCTGCTAAGGCTATGAGTTTCTTCAGAGTTTCTCCAAAAATCGACTTTGAACTTATCTTCCTCAATCGGGTATGCTCCTACTAGTGTATGTTGGAAATCTTGCTGATAGTGAGAATCTCGCATCAGACGAAGGAAAAGCGAGCATATGTGTTGCACCCTAAAATTTGACCAACCGATTCTCCTATCTGACTCATGGTTTAATTTCATATTCACAGCTCAGATGTATGATTTTTGTGCACAAGCAGGGGATATCAGAGTTTACAGCTTGATTGTTGTCTATCAGATATGGCAGATTCAGTCCAGATTACCAGGGTTTTATTTTCGGGAAATTTTGCGCTCCTCGGTGATTTTTCAGTGATTTTGAGAATATTCTGATGTCCGGGGATACCTGTTCGATTCGATTTGGTCTCGTGCGCTTTTACAGGGGTCATTTGCATTCATCTGCATTTTTTAGGATTTTAATAGGCTTTTGTGAATTTTTAACAGGCTTTATAGATTTTTCTGGAATTTAAATAGGGCTTTTGAATATTTTAATAGCTTAATTTTCTTTTTAGAATTTTATAGGATATTTTTAATAGATTTTAATCATTTGTAGTTTTTTTTATCATTTTTAGAATATTAGTGAATTTTCTTAGCATATTAAATAGAATGATAAAATTAGGATAAATAGGTTTAATTGTTTTTTAAATCATTTGTAGAATTTTTCTATAGATTTTAAATAGGTTTAATAGTTTTTGGATAATATAGAAAATAATATAGTTTTCTTTTATAGATTTTGATAGATATTAAATGATAATAGGATTTTAATAATTAGATATTAATTGTTTTTAGATTTGATTAGATTAATATAGAATTAATTGGACTTTAATTGACTTTTTAGAGTTTAATTAGGTTTAATTGACTTTTTAGAGTTTAATTAGGATTAATTGAATTTTTAGAGTTTAATTAGGTTTAATTGACTTTTTAGAGTTTAATTAGGTTTAATTGACTTTTTAGAGTTTTAATTAGGTTAATCATGTTTTAGATTTAATTAGATTGATTTAGTCAGTTAATTAGGTGTTAATATTTGAGTAGAGTTAATTGGGTTTAATTGTATTAATCCAGTTTTTTGTACAGTTTTTACTCATTTTCGAAATGGGCCCAGTGAGGCGTTTTTTTTGCAAAGGCCCAATTCACAATTGATTCAGAAGTCCAATTCAGCCCAGTTCGTTCCACCATTTTCCAGCAGGGTCCAGAAGTGTCTAGAAGCTTCCAACGTTTTTCAGTGTAATAAATAGAAGCTGACACGTGTTGGCCATGCAGGGTCCCACACGTTCACCCAGAATCATGCCACCACAGCCATTCTGATTCCCCAGACGCTCACACGTGGTCCCCACTATCTCTCCCTCCTTCCACGCGTCCAGTCCTCAGCTGCCACCTACCTCCACCGGTCAACCCTACCGGAGACTAGTCGTCGGCCATGCAAACCTCTCTGACCACCGTCTAACCGTCTCCGGCCGCCGCAACAACTCGCCGGAAACGGATTTTTACCCAGAATCCCCTAATTTTCCCCTTTCTTCTCTGATCGCCACCAAGAACCACCACTAGCTTCATCAGAACGTCCAAAATTTCCTCACGAAAATCATCATCGTCAACGTAACGCCCAGATCTTCGCCCATTTTCTCAGAGAACTTGCAAGAATCTTCATCGTTTTGCTTCTCTATCCAAGAACAACCAAGTTTTACGCCCAGATCTTCATCAATATTACAACCTTCACCCTCCACTTTTCCAGAAGTCGTCCTCAACCTGCATCACCTTCATCCCCTAATTCCCAGAAACCACCATTGAACTTCATACTCCATCAATCCATCCAAACCTTCAACAACCTCATACAAAGATTTCCAGAAATCGCCTTGAGCCTTCATACCATCATCGTCCTCAAGACTTTTTCCAGAAACAACTTCAACCAACATCAATTTTCATCAACTTCTCCAGAACAGTATCAAACCTTCAATCATCCTTCAAGCAAGATCTCCAGAAATCATCCTAAGGCGTTCATCCTTCTTAAGCAGATTTCCAGAAGCTTCAAGATTCGCTCATCCAGGTGCGTTGATTCTTCGATTCTTGTGTGCGTCTCGTTTTGATTGTTGCAGCGTAGGGATTTAATCTTGGATTGAACTGGATTTAAGTTGAATACAGTCTTGATTTGAGGTTCGTTTAGAGGTAGGTTAGGGTTCGATTTCAGGTTGTTGTGAGGGTTTGTTGGATGTTTGAGAGTTGCAGAGAGAGGTGAGGGAGAGGAGAAAGATGAGCAGAGCGGTGTATTAGGGTTAGAGGCGATGAACAGTGAGTGGCGTTTTGGGGAAGGAGGTTAGTTTTGTTGTCTGAGTAGTTAGGGCTTTCTGGTTAGAATATTGGGCTTAAGCCCAAGCGTTTTACTAACGCACCCCTCAATTGCTTCCCCACCCCCCTTCTGCGTGAGAGACAGAGTAACTGGAGTTGGGCCTTAGGCCCCAAATTGCTGTTAACACCCCCTGGGCGTAGCCCATTATGGAAATCAACTGAGAAAATTGCTAATGTGACACCCCCCCTGCATTTCAGTTCAGTTTTTTTTATTTGTTTTTGGTTAGTAAGCTTGGGCCCTGCGCCCAACTGCTGTTGGCACCCCCCAGGATGTGGGCCCATCCAGAATAGGCTTATATCCATTGCTGTTTAGACCCCCAGGTTATTTCTTTTTTTTTTTTTTTCTTTTATATTTTCATATTAGAAATTCATAATAAATTGTAAATAAATGCTTTTTCAATAATTCTTTTTTCAGCCATTTCATAAAAAATGTTAAGAAAATTAAATAAAAATAAAAAATGCCATTTTATTTTTATTTGCTATTTTGTGCATATTTTCCATTTTAATTGATGTTTTTTAATATTTTCAATGCATGCATATCATTGGAAAATTCATAAAAAATGGTAGAATTGGTCAAATAATTCCGTTCTTTTTTCTGTAGACTCGTGATTCAGTGTAGAGTTTTATAGTGCAAAAATATTAGCTCAATCATGCATTTTTATTTTAATTGCATTTTTTCACTGTTATTGATGTTGAATAAATTGGTCTGTGGATATGTCTGTGTTGCTGATTTTAATTCTTTCATCTGGTGTGGAATTTTGTTCCGATTTTTCAGTATGTTATCCTAGAGCCATGTAGGTCTCCCATTAGATTTTTGATAGATTTTCATAGGCTATTCTGATGTGATTTGTCTGAGCCTGAAGATAGGGGAAGTCTTGATGACTTCTGACTTTGAAGTTCAACTGTGGTTGAACTTCAGAGATAGTCTCCTGTGGTTTGTTGGCCTGTGGGTTCTTCTTGAAGGTGGGAGCTGACGGAGGTCCTGCTGGAGCTTGCAAGGATGCAGTAGATTGAGGCTTAGTCTAGGAGCTTGTTGTCTGTTTGTGAGGTTCGAGATCCTGAAGTTTGAAGGGAGTTTATGGTACTTTCCTGAGGAAGGCACTGTGAATGACTTTCATGCTTCCTTCTCACCTCTTTCGTAAGTATCCAATGATGTCGGAGCCGACTTGTGAGTTTAATCTCTCCTGAGGAGGGATGTAAACTGATCACATGTTGTTGAGCCACATGGGATACGATTCCTAAGTGGAAGCCCCTTAGTACTTTCCTGAGGAAGGTCCTATGGGTCTATTCACTTAGTTCCATTAGTTTATCTAGGATTTCGTAAGTATCCAGTGATGTTGGAGCCAACTTGTGAGTTTAATTTCTCCTGAGGAGAAATATAAACTGATCACAGTTGTTGAGCCACGTAGGATACGATTCCTAAGTGTCAGCCTCCTAGTACTTTCCTGAGGAAGGTCATATGAGTCTGTTCACTTAGTTCCCTTAGTGCATATAGGTTCTTTCCCAAATATCCCGTGATGCCGGAGCCTTCATGTGAGTTTAATTTCTCCTGAGGAGGAATGTAAACTGATCACAGTTGTCGAGCCGCATAGGATATGACTCCTGAGTAGTAACCTCCTGGTACTTTCCTGAGGAAGGCACTATGAGCTTGTCTGCTTAGCTTCCTTTCTCTGGTAAGCTTGTTCTGAAGCTTGGAGAATGGGATTGATTCCTCTTGCCTAGGAGTTTGTTTAGATCCTTGCTTAGGGTTTTGATTAGAGTTGTTGCTTAGATCCCTGCTTAGGGTGCTGTATAGATTTTTGTTAGATAGATTAGGAGTTTGTTTCAGGTTTGATTGAGGCCCTGCTCAGGGTTAGTCTCTTTGTATTGTTTGACTTGTGTGATGTTATGTTGCATTAGACTTAGGTATTCATCTAGATAGTTTTGAATAAGTGCATCTTAGAAGTAGACTTTGTGTGCATAAGAAGTTGAGGTGGTCCTCCTTCTGCTTGTTTGTTATTGCGTGGCTTTGCTTGTTGGTATTTGGTAGAGCTGAGCTCCCTTGCCTTTGTGGTTTGCGGCCTTCGCGCCTTGTGTGTTTAGTTGTTGCATTCATGCATATTTTCAGTATTCATTTACGTTGCAGTTTCTTGTTTGTGGTTTAATCCTGTTGCCATGATCCCTTAGGAGCTCTGACTTCTCCGCTGCGGAGTTGTTATGATAGACATTAGGACTGTCAACCAGGTGTGATAGCAATAGGTAGATTCCCCTTTTCCAGCTATAGTTCTAGGGTTTCCCTTTCCTTTCTGTAGGAGCTTTTGAGTAGCTTGACCCGTAGTTAGCGGAACTACAGCTGCTCTGATTCTTCGTTCCAGACGAAGATATGTAGGCATAGGATGCGATGTCCTAGCGAGCACACTAACAACTAACCTTCAGTTCTCTCGCGGCTGTGCGATCGAGACTTTCCCGCTAACGACTAATTGTTGCCCCTTTTCTCTTGCCCGAGCGCATTTGAGACCAGATCATAGTTGTAGGTTCCCGAGCCTTAGAGACCAGTTTGTTTTCTCACTGCTGTGTGAGAGCCCCCGATTACCCGTAGTTAGCCGAACTACGTTTGCTCTGATCTTTCATTTCAGATGAAAGTACGTAGGCACAGGACGCGATGTCCTGGCGAGCAACCTTTCCCCCGTTTAGACGTAGGAAGTCGAACTACGTTGACTCTGACTTTCCCATTGCACGAGGGAATACGTAGGCCCAGAACATCGTATGTTCTGTCGAGTCCTGTCCTTTTATTTTCTTTTCAGACCAGCCATTAGCGTAGATAGATAACACACCCTTTTACCTATAAACACCAAGCGTGGATCCCATCGAGTACGATGGACGTGAGGGGTGCTAATACCTTCCCCTTGCGTAACCGACTCCCGAACCCAGGCTATGGTTGCGATGACCATACCTTTTCCCGTCTTCGCGAGGTTTACTTCGAGCGTTTCCTTTCCCGCTCTGAGGGATAAATAACGCACGGTGGCGACTCTCCTGTCAAGCCGGCGCCGATTTTCGCAGTAGCGACAGCTGGCGACTCTGCTGGGGAAGATAGCATCTAGGGACTTTTCCCATCCCTTATGCTGGGACCATTTCCCATCCCCTACGCGAGTCAATCCTAGCGCTTGGGTGTTTATTTGTTGGGTGTTGTGCATATTGTGTTTTACTCTTCCGCACTTTACTTTTCTGTACCTTTACCTTTCCGCATTTATTTTCCAGCATTATATTATCATGATTATTGCTGTGGGCAAAGGGAGGTTACTGTGAGTGGAAAGCCGGACCTGGGCTTGAGTACACATCTAGATATAGTTGTGGAGAAGTAGTAGATGAACCTGTCTGCTGAGCAGGCACAGTTCCCTACGAAAATCTACGCTCAGACGAGATTCTTGCAGAGGTGCTCCTTTCCGGTCCTGAGGATCTGAGGGGAGTCCAGACGTAAGGATTGTCGACTCTGGGGACCGATCATTTGGAAGTCAGCTAAGTGAGGCCTCTTCATGACTTGATGATGCCACTCCTTCTGGGAATCGTATCGTCATTCATGAAAGTCTGTGACGCTGATGACCGCATAGGATGCCGTACCTCTGTCCGTGGATTAGGTCTATCCTACCTGTGAGAGGGACTGGGTTATTGCAGGAAAACTGGCCGTCAGAAACCATGATTCAGTACCTTTATCAGATGGTGTTCTTGATTCATCTCCAGTTGTGTTGTCTGGGTCAGATGGGTTTCTTATCTGAGGTTGAGGCTATTATCAGATGGTATTCTCATCAGATACAGAGGTTCAGATGGTTTTCCTACCAGGGGATTGATATTTTGAGTATCAGATGATAGTTATTGGCATGAGATTCTGATGACCGTGATTGGTTTTCTGTTCTTGATCACAGAGATATTCCTCTTCAGGCTACAGCATAGCCCCTATGTTCGCAGATTGCATTATTTATCATATTGCATCATCGCATTATCATCTGCATTCAACTAACGTGTGTGTATTGCAGGTACATATTTTCCCTTCCGATTCTGGTGTTTGTTCCTAGCAAGACATGGAAAACCTGAAGAGAGTATTGCCCTATAAGTTTCCGTCGCCGAATATCAGTCTATTGTTAGAATTGATGGCTATTGCTAAGAAGAGGGGAATGGGTGACTTCAGAAAGAGATATGGGAGGATTCTGACCTACGTTTATCAGCCATCTGTCTACGAGACCAGCGGCATCTATACTCTGTTACAGTTTTACGACGCGGAGCTCAGGTGTTTTGTATTTCCCGACTTCGTTTTGGCTCCTACCCTGGAGGAGTACTCTGCACTTCTGGATATACCGATCCGTGAGCAGATGCCCTTTTATCGTCCGGACGCTGAGCCTAAGCTGGCTGAGCTTTCTGCCATCCTGTGTTTGAAAGAGTCTGAGTTGTCTGGGAAGATGATCAGAAGAGGAGACGTATGGGGATTTCCGTTGGACGTCTTAGTGGATAAGGCTCGAGAGTATGCCCAGAAGGGTAAATGGGATGTTTTTGACGTTATCCTTGCTATATGTGTGTATGGCATCGTGTTGTTCCCGAACATTCCTGATTTTGTTGATTCAGATGCCTTCTATATTTTGGCTGCGGGAAACCCAGTTCCTACTTTACTGGGAGATATCCACCATTCAACTCACTACCAGAATGAAAAGCGACGAGGAAGGAATGTGTCTTGTTGTGTACCTCTCCTATGCAGGTGGTTCACCGGTCATTTGCCTAAGTCAGGCCCTTTTGTCACATCTATCAATTCTCTAGGATGGCCCGAGCGCTTAATGGGATTAACGGCTGATAACGTGGTATGGGTCATTAAAGAGGTATTTGGAGCTGAAGTCATACTCAAAGGCGAAGGATTCCCGAATGTTCCGTTAATAGGAAGGAAAGGTTGTGTCAACTATAACCCTTCCTTGTTGATCAAGCAATTTGGGTACATACCTCAAGGAGCACCAAAGCCCGAGGAGATACAGGAATCTCTGTATCTCACTGGGGCAATAGGGAAAGAGATGCTGACTAAACTTGAGAAAGCCTGGAAAAACTTGCACAAGAGAGGGAAGCTTTCAGGTAACAGAGGGGATACTCGAGTTCCTAGCCCATATGTAGAATGGATTCGTGAGCGAGCTGTGAAGTTCCTTATGCCATATCCAGCAGTTCAGCCATTGCATCCTCCTCCGGTAGAGGAGCCTACCACCGTGGACATTCAGGTTTACAAGCAGCTAATGGCGGAGAAAGAAGAGCTAGCGAGGGCTAAAGAGGCTTTAGAGCAGGAGAATGCCCAGCTTCGGCATGAAAATATTGAAACAGGATATATTTCTAAGCAACAGGCTGAAACTCTGAAACATCTGAAGGCTACGCTATTGGAATTGACTGAAACCAAGAAGCGTCTGGAGTTAGATGTAGACTCCGTTAGTAGTGTGTTGGCCACCAAGAAGCAAGAGCTGGAAAGGGCCTATACAAAGCTAGCCAAGTTCAGAGAACACTGGGATCTCACTATGACCAAGCGCAAGAAACGAGAAGAAGTGCTGAAGACACAAATTGCTCAGTTAGAAGAACAGGTCAAGGTGAAGAACGAAGAGCTTGAAGAAGAAGCCTGTCGCCGATACGAGGCCGAGCGCAAGTTGACAGATGCCATGAAGAATTTGGAAGATTTCCAGCATAGAGCAGATGCCAAGAGACCCAAACCTGGGGGCGGTGCCAATGATAAGGCTTGGGAAGACTTTGTCAGAGACATCCAGGGGACAGTCAGGAAGAGGGATCGACTGATAGAAGGTTTGATTTATCAACCAGATCACGCAGAGACAAAGAAGATGGTCGAGGACTTCCGCAACCGTACCCGTATTTGATTTCTCTTGTATTCTGTATGTTGAGGTCACCACCAGGCATGTTGGCTGGGATCCTCTTTGTCATATCAGCTGTATGGAGCATAGTTATGTAACTTCTTGACAAGACTGTTATTCTAATCAATATATGAGGGTTTTTCCAAATATTGTCTCTATGGTTTATCTCGTCTTGCTACCACTGACACTGGAATTGGAGGGAAAATATCTCCAATGCACACATGCACGTTAGCATTTTTTGTATTTCTGTTTGCATAAATCATATTGCATAGCATTTAGCAGGTCAGAGCACTTATCCAGCCTTTGTTTTCACCAGAAAGTGATTCTCGGGGAATTGTTTGAGGCAAGAGTGGAGTGTTGAAGACGACCAAGGGGCTGAAGCAGATTTGAGCAGAATCAAGCAGTGTAATCAGTTACCGGTAATTGGTGGCTATGTCTGAAGGCAATTTCCAGGTTCCTGACACCCAGGCAGGGTTTACTGTGGCGTCCAACCATCAGTATGATTCTATGGAAGGCTTCCCGCAAGCAAACAATCTAACTGCAGACCAAGTTGTGCAGCCAACTGTTGAGAACCGAGATCAGCATGAGCAGTTTATTGCCCAAAATGAACATTATCCTCCTGTTAACAATCAATGTGTTGCTTTCCCCGCGATGAATTACCGGAGAAATATTCCAATGACCGGGTTAGTAGATCCAAGAGCTCTTGACTATGGTAGAAGACTCCGAGTGTTGGAAGAGCAAATGAAAGCCTTGGAAGCGAAAGATGCCGTTAACTTGGATGCTGTAGCCATGTGCTTGGTCCCTGACTTGGTGTTACCGTACAAGTTCAAAATGCCGGAATTTGAAAAATACACAGGAGATAGCTGTCCGAAGTTGCATTTGACGATGTTCTGTCGGAGGATGACTTCGTTTGTGCGAAATGACAAATTGATGATCCATTGCTTTCAGTATAGCCTGACTGGGGCATCGTTGAGATGGTATGTGCAATTAGAGAGTAATCAGATTCGATCTTGGGTGGATTTAGCCAGAGCTTTCATAAAGCAGTATGATTACAACTTGGATTTGACTCCTAGTCTCGTAGATCTGCAAGAATTGTCTCAGGCTGAGAATGAATCATTCAGAGCGTATTTGCGAAGATGGAAGGAATTGGCTGCTAGTGTTCGGCCGCCGCTTCCGGAAAGAGAACTGGTTGACATCTTCTTGGGTACTCTGAAAAGCCATTATTTTGACAAATTGTTCAGTTGCACAAGCTTTGTGGGCCTGATGAGGCTGGGAGAGATTGTTGAGCGAGGACTCAGGAGTGGAAAGTTTCGAGGTGTTCCTTACATCCCAGTTAATAAGATTGAGTTAGTTGTCAGTTCTCAAGAAGAATGGGAAGGAGATGACGTCACCTCAGAATCTCTAGCATCTCAGGATCAGTTTTCAGACACTTCAAGTCAACGGTCATCCTACCGCCGATCGCGTCAGCATGCTCCACGAAGACCAAGGAAGCCTGAAAGGCAGTTTACTCAGCTACCGGTGTCGTACAGTCAGTTGTTGCCAGATCTGGTCATAAGTGGATTGATAGTGCCGAAAGAGACTAAGCCGGTGATTCCACCGTATCCTCCAGGTTTTGATGCCAGCGCCCGCTGTGAGTACCATGTTGGGGCACAGGGGCATTCAACGAATGATTGTAAGGTGCTTAGAAGTCAGATTCAAGATCTGTTAGACTCCAGCCGTATTTGCATCACTCCTCAGGGTTGTGTTCAGATTAATGATTTTCCATCTTCCAGTTGTGCGAGTTCGTCAGTTAATATCATGGAAGACTCCACAGGAAGTGTGTGCTCTGAAGATTGTCAATCGGAGAGTTCAGTTGAATATGGGGGAAGTTTCTAGAGGTTTCCGTGCCGGGTGTCGCATCTGTTTCTCTGCTTAACCCGTTTAGCTTTTGTGCATCAGTATTTGTCGACCACCACCAGGATTGTTGGCTGGGGTCGTTATATTCATACTCATTTGTGCTTACCTGCTGATTCTGTTGGTTGTACATGTGTGGGAGATGTTCATCTGTTTGCTTATAGCTTGAGTTTCTCTTTGTCTCGTTATGAATGTGTGCTTGTTTGCTTTCTGCGCTGCATTATCATTTGACAGGTATATCAGAACCGTGGGCCTTATTTCCTCATCATCCAGTTTGTTGCAGGAATTCCCTCAGAGATATGGAACAGAATCAGTTTGAATTGATCGAAGTCCGAAGCCAGCTGGAGCAGATGATGAGAGACATGCAAGAGATGCGTTCAGAGCAGAAGATTCTCAAAGAGGAGAACAGTCAGCTGAAGACCCAAGTGAGCTTGATCATGGAGGTAGTCAAGAATGTGCTTAGGAAAGAAGACGATCAGCTATTTGAAGCCGCAATGAAGAAGCTCGCGCCGTCTGTGCATGTGGAACCTGAGCAGCAGCAACAGAAGAAGCATCCGGCTCAACAGAGGATCCAGGAAGGGAAGCCAAGGAGAATATTTGAGGCACCACCTATGGCATATGCGGAGCTCTTGCAGATCTTATTGAGGTTTAATCTGGTTGAGAAAAGAACGTTGTCACCACCAACAAAAGCGTTTCCTCAGGGATACGATGCCAATAAGCAATGTGATTTTCATTCCGGGGCATTCGGACATGACATCGAGGGTTGTCATGCTTTCAAGCACAATGTTCAAGACCTGATTGACTCGCACGATATTGAATTCACGCCGGGCGGCGTAGCTGTGCATATTGCTCCTGTCTCAGTCGATGCTAAGATGACAGATGTTTCCAAAGCTGCAGTGGGTCAGAAGCGTATCCTGGAATCCATGGTGTCAGAATCTCCAGGCCCACAACTGTTGCCTATTCCTGGGGCAGATCTGAGAAAGAAAATGGTTAAGCATAAGGAGAGCGTTCAGTACATTGAAGATCAAGAAACCAATGTTGCATTCGATACAAAGGGTGCCCAAGGGTCAACCCGATACCAGCAGCAGCAGCCTCAGCAGGTGGCACAGCAGGCTCAGCGACGATTCCAGGGTGGCAAGCCGAGAAGAGTGTTTGAGAAGCCTCCCTCAACATATGCCGAGTTGTTGCAGACATTGTTGAGATTGAATCTGGTAGAGACAAGAACCCTGGCACCGATAACGGGAACTCCCCCGTTTGGCTACGATGCGAATAGACACTGTGAGTTTCATTCTGGAGCCCCGGGTCACGATATAGAAGGCTGCCATGCTTTTAAGCACAAAGTGCAGGATTTGCTTGACAGTGCAGCAATCAGCTTCGGGCAGAGAGGTCCCCAAATCATCTGAATGAAGGAGAAAGGGCTCTATAATTTGTTTGAGTCGATTGAAAGCAGATCAAGACAGCATCGGGTTACCTCTAATAAAGATAGCTGGTTCAGCAGCAGGGCAGATGTGAAAGCCCGATTCTCAGAAGCTAGCATATTTTCTTTGTTTTAGCTTGTCATTCCTTTGCATTTGTAGTTGCTTTCCTGTTTGAATTTGTAAACTTGTTTGTAAAACTTGTTGTTTTCAGTCAAATCGATGATAATGAAATAAATGTGCATGTTTTGATTGAATCCATTCGTGTTCACTAACTGTTTTGCAAATGTCCAACGCTTGGTTAAGAAGAATTTAGGGAGGATGACGAAAATGACCGACATGCAAATTCCGATTGTATGCTTTTGAAATAAAACCTGTTGATGATGTACAGGCATTGTTTCAAGTCCTTAAACACCGGAGATATAAGGAAGATAATCCCTTGTCAACCCCTTTGAGCCTTGTAGTAGGAGTTTCTTTCTGTGAACGAAAAAACCCTCAATCTTAACCTGGGGCAGGGTAGGTGTTAGCTAATTTGACCGAGCGTCCAAATCGCAAAAGGAATGTCCGTTCGAGGATCAATCACACCCCTAGAGGTCGTGCCTAAAAGACCACAATGGTTCAATCAGGAGTGGGACAGCCACATCATTTCCCAAAGAGTCAGACAACCAGTGTCACACGACTTGTTCAAAAGCAAAGAAGAATGAAAAAAATCAAAAGCCCGCTAAGTCAAGAAAATTTCAAAACAAATGACTTAGGCAAAAATGAGGGCATCCCGCTGGACTTAAAAAAATCAAAAGATACTCAAAAGGAGTCAGTCCAGGCAAAAGTTAGGGATGTGAAAAAGAAAAGACGAAAAGGATCAAAAGAAAAATCCTCGATGGAAATACAAGTCGTGTGACCACAAATGTCAAAGACGAAAAATGAGTGGCTGTCACTCCAAATCCAAAAGTTTCTCGAACTATCATTCCTATTTTCTTTCAGCCTCTGAGAGGTGAGCGCTAAGGTCAAATTAGCTGAACGTAGGATGGGAGAACATCAAGGAGAACGGGGGGGTTAAAGTAAACTTCGAGCCTTTATCCTTTCTTTCAAAACCATGAACCTGACCACGTTACAACCTTCAAAAGACCTAATTGAAGCAGGGTGTTTCGAAAGCATACTCCGGTAAAGGTCGTGTCGATTCTGACTCCTAAAAGGTTCCTCTTACCATGTTGATACTGATGTTGATAAATGTTTTGTGCATCATATGCCATAAACTGTTTTTCCTTTTTCCCAGTGAACAGATTGGATGTCAAAGCTGTCATATGTGTTGCATTAATACATTTTTTATGCAGAACAACTTGTTTTACTTGCGAGTAAGCGCTTGACAGCAGAAAAGCTTCCTACAATGGAAAGTATGGTCAAGATAGAATGTAGAACGCCCAAATATTCCGAGAGCAGGGGCAAGCTTTTATTGTGATCCCCAGTCAGGTCAGCTTTTCGAAGTCAGTTATTCTGGGGCAATCAGGTTGAGATTCGGTGAATGCGTCGTAGTCAGGAGGTACTACTCTGAATCAGATAATCGAAGCAAGGTCATTGCGGTCAGGAGCAGACCATCTTAAGCACGCAAAGGATGTGCGAGAAGCAGGTGAGGCGAAGTATCTCTCAGAAGTTCAGAACGCTGAGGCATGTCATATCAGGCCATCAGGGAACAGATTTGCAGATTTCCTTTCAAGGACTATCCCCACAGATGTCCTGTAGGCTGCGGCATATCAGAAGCGAAAGAATTGTTGTTCTCCGTACCTACAGGGTCATGCAAGAGTTATTCGAGCAGATGCAGTCGATTTTCGAGAGCGAGATGAATGCGGGAAGTCGTGTTACTATCCCTTGACTCTTCACTGAAAGGTTGTGTATTCAGGAAGAATATTTTCCAGCGTCAGTTGTGCCTGACCCAGTAAGATGGCTTAAGAGCTCAAATCCATGTGTGCGATTACTGTGAAGACCATCCGTGTTGGCGCATCAATTTCCGGATCCGAGCTTCATCAGAACGCAGGAGGGCTCCCTCCACTGTCTCCAGCAAAGTCCGATTCGTCATTGGTATGGATAAGCTATTCCCAGAGGAGTCTAATCATACTCGGCACGTCTGCTATTTCACAGCGGAGTTACATTCCCCAGCAGGGTATTACTTCGTCAAAGTGTTCGGTTAAGTTCCCGGTATCCCCAGCAGGGTTGATTTCACTCTTCCAGCATTTATTTTGCTAGGACGATTCAGTGATATCCGGGTTATCCCCAGCAAAGTTGGCCTCGCCTTCAGCATTTATTTTGCTGAAGTGGTTTTCTGTACCCGGCCTTCTCCGGCAGCTCGAGCCTGCTAACATATTGCATGCATCATATTTGCATCATACCTGCATGACATTTTCAAAATGCGTAGCATTTCCATCTAGAATGGAGCATTACGATTAAAGCATTTGCATGTGCATACAAAGCATAAGTCAGGTTTTCTATCAGCCTCATATGGCACGTGAATTACTCTGTGATCAGTTCAGGGGCATTTATCCAGCAACAGTGTTCAGACAGTTCAGCGGATTAGTTGTATCAGATCATACAACGATTATGCTTTGAGCAAGCAGTCATCTGATGTTGACAAGCTTTTCTTCCCGTCAATTCATATTGACGATGTGTTCCTCCAATGAGTGGATGTCTCTGTCTATCATTAGACGTTTTGAGTACGAATGTGGTTTTCTTTCCGTCTATCCATGGACGATGTGAAGTTGCGGGTGATCGCAGTAAGATTTCAAGAAGGGGTTTCTCCCAGGATATGCTTTTCTTCCCGTCTATCAGTAGACGATGTGAAATTTTGGTTGATTTTCAATGGGGTTCAAAATAGAGTTTCTATAATAAGTAGCTTTCCTTTCCGTCTATCAGTAGACGATGTGAAGTTTTGGTTACTGCCCAGCGGGTTTCTTATTGCCAGATCAGACATATGATAAGGTGTTTCCCCAGCGAGTCTTCTCCGGCTATCCTTAGTTGTTGAGGGGTTTCAAAATGATTTTGGATATTGGTTCTCTTTCTGGTTATTGGATATGATGACGTTCAAGAAAGACTTTTCTGACCATCAATCCCTATTGATGTCGAAGCTCTTCGAAGAATGTTCAGTTTTCGTGATTGTCGATTCTTATTGACGACATGTTTCTTAAAAGGTGGTTTTTCTTCCCGTTAGTCCATACTGACGATGTGGCCCCTTCAAGGATGTTGATCTTTCCATCAATTCCCGTAGACAGAAGGATTCTGAAATTCAAAGGATGATGTTGAATCGCGTTATGGTGTCTTTCCGTCTATCTTTAGACGATGTGAGTATGGAGATTATGGTAACTTTCCGTCTACCCTTAGACGATGTGAATAATGAGTTGTTCATCAATCAGGATGATACCGTCTACCCTTAGACGATGAGAATAATGAGTTGTTCATCAATCAGGATGATACCGTCTACCCTTAGACGATGAGAATATTGATTTGTTCATCGATCATGATGATGCCGTCTACCCTTAGACGATGTGAATATGGAGATTAATGTTGTCTTTCCGTCTATCATTAGACGAAGTGAGTATTCAATCAAGGTGTCTTCCCGTCCATCTTTGGGCGATGTGAGTATATTTCTCTTCCCGCCTATCAGTAGGCAATGTGAAAGAATCCGGTATGTTGTTGCAACCATCAGGGTTTGTTATATGGGGTATCACAAGCAACGGGTATTCAAATCAGGAGTTCTTCATCAGATGGTTAATTAGTTTGGTGCCATAATGACTGGACTCGGTTTTCTGGACTTCATTCCCCAAGCAGTTGACAGTATATGCTCGCGGTTGGCAAATTTTCGGGTTTTATTTGTATTCAACCGTCTCGTACCTCTGAATGTTTGAAGGCTGAGCGCTCTTCAAACCCTTCAGGTCCAAGTCGCTTGAATAGGGGCAGCTGTTGCACCCTAAAATTTGACCAACCGATTCTCCTATCTGACTCATGGTTTAATTTCATATTCACAGCTCAGATGTATGATTTTTGTGCACAAGCAGGGGATATCAGAGTTTACAGCTTGATTGTTGTCTATCAGATATGGCAGATTCAGTCCAGATTACCAGGGTTTTATTTTCGGGAAATTTTGCGCTCCTCGGTGATTTTTCAGTGATTTTGAGAATATTCTGATGTCCGGGGATACCTGTTCGATTCGATTTGGTCTCGTGCGCTTTTACAGGGGTCATTTGCATTCATCTGCATTTTTTAGGATTTTAATAGGCTTTTGTGAATTTTTAACAGGCTTTATAGATTTTTCTGGAATTTAAATAGGGCTTTTGAATATTTTAATAGCTTAATTTTCTTTTTAGAATTTTATAGGATATTTTTAATAGATTTTAATCATTTGTAGTTTTTTTTATCATTTTTAGAATATTAGTGAATTTTCTTAGCATATTAAATAGAATGATAAAATTAGGATAAATAGGTTTAATTGTTTTTTAAATCATTTGTAGAATTTTTCTATAGATTTTAAATAGGTTTAATAGTTTTTGGATAATATAGAAAATAATATAGTTTTCTTTTATAGATTTTGATAGATATTAAATGATAATAGGATTTTAATAATTAGATATTAATTGTTTTTAGATTTGATTAGATTAATATAGAATTAATTGGACTTTAATTGACTTTTTAGAGTTTAATTAGGTTTAATTGACTTTTTAGAGTTTAATTAGGATTAATTGAATTTTTAGAGTTTAATTAGGTTTAATTGACTTTTTAGAGTTTAATTAGGTTTAATTGACTTTTTAGAGTTTTAATTAGGTTAATCATGTTTTAGATTTAATTAGATTGATTTAGTCAGTTAATTAGGTGTTAATATTTGAGTAGAGTTAATTGGGTTTAATTGTATTAATCCAGTTTTTTGTACAGTTTTTACTCATTTTCGAAATGGGCCCAGTGAGGCGTTTTTTTTGCAAAGGCCCAATTCACAATTGATTCAGAAGTCCAATTCAGCCCAGTTCGTTCCACCATTTTCCAGCAGGGTCCAGAAGTGTCTAGAAGCTTCCAACGTTTTTCAGTGTAATAAATAGAAGCTGACACGTGTTGGCCATGCAGGGTCCCACACGTTCACCCAGAATCATGCCACCACAGCCATTCTGATTCCCCAGACGCTCACACGTGGTCCCCACTATCTCTCCCTCCTTCCACGCGTCCAGTCCTCAGCTGCCACCTACCTCCACCGGTCAACCCTACCGGAGACTAGTCGTCGGCCATGCAAACCTCTCTGACCACCGTCTAACCGTCTCCGGCCGCCGCAACAACTCGCTGGAAACGGATTTTTACCCAGAATCCCCTAATTTTCCCCTTTCTTCTCTGATCGCCACCAAGAACCACCACTAGCTTCATCAGAACGTCCAAAATTTCCTCACGAAAATCATCATCGTCAACGTAACGCCCAGATCTTCGCCCATTTTCTCAGAGAACTTGCAAGAATCTTCATCGTTTTGCTTCTCTATCCAAGAACAACCAAGTTTTACGCCCAGATCTTCATCAATATTACAACCTTCACCCTCCACTTTTCCAGAAGTCGTCCTCAACCTGCATCACCTTCATCCCCTAATTCCCAGAAACCACCATTGAACTTCATACTCCATCAATCCATCCAAACCTTCAACAACCTCATACAAAGATTTCCAGAAATCGCCTTGAGCCTTCATACCATCATCGTCCTCAAGACTTTTTCCAGAAACAACTTCAACCAACATCAATTTTCATCAACTTCTCCAGAACAGTATCAAACCTTCAATCATCCTTCAAGCAAGATCTCCAGAAATCATCCTAAGGCGTTCATCCTTCTTAAGCAGATTTCCAGAAGCTTCAAGATTCGCTCATCCAGGTGCGTTGATTCTTCGATTCTTGTGTGCGTCTCGTTTTGATTGTTGCAGCGTAGGGATTTAATCTTGGATTGAACTGGATTTAAGTTGAATACAGTCTTGATTTGAGGTTCGTTTAGAGGTAGGTTAGGGTTCGATTTCAGGTTGTTGTGAGGGTTTGTTGGATGTTTGAGAGTTGCAGAGAGAGGTGAGGGAGAGGAGAAAGATGAGCAGAGCGGTGTATTAGGGTTAGAGGCGATGAACAGTGAGTGGCGTTTTGGGGAAGGAGGTTAGTTTTGTTGTCTGAGTAGTTAGGGCTTTCTGGTTAGAATATTGGGCTTAAGCCCAAGCGTTTTACTAACGCACCCCTCAATTGCTTCCCCACCCCCCTTCTGCGTGAGAGACAGAGTAACTGGAGTTGGGCCTTAGGCCCCAAATTGCTGTTAACACCCCCTGGGCGTAGCCCATTATGGAAATCAACTGAGAAAATTGCTAATGTGACACCCCCCCTGCATTTCAGTTCAGTTTTTTTTATTTGTTTTTGGTTAGTAAGCTTGGGCCCTGCGCCCAACTGCTGTTGGCACCCCCCAGGATGTGGGCCCATCCAGAATAGGCTTATATCCATTGCTGTTTAGACCCCCAGGTTATTTCTTTTTTTTTTTTTTTCTTTTATATTTTCATATTAGAAATTCATAATAAATTGTAAATAAATGCTTTTTCAATAATTCTTTTTTCAGCCATTTCATAAAAAATGTTAAGAAAATTAAATAAAAATAAAAAATGCCATTTTATTTTTATTTGCTATTTTGTGCATATTTTCCATTTTAATTGATGTTTTTTAATATTTTCAATGCATGCATATCATTGGAAAATTCATAAAAAATGGTAGAATTGGTCAAATAATTCCGTTCTTTTTTCTGTAGACTCGTGATTCAGTGTAGAGTTTTATAGTGCAAAAATATTAGCTCAATCATGCATTTTTATTTTAATTGCATTTTTTCACTGTTATTGATGTTGAATAAATTGGTCTGTGGATATGTCTGTGTTGCTGATTTTAATTCTTTCATCTGGTGTGGAATTTTGTTCTGATTTTTCAGTATGTTATCCTAGAGCCATGTAGGTCTCCCATTAGATTTTTGATAGATTTTCATAGGCTATTCTGATGTGATTTGTCTGAGCCTGAAGATAGGGGAAGTCTTGATGACTTCTGACTTTGAAGTTCAACTGTGGTTGAACTTCAGAGATAGTCTCCTGTGGTTTGTTGGCCTGTGGGTTCTTCTTGAAGGTGGGAGCTGACGGAGGTCCTGCTGGAGCTTGCAAGGATGCAGTAGATTGAGGCTTAGTCTAGGAGCTTGTTGTCTGTTTGTGAGGTTCGAGATCCTGAAGTTTGAAGGGAGTTTATGGTACTTTCCTGAGGAAGGCACTGTGAATGACTTTCATCCTTCCTTCTCACCTCTTTCGTAAGTATCCAATGATGTCGGAGCCGACTTGTGAGTTTAATCTCTCCTGAGGAGGGATGTAAACTGATCACATGTTGTTGAGCCACATGGGATACGATTCCTAAGTGGAAGCCCCTTAGTACTTTCCTGAGGAAGGTCCTATGGGTCTATTCACTTAGTTCCATTAGTTTATCTAGGATTTCGTAAGTATCCAGTGATGTTGGAGCCAACTTGTGAGTTTAATTTCTCCTGAGGAGAAATATAAACTGATCACAGTTGTTGAGCCACGTAGGATACGATTCCTAAGTGTCAGCCTCCTAGTACTTTCCTGAGGAAGGTCATATGAGTCTGTTCACTTAGTTCCCTTAGTGCATATAGGTTCTTTCCCAAATATCCCGTGATGCCGGAGCCTTCATGTGAGTTTAATTTCTCCTGAGGAGGAATGTAAACTGATCACAGTTGTCGAGCCGCATAGGATATGACTCCTGAGTAGTAACCTCCTGGTACTTTCCTGAGGAAGGCACTATGAGCTTGTCTGCTTAGCTTCCTTTCTCTGGTAAGCTTGTTCTGAAGCTTGGAGAATGGGATTGATTCCTCTTGCCTAGGAGTTTGTTTAGATCCTTGCTTAGGGTTTTGATTAGAGTTGTTGCTTAGATCCCTGCTTAGGGTGCTGTATAGATTTTTGTTAGATAGATTAGGAGTTTGTTTCAGGTTTGATTGAGGCCCTGCTCAGGGTTAGTCTCTTTGTATTGTTTGACTTGTGTGATGTTATGTTGCATTAGACTTAGGTATTCATCTAGATAGTTTTGAATAAGTGCATCTTAGAAGTAGACTTTGTGTGCATAAGAAGTTGAGGTGGTCCTCCTTCTGCTTGTTTGTTATTGCGTGGCTTTGCTTGTTGGTATTTGGTAGAGCTGAGCTCCCTTGCCTTTGTGGTTTGCGGCCTTCGCGCCTTGTGTGTTTAGTTGTTGCATTCATGCATATTTTCAGTATTCATTTACGTTGCAGTTTCTTGTTTGTGGTTTAATCCTGTTGCCATGATCCCTTAGGAGCTCTGACTTCTCCGCTGCGGAGTTGTTATGATAGACATTAGGACTGTCAACCAGGTGTGATAGCAATAGGTAGATTCCCCTTTTCCAGCTATAGTTCTAGGGTTTCCCTTTCCTTTCTGTAGGAGCTTTTGAGTAGCTTGACCCGTAGTTAGCGGAACTACAGCTGCTCTGATTCTTCGTTCCAGACGAAGATATGTAGGCATAGGATGCGATGTCCTAGCGAGCACACTAACAACTAACCTTCAGTTCTCTCGCGGCTGTGCGATCGAGACTTTCCCGCTAACGACTAATTGTTGCCCCTTTTCTCTTGCCCGAGTGCATTTGAGACCAGATCATAGTTGTAGGTTCCCGAGCCTTAGAGACCAGTTTGTTTTCTCACTGCTGTGTGAGAGCCCCCGATTACCCGTAGTTAGCCGAACTACGTTTGCTCTGATCTTTCATTTCAGATGAAAGTACGTAGGCACAGGACGCGATGTCCTGGCGAGCAACCTTTCCCCCGTTTAGACGTAGGAAGTCGAACTACGTTGACTCTGACTTTCCCATTGCACGAGGGAATACGTAGGCCCAGAACACCGTATGTTCTGTCGAGTCCTGTCCTTTTATTTTCTTTTCAGACCAGCCATTAGCGTAGATAGATAACACACCCTTTTACCTATAAACACCAAGCGTGGATCCCATCGAGTACGATGGACGTGAGGGGTGCTAATACCTTCCCCTTGCGTAACCGACTCCCGAACCCAGGCTATGGTTGCGATGACCATACCTTTTCCCGTCTTCGCGAGGTTTACTTCGAGCGTTTCCTTTCCCGCTCTGAGGGATAAATAACGCACGGTGGCGACTCTCCTGTCAAGCCGGCGCCGATTTTCGCAGTAGCGACAATATGCAAATAAGACCATTGAGTGAGGAGTGCGGATTCTGTTGTACGGCAGGATACGTCTAGCTTACGGTTCACTTTTTCCCTATATCCTTGCCCCTTAGAAGCAACATTTCACCTTGGATTTTATCGGCTGCTTTCACCTGCACATGTTAATTCGAAACATATTTTAGGATTAAAGTGTGTCATTAATCTTATATCACTCAGACATGATATGTGATGTATGCAAGGCCATGAAAGAATGAGCATAGGCAGGTGTAAATAACAGTATGTCAGGCAAATGAAAAAAGTACTAAATACATAGAGGCCAATGAAGAGATAGAGCCTATGAACAGAAATATAGTTTCCTTCATATGCTTGGTTATGCCAAGGAGTTCATTGCCTGTTGCAGTCATCACAGGAGGCTCACGAGTCTTCGCCGAGCTAACCAATGTACCTGAAAAATTCAGAAAGTGAATGGCCATGATAAATTAAAATCCAAGTCAAGTTTTAAATAACAGAACCATTTCATACTCTATATCATTTCACCAAATTCATGATCCACAATTCTTTCAAGCATGATACATAAAACAGAAGAGAAGATATTGCCATTATCTTTCCCTCAATACCATCAGGTTTCCTTGCTTGCTCCAAATCTCAGTCCGACAGAGTTCAAAATGGAGGCTCTGATACTTAATGAAGTCATTAGCGCATCTACAAAATGGGTGAACATAATTTAAGGTCACAGTTTTTTTTGTTTAAGTGATTATCAAGGTTACTAAATAAGTGATCCACTGCAAGAGATTAGTTGGCGGCAGCAGCAAAAATGAAGATGAGCAAGTTAATGACAGCAACATAAAGAGAAGGACAATATAGGAAATATTTTGGTGTGCTATGGATATGCTTACAGATGATGATAAGAAGATTCCTCGGGCTTTGAACATGCTGCCCTTGCTGAAACGTGGAATCAGAGTGCTACACTCCCAATTCTAAAGGGAGTAATTGAGATCACCTCCAAGAAGTTATGAGCCTAGTTTCATTCCCAAAAAAACTGTGTCCATTAAACTCGTACCTGGACACACAAATAATTTGGTCAAATTCAAGCCAAGGTCGAAATAAAATACGTGTTCTTTTCGTTCATGGTAAATATAGCAAACGGAATACCTGCGCTATCACAGAACAAAAGTTCAATGAGGATGCTATAGCAAAAGGCTTTGGCCTAGAAAGTTCATCATTTCGATGCAGACTCTATGCTATCCTGGTTTCCAAGTTGCTGCCGACGGTTGTGAATCTAAAAAAGGGTACACGTGAAGCTGATAAACAAAGACCAAGTTACAAGTTGCCGATTTAGAACTAGGGACTAAAGATCAAGAATAAAAAAGCAACTGAGTTACAAGAAAATACCAGCTTTATTGCCAAAATAATAAACAACAATCCAAAGGATTTTAAGATGCATCGCAAGCTTTAAACTCCTACACCACCCTGCATCAAACAAAAGAAGCAATAATCAGCACACCGAAGCTTGCGAAATTAAATGCGTAAAAGATTTGCAAAACACAAAAAAACATAGTCTGATCCATTAATTCAATACCTGTCAAATGTTCAAGGTGCAAGTTCAAACCGATTCAGTAATAGTGATTATGGCCTCCCACAGGGTAAACCTGCATATATGAAGGAAAATGGAACACCTGCTCCATGTCTTATGCATCCAGTATGATGGACAATAATTCAAACAGGTAGCTACCGTCGCAGTTACCATCTTACAGTGATTCTGTTGGTGGCAGTGATGGACTATCTTCATTTCAAAGTAGTGGATTGCAATCTCCATGGACAGTGAACCCAGGTCAAGTGTCAATGGCTGACATTGTCAGGATGGGTAGGCCCCAGGCCAATACCTCCGTGCCTAACTCTTTTGCCCACAGTGGTAATCATCCAAATGTTTTTCAACCCCGACAACCTCACATCACAACTTGAATGTTACGGAGACCAGTAATGATCAAAGTTATGTTAATAACGCCAATGTTCAATAGAAAGATGAGTGGCCTTCAATTGAGCACCAATCAATAGTTCATGTATCCTCTGATGTTGATGCCCGTCAAAGTTCTGAGTATTGCACAAACTCATCTAACTTTGCTGAAGCTAGTAGGCGACTAAAGAGCCATGAAAATGAATTTGTTGCTGATGACAGCCCCGTTGAGAATGAGAATCATGACAGTGTTGGATCTACTTCTATTCCCGCTAAATTTTATCTGATGATCATCCAGGGAGTGCTTTTGCATTTGACGATAGTTTGAACGTGGACCTAAATTCTTATCAGCCTCATCCTTCAACTGACAGCAACCATGTATATCTTGCATTCAACAAAGCAAGTAGCAGTTAGTTCATGATGCAATGAAAAGCATGATAATTCACTGTCTTATACAGTGGAGAAGCTATAAATTATAAAACAACAGGATACATTTACAACACAACAAAAACACAAGTCATGGAGTTTTATCAGAAGTGAGAACAAGGTCCTCAGCAGAATGTACGAAGATGATAGGACAGTCATAAAGCTGAGTCAGCCCAAACCAGTGAGGGGTCATCAATCCATTGCAAAATTCATGATAAGACAACGTATCATCCATAAGGAAATAGTTGGTATAATATTTCACGTAGGAAGAAAGCAAGAGCTGAGATGTTAAGTCAAAATAAAGTTGAAATAAAAGCCACGTCATAGTAGTGAAAATCTCCAAATTCACACAGTAAAAAAGTCAAGGTAAAAGCATATTTTTTAGCCCACTACAGACAAAAGAGGTCACTATCGTTCAAATCTCAGAGAATCAGAAAACGTGGTATTACTTTCTAACAGAATTGTACTATCACAAAGGCACCTCGTCGTCCTACACAAAAACCTCACACGTTTTAACCAATTTTTCATCAGCAGATTTCAAATTTTTCACACGTACCAAAAACCCTAAAAATCTCCTATAAATACAACCCTAACCAATTGGCAGAGAGAAGGAAGAAAACCCTAAGAAAACTCTGCCAAATTCAATTCCTAACCTTTCCTAAAGCTCTTTTCGCAAACCTTCTCAGAGCTAACATCAAAGCCCTGTGCAAGGTGAGCTTAGTCACACTCACGCATCCTCATGACGAGACATTTTCAACAAACACGGAAGCAACACAAAAGCAAGTAAAAGGTAGAGAAAGTCCAAACAAGAGTGGAGCTACAGGAAGAACATTAAGGCTTACCGTGAGAGTTATCGGAACCAGAAAAGCGTACAAATCTTCAGATTGGTATTATTTTTCTCCTTTCTTCCATTTAAATTGTTCCTGTGTCATGTTGAAATAAAATCCCTTGGAAATCACCTACTAATTTGATGCAAATCCTTGATTTGGTATTAGGATTTAGAACTTTCTCCTTAATATTTCGATGTGTGGTATGATAATAGTTTGATTCATGTTTAACAATGAAACTGTGGTATGAACAAGAGAAATAGTAGGGAGGTCCAGAGAGAGTTTAAGCCGAGTTTGAGAGAAAGGGATTTAAGGGAGAGAAACGAGGGGCATGCTGGGCTCGAAGAGGGATCGGGTTTTGCAAGTTTGTTAGTAGAAGAAGAGGAATTGGGATTGCATTTTAGAAGAAGATTAGAGAATTAAAATGCAAGTCGCTCATGTGTATTGTTAGCTTTAATGGTGGTATGAGAAGAAGAGCAGAATTGTTTGCATAAGAAAAACCATTACGTTATCCCCTTTTTTCTTGGATGATTAGGCTGCAAGATGAAACGGATCCCTACGGCCCGAGTTGAATGAGTAGGGATGAATACCGTTTGAGCTTTGGGTTAATGGTCCATTAATTTAAGTTATTAGGTCTTATTTAAAACGTGAAAGTTTTTAAGATAATATTTATGTCATTTAGTTTAATTAAGATTTATAGGGATTTAATGAGTCACTTTAGAAACTAAATATTATTAGTATTTATTAGTAATATTATTAGTTTTATTTTTAATGTGTGATAACTGATATTTGTTCCACAATTTGATTTATTTAGATTCTATTTAAATTTTTATCAAATTTATTTCTTTTTATTTAGTTCAAAATATTTTATAATTAAAACCTTTGCTATTTTTGAAATTTTATGAAAGTAGTGGATCCTTGGAGTCTAGCACTCCTTGGGTCCTTAAGTGACCGCTCTCGAGGTGCACACCTTGAGTTGTGGTCGCTTCGTCTTTCATCCTTAAAAATACCCCTCAATATCGTTTAAACCTTTCAAAAAATTGTAAACCCTAATTCGAGCAATATGCTCACCTTAGCCTAACTCATCTACGTTATTAAATTCAAATTATTTCTCTAATTAAAATTACGAAAGAATCGAATTCTTGGAGTCATGCATTCCTTGAATTCGAGAATGATTACTATTGAGGCGTACGCCTTGTATAGTGCGTCATTCAAACTTTCGTTCCTAAAATACCTTATCTAATTATTTGGATAAATATTCACTATCCAACAAACATATTTCATAATTAATGGAATGAAAAAGATGTCGTTAGGATCTAGCATTTCAACAATATCCCGATTACTTGGTTACGAGGCCGACGTCTCGCTTATCGAATATTCGTCATTCCTCCTAACATACGACCCGTCTAACCTCGTCTCTCACCCTCGTATGATCAAGTCTAAACCCTAGTATGTTTCTAAACCGTACGTCAAATTCAAATTATTTTATTAACTAAATTACGAAAGAACTGAGTTCTTGGAGTCTCGCACTCCTTGAATTCTGGAGTAACTACTCTTGGGGCGTACGCTTTAGGTTGTGAGTTGCTCGACCTTTCGTTTTTAAAACATGCGCCCTAACTATTTGGACAAATACTGCCATTGTCCATTCAAACACAATTTCCTAATTAATTGAATGGAAAAGGTGTCATTGGGATCTAGCATTCCAATGATATCCCGACTAATTTATTGCGAGACCGACGTCTCGTTTATCAAATAGTCATTCTCCATCAAAATTACCTAACCGAACTCCTCTTTCTCGCCCCCGTGCGATCAGAACCTTAAACCTATTTAAATATATTCTCTAAACCAAAACATCCAATACGATAAACCTAATCCCTCGCCCTTGCACGATCCCTACAACTCAAACAACCCTTCTCAGAACATTGTTTAGTCCCTTCTTCCGCGCATAACAAACTAGTGCTTCAGCCTCCCCTAGCGAGCAGACAAGCCAACGTTTAGCAGTTAGAATGTGACTTAAACTCTCGTTCATTCCAAACACAACCCTTTTACCGTAGTTAGCCGAACTACGGCTGCTCTGATTCTTCATTCTCTTCTGAATGTAAGATACGTAGGCACAAGATTGCGATGATCTTGGCGAGCACAATCTCCTCTTTTTCCCGTAGTCCCACGAACTACGAATGCTCTGATTTTCCACTTCTTACAAGTGAAGATACGTAGGCACAAGGGCCCCAATCCTTGGCGAGCACCCTATCCTATAACCATCCATTCCCCCCATAAGAGAAACCTTAGAAGAAAACAAACAAGCGTAGATAACTTTACTCTCGAATCGATCAAGAGGTTCCCGTTGAGTACAACAGACATGAGGGGTGCTAATACCTTCCCCTCATGTAATCGACTCCCGAACCTAGAATATTGGTTGCGATGACCATGTTCTTATTCCCTTAAAGGTTTTATCGATATTTTCCTATTCCATCCTTGGAATGAATAAAGTACGGTGGCGACTCTGTTTCGAACAGTATTTTCCGCGTCCATCGCGAGGATCGTATTTTTCGAGGTACGACAGGAGCGTAACAGTGTCTTTCTGTTCGTCACGAGTGTTCGTGTTTTTGGTCGAAATTGTTTTGAACGTAACTTTTGATCCGTAAGTCCGTTTTGACCCCCGTTCAAAGCGTTGGAAAGCTAATAAACAGAGCTATAAAATAGTATAGATAAGGGAATTGTTTTCCCAATATTTTTAAATCTATTTATGTTTGAGAAGTCAATTGTGTATATGTTCTGTTAATGAATCGTGTTCTGGTTCAAGGATGTCTTGATGTTTTTATGCTGCGATTTTCCTGATGAATTACCATGAGGGTAACTATGATAATATGATGAATTAACATGAGTAGAACCGTGAAGTTTATGTGATTGATAGGCGATAGTGTGGGGAGTACCGTGAGTATAACTTGATAAATTAATATGAGATGATATGAGGGTAGTACTATGAATTAATATGGGGTAATATGGGATAAAATGACTATGAGCTAATATGTGATTTATACAGGATGATATGATGACATGATGTGTGAGATTAATTAATATGATGGACTATGATGATATGTTGTATGATGAATAATATGATGAAATATGATGGTATGATGTATGATGATTAATGTGATGAAATATGATGATATTTTGTATAATGATGATTACTGTGATGAGATATGATAACATGATGTATGATGATGATTGTTACGATGAGCTATGATAACATGATTTATGATGATGAATATGACGATGAGATATGACGTGTAATGATGATGAATATGATGAATGATGATGCACCATATGCTGTTATTATGAGGATTATTGTGAAGTGTGCATCATGCATTCATGTGCATCCGGACTTCGGTTCAGGACCTCGATTACTTTGACTTCAATCCCATTGTGTGGATGTGAAGTATTTTGATGTGCTTCGATCCTATTGATGGGGATCTATGGAGGGTTGATGGCCTAGTGTCCATCGAGCTGTGATGATTGGTACCACATGCATTGAGTCTATGTTGCATTTGCATTTATGAGCCTTTGTGTATAATTATGACATTGTGGCCTTTGAGGCATAATTGAAGAATATCAATGTGTTGAATATAACTATGAGTAATATGCCGTTTATGCATTAATTGTTATACATTGATTATTATGAATTGTCTTACTCACCCTGCCTGTTTGAATGTTACCTCAACGTGGGTAACGTGCAGATGAGCAAGTTTAGCCGTGGACGCCGTCGAGGAGTATTGTGACGTTTTAGAGTCGTTAGCCTTATGGTTAATGTAGAGGGTCTTGCTCTGATATGTAACATCGGGTTGGATTCTTTGAGTTGATTGTATATCATTAGGTTATTTTACTGATGTTCCCTTATGAGGAAAACATTGAGTTATGTTTTGAGTTCCGCTGTATATGATGTTTTGATGTATTTTGAGAAAATCTGTGTGTTACGGAGTATTGACCAATTTTGTTGACTTTGAGAAATGTACGCCCTTTGTGGCTTTTTAATGAAAGTTAATATTTTACTCTGAAATCCGTGTTATTTTACCGTAATATCTGTGGGTTAGAATACGGGTATTACACATAAGGACCACGTTGTCGCTACGGCAAAAAAGGGCCGGGGGAAACAAATAGAGGAGTCGCCACCGAATGTTATTTATCCCAAAGAGAGGGAAAGGAAACGATCAAAGAAAACACTGTCTGTACATGTTTGTTTTCTAACCTTTGTCTGCAGAAGTGGGAATGCTTCAAGTGGGGGAGAAGCTAGTGCTTCTCTAGGATGCTGCAAGTGTGGAGTTGTGGCTCAGTGTGTCGATGAATGCTCTTATAGTTTGGTAAAGATGGTTTGTACCCCATCATGATTTTCGGCTGTCTATTGACAAATTGAGGAACTGATCACCCTTAATCTCTTGTTGATAGTAGTTGGGATTATGTTGGATGGGATAGACGTGTCTTGCAAGCTTGAATGGCGTGGGCAGTTATTTGTTTTGAGTTAAGCTAAGTGCTTAAGAATTGCTTTGATGAGTCGGTGCGAGAAGGTAATGAGATGTTTATTTTGATGGAAACTTTAAGTGTTAATGAAAGTGGGGAAGTTGGTGGTTTTCCAATTAATTGTTATTGTCCGGAGTTTTTCCTGATGAGATAAGTGATTTACCGCCGGAATGTGAAGTGGAGTTGTGATTGGCTATGTTACGGAAACTAGTCTGATATTGAGAGCTCTATATTATATGTCTGTTTGAATGGTCGAGGAATTAAATTGATTGAGTAGTTTTGAGACTTGTGTCTGGTGTGTGTGCTAAGGCAGCAGATGGTGAGGTCGAGTACATGGTGGACAATGATTTCTGGTGATTGTGAGAAGAGGCCGGGCGTGGAATGCAATATTGGTGTACTTGAGGTTTGAAATATTTCGAAGTTGAAAATGTGTTGGATGGCTTCCTAAGTGTGAAATTGATGTTGTACGTTGAATTCCGAGGTTGCAGCTTTTTATGGAATCGAAATTGGAGATACGGAAGTCATTCAACGGTCGAAAATAGAATTTGGACTCTCATGTTCGCCTAGCGAAAGGTCCTGGGCAGAAGAATGTTGTTTTCGTATTTTTGTCATAGCGGGAGAACCGTAACTCGAAATGGCGCACGGTTTGAAGCATTGGAAAGCTATTCTAATACTCTATGTTATGGTGAAGTAGTGGCATGGAATTAAGTTATTTATTGATGGACTATATTCTTATTTTGTAGTAAATGCAGAAAGTGTGGTTCGTGTTTCCGCCATAACTCACGAATTGAGTGTCCGTTTGGCATGGGATTTTCCATACTTATTTGAGCGAGTTAATGGTTGTGTTAATCGATGATATTTTGATATATTCAAATAGTATAGAGGATCATATTGAACATCGGGAACATGAGTTATCAGTGTTGGAGAAGAAGCGGTTATATGCCATTGTGAAGAGAGTTTCAAAGAGTTTTTGGGAGAGCTGTCAACAGCTTGTGTGTTGATTTTTTCCGAATCCGACCGGACTATTTGTTGTGTTTTGTGATGCTTTGTTGATAAGATTGGGAGGTATGTTAAGTGAAACATCAATGAGTTTTAGTTATTCTTTAAGGAAACTTAAAGTACATAAGAGGAAATAATTGGGACTTCTGAAGGATTAGGGTTTTGGATTGAATTACCATTCGGGTAAAGCAAACGTGGTAGCTGATGCATCGATTTGGAAATCTTTGTATATACTGATATTGATGGTAAAAGAGTTAGAACTGATTGGACAATTTCGTGATGTGAGCTTGGGTTGTGAAGAGACTTCTTATGGAGTTAAGCTTAGTATGGTGGAGCTACTAGTGGTATTCTTGATGAGATTCGAGAAGGTCAAGAATCTAGTTTGAGTTGGTAAATTGGTTGAATTTGATGAATTAAAGTCGAAGGGTCGAATTGAAGATTGATGAAAATGGTATCAGGAGATGTCGTAATAGAGTTTGTGTTTCAGATATTATTGAGTTGGGATAAGAGTATTCTTGAGGAAGGACATTTAAGTGGATTGAGTATCCGTCCTGGTGCTATGAAGATGTAACCGAATTTGAGGAAATTGTTTAGTGGCTATAGATGGAGAGAGAAGTGGTTGAAGTTGTGTATGCTGGTTAGGCTTGTGGAAAGTCGAAGTTTGAACATCAGAGACTGTTGGACCTGATGCGACTGTGAACATTTCTGAATGCAAGGGGATAGTATTTCTATGGATTTTATGTCGGGTTGCCAAAGACTGTGAGATGAATATGATTCGCTTTGGGAATGATGGATGGATTGATTAGCTCAGCTCATCTCTTACTAATGAGGAGTAATCGTTCTATGTTGAAGCTAACTATGATGTATATTGAGGAAGTTGTGAGGTTGTATGAGATACCGTCGAGTGTTATGTCGGGTAAAGATTGGAGATCTTCATCGAGGTTTTGAGAGAATTTGCCAACACTTTGGGTACCATGTTGAGATTGAGTTTTGCCTATCATCCGCAGGCGGATGGACAGACAGAGAGAACTATCCAGTCTATAGAGGATTTGCTGAGAGCTTGTGTGTTGGATCGAGGTGGATCGTGGGATAGTTATTTATCGATGGTTGGGTTTACCTGCAATTACAGTTAGCATTCTAGTATCGGAATGACACTGTATGGGGAATTGTATGGTAGAAGGTGTAGGACTCCTTTGTGTTGATATGATTCAGGCGAGAGTGTTGTGCTCGGACCTGAGAATTGTGTAAGAGACGACTGAAAAGATCAAGAAGATCTAAGAAAAGACGTGTTTTGAGAGTTATGATGGTGACTGGTGTTGGTCGAGCTTTGAAGTCTCGGAAGTACACACTGTGTTTTGTTGATTTGTATCTAAAGTGACACAGCGGAAGCATGGGAGAGGTAGCATGTTAGACTGTTTTACCGCTGTCGCTTGTGAATTTACATGATGTGGCATGTGCCTAAGTTGAAGAAGTACATTGATTCGGATGGATGGTGTACAAGTGAGAGGTAATTTGACTGTCGAGGCGTTGCTAGTTCAGGTGGATGAACAAGAAGCAACTTCGAGGTAAAGAGATTCCTTTGGTGAAGGTAGTTTAGGAGGACCAGCTGGAGAAAGTTGGAATTGGGAACTTGGAGATCAGTTGAGGGAGTGGTATCCGACTCTGTTCCTTGAGGCAATTTTCGAGGGCGAAAATTCTTTTAAGTGGGGGAGAGTTGTAACACCCCAAATTTAATCGGAATATTTTAATTAATTTATTTAATTGAGAATATTCGTATTTTTGGTGTTTTCGGTGGTTTTGGGAATTATTGAGACGATGTGCATGTTGGACTATTTATTTAATTAATAGTATACTATATGAGAATATTATTATTATTATTATTAAAATGAATATAAGGGAAATAAGGGTAAATTGGGTATTATAAAGAGTTAGTAAGGGTGTTATGGGAAAAGCCCAATTTGTGAGGCCCAAGACTAAGTTAGACAAAATTGAGTTCCGAAAGGAAATCAGATTTCATTTTGTGTTTAACGTGAAAGTTCGTGGCCAGAGCTCTGAAGGAAAGGCTGGAAGCAGAAGATCCCAAAGATTAATTGTGAAAGTTACGAATCAACTAAGGTATGGGGAGTATCGCATTTCATGATTTTCCATGTATGCCTCTCGGTGTGTTTATGGTTGATTTAGGATTTAAGGTATTTTGGGTTGGTTGTGGGAAAATAGGGAAATTGGTGATAAGGCTTTGAGGTTATGGTTAATGGTATGTAACACTGAATATTGATATGAGAAAGGAAACCTTAGGCCTTTGTGGCCAAAACCTTAGATCGTTATATGTCTGCCCATATGGGATAGAATATTTGATATTTGAAATTACGATGCCTTCGGAGCAATTGTAAGGAAATTGACGGTAGACCCTGGAGGTTAGTGGTTAGTATTCTTGACTCTTTGAGTGTAGAGATGAGAAATAATAATTTTTGCTTTCGTGGCCAAAACCTTGGATTGTGATATGTTTGACCTTGTATGAATAGCAATATTCATATGTGAGTAACTCTGAAGTACTCAGAGTAATTGCAGGAAATAGTGTTTTAGGCGTTGCAAATGTTGCCAGGTGAGCCTAATAAACAATAGAAGTTGTGTTGTTATTGCCGTATAACCTTAGGAATGTTTTAGTGATGTTTTGGGTATGTTGAGTGAGTGATTCGTAAGAATAATTGAGTAAAAATCAGTTCCGGAGCGTAACAGCGTCTTTCTGTTCGTCACGACTGTTCATGTTTTTGGTCGAAATTGTTTTGGACGTAACTTTTGATCCGTAAGTCCGGTTTGACCCCCGTTTGAAGCGTTGGAAAGCTAATAAACAGAGCTATAACATAGTATAGATAAGGGAATTGTTTTCCCAATATTTTTATATCTTATATGTTCTGTTAATGAATCGTGTTCTGGTTCAAGGATGTTTTGATGTTTTGATGCTGCAATTTTCCTGATGAATTACCATGAGGGTAACTGTGATAATATGATGAATTAAGATGAGTAGAACCGTGAAGTTTATATGGTTGATAGGCGATAGTGTGGGGATTACCGTGAGTATAACTTGATAAATTAATATGAGATGATATAAGGGTAGTACTATGAATTAATATGGGGTAATATGGGATAAAATGACTATGAGCTAACATGTGATTTATACGGGATATATGATGACATGATGTGTGAGATTAATTAATATGATGGACTATGATGATATGTTGTATGATGAATAATATGATGAATTATGATGGTATGATGTATGATGATTAATGTGATGAAATATGATGATATGTTGTATAATGATGATTACTGTGATGAGATATGATAACATGATGTATGATGCTGATTGTTACGATGAGCTGTGATAACATGATTTATGATGATGAATATGACGATGAGATATGACGTGTAATGATGATGAATATGATGAATATGATGAATATGATGAATATGATGAATGATGATACACCATATGTTGTTATTATGAGGATTATTGTGAAGTGTGCATCATGTATTCAAAGTATTTTGATGTGCTCCGATCCTAATGATGAGAATCTATGGAGGGTTGATGGCCTAGTGTCCGTCGAGCTGTGATGATTTGTACCACATGCATTGAGTCTATGTTGCATTTGCATTTAAGAGCCTTTGTGTATAATTATAACATTGTGGCCTTTGAGGCATAATTGAAGAATATCAATGTGTTGAATATAACTATAAGTAATATGCCGTTTATGCATTAATTGTTATACATTGATTATTATGAATTGTCTTACTCACCCTGCCTGTTTGAATGTTACCTCCACGTGGGTAACATGCAGATGAGCAAGTTTAGCCGTGCACGTCGTCGAGGAGTATTGTGACGTTTTAGAGTCGTTAGCCTTATGGTTAATGTAGAGGGTCTTGCTCTGATATGTAACATCGGGTTGGATTCTTTGAGTTGATTGTATATCATTAGGTTATTTTACTGATGTTCCCTTATGAGGTAAACATTGAGTTATGTTTTGAGTTCCGCTGTATATGATGTTTTGATGTATTTTGAGAAAACCCGTGTGTTACGGAGTATAGACCAATTTTGTTGACTTTGAGAAATGTACGCCCTTTGTAGCTTTTTAATGAAAGTTAATATTTTACTCTGAAATCTGTGTTATTTTACCGTAATATCTGTGGGTTAGAATAAGGGTGTTACACATAAGGACCACGTTGTCGCTACTGCAAAAAAGGGTCGGCAGAAACAAACAGAAGAGTCGCCACCGAATGTTATTTATCCCAAAGAGAGGGAAAGGAAACAATCAAAGAAAACCTAAGAGAAGGGGAAAGACAAGGTCATCGCAACCAAATCTTGAGTTCGGGAGTCGGTTACGCAAGGGGAAGGTATGACCACCCCTCACGTCCATTGCACTCAACAGGATCCATGCTTGTTATCTAATCTATGGGTGAAACTATCTAATGTTATTACTAAACGGGGTGAAGAGAAAGAACAGACTCGATAGTACACCGCATCCCTATGCCTACTTATTCCCTCGTGCAATGGGAAAGTCAGAGTCAACGTAGTTCGGGAAACTACGAGTGATGGGGGGAAGGTTGCTCGCTAAGACATCGCCGTCTTGTGCCTACGTATCCTCATCTAGTATGAGAAATCAGAGCAAATATAGTTTGAGCAACTACAGAAAAGGTTAGTTAAGTATTTTTGCGAGTGACGTTAAATCTCCGTTCCAGTAGTTAGGGACGATGCTTGTTTGCGGTAGAACGGAAAAGTAACACACTCTCTCTGAAAGTGGGTTTGAAACAATCCCGAAGGATGAAAAGGTTTGAAAAACGGGTTGGTCTCGATTGCACTGGGGGCAAGAGAAAGGGGAAGTTAGTTATTAGTGTGCTCATCAAGGATAGAGGTCCTCGTGCCTACGTATCCTTATTAGGGAATAAGGAATCAGAGCAGCCGTAGTTCGGGCAACTACGGGAAAAGGTCTCGATTGCACGAGGGCGAGAGAAAAAGGTCCTAGGCCTAGAACGCCTAAACAAAAGTGAATTGAATTGGTTCAGGACACGCAATGTGTAACACCCCACTTCCCAAAACAATTAAAATAATAAACATTATAAATAAACATCAGAGTTTTTCTTCCCAAGTGGGATATCACATAATCAACCAACATTTCCTTTATAAAAGGTTTTTCTCCAAAATACAGCGAAAATAATAAAATAGTAAAAATCCAACAAATGTTTGATACGTCCACAGGAAATAAAATACAAGTTCAGCATAAGACAACTAAAAACACCCAAGTCCCGTGCTACGTATCAGAGCATCCTAGACTCGACAGACACACCATAATCCAAGCTAGATAATTACCTGGATTATCTGTACTTCCGAAGAAGCACAGACCACAACAACAACAAAGGGGTGAGAAAACAAAATTAAAATATATTGGTAATTTAATACATGCAAATAAGGTAGTAAAACACACCAATATTCACCCCACAACACCAATCATCGAACCTACTGTTCAAATTACAATATAACATATTATAATGCAAATATGCAACTCAATACCATGCATAGGGTACCGACTCATTGGTTCATTCAATCGAACCCTGGACAGATCACTTACACTCCTACTGAGATATGATCTATCCCCGACAGATCACTTACACTCCTACTGAGATATGATCTATCCACACTAAGTGCATATGATCCTCCTGATCATATCATCATACATCAATGCATATTTGTGTAGATATATTACACACCAACATCATATAATTCAAATCGCACAGTGAGCAATCTCACAATCTAACACCAAGTATACACACATCCCACCACCCGAGGACACACCAACTAATTATCCATTTAAAGTAGAATATTAAGGGATCACTTACTATCACCAAGTAAACCAGTTAAATTCCATAATCACCATTCTATCACTTCCTCAAGGCCAAAGGGATCACACAAGACTAACACTCAAGGCCAAACATCACAAAAAGTCACATTCTGCTACTACGCTCGCTGGCCCATTCATTAGGCGAAGCCCCGCAGCGAATGTTCGCCAACCTTCGCCAGGCGAACCTGCTGGCGAAGCCCCATTCCACTATCGTGCATTCGCCAGGCGAAGGGATCATTCGTCAGGCGAACCTTCGCTGGCCACACTCGCCAGGCGAAGTTCCTACCCTTTCAGTCTGGGATTTAATTCAGAATTATTCGCTACCGTTCGCTCACCTTCGCCAGGCGAATACTCGCCCTTGTTCGCCAGGCGAAGCTTCGCCAACACTCGCCAGGCGAAGCCCAGCGAATGCTGCGATCCACCAAATTTTCCACTGCTCTGAAGTTCTACCAGAGCCAAATTCAAGCCTAACATTCCAACTCTAATTCTCATCCTATTCTCAGTATCAATAGTGCACGTAATTCAAACCAATCGCTCCCTAATCTATATTCCAGAATCAACACTTAAACATTTTATCGATACATCAAAAAGGTCATACAGAACTTCTCTAAAACCGTAAACCCAACCAATACCCCAAACTCACCAAAAACAACAATTCATCAACATCGACATATATCAATTCCTCATTGGTTTATCAAATACCAATTCTCAACATCACTCAACAATAATAGGCATGTCAACATAAAACTTCATACACCGATACATTCCTACGGGGTTAAGGAATCCCCACTACCCTATACATGTAAATACCATCCCAATCAAGTTCCTCCCCCCTTACCTGGATAACTGATTTAATCGGTGAAGGAATCCTCCAAGGTTGGCCAATTCTGACCCTCTGCCTTCTTCTCCGTTCTTCGCTCTCTTCCTTCGCTCTTTTCACTTCTATCGTATATTTCTCTCTTCTCTCTTTTCTATCGTATCTTCCTAACCCTTTCAACTTCTATTTTGCTTTTTATTTCCAATCCCAACTAATAATAATGATAAAATATAATATTACTAAATATTAATAATAGTAATCATAATAATAATAACAATATTATTATCTCACCAATAATCATAATAATATAATAACCATATTAATAATAATATTATATTCTCCATATTAATAATATTACTACTACTACTAATAATAATAATAATAATAAAATAATAATAATAATACCACCATATTACTACTATTTATTATATTATTATATCCACACCAAAACACCACCAATAATCCTCCCATATCAGGGACACCCACCAATCATCATCAAACACAATCCCCACCAAAGGGCACACCAACATATAATAATTAAAATAATAATAAAATGACTAAATAATTAAAATGGATGTTACAACTCTCCCCCACTTTAATTATTTTCGTCCTCGAAAATTACCTGATGGAAATAGTTCTGGATACGCTTCTCGCATCCTACTTTCCAACTCCCAGGTCACACTGCCTCCTGCAGCACCTCCCCAAGCTACCTTCACCAAAGGTATTCCCTTCCCTCCGAGCTGTTTCATCTTACGGTCCTCGATCCTCAACGGCATCATCTCAACAGTAAGATTCTCCCGAACCTGAACATCATCTCTCTGAATCACATGAGATGGATTAGAAACATACTTCCGCAATTGCGACACGTGAAACACATCATGTAAGTTCGACAATTCAGGCGGCAACGCCACCCTATAAGCCACAACACCAACTCTCTGCAAAATCTCATAAGGTCCAATAAACTTAGAATCCAGCTTCTTGGACTTCAATGCATGACCCACACCAGTCATCGGGTTAACTCTTAGGAATACTTGGTCACCTACACTGAATTCCAACTCTTTCCTCCGATTATCATGATAACTTTTCTGTCTACTCTGAGACACTTTCATTTTCTCACGAATCATCTAAATTGTCTCAGTAGTCTGCTGTATAATTTCTAGTCCAAGCACCACATTCTCACCAGTCTCATACTAACACAGAGGAGTCCTACACCTCCTCTCATACAAAGCTTCAAACGGTGCCATTCCGATACTCGAATGGTAACTGTTATTGTACGTGAACTCAATCAATGGTAAATGAGTATCCCACGCACCACCCATTTCCAACACACAAGCTCTCAGCAAATCCTCAAGCGACTGAATAGTCCTCTCTGACTGACCATCAGTTTGCGGATGATAAGCTGAACTCAACTTCAACTTAGTTCCCAACGCTTCCTGTAAGCTCTTCCAAAATTCCAAAGTAAACCTCGGTTCTCTATCAGACACAATACTGGACGGAACACCATGTAACTTTACAATTACTCGAATATAAATCTCCGCCAGCTTTGTCAACGGGAAACTAATATTGATCGGCACAAAATGTGCAGACTTCGTCAATCGATCCACAATCACCCATATAGCATCAAAACCTCTCGCCGTATTCGGCAAACCTGTAACAAAATCCAAAGTAATGCAATCCCATTTCCAAACCGGAATCTCTAATGGTTTCATAAATCCAGAAGGTCTGTGGTGTTCCACCTTCGACTTCTGACACGTCAAACAGGCATACACAAATTAAGCAATGTCTCTTTTCATACCAGACCACCAAAATAATTTCTTCAAATCATGATACATCTTCGTAGCTCCCGGATGGATACTCAAACTACTACGATGTCCTTCACTTAAAATTGACTTTTTCAATTCTTCATCATCTGGTACACAAATCCTGCCTCTAAATCTCAACACACCTGTACTATCCAATTTAAAGTCACTATCGGAGTTACTTTCTACTCCAGGTATCAAATCCACCAATTTCACATCCAACTTCTGATTCTCTCTAATCGTATCCAAGAAGTCATTATTCACCTGTAACATACCCAACATTACACTATCTGCAGTAGTCTCACAACCCATACTCAAATCTCTGAACTGTTCAATTAACTCAATTTCTTTCACCATCATAGCCGATATATGAATTGCTTTCCTACTCAAAGCATCTGCCACTACATTGGCCTTTCCTGGATGATAACTTAAACTGAAGTCATAATCCTTCAAAAATTCCAACCATCTCCTCTGCCTCATATTTAACTCTTTCTGATCAAACAGATATCTCAGACTCTTGTGATCACTGAACACTTCAAATCTCGAACCATACAAATAATGCCTCCAAATTTTCAACACAAAAACAACCGCAACTAATTCAAGATCATGAGTCGGATAATTTCGCTCATGCACTCTCAATTGCCACGAAGCATATGCTACTACCTTACCATTCTGCATAAGAACTCCGCCTAATCCCATCTTAGACGCATCACAGTACACCACAAACGGTTCACTCGGAGTCGGCAACACTAACACCGGTGCCGTAGTCAATTTCTTCTTCAGCTCTTCAAAGCTTTCTTCACAAGCAGCATCCCATACAAAAACTTGGTTCTTCCTCGTCAACTGAGTCAATGGCAACGCCAAATTAGAGAACCCTTCAATAAACCTGCGATAATAACCAGCCAAACCCAAGAAACTTCTAATCTCCGTTGCTGTCTTTGTCGGTTCCCACTACAATACTGCACTTACTTTTGACGGGTCCACCGCTATACCAGCACCAGATATTACATGCCCCAAGAAACTTACTGTCTTCAACCAGAAGTCACACTTCGACAGTTTAGCAAACAACGTATTTTCCTTCAGCACCTGCAAGGCAATTCTCAGATGTCCTGCATGTTCTTCATCAGATTTAGAATAAATTAATATATCGTCAATAAATACCACAATGAACTGATCCAAATAAGAATGGAAAATTCTGTTCATATAGTCCATAAATACTCCCGGTGCATTAGTCACTCCAAACGGCATTACAGCATATTCGTAATGTCCATATCGAGTCCTAAAAGCAGTCTTCTGAATATCACCTTCTTTTACTCTGATCTGATGGTAACCCGATCTCAAATCGATCTTACTAAACACACGAGCTCCCACCAGTTGATCCATTAAGTCATCAATCCTAGGTAGAGGATACTTATTCTTAATAGTCACTTTATTCAACTGACGGTAATCGATGCACAAACGTATACTACCATCCTTCTTCTTTACCAATAACACTGGAGGTCCCCACGGCGACACACTCGGTCTAATAAACTTCCTATCCAATAATTCTCCAATCTGAGATTTCAACTCAGCCAACTCCATTGCAGACATCCTGTACGGCGCCATAGAAATGGGCCTCGTGCCATGAACAAGATCAATACTAAATTCAACTTCTCGCGTCGGAGGCAATTCCGTAATGTCATCAGGAAACACTTCCGGAAACTCATTCACCACTGCCAATTCCTCCATTGACACTTTGCTATCCATCGCTATGATGCAAATAAAGCAAACATTTTGGCTTCATCCTCCAACAAGGTTCTCAATTCTTTACTAGACAAAGAATCTGCCAAAGCTTCCTCTTCTGGAGTCAGGAACAACAATTCCTTCCGAAAACAATCGATGTAGACTCGGTTGAACTCTAACTAGTTCATACCCAGAATAACATCCAAATTACCAAGTGGTAGACAAATCAGATCCACTCCAAATTCTCTACCGAAAATGGTCAACGGACACTTCAAACATACTAGAGAAGTAGCCACTGAGCCAATAGAGGGTGTCTCAATAGTCATTCGTCCCTCAAGAGTAGACGGCACCAATCCTATCCTCTTCACACAATCAACAGAAATAAATGAGTGGGTCGCACCCGTATCAACAATAGCAGTCAAAGGAATATTATTAATAATACAAGTACCTTTGATAACTCGCTCATCACTGACAGCTTGAGTTCCTGCCAAAGCAAACACCTTCCCACCAGCCGGAGACGTCTGAGGCTTCTTTGGCTTCTCACAATGGGTACTAATGTGACCCTTCTCACCACAGTTATAACAGGTCGGCATAGTAGCTCTACAGTCCGCTATCACATGACCTGGCTTCCCACACTTAAAACACTTCTTTACTTCATTAGGACAATCATTAGCACGATGTCCCATTCCACCGCACCGAAAACATTTCCCATCAGCAGATGCTGTCCCCTATCTGGGCTTCTTATCAACAGCAGCTTTACATTTTCCCTTATCAGCAGCGACACTATAAGGAGTACTACTGAACCTCTGCTTACCCTTACGGTCATTAACAGCTTTGTAGTGCGCAATCCTTGCCCGGTTATCATTATCATAAATTCTGCTCCTGCTTACCAGCTTAGGATAACTCCTGATCTTCTAACAAGCAATCCCCAACTTAATCTCTGGACACAGTCCATTCTCAAATTTTAGACACTTAGAAGTCATCGCCCCCTCAATATTGTAGTGAGGACAATACTGCACCAGCTCCTCAAACTTAGCAGCGTACTCTGCTACAGTCATACTACCCTGCTTCAGCTCTAACAATTCAATCTCCTTAGCACTTCGAACATCTTCCGGAAAATACTTTTCCAGAAAACCTTTCCGAACCACCTCCCAAGTAATGGCAGTTCCAGCAGCTTCCAATCTTTGGCGACTGTTGTCACACAAAGCTTCAGCCTCACCCTCCAGCATGTGAGTACCAAACCTCACCTTTTGCTCATCCTTACAATCCATAGTCCTGAAAATTTTCTCAATTGCCTTCAGCCACTTCTGAGCAGCTTCAGGGTTCAGAATTCCTCCTTCAAACGTCGGCGGCTTGTTGCCCCGAAACTGCGCCAATCCTCTAAATTGGGCGTCTGCAGCTGGGTTCTGATTAGCAACCGCCTGCGCCATTGCTTGCATAGCAGCAGCCAATGCAACATCGTTCCTTCCTGCCATACCGCTCAAATATAACAACACCAGGTTAAAAGATACTCAACTCTATCCTAAAGGAAAGACTCAACTCAACTCAACAACACTGGCCGGACGGACCAACCTGCTCTGATACCAATTGTAACACCCCACTTTCCAAAACAATTAAAATAATAAACATTATAAATAAACATCAGAGTTTTTCTTCCCAAGTGGGATATCACATAATAAACCAACATTTCCTTTATAAAAGGTTTTTCTCCAAAATACAGCGGAAATAATAAAATAGTAAAAATCCAACAAATGTTTGATACGTCCACAGGAAATAAAATACAAGTTCAGCATAAGACAACTAAAAACACCCAAGTCCCGTTCTACGTATCAGAGCATCCTAGACTCGACAGGCACACCATAATCCAAGCTAGCTAATTACCTGGATTATCTGTACTTCCGAAGAAGCACATACCACAACAACAACAAAGGGGTGAGATAACATGATTAAAATATATTGGTAATTTAATACATGCAAATAAGGTAGTAAAACACACCAATATTCACCCCACAACACCAATCATCGAACCTACTGTTCAAATTACAATATAACATATTATAATGCAAATATGCAACTCAACACCATGTATGTCGTACCGACTCATTGGTTCATTCAATCGAACCCTGGACAGATCACTTACGCTCCTACTGAGATATGATCTATCCCCGACAGATCACTTACGCTCTTACTGAGATATGATCTATCCCCACCATTCTCCACGAAGGAGTACGGATGAATCACTTACGCTCCTCCTGAGATATGATTCATCCCCCCAAACACCATGATATGCACAACACCAATGCACAATAATTATATTCAGGCACACTAAGTGCACACGATCCTCCTGATCATATTATCATACATCAATGTATATTTGTGTAGATATATTACACACCAACATCATATAATTCAAATCACACAGTGAGCAATCTCACATTCTAACACCAAGTATACACACATCCCACCACCCGAGGACACACCAACTAATTATCCATTTAAAGTAGAATATTAAGGGATCACTTACTATCACCAAGTACACCAGTTAAATTCCACAATCACCATTCTATCACTTGAGTAATTACTTGAGCCCAAGGAGCCTTTCTTAAGCTTTGAGTAGTTGTCATCTGTTTAAAATACTTTAATTATCTTGTATCGTTCAAAACACTTTCCAAAACACAACCTCTTTTCGAGATGGAAAAGAGAGAGAGTCAAATCTTTGATCCACTTGCCCAATTACTTGGGCCCGAGGAGCCTTTCTTAAGCTTCAAGTAATCATCATCCAACAACAAAACATCAACACATTAATTCAATTTCCCGCCGTCATGCGAACTGTCAAACCTTTTCATAAACATGATATATGGTGTCTTGAGACGACGCAAAATATTGCTTCGTTCATAACCTATTTGAGTCGAGATAAGTGGTGTGTTTCTTATGAATGTTGATATATGGAAATCCATTCAAAGGGATGCAAGCGTCATCTGCTCACCCGTTTGAATGCGACTAAGTATCTTTCGTTAAAATTGAACCAATATCCATAGTACGAACTACAAACACTCTGATTTCTCATTTTTCAATGAGAATACGTAGGCATATGATTGCGAGATCCTAGAGAGCAACCTCATCTCTTTTCACCATAGTTCCACGAACTACAGACGCTCTGATTCTTCACTTCTTTCAAGTGAAGGTACGTAGGTACAAATGCCCTAATCCTTGGCGAGCACCCTAATCTAAAAACCACTCATTTGATCCTTAGAAATATAATCCTTTTACCTTACCTTTTCACTTTATTTCCTTAGAAAAAAACAAACAATCTGACCTAACATTTCTCGCGAATCAAATCAAGAGGTTCCCGTTGAGTACAACGGCTGTGAGGGGTGTTAATACCTTCCCCTCATATAACTGAATCCCGAACCTAGAACTTGGTTGCGATGACCATGTTCTTTCCCTAAAGGTTTTATAAATATTTTTATTTCTCTCATTGGGATGAATAAAGTTCGGTGGCGACTCTGTTTTTTGCGACAATTTGCGAAGGATCGTGCTTTTTTTCGAGGTACGACAATATGCTTATTCTTGAGAGATCACCGAGCACCCTTATTTTCTTGTTTGTTTTATATTTGTTTATGTTTATGTTTACTAACCATTATTAAAAATCGAAAAAAGTGTTTGCTTTTCCTTTACTAACTTTTTTAGGAAGAATTTGGATAAAGGATGTCAAATACCAGTCCCTCAACTCGAGTGACTTTCATCTGGAAAAAGTCAAATTTGATCTGCAAAACAATTTTAATTCATCTTATTATGACTTCTCAAGTATTGATTGATTATTTTCAAGAGACTACAAGGTTCATGTGTTTATTTTCATGCCTTCTTTGACAAGAAAAAAGAATCGAGCTAGAGCCAAGACAACGCATCAAAAAGCAATTTTTCATAATTTTTTATTGTGGTAATTGATTACCAGTATTAGTGTAATCGATTACCTTGTGCGTTTTTTTGTGAAATTTTGCCAAATTCAAATTTTGCAGCATTTTTAGCACCAAATTCAAATAGAACATTCTATATCACTTCATTTTAATTTTCTTACCTCATCATAATTAATTCCCACCATACACCTTCATTAATCACCATTTGATCTTGATTTTGTCTCGAAATTCAAACTCCAAGCCTAATTTTGATTCCAAACCAAATTCCAAACCACCAAATTTTCCAAGCCTAAATCCTATAAATAGAGGCCTCATTTTATTGATTTCACAAGCTTTTGATAGCCAAATTCACCTTGTCAAATTCTTTCTTGACTCTCTCTTTTTTCTCCAATTACCAAATTCACCAAAGCTCTTTTTTCCTTTGAAAGTTAGTAAGTTCATCATTAGAACTTACTAATCTTTGAGTTAAACCTTTCCATTCACTTTTTCATCATCAATTTCAGTAGATCAAGGCTTTGGAGTTGATTTGAAGAATTTTCATATTTGAAGTGGTGATCTCTTGATCCACCATTGTTGTTCTTGATACATCATTCACAATGTGATATATTGTTGATTCATGTTGCTTGATCTTTAGATCTTGCAAATTGTGTTCTATTGGTGTTGTTTGCTGTTATTTTGCTTGAATTTTCGTGCTCAATTGCATCCTTGATTATGAGGTGTTTGAAGAAATGATTGATCAAATTTTTACTCATTTTTAACTTGTTTTTTTTTGTTGTCTTAACAGGTGTAATCGATTACCTTCCTGGTGCTAATCGATTACACTGTGTTGATTTTACTTTTTTGCTTTGTTTTGGGACTGTTTTAGTTCTTTCTTCTTCTTTTTCTTCTTCTTCTTCCATTTCCCTTTTGTTTTTGCTTCGGAATACACTTTTAAAAGTCCTTTTCCTCTTTAAATTCATTGGAATTATGGTGTAGATGAAGTTGGATAAACATTCACTAATTCAAATTTATCTTTAAAGTGAATTGTTCAATTTATTTTAGGTGCTTTGAGTTAATGATATGTTTAGTGCTTTAATCCACCAAGATGAGTGGATGAACTTAAAGATGGAATGGTCTTGAAATTGTAATTCAATTTATCATTCCCTTTCCTCTTCTCTTTTTTCTTTTGATCGATGAAAATCTCTGATATCATTGAAACTTATTTTAAGTTGTTGATGAAGATGAGATCGTTACCTATGTTCTTTTTGTGCGGTATTGCTTTCGGATAGTGATCTACATATCACTTCTCTAGCATGCATTTGCACTGACATTGTTATTAACAGGCCATAGATAGTCGTGATTTCTATATAAACCCGATTAAGATTACTTAACATAGCGTTAAATTATCCCGTAATCGAAAAATAATCATTTGTGGCCCAAACTTATGTTTGAAAGTCCAAGTATGATTGATTATTTGTCTTAGGTCCATCACTTGTTGTTAGGAGGCTTTGATTTTATCAATCCTCTAAGGAGTCTTCATTAACTTTGGCCTAAGTGTGTGAGTTAACCATCGTTGATCATGTGTTCTAACAACTAATCACTAACTCACTAACCATATTATTATACTAATTTTGTTTATGTTTCCTTCTTGATCCCTATCTCTCTTTTATTTTTATGCTCCATTATTATCATCTCATATCATATTATTGTTTATGTTTCCGCCATTTTTCTTTTGTCCATTTGGATCATATCTTGTGCAAAACAATAATAAAGGATTAAACCTCTAAAAAATTTGGTGCTCTTAATTTTGTGGTTATTCTCATGGATGAGCTTAGACCTTGGACTTCTTGGACTATTCTTGGACCCTTGGACTTAGAATTAAGTTTCATTCCATATGCTTGGAATATTATGGATCTTTGCCTTTATTTGGCTTGCTTATTTGCTTATGCTCAAGGTGGAAGGAATTCTTATTTGACTTCCTATGAAGTGTGCTACAATTGGTTAGATCCTTCTTAACTCTAGCTTTTATTTTACTTTCTAGGGTAGTCATTTCATCTTCTCCCCTTCTTAAATTTTCAAAATCTTCTCCCTTTTTCAAAAACCTTCTTGTTTTCAAACTTAAGACTGCTTTCATAATAAAAACTTGACTTTTGTCAAGTGATTTTAAAATTTTGTTTTCCTTAATAAATGTCAATCAATATTAATCATACTTCGACCAATTTCCAAAAGACATAAAAAAATATAAAACTCATCCACTCTTTTTGTTCCTTGTGCACTTTTTCTTTTAAAATTTTTCATAAAGTTTAGACATGAATCATTTTCATAGTTGAGATATAATTCTTCTATTCCATATAGTATTTAAGATATTGACATTTTCCACTTAAATGTTGAGTGATAAACTTGTTTATTTTAATCCAAGCAAAATCTTTCATCTTTAGGTGATGCAAATGTTGTCTTATGCTTGTGGGCGATTAGTCGTAGTTTTCTCTTTAAAATGATGACTTATCTTTACATTTAAAAATCAACCATAACCAACAATTTTTTTTATTTGTACTAGAACTATGGGGTTTTGATCCTATATTGCACTTTATGGGTACGTAGGCATGAGGCGATAAGTCTCTCCAAAGACAAAAACCTTAAAAAATAATTCTCTTTTCATTTCCCCAATTTCCTTTCAAGCAAACATTTTTAAACCATAAAGCGGAGATATTTCAAAGGGCTCCTTGGGTGCGAACACATTCTCATCGCGTAACCAACCCCCTTACCCAGTCTCTGTTATTTGTTCTTGTTTTAGAACTTTTTAGATTTTATTCGCTCTTTTTCCTTTCTTTTTGGATAAAATAAAAAGTGCGCTGACGTCTCTTACATTTTTGAGTTAAGTTAATAAATAGTGTACACTTACAAATTTTTCCGCTGCAGTGTGTATGGTTGATTATTTTTAAAAAACTAAATTATAATCATTTTTAAACAATTTAAAAAGTTTGGATTCCAACATGTCTACTTCTCAATTATGAGTACACATTGATGTCGGTTTTCTTTTGAGTGGTCACGAAAGAATCACTGGAAAATTAGTGGGTCACAAGGTTATTAACTTCACCGGAAAGTGAGAGGATGCTACTAAAAGTGGTAGTTGAAATATCAACTACTAAATTTATGGCCTTTGTACTATATGTCATGTGTAATGCGTTTTTATTGTTTTGATGATTCTATAAATAAAGATGCATGTTATGATCATTTTCTCACATTCTTAAAGCACAGTTCAATCTATATTTCTTTCAAGCTATCATGGCTCTTCGTGGGAAGCTAGAGGTTGACATTGAACTGAAGTCTAATGCAGACAAGTACTGGCAAACAATAAGAGATTCTACAACTATATTCCCTAAGGCCTTTCCACATGACTACAAAAGCATTGATGTTCTTGAAGGAGATGGTAAAGCTCCTGGTTCTGTCCGCCATTTCCATTACGCTGAAGGTAAAACTTACGACCATCATTGTATTTATTCATGCTTTCATAATGATTGTTATCTTAAAGTTTATGTTGTAATCTATGGTGGTTTATATTGTAGGCTCGCTGCTAGCAAAATCGTCGAAAGAAAAGATTGAGGCTGCTGATGATGAAAAGAAGACAGTAACATATTCTATCATTGAAGGAGATCTTCTCCAGTACTACGCAAAATTCTTGGGACACATAACTGTTATACCAATTGGAGAAGGATGTGAGGTGAAATGGACTGCTGAATATGTCAAAACTAAGACTGATATTCCAGATCCAACTATCGTCAAAGATTTTGCAGTCAAGAATTTCCTTGAGGTGGATGACTATGTTCAAACACTTGCATAGAAGTTCAATGCAGTTCATGAATTGAAGGACAAGCCAGTTTATTTTATTAAAATAATGTAGTGAAATGATGTAACCATTTTCTATTTAATATGTCGTATGTGTGTAGTTTTTTACTCTGTCCTTCATTGTTGTTGGGTTAATAAATTGTTGAACTATTTCATCTTTATTTTTGTTCTGATCATTATTTAATTTTCTTTGTATACTTTTTATACATATATGTTTGTACATACTGAATAATAACTAAATATACCGGAGACATACGGCGCCGTATACAGTGAGAGACTTTAATAGGACTTTCATGTGAGCAAGGTTTTTTTTTTAAACAATTAGCGACCCTTTTTAAGCGTCAATAATAAACAATAAATTTTTAGCGACGTTAAAGAATGTCACAAAATGAACAATAATATTTAATGACGGTTAAAAACCGTTGCTAAAAATTTTTAACGACACGAAAAAGCGTCAGAAAATAAACAGTAATATTTAGTAACGGTTAAAAACTGTTGCTAAATTATTTTAATAATGATAAAAAAGCGTCACAAAATAAACAGTAACATTAGTTTTATTAAAATAATGTAGTGAAATGATGTAACCATTTTCTATTTAATATGTCGTATGTGTGTAGTTTTTTACTCTGTCCTTCATTGTTGTTGGGTTAATAAATTGTTGAACTATTTCATCTTTATTTTTGTTCTGATCATTATTTAATTTTCTTTGTATACTTTTTATACATATATGTTTGTACATACTGAATAATAACTAAATATACCGGAGACATACGGCGCCGTATACAGTGAGAGACTTTAATAGGACTTTCATGTGAGCAAGGTTTTTTTTTTAAACAATTAGCGACCCTTTTTAAGCGTCAATAATAAACAATAAATTTTTAGCGACGTTAAAGAATGTCACAAAATGAACAATAATATTTAATGACGGTTAAAAACCGTTGCTAAAAATTTTTAACGACACGAAAAAGCGTCAGAAAATAAACAGTAATATTTAGTAACGGTTAAAAACTGTTGCTAAATTATTTTAATAATGATAAAAAAGCGTCACAAAATAAACAGTAACATTAGTAACAGTTAAAAACCGTCGCTAAATATTAGAAATGAAAAAAAAAAAACATCGCCCACGTGAAAGACCTATCATTATATCCTGAAGCGAGACCTACCTTAAACATCGTTTTCATTGAATCATAAGGTGAGGGGTGTCCTTAAACATCGTTTTCATTGAATCATAAGGTGAGGGGTGTCACTCTATATAAACTATTTCAATGCTCTAGCTCCAACCAATGTAGGACACCCCCTCACGCCCAGCACTTTTTTTGGGCTTGGTGCGTGGATTTAAACGGTGGGCTGCCCAAGGTCCGATCGATAGGCTCTGATACCATATTAGAGTTTGGCCTAACACAACCTTACAAAATCGGTTGGTAAGGTGAGTGGTGTCACTCTATATAAACTATTTCAATGCTCTATCTGCAACCAATGTGGGACTTTAGGATCTTCCTAATAAAAAGACCTATCATTATATTCTGAAGCGAGACTTACCTTAAACATTGTTTTCATTGAATCACGGAATTCAACATTGTTAGGCAATTACTTGGAAGGACTCAACCGTGTTTCCCGTACATATTATAATAAAATGAATTATAAATCGCTGTTAGAAAATAATTGTCATTAGATCGTTGAAATATATAAAGCAATATCAAGAAATACTATATGACAAGTATTTTCAAGACAAAATAGTTTTTTTTTTATCTTTATCAATTAGCATATGAACTATTAATCTATTAAAAATCAATTGCATACACTTTTTAAATTATTCTTTTAATACAAATGATTTATACTAACAAAACCACATTTAAATAATTAAATAATATTAATCTTTTACATTCGCATCTCTTATAAGAGCATGACATGTGATATTCATTTTAAAACATTTCCTAATTAAATCACAATTAAATATTACATCCACTCATTCTCTCTTGATTCAAATTTCAAATCTTTTTCACTTTTTTTCCCACACTTTCTCACTTTCATTTTAATTATTTTCTATCTATTTATTTGTAATGGATTGGTCCTGAGATTGGCCCACCGTCGGGCACAACCAAGTCCAACTCCGCGTCGAAGAAGCCCCAACGCAAAAGGCAAATCCATTATAGCCATTGGAGAGCACAACCCCCACTTGCTCCTCACCCGAGGACACGTGGCCAGTTTATCCCGCGCATCTCGCGGAGACGTTCAGTCATTCATAATGGGCAAGTATTCCACTTTCCGAAGAATGTGAAGCAGTTGACCCAGGATGATGAGCACGAGCTGCTCATCCTTAGGTCCACGTAGGAATCCTGGAGGTCATCCATTATGGGCCTGATCTATCAGCTCATAATGGAGACCGTTGGCCCAATGTTGGGGGCTCTCTATAAATACCCTCCAAAGGAGGAGGGTTAGGTATTCTATTTAACTCTATTCCTTATTGTATTTGCCTTCTTTCACTCTGAACTTACTTTAGCATCAGAGTGCCTTACAGGTACAATCCCCCTTTTTTTTTCTCACTTGACTTTGGAAACCACGACGTGTTGTTGGCCATCGATTTACTTCTGATCACAAGTAAGATCAATGGCGCCGTCTGTGAGAAACTTGTTCCCCCATCTTTCCTTTCCCAGAAACCGAAATGTCAAAGCAGAAGAACTCCGCAAACCAATCATGGTTGATCAACACGACAACAGCGGTCACAAAATCGCCTTCACACCCCTCTATGAAGGCGACAATGACAATGTTATGCCGATTCTGGAGGACATCACTCCAACAAATAGAGACGTACAAACCACTTCCCCCTTTTCTAACGAGGCGGCTGACGATGATGTCCAATATGTTGAGACCAAGAAAGTCCAAAAGACTATGGAGAAGACGCTGGAGAAGTTCCAATCATTCCTAGTGTCGGCCAACCCCGACCATACCATGGCATTGGTCGAGGCCCTCAACCAGAACAATGTATTGATCTATCAACAGAACAAGAGGATCAGAGCATTGGAAAGAGACCGCCGTCAATGCCTCCCCCGCGGAGACACCAACGGTACAAGTCTCACAGCCCGTCCCCAAAACAACCAGGACGCCGACCACATTTAGAGAGGCCACACCTCCTGAAGCGCGACCATACTGCCCTCAACAGGGACCGCCTGTCCCCAGTTACCAAGAAGAGCAAGGTTGGAGGACAACTAAACAACTGTTGTTCATCCCCATGCAAATTGAAGAGCCGACCAAGGGACTCGCCGCCACGCCATGATGACAGCCCTCGGCGAGAGAAGTACGACTACTCCCTGTTGCGTTCACCGCCCTGGAGTGACGAAGACGACCCCCGCGGTCCACTATCTCGAGCGATCATGGATGCTTCCCTTCTCGTCGGGCTGGAAAAACCATTAAACCTGGGAACATACAATAGAATGACGGATCCCGACGAACATATTAAAACATCAATGCTCTGCTCGATTATCGCGGCTCCAGAGGCGCCATCAAATTCAGGTTGTTCCCTACTACTTTGAGGAAGGGTTCCGTGACTTAGTACAAGAGCCTCGCCGATGAATCCATAACTTCTTGGAAAGACTTGGGGATGCAGCGTTTAAGACAGAGGTGACGTTTGAAGAAATCATGCAGGGGAAAGATGAATCCCTCCGAGCCTACATTGAGATGTTCAATCTAGAAGTTGTCCAGGTCTCCATGATCGACGACATGAAGAAGTATTTGCTCGAGCTGGGACTGTGCCCCGTAGTGAATTTTCCAAGGTTGTCAACATCAAAATGCCCGGATAATAGGATGCCCTCTTCCTCAAGGCCCATGCTTACATCTAGTACGAGGAGAAAGAGGCTGCCAACAATGATAGAGACTCAAGGCACTAAGAAAATGCTAGGATTTCGAGGCATGACATTGTGGTACCTTGTCGTGGAGAAGAAAAAAGGAAGGAGGAAAAGCACCGTGACTCAAGGAAGTTCAAAGGACCTATTGGTCGTTTTGTCGACTACACGCCACTGACTGCCTCCCACGATCGCATTCTCTCCGAGTGCGCCAATGCAGAATTCCGCAAGGTCGGAGTCCATTTTCCCAGACAGACACCTGTCAATCCCAACACAGACAAGACTAAATATTGTCGATTCCATAAGTGCCACAAGCACGTGACTAAAGAGTGCATCCATCTAAAGGGTGCAATTAAAATCCTCATCAGAGATGGACACTTAAAATAATACACCAAGAGGAGAGGTTCCTCGACAGGATGTCTGAGAAGCAAAGAGGGTCAAGGAGGAAGAGACACCCTCCAATAGTGCTTCCAGCTTACAAGTCACCATGTCAATCTCTCGGCCCGAGGACTTCTACATTCCCGATGAGGCTGAAAACCCCCTATACTTTATAGCACATAGTGCATGGGAGACTCTGCCCTCCACCATGGTCATATCGGGTGGAGGTTTCAACAAACTTACTGTGGGGTTAGTGAAGAGGAATTTCGAGCAACTCATTGATGCGAGCTCATGAAAAACTTCCACCATCAACAAGTGTCAGGGAAGCTTGAATCCAATCGCTTTCTACCGCGAGGAGCTCCCTAGAGGAGCCACCAACTTCTGCATCCCGCTGCTTGTAAGGGCATAAATGGAAAACTTTGACGTTCTCTGCATTCTAGTCGAATAGGGAAGCTCGGTCGACATCATGTATTCGTAGTTTTTCTCAACTTTGCAGCTCGACAAAACACAGTTAACACCCTAAGTAGGCTCTAATCTGCAGGGTTTCAACGACACAACCACGAGGTCGTGGGGATACCTCGAACTGATTGTCACAATCGGAGCAGCTGAAACCGCCAATTCTATCAAAGTCCAATTTCTGGTCATAGACTGCCCTTCTTTATACCAGTGCATCTTGGGGAGACCGATTCTGGCCGAACTGATCGTCGTGACATTTACTCTCCATCTAAAGATGAAGTATTACACGGCTAAAGGCCCCGTAGCCACCCTCCACTGGGACATTAAAGCTGCGAGGAGATGCTTTGAAGCAGCCTCAAAGGAATAGAACACTATCAACGTGCCATCTAGAACTCCCGGCAAGCCAGCTCGACCCAGCACCTCCGAGGAGCCGAAGCTAATGTCGCATGTTGACATTAACAACCACTTCACCAAGGATGACTTGAAAGAACAGAAGTGTTGTGCCCCAAAATTTGACCAACCTCTTTTCTTATCTTTGGCTTATGTTTCTTTGCATTTTAGCATCTTGCATCTGCATAGTATTGTTCTTATAGGGGATCAAGTGACTTTGTTTGTGTGCCACCCAAGAGGATAATCTTATTGGCTTTAAGCTCAAGCAAAGGCATTGGTACAATCCATCAAGTGGGTGTTTATTATCATGAAGTTATCAAAGCTCCTACAGAGCAGAGGTGTGCCCCAACTCATTGTCAAAGAACTATCAGAGGGTTGTCAGGGGGTCCATGAGGTTTCATCATTGGTATAAGCATAAGGTAGGAGCTTGTTCAGTACCTCAGAGGTTCTAATGGAGTGGAAATGGTCACTCAGTTCATCTAAGCAATGCCTAGGCAAAAAGGAAGAAATTAGGGTTTCATTTTTAATCAGGATAAGTTTGTTTCTTGAGGAAAAAATTGTTCCCATGGTCCTCCATATGTCCTAAGGTGTTTGACGATGGGAGATTGATCATCAATTTTAATCAGAAGAGCTTCAATTGATCAGTCAATTGAAAATTAGGAGATTTGGGGAAAAAATCAACTGTGTAGTGAAAAAGTCAACTCCTGACTTTTTAAGGTCAAAATCATGTTCCTCAAGTTCAATATGACCAATGGATGGAATTTGATAAAGAAAAGTCAAGGGAATCATAAAAAATCAAAAGATGTTGAAAGTTGCCATTTTGGGGAAATTAGGGTTTTAGAAACTTTCCATTTATGGAAAGTTTCATGGTTGAAGCAGCCATTTTCAAGGGCATTTTTCTTCATGATCAAGGTTTCAAATGGACTTGGGTCAAATTTCAAACTTGTTCCTTGTATTTCAAGCTTTATTTTGAGTACCAATTCATAATCATATGATACTTGGAGCTCAAGCTATGATCAATCAAAGTTGAGGATTTCAATGATTCCAACATTGCCAAGATTGGACAGATTTTTGCACTTCTTTTGCAATCCAATTTTTAGCACTTTATTGATGTCAAATGGAACTTTGTCCTAAATGAAAGTTGTAGACCTTGCTCCAAGCTTTCCAGAAAGTCCTAGGAGTCCTCCATATGATTTTTGAAGCTCAAGTTATGGATGTGTAAAGTTGGGAAAAAGTAAGCTAAAATCCACAACTTAGAATTTTTTTAAAGTTATTTGTAGGCAGCTTGCATGACATGATTTCCAACATCATTTTTCATGGTCTTCCAATCCTCAAATCAAGATGAGTTCAACATGAAAATTGTTTCTTGCCATGCCCTATTTACTTAGAGCTCAAGTTTTAGGGAAATTGATCTTTGTGCACCAAGTTTCATTGTCCCAAAGTTGGTGGTTTGAACATGTTTTCAACGCATGTATTACAAGTCATTTTAGCATATTTGTGAACTTTAGTCATGCAGCCTGGTTCACTCATCATCCCATGCGCAAGAAATAGCATTTAGAGCCTACTAAACATTGTCATATCAAGACTAACACATAATGTACCTCTTTGCTCCATTTTTGAATCGTTTGCCAAAACAAGGAAGGGACAAAAAACTTCCAAATGCTGCCTATATTCTTTCCTTCGACTCAAAAAAAAAAACAGAAGGCAAAAGGATGCAGGCCTGCTCATGTACCATTGCATAATCCACCATTGATCAAGGATGCCATTTTGTTTGCAAAATTTGTCCATCCAATTTTCACCACAGTAAAGCTTGCCATTTTACCTTGTCACTTCATATTTAAGCTAAAGAGCAACCAAGAGAAAACCTAGCCATTATCTTTGCAAAAAATTAGAACTTGAGTTTTTTATCCTCAACAAGTTTTCCTTCAAATCTCTTAAGTTGTTGAGCCATTTGACAAGATTCTTTCCATTCCATCATCACCTCAACATCATCTTGCTACTGTTTGCAAAAGAAATAACTTTAAGCACTCTGCTTCTCAGCTGCTCAAAATCACTTGTTACTTCAAAAGGAAGAAAAACTCAAGGCCTGCTCAAAGGATGAAGGGGGTACTTTGCTCTTGCTGCTAGCTTGCTCTTTTTTGGAGGTCTACAAGAGGTATGTGGCCTTAAATCTCCTCACTATTGTGCATCATGTTCATGTTTTGTTGGTTCGTTAACTGGTTTAAACATTGTTATATTTAAATTGCAACTTTGTTGTCAAATACCATATATGGCTGTTTTTGGATGTCATTGAGTTTAGTTATATGTGTAACTGCTTTTGTGAAGACATATTGTTGAACACATGATAAGGGTAGTGTCTAGCCTTGTTACGTTGTTTTTTTTGCTTGCTTCCAGTTCATTTTGATATGGGTGGTTTTGTTCCACTTATGTGTAGCTTGCTGTTAAGTAAGTTTGAGGCCAATGTTTAGGCCTGCTGTTTGAGTTTATGCATAGGGTTGTTATCAGAATTGGTGTTAGGGATGGAATTGGTAACTCATGTTGAATTCTCAGAGTTGATGACTCTTTGTGTTAGTCTGCATTCACTAAGGCTTGGCATGGTAATGTCAGGGTCTTGTTTTTTTTGATTAGTACCAGTTCTTCCCTTGAGCTGTGGCATTAGGCATTTAGGATTTAGTTGCGGCATGTTCAGTGTAGGTGCATTGTTTTCAATTTGTGTATGCTTGAGATTTGAGTTTGTCAACTCAGGGTTAGTTGCTAGCAAGTTGGTACTGTCATGAGAGTTCATGGACTGTTGGATTCAGGAGAGCAGTTTTCTTTGGTTTGATTGTCTAGGTAAGTTTGGTTGGATTTTATGGAGGCCTTTTTTTTGTTTTTAACCATTAGTGAATAGGTTGGTAGGCTAGTTGAGGCTAGAGGGTTAGAGTCATTAGGATCTCTGCTAGTATGCTCTGGTGTGAAAGAGAGAGTTGTTGCTTTAACTCATTAACATATTGGATTTTCAACTTCATTACCATAGTGCCTTGATTACTCAATTCACTTTCCAAGTTTGGTGAGGGGTAGACCAACTTAATTTCCCATCAACATTTTGTTGTGGCCGCTGCTTGATGTAGAGGAGAACCTTGTTTTAATCTGTTTAGTTTTGTATCTTTGGTGGTGCATTTTGTTGCTGGCAGCTATTTTAAAGCGTACTAATGCATTGTGTATATTTTTAGTGCTTTGGAGGTCATGAGTCACTTGTTAGCTTTGTAGGGTCTTAATTTTCATGCCAACATATCTCTTGGATCTGTTGAAAGCTAATTGCCTTGGCTTGACAGTTTTAATCTGATTTCTGCTAACTTTTGGGTCTTAATCCTTAGATGTGTTTGAATCTGTCCGCAATCATACTGCTATTCCTATGTTCTAAACCAAATAACCTTGCTAAGATTATGCTTTGATCTTGTGAAATTGGCTGTGGGTTCATGTTGGCTGTTAGTTTCCACTTTGAGTTGTTAATTTGTGGTTAAACTTGTTCTTAAATTATTCCAATACGGTGTGTGTGAACTTTGCAACTTTATGTTGGTTGGATTAAGGGCACTTGTTGTCATAGACTTTTGTTTAAACTTTAAACTTCAAAATTCACACCAATTTTACCAACCACCAATCACATTTTGCTCTAATGAGTTTTAAACAAATGCTTCTGGCGAAACCTTCTCCATATCACACTTGAAGTTTGCTCAGACCATTGCCTATCTCAAAATGCATATGTTTTAATATGGAATTTCAAATTGCACTTTCAAAGCTCCATTATGCACGAGCAATCTTGTTTTTCATTGTATGCCTTATTTGAAAATTTTTATTGCACCATCATGATCCATTTGAAAAATTAAGTGATTTAGACTAAAATTCCATCAGATTTGAGTAAGATTTGAAAGAGTTATGTTGAAATCGTTTTTGACACTTTCACTTGGTTTTGTTCTTGCACTTACCCAGAAATGTGCGTGTATTTAGGTACATTTGCAACTGGGGTGGCTTGATACAACGGATGTATCACGACCCCATTGGTTGTAGCCTTGCCCATAAGTACCTTGACATGCCTTGTAACCTATGTTCGACCCTCAGCGAGGGCATTTTTGCTCTATTTCATGATTTTTCCATGTTTTCAATATTTTACTTTCTTTTTCCTTTTGATTCACACGCGTGAGAGTGGCTGGGTTGGCCAGGTTTTGTGTCCATGACCCCAAGGTCTTGGGTTCAAGCCTTGGGTGAGACACTTCTTTTTTTTAATGTCTTGTTTATTTGTTTTTTTAATTTAAAATTCAAATTAACATAACTCCTTAATTTTTAATCATTTTTAAGTGATTCTTTTTTATGTGGTTACATATGGTATCTTTTACCTTTACCCTTCATCCCAACTTTAGGAGCATTGTGTATGACAACATTAGGGTCCAGTTTCCCCTTTAGTTTGTGTCTTTCTCTTTTCATCTCCTAAATAGTTCAAAACACTTAATAAAGAATAATTTGTGTTGTATGCTACGAGCCTTAAGTACTCGAGAAATGATGGTTAGGGGGCCTTCTCTCAACTGTCTAGAGTGTTTAGAGTATGCCCTTTGGGCGATATGTGACGCATTCACTCTCGAGTCATAGTCTTTAGTGCGACATGAGTTTCAAACCATAACTCGATTTACTTCTTATATTAAAAAACACAAAACAAAAACATCAAACCTTTTTATCCTTCGGGATTAATGGAAAACCATTTTCATAAAGAGAGTGTTGTTAACTCTTGGTTCTACCACAAACAGGTAATGCCTAAGTCTCCAATGTTCGAGCAGCATACACCTAACTGCTAGAACGAAGGTTTAACCCTACTCGGGTAAAACACTTGAACCAACCAGTGGTCGTGTCACCCTGAACTACGTTTGCTCTGATTTCTCGTACCAGACAAGGATACGTAGGCACAAGACGATGATGTCTTGGCGAGCAACCTCCCCTACCCTTACCCGTAGTTTTTCGAACTACGTTGACTCTAACTTTCCCATTGCACGAGGGAATACGTAGGCATAGAGCGACGATGCTCTATCGAGTCTCTTTTCTTTTCTTTTGCCCCCGTGAGCCTGTAGCTTAGATAGTTTAACACCTTTTTAGATAAACAACAAGCATGGATCCCATCGAGTACGACGGACGTGAGGGGTGCTCATACATTCCCCTTGCGTAACCGACTCCCGAACCCAAGATATGGTTGCGATGACCTGTCTTATTCCCTTTTCGTAGGTTTTCTCTTATCGTTTCCTTTCCCTCTCTTTGGGCTAAATAATGAACGATGGTGACTCTTCTGTCCTTGCCAGCCCTCCTTTTTCGCAGCGATGTGACAGCTGGTGACTCTGCTGAGGAAAATTCACATACCCTATGCGAGTCAATCCTAGCACTTGTGTGTTTTTTCTTTGGGTGTGTATATATGTGCATTATGTGTTTGCATTTTTATTGCTTTATTGCATTTCACTACTAGCATTTGTATATATCATTATTGCAGTGTTGTGGGTGGGGATGTTCCATTGAGAGATAAGTCAAAACCCAGGCTTGAGAATAACCTTAGCATTAGAAGTGGAAAGTAGTGATGGACCTGTATGGCAACATGCACTAGTCCTCACGAAATTTGCGTTCAGACGAGGTTTTCTTTGAAGACATCTCATCCTACTGGTCAGGACGGGGATGTTGGATCTGAAAGTTGTCGACTCTGGAGACCGTTCATTTAGGAAGGACCTCTGCTTAAGTTAATTTCCATGGCTGATCATAGTGTAATAGGATACTTCAAGAAAGAATATGGGAGACTTCTGAGCTATGTCTGCAAAGCTTCAATGTTTGAAGTAGAGGGTCTTCATACTTTGCTTCAATTCTATGATCCTCAACTGAGATGCTTCACCCTCCCTGGGTATGTGTTAATGCCTACCTTGGAAGAATTTTCCATGCTGCTAGGAGTCCCAGTCCTGGAACAGATGCCCTTTTACCACTCTGAAGCAGAACCTGACTTGATGAAACTGGCAAACTCTCTTCATTTGGAAGCCTCTGAGTTGGAGGGAAAGATGATTTGGAGGAATGGAATGCCTAGTTTCCCTTTGCCTTTCTTGGTGAATAGAGCTCAACATTTTGCAGAAGAAGGATGTTGGATTGTCTTCAATGCCATCTTAGCTCTTTGTATCAATGGCATAGTGTTGTTCCCGAATGTTCCAGATTTCGTTGACTTGGACGTTTTCCATATTTTTGTCTCCAAGAACCCTGTGCCAACACTTCTAGGAGATGTGTATCATTCTGTTCACTATAAGAATGAGAACAGGAGAGGAAAGAGTGTTCTTTATTGTATGCCTCTCTTATAAATATGGTTTGTTTTGCACCTACCTAAGTTAGGTCCTTTTGTTGACACCTCTGGCATTGCTGATTCGTCAGAAAGGTTGACGGGTTTAACCTCCGAGAACAATGTGTGGTTCAATAGAGATCTCTTGGGCGTGGAGTTTATTTACAGTTGTGGTAATTTCCCCAATGTCCCCTTGATTGGGAGGAAATGAGGCATTAACTACAACCCTGCTCTCGCCGTCAGGAATTTTGGGTATGCTCTTAAAGAACCCCCAACGAAGGAAGAAATACATGAATCTATGTATGTCACCAGTTTAATCAACAACGAGACCCTGATCAGAGTGGAAAAGGATTGGAATAAAGTTCATCATGAAGGAAAATTCTCTTTGGGCAAGAGCAATTCTAGAGCTTTTGAACCTTACATGGAATGGATTCAGGAGAGAGTAAGGAGATTGTTGCTACCCTTCCCAGTAAGAGAACCTTTGTATCCCTCAGTGGTTGTGGAACCTACGACAGTTGAGGTGCAGAAATACAATCAACTATGGGCCGAGAAGGAAAAACTGCGTAGGGCTAATGAAGAGTTAGAGAAGGAAATTGTCCAGCTTAGGATTAAGAAGAGTCAAGTTGTCCAGTCATCCAAGAAGCAAACAGAGTTGGTAAACAAGATGGGTACGGAATTGACAAAGGAGATTAGTTCCCGATAACGAATAGGTAAGGATTTGAAGAGCGTCGGTGATGTCCTTAAGGGAAAGAAGAAGGAGCTAGAGAAAGCCCACCTGGAGATATCCATGTTCGACACTCATTGGAATTCCATATTAACTAATAACAAAGGCAGAGAAGATAAACTGCATCAACAAGTTGATAGTTTGACAGCTCAGCTTCGAGTCAGAATTGCAAAAGTTTCGGGTGAATACATGCGCCTACTAGAAAGCGATCGCAAACTCCATGAAGCTCTTGCAACGTTGGAGGAATACAAGCTGAGAATAGACTTGAAGAAACCAAGACTTGAAGATGCTTTTGGGGAGGATGCTTGGGAGGACTATGTTTAGGGTATGCAAGCCACCATCAAGAAGAGGAACTTGCTCATTCAAGGATTGATTGACAGGCCTGATCACCCGGACACAAAGGAGTTGCTAGAAGAATTCCAGACTCGACAACGCTTCTGATGCATTTTCTCTTATTTGTTGTTTGTATTCTGACCATCACCAGGGTTGTTGGATGAGGTCACGATGGCTATTTTTGTATTCCTTTGGTGATGTATGGTGATACTCTATGGTTCATTTTATTTATGGGATATTTTTCTGGCTACCTCTGTGGTTCTTCATTCTCCTACCATGATTGTGGAACTAGAATCAAAGGGAGAAGTTTCCCTGAAATACATTTGCAAGTCTGCATTTTGCATCATTCTTCATTTGTATTGCAAGTGTTTCTGTTAACCTTACCTCTTCCTGTGGTTTGCCACTAGTTTGTTTCAGGATTGAAGGCCAGCTGATTCACTGTTATTCTACACGAGGAAATCAACAAAGAGTTATGGATCAAGTTCAGCTCGAGCTTCAGGAATTCCGTGATAGGATGGAACAGTTCATGGAAATGATGCAGGGGGTCGCCAACGGCCAGGAACAGTTAAGGACGCTGGTCCAGCCTTTGGTATCAAGGATTGATGGAAATGGGGTTTTACATGGTGGAACCGCTGCTATGCCTCTAGTGGACAACAGTACGCCACGAGAAGATGTTGTCCCAACAGGTGTTATCCCTCCGGGCGGAGGAAACCATACTGGAATTCCTATCCTAGGTCCAATAGGCGCTGTGTAGGGTAACAATGGCCCCCAGTGGGAACACGAAGAGCAAGATGATGTCTTCTCCATGGGAGACCTTGGAGGAGGATTATAAACTAATGCGGATAGAAGGTTCAAGGCAATAGAAGAAAAGATGAGGAGCCTTGAGAACCAGAACATTATGGGTCTTGACATGTCCAATTTAGGATTAATTCCAGGACATAGGATTCCTCCAAAGTTTAAGGTGCTGGATTTCGACAAATATAGGGGGACGACATGTCCAAGGGTGTATATTCACTCGTATTACCGAAAGATGTCAGCATACTCAGATGATGAAAAGTTACTTATGCACTTTTTCCAAGATAGACTGTCAGGGCCGTCCCTAGAGTGGTATATGGGCTTAGAGCCAATAAATATCAGGAGTTGGATGGATTTAGCAGAGGCTTTTGTTAACGACTACCAGTACAACAGTGACTTGGCACCGAACCGAGTGCAATTACAGAATTTATCTCAAAGGAGTAATGAATGCTTTAAGGAGTACGCCCAGAGATGGCGTAAACTTTCCGCTAGAGTTCAACCTCCCATGGTGGAGAGAGAACTGATTGACTTGTTTGTGGCTACGTTGCCCGAAATTTACTACGAGAAACTGGTACGAAACATGTCTGGAAGTTTCTCGGATCTGATCATTACAGGCGAAAGGGTCGAAAATGGGATTAAGATAGGAAAGATACAAGCAGGGGAAGGGACCTCGTCTAGAGGTGGAAGAAAAAACTTTGGTACCAAGAAAAGGGAGAATGAGACAAATGCATTGTCCAGTTTTAAGAATTGGAATAGAAATTAGAATCAGCGTCAACACCAACCATACTATCAACAACCACCACAAGTGGCTAGCATTGCCATCCCGACAGTGCATCCCCAGCAACAACAACCACGTCAGTAACGACAACAACAACAGAACTTTGCGCCTCGGAAGTACCAGGACCATAGACGAACAGTGAACAGGCACTGTGACGCACCGCCAATGCCTTACACCCAATTATTACAGTATCTGATGCAGCTACAGTTGGTTCAAAAATGGACGTTAGCATCGTTAACAGGCCCACCACCTTCTGGATATGACGCTAATGCTCGGTGTGACTTCCACTCTGGCGCTCCCGACCATCACATCGACAACTGCAAAGCCTTCAAGCATAAGGTTCAAGACCTTATTGACAATAAGGCTATCAATTTTAATCATGATGCGCTGAACGTCGTCCTGAATCCCATGCCCAATCATGGGGAAGTAGGGGTGCACGCTATCAGTGAAGAAGGCTTGAACTTGGTGTCTATTGTGGAGGATCTGAAAACCCCATTAAGCTTTGTGAAGAGTAAGTTGTTGGAAGGAGGAGTGTTCCCTGGTTGTGGGAAATATTGTGAAGACTGTGTAGCTTGTTCTGAAGGATGTTTAAGTCTAAAGAACCATGTGCAATGTATGATGGATGACGGTATATTGCAATTTGATAGGATCCAGGAGAAGCATGATGAAAAGATAATCAGTGAAGAGAAGGATGAGGTGGCCACCATCTCCATCCCTTACAAGAGGATTACTATTTATGCGCCTCCAGCAAGGCCTACTATCATATTTACAAAGGAGGGACCTATACCCTATGAGAGCTTCAAGGATATCCCTTGGAACTATTGTGCATAGGTCTATTGCAACAGGCAGAAGCAGGAAGTAAAGAGTTTGCCTTTAGATTCAGTTGACAATCTGGTAGGAGCCGGAGGGATGACTCGAAGTGGAAGAATATTTTCGCCTCCCGAAGTAAATGCTGAGAGATCTGACAAAGGTAAAGGGAAAGCGGTAGCTGAAGCGAGCTCTCACGCTGGTGAAAAGGAAACATTCCTGAAGGAAGCAGATGAGTTTATGTGCTTGATAAGAAAGAGTGACTACAAGATCGTAAATCACTTACAACAAACGCCTTCAAAGATCTCCATCTTGTCATTGTTGCTATGTTCCGAAGCTCACAGGAATGCTTTGCTCAGGATTTTGAATAATGCTTACGTGCCGCAAGAAATCTCTGTGAATCAGCTAGAAGGGATGGTGGCGCATGTCAATGCTGGCAACAGGCTGGGATTCACCGATCATGAGTTGACACCAAAGAGACGAAATCATAATTCAGCGCTGCACATATCCATCGAATGTATAGGGGTTGTGTTGTCTCACGTGCTGGTAGATACTGGGTCGTCACTAAATGTGCTACCCAAGAAAGCTCTGATGAAGTTGGACACACAGGGAATAATCTGTACCCCAAGTGATTTAGTCGTGCGGGCATTTGCTGGGACGAGAAGGTTCGTGTTTAGGGAGTTGAATTTACCGATTCAAGTCGGTCCAGAAATTTTTGATGTGGTGTTCTATATAATGGATATCCAACCGGCATATAGCTGTCTATTGGGCCGACCTTGGATACATTCAGCAGGATCTGTGACATCAACCTGTTGCACCCTAAAATTTGACCAACATTTATTTACCCATCAAATGTTTTAAGGTTGATACCTTTGTCAGAAAGCTCAAGAGATACTCAGAGGAATTGGTTGAAACCAAGGTTGTGTGCCTCCTAACTTGAGAGTTGTGGGTGCTCCTCAGATGATTCTGAGACTATGAGGATGGGCTTGAAGCTTTGAGAAAGCTTATGAGATGTCTTGAAAGCCATCATGGAGCCTAGAGAGGTCATTGGACAAGAATTCAGAAGATTCGACCATGAATGGTAGAATAAGGGTTTTGATTGGGTCAACCCTAGGTCAACTGAAGATTTGGAGAAGTTTGAGACCTAATCCAAGGACCAGGTGATCATGGAATGACGTATTGAAGTGTTATAAGGATGATTCCTAGACCAACTCATCATTATTGAGGAGTTTGAGAAGTTTCAAGCTAGGGTTTCTAAGGATCGACAGTGTAAAATCCCCTAGTTTGATCCCTATCTTCCAGGCAGTTTTAGCTCAAGATGTGATTGTCATCTCATCTTCCCCATAACATTAATGTTGTAGAGATTATTCTTAGCTTTAATTTGAGTGGTAGAAGTCCTTGATAGGATCTTCAGAGCTCAAGTTATGGTTTTGACAAATTACAGGTCATCTGAGGTATGTGAATCTGGGTCCTTGCAAGTCACCCAACTTGCAGACAACTTTTGCCCTAGTAGTATGCTTCCAATGTACTCTTGGTCAACATGAATGTTTAAGATCATCTTATTAGCTTTCTATAGAGTACTAGAAGTCCTTGATAGGATTTGTAGAACTCAACTTATGGCTTTGACAAGCCAAGGGCATTTTGGTCATTTGGAAGTTATAGGTCATTTCAAGCATATGGCCATATCTCCTACTTCCAAGCTTCAAATGGAAAAATCTTCAACATAAAACTTGCTTAGAATGATGTTTTAAGGCTATTAGGGTGGTCATGAGATGTTGGAAAGGCTCATATCAAAAAGTGATAAAAATGGCCTAAAAATGAGGCACAAGTTAATTCAAGTGAAATGGAAAATCATAAAATCCAAGTTACAAATCCAAACCATGTCATATGATAGGTCATTTTGACTCCAAATGACATTTTAAGAACAATGGTTCAGCCACAATTTTGATTTGAGGCTTGAATCTTAGGGTAGCTTTGTAATTTGGTTGCTTGCATAATGGGGTACCAAACCAAAACATAGAAAAGCTTAATAAACAAGGTGTTTAAGCATTGTATCTTGGCCTAAATCTCATGTAAGGAGATATTCAAGTTGGTTACAAGAATTATAAGGGTTTTTGCATGAGGTACCATATCATGAGAAGTTGAAATGCAAATTACCATATCATGGAAAGTTCAAGTTCTTACTAGGTTGATCTAGATGGTTCTAGCCCTTTCTAAACCAGTCTATATATTGCATACAACTTCCATTGGTGGAGGGTTGGTGATGGTTGATGTTAATGGTGGTAGAGAATAGAGATTGAATCCATTTTTCTCCATTTGCAAATCACATTGAATCTTCATTTTTCCCTTCATCACCTTTCCATTTTTCTTCACAAATCATCTCTACAAACATTGCTGAGTGTGTTCATGCTAGAGGGAGGATCCATTGATGAATAATTGAGAGCTTTCCAAGTGAAATTGCAAGGGAGCAAAAGGCATTGGATCTTGAGATACAAGCCATTTCCATCAAATCTTGTGCAAGCAGAGGAGTATTCATCACCTAAGGACTGTTCTTGAGGAGTCTCAAGGCTTGGATTGAAGCTTTTCACCACCTACCATTGCAAGAAACAAGGTAAGCAAAATCATTCCTACACCTTACTTTAGGCATGGCTAGGATGAGTTCTTGTTGTAAAACCATTAGAGACAATTAGGTGGTTCATTTGGATGAGTTTAAGACAAAGTGGTGAGGTTTCATTCATGGTGGTTAATTCTTGATGGAGCTGGAAGGAGTGATTTAATGGATGATCATGCAAGATATATGGCTGGTTTTGAAGAGCATAACAGGGGGATCATTTCTATATAAAGAATGTTGAGTTTGGTGAAGGTCGAAACTTGATGATATTTTGAGATTGGCTTGGGTGTGCGTTCGGTTTGCATGATTTAGGGGGTATCATTGAAATCCATTGCCACAGTTGTGTTCTACGTGAAAAGTAGGCCAAGATTGCTTTTTATATCGTGTCATTTGATGAAGAGATGAGGGAGAATGAGAGGATGGAAGAATGATGCATGGAACTCGTATTCTCATGGATTCTGAAACCCTAGTTGTCCAAAGGTTGAAGATGAAATCATTGCCGTTGGATCTGTGCAAGAATCGTTGACTGAAAAAGCCATTGGATGGCTGATATTCAAACGCGAATTTGGAGGGAGTTCTGGGCGTGAAACGCCGCGTTTCATTTAAACGCTGGCTGGGCCTTGAGTCATTCATTGCTTTCCCCACCCCCCTTCTAAGGCCCAATTGCTTTATAACTGTGTATTCCATGCTATTTGCACCGCGTTTTGATGTTTTTTTCTTTTGATTTTATTTGTTTTCTGAACTAGTAACTGGGCCCAAGCGCTTACTTCCTACACGCCTCATATCTGAGCCCAAGTGAATTTAAACTACATTTTAATACTTCTTGCACCCATCTCATCATTTCTCATATTATATTTTACTCCAAATTTTATTTCACTTTAAAAAATCATATAAAAATGAAAAATGAATATTTTCTAATGGGACTTTTTTTCCCATTTTCCATTTTCTGTCTAAAAAAATATAAAACCATAAAATTGCCATTTTATTTCATTTTTATATTTTTTGCATATTTTTATTCTTAATTGCTTTTTTAATTCTTTTAGTTGATATGTGAACTTGTAGAATTTAATTAGGGTAGTTCCCTTAGGATTTTTAATTCAATCTTTTTAGGATAGTTAGATGATTGTTTTAGGTTCCCCCTGAATTAATGCCATATTTTTGTGATAATTTTTAGGGTAGTTTTAATTAGGTAGTTCTAGGTAGTGTAGAATTAGTTCAAAACTTTAACATAGGTCAATAACAACTTTGGATTTAGGGTTTTGTAGGGCAATTTAGTCTATGGGGAATATATGGGACTTAAGGGTAGATATGTAGGGTCCCCTAGCATTCATATTAGGATTTAATAGAATAATATGCTATTTTTAGTTGATTTTTGTATTGAATGATTGATTGTGTTGCCTTTAGGGCATGTTTGTTTAGTTTGCCTTGCTTTGGAGTTTTCCTTTGGCTTGAGGAGCTTAGTATCTCATTGTGGAGCATGGTGGAGCATGGTTGAAGACATGAAGAGGCATGGAGGAGCTTGAGGAGCTTGTTCTTCTTCTTTTTGTTTTGTTTTAGGGTTAGGATTAGGAAGAGCTTAGATGTAGATAATTTCTTTCTCAAGCATGGATAGTATCCTTCACATCCATTCCTCCCTATGATTCAAAGTTCTTCCAGTATATACACCTCTCTCCTTGGGAGGGATAAGTGTTATACCTAGGAGGTAGAACTTTTGAGGGAACCAGTCCCTTGATATTGAACCCTTATAGGTCACCTTTGGTGATCAAATAAGCAGTTCAATATCCCCCAGCTTATCCAGTAAGTGATTTTCTCTGGTTTGATTGTCTTGAGAGATGCCAGAGCCTGAGCATGAAGATGAAGACTTCATTAAAGATTATTGAAGAGGATGAATCCTTGAAGACTGCCATTCCAGCTGAAGCTTGAAGAGCATGAAGATAAAGTTGATACTTGAAGATCCCTGAAGATTAGGTGAAGCCTGAAGGTGGAGCTGATCAAAGAAGCTGAAGCTTACAGGAGAAGATGAGTTGAAACTCATGTTGTAAGGTTGAAACCTGGAAAGCAAGTATCTGAAGTATGAAGACTGAGTTGCTGCTGGAGGAGCTGAAGCTTTCTTCTGTTTTCTTTTGTTTTTCTTTTCTGTATTGTTTGTTTTGTTTGACTTGGCTGTTGCATTAGAATAAGTTCATCTAGAATAAGTAGAATCTAGGAGCATGATTGCATTAGAGGTTGAGTTGCTCCCTCTGCTTGTATTGTTATTGCATGGCTTTGCTTTCGGGTATTCGGTAGAGCCAGCTCCCTTGCCCATGTGGTTTGTTTGCCTGATGGCATTTTATTTCATTTTATCTGTATGATTGCAGTTTACTGTTTATTGCTTGATAGCATGTTGTTTATATTTCAGTATGATTACTGTTATTTCATGACTGGCTTGAGGTTGAGATGAGCTTGTGGAGGCTGAAGCCCCACACATATTTCCTCCCTCACTTGCATTGCATGCATTTTACTGTTAAGCTGATGCTTTGTCTGTTTTGGTGTATCATTGACATGATCCGTTAGGACTCTCATTTCCTTTGATAAGGATTTGATGATAGACTTTTACGTTGAAACCTATGCATGACAACTTCTAGGAGTTCCCTGTTCAAACCTCAACCATAGGATGAATCCATGGCATGATAACAGTAGGACTTGATAGTCTCCCTCCTAGTTGGGCCTGTTCTCTTCTCATCTCAAAACAGTTTAAGATACAGTAATCATGAATGATTTCTTTCGTACGTTACGAGCCTTAAGCTATCTGAGAAAGGATTGTGGGAGAGTTTCTTTTCCACAGTCTGGATGTTTGGTATGATACCCTTTGGGTGACATGCGACGCATTCACTCTCCGGTCATAGTCTCTAGTGCGGTTGAAATCGCAAACACAATAAAAAACACTTCTTTCGTAAAAGACAGGAAATAAACCGTAGTTTCCCGAACTACGTGAGCTATGATCTCTCATGCCTGTTGAGAGTACGTAGGCACAAGATGGCGAAGTCTTGGCGAGCTACCTTCCCCCATAACCCTTCGTAGGCCGAACTACGTTGACTCTGATTTCTCATTCTCTGATGAGAATACGTAGGCATAAAGTGCGACGCTTTGCCGAGTCATTTTTCTTTTCTTTTCCAGCCCGCCTTGATAGGTAGATAGAATAAAACCAACCCGTCCAAGTAAACAAACGAGCGAGGATCCCGTCGAGTAAGACAGACGTGAGGGGTGCTAATAACTTCCCCTTGCGTAACCGACTCCCGAACCCAGACAATGGTTGCGATGACCTTGTCTTACCCTTTTTCGTTAGGTTTTTCCGATCGTTTCCTTTCCCGCCCTGAGGGATAAATAACGAAAGGTGGCGACTCTTCTGTCATGCCGACACCTTATTTTCGCACAAGCGACAGCTGGCGACTCTGCTGGGGATCGAACCCAGAATCTCTGGTTTTCCGGTTCCCTGCAAGAGTCAATCCTACCGTTTGTATGTTTACTTGTTGGGTTGCGTTTATTTATCGCATTTTACTTCTCGCACTTTATTTCCCGTATTTTATTTTCAGTATAATATGATTATTTGTGCTGTTGTGGGATGGGAGTTCTGATGAGTGAGAAGCCAGACCCAGGCTTGAGTGCACTATAGACTTAGAGTGGAACTTAGTGGGCGCGTGCTTGCTTTGCAGGCACTAGTGTCTCATGAAATCCACGCTCAGACGAGGTTCATCCGGTTGGCTTCACTTTCAACCCTTTGGGTTGAGACGGTTGCTGGTTTGGTGGATTGTCGACTCTGGGGACCGATCATTTGTGATTCAGCTAAGTGAGGCCTCTTCATGAGCAGGTGATGCCACACCTTCTGGGTATCGTATCACCCCTCTTGAAAGTCTGTGACGCTGATGAACGCATAGGATGCCGTACCTTGAGTCAGTTTAGGTCCATACCTGTGAGTGGGATTAGGTTTATTGCAGGAAACTTTGACCTCCAGACTACCTGGTTTTCTTGACAGTGAATCAGTTTCGTTGGTACCAGGGTTCTCAGTTGCAGATTTGTCTATTCTTGATAGAGCAGGTTTTGATCAGAGGATCTTATCATCAGGTGTATGTCTGTTCTTGATAGAGCAGGTTTTGATCGGAGGATCTTATCATCAGGTGTATGTCTGTTCTTGATAGAGCAGGTTTTGATCAGAGGATCTTATCATCAGGTGCATGTCTGTTCTTGATAGAGCAGGTTTTGATCAGAGTATTGTCATCAGTTGTTTGTTCTTGATAGAGCAGATTTTTGGGGTCTGAAGATCTCATCAGCAGATGTTGTTTGTTCTTGATAGAGCAGATTTTGAGTGGGGTCTGAAGATCTCATCAGCAGCTGTATGTTTGTTCTTGATAGGGCAGATTTTGGTTTGGGGTCTGAAGACTTCATCAGCAGATGTTTCTTGATCATACACCAGAGGTCCTTATTATCAGGCATTTGTTCTTGATGGAGCAGAATTATGATCCTGCACATATGGTCCTATCAGACGGTTGTTTTTGGCAGATCAAATTTGTGGTCCTACACCGGGGGTTTTTCTTCTCATCAGTGATTGTTGATACAAAATCTCCACAACACCAGTTACCTGGATATATTATTGCATGACTGCATTTTGCATTAGTTCGCATATTCATTTTTGCATTCCATTAGCAGGTGTCTGTGTTGCAGGCGCATTTCGTGCCCTGATTCTGGTGTCCCGAGCAATATGAGATATCTTCTTCCATGAATGGATCCAGTCTTATCACTGCATTGACACTATGTTGGCACGTTGACACCAGAATTAGGGGTGATCTCCTAAACGTACAGACACCCATGGCATTAGCATAATTCATCTTGCATGGCAGAAGCAGGGGCTTGTCTTCTAATCCTTGTATTTGCAGGTTTGAGCCAGAATCGAGCAACTCAGACTAATGGAGCTGGTACAAGCTGAGTTGGGGAAAATCCAAAGCCAGTTGGGGCAGGTCATGATTGACATACAGGCAGTGCGCCTGGACCAGCAAGTACTCAGAGAAGAGAATCAGCAGCTGCAGAATCAGTTGAGCTTTCTCATGGGAGTGGTGAGAAATATGCTAAAGAAGGAGAGTGGTCAAGCACCCAAGGTGGAGACCAAAGTGCTTCCTCCATTGCCGTCAGTGCCACCTGTGCTGAAGCCAAGTGGACCTCATAGATCCTCTACACAGCATGAAGCCCAAGACCTGTCTCGTCAGCAGCCGCGCCAGGCATCTCAGAATAACCCTGAAGGTCATAATCAAAAGAAGAAGCTACTGGATAGAGCTGTGGACCCAATACCTGTGAGTTATGCCCAGCTGTTGCCACTGTTGGTTCAGAACCGTGTTCTCAAGCTTCGGACTTTGGATCCACCGGATGACGTGTCATCAGACGTTGATCTCAGCACACGTTGTGATTTCCACTTAGGAGCATCGGGGCACCATTTTGAAACATGTAAGGCTTTCAAGAATAAGATTCAAGACCTCATTGACTCAAGGAAAATTAGGTTTGTGCCGGGCGGCATGAGAGCATCGGGAAAGTTTATCCCGTACCCTGCAGATGAGGTGAATGATTCCACTCCTTTGCCTAAAGCTGAGAAAGATCTTGAATATGTCCCGCGACTTTTGGTGACTGAATCGCCTCGCTCGCAGTTTCTACCTGGATCAAGTTCAAAGACGCAAGCGCTTAAACAAGGGACCGTTGCCATTCAGAAACAACGACCTCTTGCTCCTTGGCGGAAAGAGTACCAGCACCAGAATCGAAAGAGGCCTCACAACCACTTGGAACGAAGGAATGCTCCTTTCCATCCAGTGCCTGTGCCGTATGGCCAGATTCTTCCACAGTTGATTCAGAATTCTTTGGTGGAACCGAAAGCTCTCAAGCCCGTGCCAGAGCCTTACCCTCTAGGGTACAATCCCCATGCTCAGTGTGGTTACCATAGTGGATCTCTGGGGCATTCAACTGAAGATTGCAAGGCTTTTCAGGTGAAAGTGCAACAGTTGATCGATAAAGGGTGCATTTCCTTTCAAGATGGAGTTTTGGTCGTGCGGGACAACCTCTCAGCTGTCTAAGCTCGCGGATTCAGAGGGTTATTTCCAGAAGCCAGTGGTCCAGACAGGCAGACGTCCTCATCATTGGCAGTCCTCGGACTTTTTATCATTTGTAGTTGTAGTTTCTTTTTTGTTAGTTACTACTTGCTGTTAAACATTGTATGTTTCGAATGGTAATATTAATAAAGTGAATATGCATTTTTTTATGAACTAATCATGTCGTTGTCACTCATTTACTGCATTGCACTGACACTTGCATTTTATTTACTCCACTTTATCACTACGATTAGCAACGATTTGAGGGAGGATGATGAAACTGAATACTCATAGCCGATGATCGTATTGCTTTCAGATAAAACCTAGCCGATGACGTACAAGGCATTGTTTCAAATCCCCTAAACACCGGAGAGATAAGGAAGAGAATCCCTTGTTAACCACTTCGAGCCGAGAAGTAGGAGTTTCTTTCAGACTTTTTAACCCTCACATCTTAACCCGGGGCAGGGTAGTTGTCAGTTAGCTTGACCTAGCATTCAAGTCTTATAGAGGAGTGTTGTCTTTCGAGGACCAATCACATCATATTCCTCCCCAGAGGTCGTACCTCGTCAACCACAATGGTTAAACCTCACCAATCAGGAGTGAGACAGTTACAAGCCTCTCGGGTAAATCCAGACAGCCAGTGTCGCACCACTCGTTTCGAAAAAAAAAAGGAATAAGAAAGCCCGCTAAGTAAAAAGAAAAGCTAGAAAGCAAATACTTAGGCAAAAATCAAGGCATCCCGCTGGACTTCAAAAGAAAGATCAAAAAGAACTCTGAAGAGTCAGTCCAGGCAAAAATTAGGGAATCAAAAGAATGAAAAAGAAAGGATGTAAAAAGAAAAATCCTCAAACAAGGACAAAGTCGTGTAGACACAGACACCGAAAGCAAAAAAGGAGTAACTATCACTCTGAAACACCTTGTGAATTCTTTAACCAGTTGTTCCCAATATTCAACATACCTCTCGAAGAGGGGAGCGCTCGACCCAAGTTAACTGAACTTTAGGGTCGGAGATCATCATGTAGAAGGGGTGGGTACAAATCATAATTTGAGCCAGATATCCTTTGTTTCACGAACCGTGAACCCGACCACGATACAACCCTTAAAAGACCTAATTGAGGCAGGGTTTATTCTGAAAGTGCATTACGATAAGGTTGAGTAACCTGACTCCTTCATGATTTGCTAATCATATCCTTATTGTATTTTTCACTGGTCACATCAGCACTACGTTTGAACCCTTTGGTTCATTCGTCACTCACTAGCATGACACGTAAATGAGTGACAGTACATTTTTTCGCAATTTGCATGGACACTGCATTAAAATTACCATTCGTGAATAAACAATTTTATTTGCAGGTCAGTAATTGATACGAAGGAACTCCAACAGGGAATAGTCAATCAGGACTGAATCGTCAGAAGTCTGGATCAGAATGGTATACCGTGAAACCCTGTGAATCTGGGGCATTGACTTCCTGTGAGTTTGGAATCAGTTTGTCTGAGGACAAGTCCCGGAGTATCGGTTGATTAGGGGACAGTTTATGCAAGAAGCGGTTGATCAGAAGTGAATCTTCTCGAAACCCAATCAGGGGCAGTTATCCAGAATTCTTGCGATTTGAGGGCAGATCCCTCCAGTGTTCAACCAGAGCATGTTGAGTCGCTCATCGCTCGTTCAGGGGCAAACTACTTCAGAGATATTGAAGCCAACCATGCTGAGAGTTGATTAGTGGAGGATAAATCCTTTCATTGTACAGATGTTGGGGCAAGCCATCTGAAGATTGTCTTGTTGCCAGCTGTTTTCTGATCAGGTTGGATTATTCCCAAAAGTCGGACTGGGGCAAGTTGAATTGTACCGGGGCAAGTTGTTCAAATGAGTTTGTTCACCCTAGCAAGAGTTGAGTGTCGGGGAATCGTGTAATTACCCTGCCAAAACCTGAGCCTTCTGAAGAAGCCTTGCTGTCATTGGATTGTTATCCTACAGCCTAACCTGTTACTCAGCTCCATGAATGGTAGTCTGTATTCCATGTGTTGATGTTGTTGAATCAGGATTGTTTTCTCAGCAGAGATGTACAGTTTGAGATTGTTTCCCCTGTACAGTTTGAGACTGCAGCAGATTGAGATGGCATTCATCCCTTATCAGAGTAGGATCAAGATTATCCTCAGCAGGGTTTGATTGATATTCCCGGCAGAGTATGGCCATCCCAAGAATTGAACGTTGATTAGCCTGATGTGCTATTTCCCAAGTAGGTTGAGACTGAAGCCTTCCCTGACCAGCAGATTTGGGTTTATTTCCCCAGCAGCGGGACTGATGCAATGTTGTATCCCCACAGAGTCCAAGTGTGACTCCCATCCCCTCCGAGTCTAGGTCATTGACTCATTCCTCAAGCGGAGGTCGACGGTGATTCCCCCATTGAGTAACCTCCAGACGAGTAGACTTTGATGTCAGCCAGAGAAGAGTTATTTCTCAGCAGATTGTTGCGTACCCTATAAGGACTTATGGTGTTCAAAAGGACCGTTCAGGGTTGTTTTCCTCAGTGAAGTGAGATTCAATTTCAGTGATCGATTGTTATCTTCCGCAGACGCCAGAGGTGTTTCCTTGATAGGATCAGTGCGTCTCCAGTAGGGTTGTACAATGAGTAGCTAAGGATTGATATCCCCAGCAGTGTTGACACACAGGTATTCCTCATCAGACTTGATAGTCCAGCAAGTGTTACCCAGAAGGGTCAGTCTCTGTAAGGCGTATGCGAGATTATTCTCAGCAGATCAAGATTGATATCCTCGGGGCAGGATGATTCCTCCTTCTCCAGCAGAGTCCAGTGGTCTCTTCTCGCAGGGTCTGAACGCAAGATAGTGAGCATTGATATGTCTCCCCAGGCAGAGATGATTCTTTTCCCCAAGCAGATGCGTCCTGAGGGAACGTCATCTCCTCAGCTGAATCACGCGCTGAAGCTCGTGTTTTCCCCAGTAAAGGCCACAAGTGCAGATTCCATAGAAGTGTTCGGGCGCCAAAGCTCGTGTTCATCCCCCCGCACCGGGTCACAAGTGCAGGTTTTGCAGGAAACTATTCGTACGCCGAAGTATGCAGTAACTGATGGTGCCAGACGGAAGTCTCCAGCAGAATTGAGATTCCCCACCAGAATTGTAGTCTTCCCCGAAGTCGGATGATTCCCTCTTCCCCAGTAGCGTGTTGGAACAGCTGATGCTGTAGTCCCCTGCAGAGTTGTACTCTCCAGTGAAGTAGAATGATTTATCTTCCCCCGGCTGAGTTCGCAAATCCCCAAGAGAGCCGAATCCTTGGAAGCAGTTGAGACCGTGAGTGGTTTTCCCCCAGTAGAGTGTTGGAACAGCTGATACTGTATTCCCCTGCAGAGTGGCACTCTCCCCCGAAGTCGGATGATTCCCTCTCCCCCCAGCGGAATTGAAGGCCCTCATCAGAGTCGTACTCTCTCCAGCGAAGCAATTGGGACCATGAGTGGTTTTCCCTAGCAGAGCGTCGAACAGCTGATGCTGTATCTTCCCCAGATTTGTACTCTCTCCAGCGAAGCAAAAGGATTTCTTCTTCCTCAGCCGAGTTTGCAGATACCCAAGAGAGCCGAATCCTTGGAAGGTGATCAGACCATGAGTAACATTCCCCAGTGGGGTGTTGAGCAGCTGAAGTGGTTTCCCCACAGAGTCTTATCCCCATAAGAGTAGCCGAGACGGCTACGCAGTTCGCTCCCGCGATTGACATCGCTTTCTCTCAACAGGTCCTGGTTCTCGTAGAGCTTCGTCCCTCTGCAGTAATCAGCCGAAGTTGTTCCCCCTGCAGCAGTCAAATGAAGATCATTTCCCCAGACGGAGTCCAATTGATATTGGCGTGGCCATGTTCTCCTCAACAAGATGATTCCTCTATCTGAGTAGTTCTTTCTCCTTGACAGGAGGGTCCTCCCTTCGGCATTTATTTTGCTGACGGGATCGCATCATTGTGCATGATTGCATAGCATAGCAGTTAGCATAGCATAGCATTTCCACTGTGTGGAGCATTGCCGAAGCATATGCATAATAAACATGATCTAGGTTGTTACCGTTCTTGTTTTGCAGGTGTTCCGCCGAAGGATCAGTTGCTCAGGATGATTCCTGAAATTCTCCCCAGCGAAGCCGTTTGCTTAAGATGATTCCTAAAGCCCCAAGAGAGCCAAATCCTTGGAAGCTGCTCAAGCCATGGTTGGTTTGTCCCCGGCAAGAGTTGCCCAGGATGATTCCTGGAATCCCCAACAGAGTGTTTGCTCAGAACGGTTATCGGTTCAAGATGATTCTTGAAGGTCCCCGACGGAGTTATTTGTTCGAGATGATTCTTGAAGTCCTCAGCAGAGTTGATTCCTCCAGAACGATTTCTGGACCCCCGGAGCGGAGTTGCTTGATAGTTCTCCAGATTCCTCAGCGGCGAAGCGTCATCCCCAGCAGGTTTCCGCCGGCGAAGTTGAAATCTCCCTTGAAGACTCCACGATTAAAGTCTGACCGTGTTAATGAAGCCGTTATCTCAGCTAATGCGGAATGCCCTGATGGCATGATTAATTTGAGGGTTGAAGTCCGGCTGGTGCCCGACAGTTTCTTTGAATGCCTAATGGCACGATCGACTACGTATTACCGGTTACCGTGTAACCAATTCCCTAATGAAGTTTATCCATCCTGATGGCGAGGTCAGATTAGGTGGTTGTCCAGCGGTGATGTTGGATATTTGTTTGTTTTGACGGCGAGGTCAGATTATGTTGGTTTCCGGCGGCGATGTTGGATGTTTATTTTGACGGCGAGGTCAGATTATGTTTGTTTCCGGCGGCGATGTTGGATGTTTGCTTTGACGGCGAGGTCAGATTATGTCTGTTTTGGCGGCGATGTCAGAAGATTATGTTCGACGGCGATGTCAGACTCTTTAAATCCCCAGCAGAGATGATGTTTGTACGACGGTGATGTCGGGTGTCTCTCAGAGTGATGTTTGTTTCCGACGGCGATGTCAGATTCAGTTTTCCAGCGGCGATGTTGGGTGTGCCAGATGATTCAGTTCTCCAGCGGTGATGTTGGGTATTTTGGTTGATTGACGGCGATGTCAGATTTAGTTCTCCAGCGGCGATGTTGGGTATTTTGGTTGATCGACGGCGATGTCAGATTTAGTTCTCCAGCGGTGATGTTGGGTATTTTGGTTGATCGACGACGATGTCAGATTTAGTTCTCCAGCGGCGATGTTGGGTATTTTGCTTGATCGACGGCGATGTCAGATTCAGTTTTCCAGCGGCGATGTTGGGTATGTCAGTTAATTCAGTTCTCCAGCGGTGGTGTTGGATGTTTCGTTCTCCAGCGGCGATGTTGGGTATTTTGGTGATTCAGGTTCTCTAGTTCTCCAGCGGCGATGTTGGGTGTATTGTTTGTTTCCGACGGCGATGTCAGATCAGTATTTCTCAAGATAGTTGTCGTGCAGCTATTATTCCAGTGTTCGAAGAGTTGAGCAGTTGGCAAAATTTCGGGTTTACCGATATTCAACCGTCTCGCACCTTGATTGGCTGAGAGTCGTTCGCTTATCACCCAGTCAGGTTCAAGCCGTTTGAATAGGGGCAGCTGTTGCACCCTAAAATTTGACCAACATTTATTTACCCATCAAATGTTTGAAGGTTGATACCTTTGTCAGAAAGCTCAAGAGATACTCAGAGGAATTGGTTGAAACCAAGGTTGTGTGCCTCCTAACTTGAGAGTTGTGGGTGCTCCTCAGATGATTCTAAGACTATGAGGATGGGCTTGAAGCTTTGAGAAAGCTTATGAGATGTCTTGAAAGCCATCATGGAGCCTAGAGAGGTCATTGGACAAGAATTCAGAAGATTCGACCATGAATGGTAGAATTAGGGTTTTGACCGGGTCAACCCTAGGTCAACTGAAGATTTGGAGAAGGTTGAGACCTAATCCAAGGACCAGGTGATCATGGAATGACGTATTGAAGTGTTATAAGGATGATTCCTAGACCAACTCATCATGATTGAGGAGTTTGAGAAGTTTCAAGCTAGGGTTTCTAAGGATCGACAGTGTAAAATCCCCTAATTTGATCCCTATCTTCAAGGCAGTTTTAGCTCAATATGTGATTGTCATCGCATCTTTCCCACAACATGAATGTTGTAGAGCTTGTTCTTAGCTTTAATTTGAGTGGTAGAAGTCCTTGATAGGATTTGCAGAGCTCAAGTTATGGTTTTGACAAATTACAGGTCATCTGAGGTATGTGAATCTGGGTCCTTGAAAGTCACCCAACTTGCAGACAACTTTTTCCCTAGTAGGATGATTCCTATGTGTCGCTACTTGTCGCTTGCGCGAAAATAAGGTGCCGGCATGACAGAAGAGTCGCCACCTTTCGTTATTTATCCCTCAGAGCGGGAAAGGAAACGATCGGAAAAACCTGACGAAAAGGGGTAAGACAAGGTCGTCGCAACCATTGTCTGGGTTCGGGAGTCGGTTACGCAAGGGGAAGGTATTAGCACCCCTCACGTCCGTCGTACTCGACGGGATCCTCGCTTGTTTGTTTACTTGGATGGGTTGGTTATAATCTATCTACCTATCAAGGCTGGCTGAAAAAGAAAAGAAAAATGACTCGGCAAAGCATCGCGCTTTATGCCTACGTATTCCCGTCTGGAACGAGAAATCAGAGTCAACGTAGTTCGGCTACGAAGGATTACGGGGGAAAGGTTGCTCGCTAGGATATCGCATCCTATGCCTACGTACTTTCATCTGGTATGAAAGATCAGAGCAAACGTAGTTCGGGAAACTACGGGAAATAACTCAACTAGGAGGGAGACTATCAAGTCCTACTGTTATCATGCCATGGATTCATCCTATGGTTGAGGTTTGAACAGGGAACTCCTAGATATTGTCATGCATAGGTTTCAACCTAAAAGTCTATCATCAAATCCTCATCAGAAGAAATGAGAGTCCTAAGGGATCATGTCAATGGTACACCAAAACAATCAAAAGCATCAGCTTTAACAGTAAAATGCATGCAATGCAGGTGAGGGAGGAAATGTGTGTGGGGCTTCAGCCTCCACAAGCTCGTCTCGACCTCAAGCCAGTCATGAAACAACAGTAATCATACTGAAAATGAACAACATGCTGTCAAGCAATATGCAGATAAAGGAAGTGAAGTGCCATCAGGCAAACAAAACACATGCTTGAGAAAGAATCATCTATTCTCTAATCCTAACCTTAACACAGAATCTGAATCAAATCTAAGCAAAGCTCTCAAGCAAAACCCTAAACAAAAGAAATCAATCCCAGTCTTCAAGCTTCAGAACAAGCTTACCAAAGAAAGGGAGCTAAGCAAGCAGACTCATAGTGTCTTCCTCAGGAAAGCACTAGGAGGTGTATACTCAGGAGTCATACCCTATGTGGCTCAACCACTGTGATCAGTTTACATTCCTCCTCAGGAGAAATTAAACTCACAAGCAGGCTCCAACATCACTGGATACTTAGGAAATCCTATCTGAACTAGTGGAGCTAAGTGAATAGACCCATAGGACCTTCCTCAGGAAAGTACTAGGAGGCTTCCACTTAGGAGTTGTACCCCATGTGGCTCAACAACATGTGATCAGTTTACATTCCTCCTCAGGAGAAATTAAACTCACAAGTTGGCTCCAACATCATTGGATACTTGAGAAATCCTAGACAATCTAATGGAACTAAGTGAATAGACCCATAGGACCTTCCTCAGGAAAGTACTAGGAGGCTTTCACTTAGGAGTTGTATCCCATGTGGCTCAACAACATGTGATCAGTTTACATTCCTCCTCAGGAGAAATTAAACTCACAAGTTGGCTCCAACATCATTGGATACTTAAGAAAGAGGTGAGAAGAAAGGATGAAAGTCATTCATAGTGCCTTCCTCAGGAAAGTACTAGGAACTTCCTTCAAACTTCAGGATCTCAAACCTCACCAACAGGGAACAAGACAAGCCCTGGGTCTCTGAGTCTTGGTCTACAAGCTTCTCTCCATGATGCTCTCCATCAAAATCTTCAAGGCAACACAAGCCCCTCAGCAAATTCCTCAGAATGAACCCCACAGATGAACAGATAACCCACTGAACAGATCAAATCATCAGGCAACTTCAGAAAATACCTAAAAATACTAAACTAATGGGGAAAAATCTAACAAATATTCACAAGGGTCCTCAACACCTACTCATAACATCTACAAAGGTCTCTACCTAAAAATCAAAACAAAACTTGCTCAAAGAAAATGATTCATCACCTAAACACAATTCTAAACCCTAATTAGGATACCCTAAATCTACCCTAATTACTAATCAAAATTAATTCTAAAAAATCTAGAAAAAATCCTATGGGGAACTATAATTCATCATCTAATTGCACAAAAAAAGAATGGGTAAAAAACCCTAAGGGAATGTCTTAAAATAAATCCTACAAAATCATGATACAAAATTAAACAATTAAAAAGCTATTTAATTGGAAAATCTATTAAAAATATTAAACCTAAAAATAAAATCTCATTTTTATTTTTATAATTTTCTACACACTTTCATCTACTCATAGGAAAAAAAAGAATTTAAAAATCATTTTTTTATCAATTTTTAATGAATTTTACAAAACAGACAAAATAAAAGAAAGAAAATAAAACAATTTAAATTAAATGAAAGGAGGGGGGTACATTAAGTAACTCACGCCAGTTAAATGGTTGGGCCAGCAAATAAGGGGGGTGGGAATAGAATTCCAAGCCCAGAACCGGTCTTAAGTGAAACGACCGTGTTTCACTAAATTCAAATCTTCCCTCTCTTTCTCAGATGCGCTCACAGCCACACGATTGGATGATTTTGTCAAATATTGGGACTGATCCAACGGATCATCTTCATCGTCCCCAAACACCCTAGGGTTTTCAGAAACCCTAATCCCACGCACTCATCTTCCAGCTCCTCCATCTCTCTCCACAGGCCACGGCTCCACACGACTCCAACACAAAAAATCATCTACTTCTCAAGCCCTACACAACCCTACGTAAAGCTTTCCATAACTCGCCCTAAATTGTTCTAACAGAAGCCTTGAACATCTTGGTACAAACACAGTTCAAAATTTTAAACTGATATCAATCTTCACTAAACTTCATTATAATGATCTACAGATGTTCTTGATGCTATCCTGGTGATTCTAAACCAATTCTTGCTTCCTAAAACTCATTAAACAGCCAGTTCTTGAAAATTAAAGTTTTATGCACCTGCCATGGAACCTCATGGAATGAGCTATAACTTCTAGGGTTTAGTCATCTACCCTAACACAATCATTCTATACCTATAAAACCAACTAAAACTCAATAATTAAGATGGAAGAAAGTGAAGAAAGAACCTGTCAAGAAGCTAATGGTGAGGCTCGAGGGAATGCTTGCAGTCCTTGTAATTGCTCCAAGATGGTCCTACAATGGTCCTCAACCTTCTGTTTGCAATGGTGATGAAGGAGGTGGCTGGTAGTGCAAGATATCTTGACTTGCTTCAACTTGAAGAAATCTCTCCAATGGCTATGTATCTCTCTCCCTCTTCTGACTTGGCTCAAGTTTCACCAACCTCTCATCACTCTCTGATGCATTCTTTATATAACAATCATTGGATGCTTCTAGAATCATCTAGAATGGTGTGGAAAGTTCATGAATTTCTCCTTGAATGAGAAGTTGAAAGTCTCATATCCCTTGCTTCATGCCTTGTAATTTGGCCTCAAAATGTCCTTATGTGAGTTATTGAATGAGGATGAGTGAAAAACAAGTGCATTTTTGGCTTGTGTAGGGTTTCTCACCATTGCCTTCTTTTTCAAGTAAGAAATTTCCAAAGGAAGTCCATTTTTGGAGCCTCAAATGAAAATTCTATTTAAACCAAAGTTCTTAAAATGGTTTTTCCAATCAAAATGATATATTGGATGACCTATTTTGGATTTGTGGATCTCCCAAATCACTTTTCAATTTCAACTTTTCAAAGTTATAAGTCATTTTTAGTTCATTTTTGACCAATCATGGAATCTTGTGCTATGAGCTTTTTCAACAATTTGTGACCTTCTTTCTAGACTTAAAATCACATTTTGAGCAACTTTCATGTTTTGAGTTTTTCCATTTGAGGCTTGGAAATAGGAGTTTTAGGCATTGGCTAAAATGACCTATAACTGACAAATGACCAAAATACCCCTGCCTTGTTCAAACCATAAGTTGAGTTCCACAAATCCAATCAAGGACTTCTACCACTCAAATTAAAGCTAAGAAGATCCTCTTCAACATTCATGTTGACCAAGAAACCATAGGAATCATCCTACTAGGGCAAAAGTTGTCTGCAAGTTGGGTGACTTTCAAGGACCCAGATTCACACCTCTGCTGACCTGTAATTTGTCAAAACCATAACTTGAGCTCTGTAACTCCTATCAAGGACTTCCACCACTCAAATTAAAGCTAAGAACAAGCTCTACAACATTCATGTTGTGGGGAAGATGAGATATCAATCACATCTAGAGCTAAAACTGCCTGGAAAATAGGGATCAAATTAGGGTTTTTTCACTGACAATCCTTGGAAACCCTAACTCAAAACTTCTCAAACTTCTCAATCATGATGAGTTGGTCTAGGAATCATCTTTATAACATCTCTATGCATCATTCCATGATCTCATGGCCCTTGGATTGAGTCTCAACCTTCTCCAAATCTTCAGCTGATCTAGGGTTGACCCAGTCAAAACCCTAATTCTACCATTCATGGTTGAATCTTCTGAACTCTTGCATAATGACTTCTCTGGGCTTCATGAAGGCTATCAAGACATCTCATAGGCTTTCCCAAAACATCAAGTTCATTCTCAAAGTCTTAGAATCATCTGAGGAGCACCCACAACTCTCAAGCTATGAAGCACACAACCCTGGTTCCAACCACTTCCTCTGAAGACCTCTTGAACTGTCTGATGAAGGTATCCATTTTCAAACACTCAATGAGTAAATAATTGTTGGTCAAATTTTGGGGTGCAACAGCTGCCCCTATTCAAACGGCTTGAACCTGACCGGGTGAGAAGCGAACGGCTCTCAACCAGTCAAGGTACGAGACGGTTGAATATCGGTAAACCCGAAAATTTGCCAACTGCACGAGCACACGGTACTCTGCGGGGAACAAATCTTTGAATACTGCAACACTAGCTGCTCAACAACTAGCTGGAGACATATCGACCTGACATCACCGTCAGTTATCCACATTAAATTCTTCTGACGTTGCCTTCAGACAACCACAACACCCAACCTCGCCGCTGGAGAACTGAATCTTCTAACATACCCAACATTGCTGCTGGAAAACTGAATCTGACATCGCCGTCGGAAGCAAACATCGCTCTGAGAGACATTCGACATCGCCGTCGTACCAACATCATCTCTGCTGGGGATTTAAGGAGTCTGACACTGCCGTCAAACAAACATCCAACCTCGCTGCCGGAAACAAACATAATCTGACCTCGCCGTCGGATAATCAAAATACCCCGCGTTGCCGCTGGAGAAAATACAACACTGAACAACTCTGACCTGGGGTTCACCTCTGGTAAATGGAACAAAAGGTACACTTGCGTATTTGAAACTACTCTGCTGGGAATGAGAGACTTAACCGAGCACACTCTGATCTGGGGTTCACCCTCAGAACCATGACGAACATCGGAATACTGCTGCACACTGCCCGCCGTAGAACTTCAACATTAAAGATATACGAAACCCTGGCCCCTGGCCATTTCTAGCTTCAGCTAGAAAAGATCTTCAAGTACTTCTGAAGATAAGCATCCTTGGCCTTCAAGGATGGCAACTCTGCAGGAGGCATCTTTGACTTCAGTCTGAAGAAAATGATCCTTGGCCTTCAAGGATACATGGATCTGCCTTCAGGCAATTCCGCCTCTGCTATAGAGTATCCGAGACTTCAGTCAGGGATATACTTCGGTCTTCAGTCCGAAGAAATGAATCCTAGGTCATTCATGACCTTGGGGGATAACCTTGCCTTTAGGCACCTTCGCTTCAGCTTGGGAGATCTATGACTTCAGTCGGAGAAATGGTATCCTGAGCCATTCATGACTCTACGGGGATTCAAACACTTTGCCTTCAGGCAAAACTCCGCTTCAGCTGGAGAAGCATCTTCGACTTCAGTCAGAAGAAACACTATTCACTCGATCACAATCAATCATCTCCTCAGGACAACTGACTTGGTCTTCAGACTCACACGAATCACTCTGTTGTATCTACAACCCTGGAACCTTGTCTTCAGCTACCTGTTGATTCATCAACACGGAAATCTGCACTCACCGGAACCTTCTGCTATCGCCATCGGGCGCTTACGAAATCCATCTTCAGATTAGACATCGTTGTCGGAGCAGACATATCACGCTGCTCTGGGCTTCAAGAATCATCTTGACCAAACAGATCCCTCGGGCATCTTCAAGAATCGTCCTGAACTGATAACCTTTCTGGAGCAAACATTCTGTTGGGAATTCCAGGAATCTTCCTGGGCAACTCTTGCTGGAGGCGCCATTGGGGAGCTCAAGTATCATACTAGGCAAACAACTCGGGAAGCTGTACTGGAGTCTTAAGAATCGTCTTAAGCAAATGGCCCTGCTGAGGGATTTGAGAATCATCTCGAACCGAAGACTTCGCTGGGGAAAAGGTGGAAGGGTTCACCCAAACAACCTTATAGACTTTGCTGCAGAAAGACGAGAGAGTTCACCCAAACGACTTCGACAACTGTTGGAGAATAACGAAAGAGTTCACTCAGACGATTCCCACCAACCTTACTGTAGAGCAAGTACTTCTGTTTGAGAGCACGGTAACCACCTGGTTCATGCTTCATATGCAAATGCTGGAAAAATGGGCGCAATGCTCCGCGCGAAACGGAATGCTACGCTCTTGGGTAAATGTTATGCAATCATGCAAGGAAATGCCCCAGCGAAATAAATGCCGGGAAGAGGAACCATCCACTCGGGGAGAGTAACCATTATGCTGAGGAAGAGCTACCCTTCAAGAGAGCTGCATTCTCTGCCCATCTCAACTGGACTTACACTTGAGGATGACGGACTCCTCCGGAGAACACAGCGCATCAGGCTGATCAACAACTATCTTCTGCTATACTCTACACGGGGAAAGCGATAAATGCTCTGAACGACTTTCTGGGGGGAACGACCCTTCTAGGGAACATAGCCTTCGGGCTACAAGACACTCATGTCATTAAGTCCTCAAACTCACGGGGATAAACAAACTTCGGCTTGCTGGACAATCCTTCAGGATCCGCTTGGGGAAACATTCCATCTGCCAATCATGATTGTGCTCGACTGGGGATATCAATCTACCTGCCTGCTGCTGGGGAAGTGCCAACCACCTGCTGGGGAAAAGCCCTCCACTCTGTTGGGGGTTCCAGGAGTCATCTTGAACAAACAACTCCGTAGGGCGCTTCCAAGAATTATCCTGAACTGATAACCTTTTTGGAGACTTTATTCTGTTGGGTATCCCAGGAATCTCCCTGGGCAACTCTTGCTGGAGGTGCTATTGGGGAGCTTCAAGTATCATACTAAGCAAACAACTCGGGAAACTGTACTGAGGTCTTAAGAGTCATCTTAAGCAAACGGCCTTGCTGAGGAATTCAAGCATCATCTTGCACTGAAGACTTCGCTGGGGATCTCAAAAATCATCTTGAGCGAGCGAGCGACCGTGGGGATTACACCGGGGTCTTTAAGAATCATCTTAAGAGAACAACCTTGCGGGGGAGAACATCAAGAATCGTCCTGAGCAACCGGTCTCTCGGTAGTACACCTGTACAATAAGGATGATAATGACCTAGGTCATGCTTACGATGTGTATGCTTCGGCGTCATTCCCCACACAGTGGGAATGCTATGCGCTTATGCTAAATGCCGTGCAGTCATGCACAATGCTATGCAACGTTTAAATGCTATGCAGTCATGCACAATGCTATGCAGTCATGCACAATGATGTGATCCCGTCAGCAAAATAAATGCCGAAAGGGGGAATCCTCCTGTCAAGGAGAAAGAACTACTCAGATAGAGGAGTCATCCTGCTGAGGAGATTGTGAACACGCCAATATCAATCAGGCTCTGTCTGGGGAACTGATCTTCCGCGAACTGCTGCAGGGGAACAACTTCAGCTGACTGCTGCAGGGGATGAGGCTCTACGAGAACTTGGATCTGCTGATATCAATCGCGATAATGAACTGTGCGGCCGTCTCGGCTACTCTTCGGGGATAACCATTCTGTGGGGAACCAACTTCAGCTGCTCCATACTCCACTGGGGAAAAACCAATCATGATCTGATCAACCTTTAGGGACTCGGCTGAGGAAGGAGAAGTCATTCTGCTTTGCTGGAGAGAGTACGACTCTGGGGGAAATACAGCATCGGCTGTTCTACGCTCTGCTGGGGAAAATTGATCATGATCTGATCAACTTCCAAGGATTCTGCCTTCTGCGGACTCAGCCGGGGATAGAAATCATTCTACTTCACTGGAGAGTACGACTCTGGTGGGGAATTCGATTCCACCGGGGGAGAAAAGAATCATCTGACTTCGGGGGAGAGTACAACTCTGCAAGGGAATACAACATCAGCTGTTCCAACACTTCTACTGGGGAAGAGGGAATCATCCAACTTCAGGAGGGAGCATGACTCTGGTGGGGAATCTCAATTCCACTGGAGACTTCAGTCTGGCATCATCAGTTACTGCATGCTTCGGTATACGACTAGCTTCTTGCGAATCCTGCACTTGTGACCCGGTGCGGGGGAAAATCCTGTTTCAGCGACTTTACTGGGGGGAAAACACGAGCTTCAGCTTCCCAAACATTTCCATGAACTCTGCACTTGTGACCCGGTGCTGGGGAGAGACGACATCATTCTTCGGTGCTTGACTCAGCTGATGAGGCGTCATTCCTTCAGGATGCGTCTGCTTGGGGAAGAGAATCACCTCTACCTGGGGAAGACATATCAATGCTCCCTATTCTGATTCTGATTCTGCGGAGGAGAGACTATTGAACTCTGCTGGAGAAGGAGGACTCGCTCCGCTTCGGGGATGTCAATCCTGGTCTACTGAGGGTAATCTTGACCCTAATCTGATGAGGGGTAAACGCCATCTCAATCTGCTGCAGTCTCAAACTGTACAGGGGGAACAACCTCAAACTGTGCGCCTCTGCTGAGAAACAATCCTGGTTCGACAGCGCCAACACAGGGAATACAGGCTACCAATCATGGAGTCAAGTAACAGGTTATACTGTAGGATAGCAATCCAATAACCGCAAGGCTTCTTCAGAAGGTTCGGGTTTTGGCAGGGTAATGACACGATTCCCCGATACTCAATTCTTGCTAGGGTGAACAAACTCATTTGAACAACTTGCCCCAGCGCGATTCAACTTGCCCCAATCCGACCTTTGGGAATAATTCATTCTGAGCCGAAAACAACTGGCAACAAGACAATCTTCAGAGGGCTTGCCCCTAGCATCTGCATAACGGGAGGATTCATCCTCAACTGATCAACTCTCAGCATGGTCGGCTTCAATATCTCTGAAGTAGTTTGCCTCTGAACGAGCGATGAGCGACTCAACATGCTCTGATCGAACACTGGAGGGATCTGCCCTTAAATCGCAAGGATTCCGGATAACTGCCCCTGATTGGGTCTCAAGAAGATTCATTTCCGATCAACCGCTGCTTGCATAAACTGCCCCATAATCAAATGATGCTCCGGGACTTGTCCTCAGACAAACCGATTCCAAACTCACTGGAAGTCATTGCCCCAGATTCACAGGGCTTCGCAGCATACCATTCTGACCCAGACCTCTGGCGATTCAGTCCTGAGTGACTATTCCCTGCTGAAGTTCCTTCGTATCAGCTACTAACCTGCAACTAAAATTGTTTATTCACGAATAGTAATTTTAATGCAGTGTTCATGCAAATTTCGAAAAACGTTGTACTGTCACTCATTTACGTGTCATGCTAGTGAGTGACGAATGAACTCAAGAGTTCAAACGTAGTGCTGATGCGATCAGTGAAAAATGCAATAAGGATATGATTAGCAAATCATGAAGGAGTCAGGTTACTCAACCTTATCGTAATGCACTCTCAGAATAAACCCTGCCTCAATTAGGTCTTTTAAGGGTTGTATCGTGGTCGGGTTCACGGTTCGTGAAACAAAGGATATTTGGCTCAAATTATGATTTGTACCCACCCCGTCTACGTGATGTTCTCCGATCCTACAGTCCAGTTAACTTGGCTCGAGCGCTCGCCTCTTCGAGAGGTATGTTGAACATTGGGAACCACTGGTTAAAGAATTCACAAGGTATTTCGGAGTGACAGTTACTCCTTTTTGTTTTCGGTGTCTGCATCTACACGACTTCGTCCTTGTTAGAGGATTTTTCTTTTTTATATCCTTTCTTTTTCATTCTTTTGATTCCCTAACTTTTGCCTGGACTGACTCCTTTTGAGTTCTTTTCGATTTTTTCTTTTGAAGTCCAGCGGGATGCCCTGATTTTTGCCTAAGTATTTGCTTTCTAGCTTTTCTTTTTTACTTAGCGGGCTTTCTTATTTCTCTTTTTTTCTTGGAACAAGTCGTGCGACACTGGTTGTCTTGATTGCTTCGAAAGGATTATAACTGTCTCACTCCTGATTGGTGAGGTTTAACCATTGTGGTTGATGAGGTACGACCTCTGGAGAGGAATTTGATGTGATTGGTCCCTGAAGGACAACACTCCTCTATAAGACTTGAACGCTCGATCAAGCTAACTGACAACTACCCTGCCCCGGGTTAAGATGCAAGGGTTTAACAATCCGAAAGAAACTCCTACTTCTCGGCTCGAAGTGGTTAACAAGGGATTCTCTTCCTTATCTCTCCGGTGTTTGGGGATTTGAAACGATGCCTTATACGTCATCGGCAAAGTTTTATCTGAACGCAACACAATCATTGGTTATGAGTATTCAGTTTCATCATCCTCCCTCCACTCATTGCTAATCATAGTGATAAAGTGGAGTAAATAAAATGCAAGTGTCAGTGCAATGCAGTAAATGAGTGACAACGACATAACTAATTCAGAAGAAATGCATAGTCACTTTATTATCATTACCATTCGAAACATACAATGTTTAACAACAAGTAGCAACTAACAGAAAAGAAACTACAAGTGCAAATGGTAAAAAGTCCGAGGACTGCCAATGTTGAGGACGTCTGCCCGTCTGGATCACCAGCTTCTGGAAACAACCCTCTGAATCTACGAGCTCAAACAGCTGAGAGGTTGTCACGCACAACCAAGACTCCATCTGGAAAGGAAATACACCCTTGGTCGATCAATTGCTGCACCTTCGCCTGGAAAGCCTTGCAATCTTCAGTTGAATGCCCCAGAGATCCACCATGGTAGCCACACTGAGCATGAGGATCGTACCCTGGAGTGTAAGGCTCTAGCACGGGCTTGAGAGCTTTCGGTTCCACCAAGGAATTCTGAACCAACAGCGGAAGAATCTGGCTATACGGCACAGGCACTGGACGGGGAGAAGCATTCCTTTGTTCCACGTGGTTGCGAAGTCTCTTGTGATCCTGGGGCTGGTATTCTTTCCGCCCAGGAGCAAGAGGTCGTCGTTTCTGAATGGCAACGGTCTCTCGTTTGGGCGCTCGCGTCCTCGAACTTGATCCAGGTAGAAACTGCGAGCGAGGCGATTCAGTCACCAAAGGTCGCGGGACGTATTCAAGATCTTTCTCAGCTTCAGGCAAAGGAGTGGAATCATCCACCTCTCCTGCAGGGTAGGGGATAAACTTTCCCGATGCTCTCATGCCGCCCGGCACAAGCCTAATTGTCCTCGAGTCAATCAGGTCCTGAATCTTATTCCGGAGAGCCTTACATGTTTCAACATGGTGCCCCGGTGCCCCTGAGTGGAAATCACAATGTATGCTGAGATCAAGATCTGGTGACCCCTCATCTGGTGGATTTGAGGTCCGAAGCTTGAGAACACGGTTCTGAACCAACAGCGGCAGCAGCTGGGCATAACTCACAGGTAGTGGGTCTACAGCTCTATCAAGTAGCTTCTTCTTTTGACCATAACCTTCAGGATTATTCTGAGATGCTCGGCGTGGCTGATGATGAGACAGGCCTCGAGCTTTATGCTGTGTAGAGGGTCCATGAGGTCCACTTGGCTTCAGCACAGGTGGCACTGACGGCAACGGAGGAAGCACTCTAGTCTCTTCCTTGGGTGCTTGACCACTCTCCTTATTTAGCATACTTCTCACCACTCCCATGAGAAAGCTCAACTGATTCTGCAGCTGCTGATTCTCCTCTCTGAGCACTTGCTGGTCCAGACGCACTGCCTGTATGTCATTCATGACCTGCCCCAGCTGGCTTTGGATTTTCCCTAATTCGGCTTGTATCTGCTCCATTAGTCTGAGCTGCTAGATTCTGAGTCAAACCTGCAAACACAAGGGTTAGAAGACAAGTCCCGGCTTCTGCCGTGCAAGATCAATTATGCTAATGCCAAAGGTGTTTGTACGTTCAGGAGATCACCCCTGATTTTGGTGTCAACGTGCCAACATAGTGTTAATGCAATGATAAGACTGGATCCATTCATGGAAGAAAATATCTCATCTTGCTTGGGACACCAGAATCAGGGTACGAAATGCGCCTGCAGCACAGACACATGCTAGTGGAATGCAAACATGAATATGCAAGCTAATGCAAAATGCAGTCATGCAACAATATATCCAGGTGGCTGCTGTGGAGATTCGGTATCAACAGTCACTGATGAGAAGGAAACCCCGGTGTAAAACCACTGATCTGATCTGTTGAGAGTAACCATCTGATAGGATCGAGATCAAATTTCTGCTCTGACAAGAACGAAAGCCTGATAATAAAGACCCCGGATGCAAGATCAAGGAATATCTGTTGATGAAGTCTCCAGACCCCAAATCAAAAATCTGCCCTCTCAAGAACAAATGCACAGCTGCTGATGAGATCTTCAAACCCCACTCAAATTCCGCCCTATCAAGAACAAAATAACAACTGCTGACGAGATCCTCAGACCCCACTCAAAAATCTGCTCCATCCAGAACAAACCTCTGATAACAATGCACTGATCAAAGCCTGCTCCATCAAGAACAGACAAACACCCGATGATAAGATCCTCTGATCAAACCCTTGTTCTATCAAGAACATATCTGCAACTGGGAACCCAACATAACTGATTCACTGTCAAGAAAACCAGGTGGTCTGGAGGTCAAAGTTTCCTGCAATATCCCAACCCCACTCACAGGTATGATGGACCTAATCCACGGTCAAAGGTACGGCATCCTATGCGGTCGTCAGCGTCACAGACATTCATGAGTGACAATACGATTCCCAGAAGGAGTGGCATCGTCAAGTCATGAAGAGGCCTCTCTTAGCTGACTTCCAAATGATCGGTCCCCAGAGTCGACAATCCTCACGTCTGGACTCCCCTCAGATCCTCAGGACCGGAAAGGAGCACCTCTGCAAAAATCTCGTCTGAGCGCAGACTTTCGTAGGGAACTGTGCCTGCTCAGCAGACAGGTTCGTCTACTACTTCTCCACAACTATATCTAGGTGTGTACTCAAGCCCAGGTCCGGCTTTTCACTCACAGTAACATCCCTCTCCCACAGCAGCACAGATAATCATATCAAACTGGAAATAAAATGCGGGAAATAAAATGCGGGAAGTAAAAATGCGAGCAGTAAAAAAATGCGATAAATAAACGCAACCCCACAAGCTAACACACAAACAATAGGATTGACTCGCGTAGGGGATGGGAAACGGTCCCAGCATAAGGGATGGGAAAAGTCCCTAGATGCTATAAGTCCCCAGCAGAGTCGCCAGCTGTCGCTTGCGCGAAAATAAGGTGCCGGCATGACAGAAGAGTCGCCACCTTTCGTTATTTATCCCTCAGAGCGGGAAAGGAAACGATCGGAAAAACCTGACGAAAAGGGGTAAGACAAGGTCGTCGCAACCATTGTCTGGGTTCGGGAGTCGGTTACGCAAGGGGAAGGTATTAGCACCCCTCACGTCCGTCGTACTCGACGGGATCCTCGCTTGTTTGTTTACTTGGATGGGTTGGTTATAATCTATCTACCTATCAAGGCTGGCTGAAAAAGAAAAGAAAAATGACTCGGCAAAGCATCGCGCTTTATGCCTACGTATTCCCGTCTGGAACGAGAAATCAGAGTCAACGTAGTTCGGCTACGAAGGATTACGGGGGAAAGGTTGCTCGCTAGGATATCGCATCCTATGCCTACGTACTTTCATCTGGTATGAAAGATCAGAGCAAACGTAGTTCGGGAAACTACGGGAAATAACTCAACTAGGAGGGAGACTATCAAGTCCTACTGTTATCATGCCATGGATTCATCCTATGGTTGAGGTTTGAACAGGGAACTCCTAGATATTGTCATGCATAGGTTTCAACCTAAAAGTCTATCATCAAATCCTCATCAGAAGAAATGAGAGTCCTAAGGGATCATGTCAATGGTACACCAAAACAATCAAAAGCATCAGCTTTAACAGTAAAATGCATGCAATGCAGGTGAGGGAGGAAATGTGTGTGGGGCTTCAGCCTCCACAAGCTCGTCTCGACCTCAAGCCAGTCATGAAACAACAGTAATCATACTGAAAATGAACAACATGCTGTCAAGCAATATGCAGATAAAGGAAGTGAAGTGCCATCAGGCAAACAAAACACATGCTTGAGAAAGAATCATCTATTCTCTAATCCTAACCTTAACACAGAATCTGAATCAAATCTAAGCAAAGCTCTCAAGCAAAACCCTAAACAAAAGAAATCAATCCCAGTCTTCAAGCTTCAGAACAAGCTTACCAAAGAAAGGGAGCTAAGCAAGCAGACTCATAGTGTCTTCCTCAGGAAAGCACTAGGAGGTGTATACTCAGGAGTCATACCCTATGTGGCTCAACCACTGTGATCAGTTTACATTCCTCCTCAGGAGAAATTAAACTCACAAGCAGGCTCCAACATCACTGGATACTTAGGAAATCCTATCTGAACTAGTGGAGCTAAGTGAATAGACCCATAGGACCTTCCTCAGGAAAGTACTAGGAGGCTTCCACTTAGGAGTTGTACCCCATGTGGCTCAACAACATGTGATCAGTTTACATTCCTCCTCAGGAGAAATTAAACTCACAAGTTGGCTCCAACATCATTGGATACTTGAGAAATCCTAGACAATCTAATGGAACTAAGTGAATAGACCCATAGGACCTTCCTCAGGAAAGTACTAGGAGGCTTTCACTTAGGAGTTGTATCCCATGTGGCTCAACAACATGTGATCAGTTTACATTCCTCCTCAGGAGAAATTAAACTCACAAGTTGGCTCCAACATCATTGGATACTTAAGAAAGAGGTGAGAAGAAAGGATGAAAGTCATTCATAGTGCCTTCCTCAGGAAAGTACTAGGAACTTCCTTCAAACTTCAGGATCTCAAACCTCACCAACAGGGAACAAGACAAGCCCTGGGTCTCTGAGTCTTGGTCTACAAGCTTCTCTCCATGATGCTCTCCATCAAAATCTTCAAGGCAACACAAGCCCCTCAGCAAATTCCTCAGAATGAACCCCACAGATGAACAGATAACCCACTGAACAGATCAAATCATCAGGCAACTTCAGAAAATACCTAAAAATACTAAACTAATGGGGAAAAATCTAACAAATATTCACAAGGGTCCTCAACACCTACTCATAACATCTACAAAGGTCTCTACCTAAAAATCAAAACAAAACTTGCTCAAAGAAAATGATTCATCACCTAAACACAATTCTAAACCCTAATTAGGATACCCTAAATCTACCCTAATTACTAATCAAAATTAATTCTAAAAAATCTAGAAAAAATCCTATGGGGAACTATAATTCATCATCTAATTGCACAAAAAAAGAATGGGTAAAAAACCCTAAGGGAATGTCTTAAAATAAATCCTACAAAATCATGATACAAAATTAAACAATTAAAAAGCTATTTAATTGGAAAATCTATTAAAAATATTAAACCTAAAAATAAAATCTCATTTTTATTTTTATAATTTTCTACACACTTTCATCTACTCATAGGAAAAAAAAGAATTTAAAAATCATTTTTTATCAATTTTTAATGAATTTTACAAAACAGACAAAATAAAAGAAAGAAAATAAAACAATTTAAATTAAATGAAAGGAGGGGGGTACATTAAGTAACTCACGCCAGTTAAATGGTTGGGCCAGCAAATAAGGGGGGTGGGAATAGAATTCCAAGCCCAGAACCGGTCTTAAGTGAAACGACCGTGTTTCACTAAATTCAAATCTTCCCTCTCTTTCTCAGATGCGCTCACAGCCACACGATTGGATGATTTTGTCAAATATTGGGACTGATCCAACGGATCATCTTCATCGTCCCCAAACACCCTAGGGTTTTCAGAAACCCTAATCCCACGCACTCATCTTCCAGCTCCTCCATCTCTCTCCACAGGCCACGGCTCCACACGACTCCAACACAAAAAATCATCTACTTCTCAAGCCCTACACAACCCTACGTAAAGCTTTCCATAACTCGCCCTAAATTGTTCTAACAGAAGCCTTGAACATCTTGGTACAAACACGGTTCAAAATTTTAAACTGATATCAATCTTCACTAAACTTCATTATAATGATCTACAGATGTTCTTGATGCTATCCTGGTGATTCTAAACCAATTCTTGCTTCCTAAAACTCATTAAACAGCCAGTTCTTGAAAATTAAAGTTTTATGCACCTGCCATGGAACCTCATGGAATGAGCTATAACTTCTAGGGTTTAGTCATCTACCCTAACACAATCATTCTATACCTATAAAACCAACTAAAACTCAATAATTAAGATGGAAGAAAGTGAAGAAAGAACCTGTCAAGAAGCTAATGGTGAGGCTCGAGGGAATGCTTGCAGTCCTTGTAATTGCTCCAAGATGGTCCTACAATGGTCCTCAACCTTCTGTTTGCAATGGTGATGAAGGAGGTGGCTGGTAGTGCAAGATATCTTGACTTGCTTCAACTTGAAGAAATCTCTCCAATGGCTATGTATCTCTCTCCCTCTTCTGACTTGGCTCAAGTTTCACCAACCTCTCATCACTCTCTGATGCATTCTTTATATAACAATCATTGGATGCTTCTAGAATCATCTAGAATGGTGTGGAAAGTTCATGAATTTCTCCTTGAATGAGAAGTTGAAAGTCTCATATCCCTTGCTTCATGCCTTGTAATTTGGCCTCAAAATGTCCTTATGTGAGTTATTGAATGAGGATGAGTGAAAAACAAGTGCATTTTTGGCTTGTGTAGGGTTTCTCACCATTGCCTTCTTTTTCAAGTAAGAAATTTCCAAAGGAAGTCCATTTTTGGAGCCTCAAATGAAAATTCTATTTAAACCAAAGTTCTTAAAATGGTTTTTCCAATCAAAATGATATATTGGATGACCTATTTTGGATTTGTGGATCTCCCAAATCACTTTTCAATTTCAACTTTTCAAAGTTATAAGTCATTTTTAGTTCATTTTTGACCAATCATGGAATCTTGTGCTATGAGCTTTTTCAACAATTTGTGACCTTCTTTCTAGACTTAAAATCACATTTTGAGCAACTTTCATGTTTTGAGTTTTTCCATTTGAGGCTTGGAAATAGGAGTTTTAGGCATTGGCTAAAATGACCTATAACTGACAAATGACCAAAATACCCCTGCCTTGTTCAAACCATAAGTTGAGTTCCACAAATCCAATCAAGGACTTCTACCACTCAAATTAAAGCTAAGAAGATCCTCTTCAACATTCATGTTGACCAAGAAACCATAGGAATCATCCTACTAGGGCAAAAGTTGTCTGCAAGTTGGGTGACTTTCAAGGACCCAGATTCACACCTCTGCTGACCTGTAATTTGTCAAAACCATAACTTGAGCTCTGTAACTCCTATCAAGGACTTCCACCACTCAAATTAAAGCTAAGAACAAGCTCTACAACATTCATGTTGTGGGGAAGATGAGATATCAATCAAATCTAGAGCTAAAACTGCCTGGAAAATAGGGATCAAATTAGGGTTTTTTCACTGACAATCCTTGGAAACCCTAACTCAAAACTTCTCAAACTTCTCAATCATGATGAGTTGGTCTAGGAATCATCTTTATAACATCTCTATGCATCATTCCATGATCTCATGGCCCTTGGATTGAGTCTCAACCTTCTCCAAATCTTCAGCTGATCTAGGGTTGACCCAGTCAAAACCCTAATTCTACCATTCATGGTTGAATCTTCTGAACTCTTGCATAATGACTTCTCTGGGCTTCATGAAGGCTATCAAGACATCTCATAGGCTTTCCCAAAACATCAAGTTCATTCTCAAAGTCTTAGAATCATCTGAGGAGCACCCACAACTCTCAAGCTATGAAGCACACAACCCTGGTTCCAACCACTTCCTCTGAAGACCTCTTGAACTGTCTGATGAAGGTATCCATTTTCAAACACTCAATGAGTAAATAATTGTTGGTCAAATTTTGGGGTGCAACAGCTGCCCCTATTCAAACGGCTTGAACCTGACCGGGTGAGAAGCGAACGACTCTCAACCAGTCAAGGTACGAGACGGTTGAATATCGGTAAACCCGAAAATTTGCCAACTGCACGAGCACACGGTACTCTGCGGGGAACAAATCTTTGAATACTGCAACACTAGCTGCTCAACAACTAGCTGGAGACATATCGACCTGACATCACCGTCAGTTATCCACATTAAATTCTTCTGACGTTGCCTTCAGACAACCACAACACCCAACCTCGCCGCTGGAGAACTGAATCTTCTAACATACCCAACATTGCTGCTGGAAAACTGAATCTGACATCGCCGTCGGAAGCAAACATCGCTCTGAGAGACATTCGACATCGCCGTCGTACCAACATCATCTCTGCTGGGGATTTAAGGAGTCTGACACTGCCGTCAAACAAACATCCAACCTCGCTGCCGGAAACAAACATAATCTGACCTCGCCGTCGGATAATCAAAATACCCCGCGTTGCCGCTGGAGAAAATACAACACTGAACAACTCTGACCTGGGGTTCACCTCTGGTAAATGGAACAAAAGGTACACTTGCGTATTTGAAACTACTCTGCTGGGAATGAGAGACTTAACCGAGCACACTCTGATCTGGGGTTCACCCTCAGAACCATGACGAACATCGGAATACTGCTGCACACTGCCCGCCGTAGAACTTCAACATTAAAGATATACGAAACCCTGGCCCCTGGCCATTTCTAGCTTCAGCTAGAAAAGATCTTCAAGTACTTCTGAAGATAAGCATCCTTGGCCTTCAAGGATGGCAACTCTGCAGGAGGCATCTTTGACTTCAGTCTGAAGAAAATGATCCTTGGCCTTCAAGGATACATGGATCTGCCTTCAGGCAATTCCGCCTCTGCTATAGAGTATCCGAGACTTCAGTCAGGGATATACTTCGGTCTTCAGTCCGAAGAAATGAATCCTAGGTCATTCATGACCTTGGGGGATAACCTTGCCTTTAGGCACCTTCGCTTCAGCTTGGGAGATCTATGACTTCAGTCGGAGAAATGGTATCCTGAGCCATTCATGACTCTACGGGGATTCAAACACTTTGCCTTCAGGCAAAACTCCGCTTCAGCTGGAGAAGCATCTTCGACTTCAGTCAGAAGAAACACTATTCACTCGATCACAATCAATCATCTCCTCAGGACAACTGACTTGGTCTTCAGACTCACACGAATCACTCTGTTGTATCTACAACCCTGGAACCTTGTCTTCAGCTACCTGTTGATTCATCAACACGGAAATCTGCACTCACCGGAACCTTCTGCTATCGCCATCGGGCGCTTACGAAATCCATCTTCAGATTAGACATCGTTGTCGGAGCAGACATATCACGCTGCTCTGGGCTTCAAGAATCATCTTGACCAAACAGATCCCTCGGGCATCTTCAAGAATCGTCCTGAACTGATAACCTTTCTGGAGCAAACATTCTGTTGGGAATTCCAGGAATCTTCCTGGGCAACTCTTGCTGGAGGCGCCATTGGGGAGCTCAAGTATCATACTAGGCAAACAACTCGGGAAGCTGTACTGGAGTCTTAAGAATCGTCTTAAGCAAATGGCCCTGCTGAGGGATTTGAGAATCATCTCGAACCGAAGACTTCGTTGGGGAAAAGGTGGAAGGGTTCACCCAAACAACCTTATAGACTTTGCTGCAGAAAGACGAGAGAGTTCACCCAAACGACTTCGACAACTGTTGGAGAATAACGAAAGAGTTCACTCAGACGATTCCCACCAACCTTACTGTAGAGCAAGTACTTCTGTTTGAGAGCACGGTAACCACCTGGTTCATGCTTCATATGCAAATGCTGGAAAAATGGGCGCAATGCTCCGCGCGAAACGGAATGCTACGCTCTTGGGTAAATGTTATGCAATCATGCAAGGAAATGCCCCAGCGAAATAAATGCCGGGAAGAGGAACCATCCACTCGGGGAGAGTAACCATTATGCTGAGGAAGAGCTACCCTTCAAGAGAGCTGCATTCTCTGCCCATCTCAACTGGACTTACACTTGAGGATGACGGACTCCTCCGGAGAACACAGCGCATCAGGCTGATCAACAACTATCTTCTGCTATACTCTACACGGGGAAAGCGATAAATGCTCTGAACGACTTTCTGGGGGGAACGACCCTTCTAGGGAACATAGCCTTCGGGCTACAAGACACTCATGTCATTAAGTCCTCAAACTCACGGGGATAAACAAACTTCGGCTTGCTGGACAATCCTTCAGGATCCGCTTGGGGAAACATTCCATCTGCCAATCATGATTGTGCTCGACTGGGGATATCAATCTACCTGCCTGCTGCTGGGGAAGTGCCAACCACCTGCTGGGGAAAAGCCCTCCACTCTGTTGGGGGTTCCAGGAGTCATCTTGAACAAACAACTCCGTAGGGCGCTTCCAAGAATTATCCTGAACTGATAACCTTTTTGGAGACTTTATTCTGTTGGGTATCCCAGGAATCTCCCTGGGCAACTCTTGTTGGAGGTGCTATTGGGGAGCTTCAAGTATCATACTAAGCAAACAACTCGGGAAACTGTACTGAGGTCTTAAGAGTCATCTTAAGCAAACGGCCTTGCTGAGGAATTCAAGCATCATCTTGCACTGAAGACTTCGCTGGGGATCTCAAAAATCATCTTGAGCGAGCGAGCGACCGTGGGGATTACACCGGGGTCTTTAAGAATCATCTTAAGAGAACAACCTTGCGGGGGAGAACATCAAGAATCGTCCTGAGCAACCGGTCTCTCGGTAGTACACCTGTACAATAAGGATGATAATGACCTAGGTCATGCTTACGATGTGTATGCTTCGGCGTCATGCCCCACACAGTGGGAATGCTATGCGCTTATGCTAAATGCCGTGCAGTCATGCACAATGCTATGCAACGTTTAAATGCTATGCAGTCATGCACAATGCTATGCAGTCATGCACAATGATGTGATCCCGTCAGCAAAATAAATGCCGAAAGGGGGAATCCTCCTGTCAAGGAGAAAGAACTACTCAGATAGAGGAGTCATCCTGCTGAGGAGATTGTGAACACGCCAATATCAATCAGGCTCTGTCTGGGGAACTGATCTTCCGCGAACTGCTGCAGGGGAACAACTTCAGCTGACTGCTGCAGGGGATGAGGCTCTACGAGAACTTGGATCTGCTGATATCAATCGCGATAATGAACTGTGCGGCCGTCTCGGCTACTCTTCGGGGATAACCATTCTGTGGGGAACCAACTTCAGCTGCTCCATACTCCACTGGGGAAAAACCAATCATGATCTGATCAACCTTTAGGGACTCGGCTGAGGAAGGAGAAGTCATTCTGCTTTGCTGGAGAGAGTACGACTCTGGGGGAAATACAGCATCGGCTGTTCTACGCTCTGCTGGGGAAAATTGATCATGATCTGATCAACTTCCAAGGATTCTGCCTTCTGCGGACTCAGCCGGGGATAGAAATCATTCTACTTCACTGGAGAGTACGACTCTGGTGGGGAATTCGATTCCACCGGGGGAGAAAAGAATCATCTGACTTCGGGGGAGAGTACAACTCTGCAAGGGAATACAACATCAGCTGTTCCAACACTTCTACTGGGGAAGAGGGAATCATCCAACTTCAGGAGGGAGCATGACTCTGGTGGGGAATCTCAATTCCACTGGAGACTTCAGTCTGGCATCATCAGTTACTGCATGCTTCGGTATACGACTAGCTTCTTGCGAATCCTGCACTTGTGACCCGGTGCGGGGGAAAATCCTGTTTCAGCGACTTTACTGGGGGGAAAACACGAGCTTCAGCTTCCCAAACATTTCCATGAACTCTGCACTTGTGACCCGGTGCTGGGGAGAGACGACATCATTCTTCGGTGCTTGACTCAGCTGATGAGGCGTCATTCCTTCAGGATGCGTCTGCTTGGGGAAGAGAATCACCTCTACCTGGGGAAGACATATCAATGCTCCCTATTCTGATTCTGATTCTGCGGAGGAGAGACTATTGAACTCTGCTGGAGAAGGAGGACTCGCTCCGCTTCGGGGATGTCAATCCTGGTCTACTGAGGGTAATCTTGACCCTAATCTGATGAGGGGTAAACGCCATCTCAATCTGCTGCAGTCTCAAACTGTACAGGGGGAACAACCTCAAACTGTGCGCCTCTGCTGAGAAACAATCCTGGTTCGACAGCGCCAACACAGGGAATACAGGCTACCAATCATGGAGTCAAGTAACAGGTTATACTGTAGGATAGCAATCCAATAACCGCAAGGCTTCTTCAGAAGGTTCGGGTTTTGGCAGGGTAATGACACGATTCCCCGATACTCAATTCTTGCTAGGGTGAACAAACTCATTTGAACAACTTGCCCCAGCGCGATTCAACTTGCCCCAATCCGACCTTTGGGAATAATTCATTCTGAGCCGAAAACAACTGGCAACAAGACAATCTTCAGAGGGCTTGCCCCTAGCATCTGCATAACGGGAGGATTCATCCTCAACTGATCAACTCTCAGCATGGTCGGCTTCAATATCTCTGAAGTAGTTTGCCTCTGAACGAGCGATGAGCGACTCAACATGCTCTGATCGAACACTGGAGGGATCTGCCCTTAAATCGCAAGGATTCCGGATAACTGCCCCTGATTGGGTCTCAAGAAGATTCATTTCCGATCAACCGCTGCTTGCATAAACTGCCCCATAATCAAATGATGCTCCGGGACTTGTCCTCAGACAAACCGATTCCAAACTCACTGGAAGTCATTGCCCCAGATTCACAGGGCTTCGCAGCATACCATTCTGACCCAGACCTCTGGCGATTCAGTCCTGAGTGACTATTCCCTGCTGAAGTTCCTTCGTATCAGCTACTAACCTGCAACTAAAATTGTTTATTCACGAATAGTAATTTTAATGCAGTGTTCATGCAAATTTCGAAAAACGTTGTACTGTCACTCATTTACGTGTCATGCTAGTGAGTGACGAATGAACTCAAGAGTTCAAACGTAGTGCTGATGCGATCAGTGAAAAATGCAATAAGGATATGATTAGCAAATCATGAAGGAGTCAGGTTACTCAACCTTATCGTAATGCACTCTCAGAATAAACCCTGCCTCAATTAGGTCTTTTAAGGGTTGTATCGTGGTCGGGTTCACGGTTCGTGAAACAAAGGATATTTGGCTCAAATTATGATTTGTACCCACCCCGTCTACGTGATGTTCTCCGATCCTACAGTCCAGTTAACTTGGCTCGAGCGCTCGCCTCTTCGAGAGGTATGTTGAACATTGGGAACCACTGGTTAAAGAATTCACAAGGTATTTCGGAGTGACAGTTACTCCTTTTTGTTTTCGGTGTCTGCATCTACACGACTTCGTCCTTGTTAGAGGATTTTTCTTTTTTATATCCTTTCTTTTTCATTCTTTTGATTCCCTAACTTTTGCCTGGACTGACTCCTTTTGAGTTCTTTTTGATTTTTTCTTTTGAAGTCCAGCGGGATGCCCTGATTTTTGCCTAAGTATTTGCTTTCTAGCTTTTCTTTTTTACTTAGCGGGCTTTCTTATTTCTCTTTTTTTCTTGGAACAAGTCGTGCGACACTGGTTGTCTTGATTGCTTCGAAAGGATTATAACTGTCTCACTCCTGATTGGTGAGGTTTAACCATTGTGGTTGATGAGGTACGACCTCTGGAGAGGAATTTGATGTGATTGGTCCCTGAAGGACAACACTCCTCTATAAGACTTGAACGCTCGATCAAGCTAACTGACAACTACCCTGCCCCGGGTTAAGATGCAAGGGTTTAACAATCCGAAAGAAACTCCTACTTCTCGGCTCGAAGTGGTTAACAAGGGATTCTCTTCCTTATCTCTCCGGTGTTTGGGGATTTGAAACGATGCCTTATACGTCATCGGCAAAGTTTTATCTGAACGCAACACAATCATTGGTTATGAGTATTCAGTTTCATCATCCTCCCTCCACTCATTGCTAATCATAGTGATAAAGTGGAGTAAATAAAATGCAAGTGTCAGTGCAATGCAGTAAATGAGTGACAACGACATAACTAATTCAGAAGAAATGCATAGTCACTTTATTATCATTACCATTCGAAACATACAATGTTTAACAACAAGTAGCAACTAACAGAAAAGAAACTACAAGTGCAAATGGTAAAAAGTCCGAGGACTGCCAATGTTGAGGACGTCTGCCCGTCTGGATCACCAGCTTCTGGAAACAACCCTCTGAATCTACGAGCTCAAACAGCTGAGAGGTTGTCACGCACAACCAAGACTCCATCTGGAAAGGAAATACACCCTTGGTCGATCAATTGCTGCACCTTCGCCTGGAAAGCCTTGCAATCTTCAGTTGAATGCCCCAGAGATCCACCATGGTAGCCACACTGAGCATGAGGATCGTACCCTGGAGTGTAAGGCTCTAGCACGGGCTTGAGAGCTTTCGGTTCCACCAAGGAATTCTGAACCAACAGCGGAAGAATCTGGCTATACGGCACAGGCACTGGACGGGGAGAAGCATTCCTTTGTTCCACGTGGTTGCGAAGTCTCTTGTGATCCTGGGGCTGGTATTCTTTCCGCCCAGGAGCAAGAGGTCGTCGTTTCTGAATGGCAACGGTCTCTCGTTTGGGCGCTCGCGTCCTCGAACTTGATCCAGGTAGAAACTGCGAGCGAGGCGATTCAGTCACCAAAGGTCGCGGGACGTATTCAAGATCTTTCTCAGCTTCAGGCAAAGGAGTGGAATCATCCACCTCTCCTGCAGGGTAGGGGATAAACTTTCCCGATGCTCTCATGCCGCCCGGCACAAGCCTAATTGTCCTCGAGTCAATCAGGTCCTGAATCTTATTCCGGAGAGCCTTACATGTTTCAACATGGTGCCCCGGTGCCCCTGAGTGGAAATCACAATGTATGCTGAGATCAAGATCTGGTGACCCCTCATCTGGTGGATTTGAGGTCCGAAGCTTGAGAACACGGTTCTGAACCAACAGCGGCAGCAGCTGTGCATAACTCACAGGTAGTGGGTCTACAGCTCTATCAAGTAGCTTCTTCTTTTGACCATAACCTTCAGGATTATTCTGAGATGCTCGGCGTGGCTGATGATGAGACAGGCCTCGAGCTTTATGCTGTGTAGAGGGTCCATGAGGTCCACTTGGCTTCAGCACAGGTGGCACTGACGGCAACGGAGGAAGCACTCTAGTCTCTTCCTTGGGTGCTTGACCACTCTCCTTATTTAGCATACTTCTCACCACTCCCATGAGAAAGCTCAACTGATTCTGCAGCTGCTGATTCTCCTCTCTGAGCACTTGCTGGTCCAGACGCACTGCCTGTATGTCATTCATGACCTGCCCCAGCTGGCTTTGGATTTTCCCTAATTCGGCTTGTATCTGCTCCATTAGTCTGAGCTGCTAGATTCTGAGTCAAACCTGCAAACACAAGGGTTAGAAGACAAGTCCCGGCTTCTGCCGTGCAAGATCAATTATGCTAATGCCAAAGGTGTCTGTACGTTCAGGAGATCACCCCTGATTTTGGTGTCAACGTGCCAACATAGTGTTAATGCAATGATAAGACTGGATCCATTCATGGAAGAAAATATCTCATCTTGCTTGGGACACCAGAATCAGGGTACGAAATGCGCCTGCAGCACAGACACATGCTAGTGGAATGCAAACATGAATATGCAAGCTAATGCAAAATGCAGTCATGCAACAATATATCCAGGTGGCTGCTGTGGAGATTCGGTATCAACAGTCACTGATGAGAAGGAAACCCCGGTGTAAAACCACTGATCTGATCTGTTGAGAGTAACCATCTGATAGGATCGAGATCAAATTTCTGCTCTGACAAGAACGAAAGCCTGATAATAAAGACCCCGGATGCAAGATCAAGGAATATCTGTTGATGAAGTCTCCAGACCCCAAATCAAAAATCTGCCCTCTCAAGAACAAATGCACAGCTGCTGATGAGATCTTCAAACCCCACTCAAATTCCGCCCTATCAAGAACAAAATAACAACTGTTGACGAGATCCTCAGACCCCACTCAAAAATCTGCTCCATCCAGAACAAACCTCTGATAACAATGCACTGATCAAAGCCTGCTCCATCAAGAACAGACAAACACCCGATGATAAGATCCTCTGATCAAACCCTTGTTCTATCAAGAACATATCTGCAACTGGGAACCCAACATAACTGATTCACTGTCAAGAAAACCAGGTGGTCTGGAGGTCAAAGTTTCCTGCAATATCCCAACCCCACTCACAGGTATGATGGACCTAATCCACGGTCAAAGGTACGGCATCCTATGCGGTCGTCAGCGTCACAGACATTCATGAGTGACAATACGATTCCCAGAAGGAGTGGCATCGTCAAGTCATGAAGAGGCCTCTCTTAGCTGACTTCCAAATGATCGGTCCCCAGAGTCGACAATCCTCACGTCTGGACTCCCCTCAGATCCTCAGGACCGGAAAGGAGCACCTCTGCAAAAATCTCGTCTGAGCGCAGACTTTCGTAGGGAACTGTGCCTGCTCAGCAGACAGGTTCGTCTACTACTTCTCCACAACTATATCTAGGTGTGTACTCAAGCCCAGGTCCGGCTTTTCACTCACAGTAACATCCCTCTCCCACAGCAGCACAGATAATCATATCAAACTGGAAATAAAATGCGGGAAATAAAATGCGGGAAGTAAAAATGCGAGCAGTAAAAAAATGCGATAAATAAACGCAACCCCACAAGCTAACACACAAACGATAGGATTGACTCGCGTAGGGGATGGGAAACGGTCCCAGCATAAGGGATGGGAAAAGTCCCTAGATGCTATAAGTCCCCAGCAGAGTCGCCAGCTGTCGCTTGCGCGAAAATAAGGTGCCGGCATGACAGAAGAGTCGCCACCTTTCGTTATTTATCCCTCAGAGCGGGAAAGGAAACGATCGGAAAAACCTGACGAAAAGGGGTAAGACAAGGTCGTCGCAACCATTGTCTGGGTTCGGGAGTCGGTTACGCAAGGGGAAGGTATTAGCACCCCTCACGTCCGTCGTACTCGACGGGATCCTCGCTTGTTTGTTTACTTGGATGGGTTGGTTATAATCTATCTACCTATCAAGGCTGGCTGAAAAAGAAAAGAAAAATGACTCGGCAAAGCATCGCGCTTTATGCCTACGTATTCCCGTCTGGAACGAGAAATCAGAGTCAACGTAGTTCGGCTACGAAGGATTACGGGGGAAAGGTTGCTCGCTAGGATATCGCATCCTATGCCTACGTACTTTCATCTGGTATGAAAGATCAGAGCAAACGTAGTTCGGGAAACTACGGGAAATAACTCAACTAGGAGGGAGACTATCAAGTCCTACTGTTATCATGCCATGGATTCATCCTATGGTTGAGGTTTGAACAGGGAACTCCTAGATATTGTCATGCATAGGTTTCAACCTAAAAGTCTATCATCAAATCCTCATCAGAAGAAATGAGAGTCCTAAGGGATCATGTCAATGGTACACCAAAACAATCAAAAGCATCAGCTTTAACAGTAAAATGCATGCAATGCAGGTGAGGGAGGAAATGTGTGTGGGGCTTCAGCCTCCACAAGCTCGTCTCGACCTCAAGCCAGTCATGAAACAACAGTAATCATACTGAAAATGAACAACATGCTGTCAAGCAATATGCAGATAAAGGAAGTGAAGTGCCATCAGGCAAACAAAACACATGCTTGAGAAAGAATCATCTATTCTCTAATCCTAACCTTAACACAGAATCTGAATCAAATCTAAGCAAAGCTCTCAAGCAAAACCCTAAACAAAAGAAATCAATCCCAGTCTTCAAGCTTCAGAACAAGCTTACCAAAGAAAGGGAGCTAAGCAAGCAGACTCATAGTGTCTTCCTCAGGAAAGCACTAGGAGGTGTATACTCAGGAGTCATACCCTATGTGGCTCAACCACTGTGATCAGTTTACATTCCTCCTCAGGAGAAATTAAACTCACAAGCAGGCTCCAACATCACTGGATACTTAGGAAATCCTATCTGAACTAGTGGAGCTAAGTGAATAGACCCATAGGACCTTCCTCAGGAAAGTACTAGGAGGCTTCCACTTAGGAGTTGTACCCCATGTGGCTCAACAACATGTGATCAGTTTACATTCCTCCTCAGGAGAAATTAAACTCACAAGTTGGCTCCAACATCATTGGATACTTGAGAAATCCTAGACAATCTAATGGAACTAAGTGAATAGACCCATAGGACCTTCCTCAGGAAAGTACTAGGAGGCTTTCACTTAGGAGTTGTATCCCATGTGGCTCAACAACATGTGATCAGTTTACATTCCTCCTCAGGAGAAATTAAACTCACAAGTTGGCTCCAACATCATTGGATACTTAAGAAAGAGGTGAGAAGAAAGGATGAAAGTCATTCATAGTGCCTTCCTCAGGAAAGTACTAGGAACTTCCTTCAAACTTCAGGATCTCAAACCTCACCAACAGGGAACAAGACAAGCCCTGGGTCTCTGAGTCTTGGTCTACAAGCTTCTCTCCATGATGCTCTCCATCAAAATCTTCAAGGCAACACAAGCCCCTCAGCAAATTCCTCAGAATGAACCCCACAGATGAACAGATAACCCACTGAACAGATCAAATCATCAGGCAACTTCAGAAAATACCTAAAAATACTAAACTAATGGGGAAAAATCTAACAAATATTCACAAGGGTCCTCAACACCTACTCATAACATCTACAAAGGTCTCTACCTAAAAATCAAAACAAAACTTGCTCAAAGAAAATGATTCATCACCTAAACACAATTCTAAACCCTAATTAGGATACCCTAAATCTACCCTAATTACTAATCAAAATTAATTCTAAAAAATCTAGAAAAAATCCTATGGGGAACTATAATTCATCATCTAATTGCACAAAAAAAGAATGGGTAAAAAACCCTAAGGGAATGTCTTAAAATAAATCCTACAAAATCATGATACAAAATTAAACAATTAAAAAGCTATTTAATTGGAAAATCTATTAAAAATATTAAACCTAAAAATAAAATCTCATTTTTATTTTTATAATTTTCTACACACTTTCATCTACTCATAGGAAAAAAAAGAATTTAAAAATCATTTTTTATCAATTTTTAATGAATTTTACAAAACAGACAAAATAAAAGAAAGAAAATAAAACAATTTAAATTAAATGAAAGGAGGGGGGTACATTAAGTAACTCACGCCAGTTAAATGGTTGGGCCAGCAAATAAGGGGGGTGGGAATAGAATTCCAAGCCCAGAACCGGTCTTAAGTGAAACGACCGTGTTTCACTAAATTCAAATCTTCCCTCTCTTTCTCAGATGCGCTCACAGCCACACGATTGGATGATTTTGTCAAATATTGGGACTGATCCAACGGATCATCTTCATCGTCCCCAAACACCCTAGGGTTTTCAGAAACCCTAATCCCACGCACTCATCTTCCATCTCCTCCATCTCTCTCCACAGGCCACGGCTCCACACGACTCCAACACAAAAAATCATCTACTTCTCAAGCCCTACACAACCCTACGTAAAGCTTTCCATAACTCGCCCTAAATTGTTCTAACAGAAGCCTTGAACATCTTGGTACAAACACGGTTCAAAATTTTAAACTGATATCAATCTTCACTAAACTTCATTATAATGATCTACAGATGTTCTTGATGCTATCCTGGTGATTCTAAACCAATTCTTGCTTCCTAAAACTCATTAAACAGCCAGTTCTTGAAAATTAAAGTTTTATGCACCTGCCATGGAACCTCATGGAATGAGCTATAACTTCTAGGGTTTAGTCATCTACCCTAACACAATCATTTTATACCTATAAAACCAACTAAAACTCAATAATTAAGATGGAAGAAAGTGAAGAAAGAACCTGTCAAGAAGCTAATGGTGAGGCTCGAGGGAATGCTTGCAGTCCTTGTAATTGCTCCAAGATGGTCCTACAATGGTCCTCAACCTTCTGTTTGCAATGGTGATGAAGGAGGTGGCTGGTAGTGCAAGATATCTTGACTTGCTTCAACTTGAAGAAATCTCTCCAATGGCTATGTATCTCTCTCCCTCTTCTGACTTGGCTCAAGTTTCACCAACCTCTCATCACTCTCTGATGCATTCTTTATATAACAATCATTGGATGCTTCTAGAATCATCTAGAATGGTGTGGAAAGTTCATGAATTTCTCCTTGAATGAGAAGTTGAAAGTCTCATATCCCTTGCTTCATGCCTTGTAATTTGGCCTCAAAATGTCCTTATGTGAGTTATTGAATGAGGATGAGTGAAAAACAAGTGCATTTTTGGCTTGTGTAGGGTTTCTCACCATTGCCTTCTTTTTCAAGTAAGAAATTTCCAAAGGAAGTCCATTTTTGGAGCCTCAAATGAAAATTCTATTTAAACCAAAGTTCTTAAAATGGTTTTTCCAATCAAAATGATATATTGGATGACCTATTTTGGATTTGTGGATCTCCCAAATCACTTTTCAATTTCAACTTTTCAAAGTTATAAGTCATTTTTAGTTCATTTTTGACCAATCATGGAATCTTGTGCTATGAGCTTTTTCAACAATTTGTGACCTTCTTTCTAGACTTAAAATCACATTTTGAGCAACTTTCATGTTTTGAGTTTTTCCATTTGAGGCTTGGAAATAGGAGTTTTAGGCATTGGCTAAAATGACCTATAACTGACAAATGACCAAAATACCCCTGCCTTGTTCAAACCATAAGTTGAGTTCCACAAATCCAATCAAGGACTTCTACCACTAAAATTAAAGCTAAGAAGATCCTCTTCAACATTCATGTTGACCAAGAAACCATAGGAATCATCCTACTAGGGCAAAAGTTGTCTGCAAGTTGGGTGACTTTCAAGGACCCAGATTCACACCTCTGCTGACCTGTAATTTGTCAAAACCATAACTTGAGCTCTGTAACTCCTATCAAGGACTTACACCACTCAAATTAAAGCTAAGAACAAGCTCTACAACATTCATGTTGTGGGGAAGATGAGATATCAATCACATCTAGAGCTAAAACTGCCTGGAAAATAGGGATCAAATTAGGGTTTTTTCACTGACAATCCTTGGAAACCCTAACTCAAAACTTCTCAAACTTCTCAATCATGATGAGTTGGTCTAGGAATCATCTTTATAACATCTCTATGCATCATTCCATGATCTCATGGCCCTTGGATTGAGTCTCAACCTTCTCCAAATCTTCAGCTGATCTAGGGTTGACCCAGTCAAAACCCTAATTCTACCATTCATGGTTGAATCTTCTGAACTCTTGCATAATGACTTCTCTGGGCTTCATGAAGGCTATCAAGACATCTCATAGGCTTTCCCAAAACATCAAGTTCATTCTCAAAGTCTTAGAATCATCTGAGGAGCACCCACAACTCTCAAGCTATGAAGCACACAACCCTGGTTCCAACCACTTCCTCTGAAGACCTCTTGAACTGTCTGATGAAGGTATCCATTTTCAAACACTCAATGAGTAAATAATTGTTGGTCAAATTTTGGGGTGCAACACTACTGCGAAAATCGGCGCCGGCTTGACAGGAGAGTCGCCACCGTGCGTTATTTATCCCTCAGAACGGGAAAGGAAACGCTCGAAGTAAACCTCGCAAAGACGGGAAAAGGTATGGTCATCGCAACCAAAACCTGGATTCGGGAGTCGGTTACGCAAGGGGAAGGTATTAGCACCCCTCACGTCCGTCGTACTCGACGGGATCCACGCTTGGTGTTTATAGGTAAAAGGGTGTGTTATCTATCTACGCTAATGGCTGGTCTGAAAAGAAAATAAAAAGACAGGACTCGACAGAACATACGGTGTTCTGGGCCTACGTATTCCCTCGTGCAATGGGAAAGTCAGAGTCAACGTAGTTCGACTTCCTACGTCTAAACAGGGGGAAAGGTTGCTCGCCAGGACATCGCGTCCTGTGCCTACGTACTTTCATCTGGAATGAAAGATCAGAGCAAACGTAGTTCGGCTAACTACGGGTAAACAGGGGCTCTCACACAGCAATGAGAAAACAAACTGGTCTCTAAGGCTCGGGAACCTACAAATACTATCTGGTCTCAAATGCACTCGGGCAAGAGAAAGGGAAACAATTAGTCGTTAGCGGGAAAGTCTCGATCGCACAGCCGCGAGAGAACAAAGGTTAGTCGTTAGTGTGCTCGCTAGGATATAGCATCCTATGCCTACATATCTTCGTCTGGAGCGAAGAATCAGAGCAGCTGTAGTTCGGCTAACTACGGGTCAAGCTACTCAAAAGCTCCTACAGAAAGGAAAGGGAAACCCTAGAACTATAGCTGAGAAACAGGGGAATCTACTTACTGCTATCACACCTAGTTGACCATCCTAATGTCTATCATAACAACTCCACAACGGAGAAGTCAGAGCTCCTAAGGGATCATGGCAATAGGACTAAACTACAAACAAGAAACTGCAAAGTAAAGGAATACTGAAAATATGCATGAATGCAACAACTAAACAAACAAGGCGCGAAGGCCGCAAACCACAAAGGCAAGGGAGCTCAGCTCTACCAAATACCAACAAGCAAAGCCACGCAATAACAAACAAGCAGAAGGAGGACCACCTCAACTTCTCATGCACACAAAGTCTACTTCTAAGATGCACCTACTCAGAACTATCTAGATGAACACCTAAGTCTAATGCAACATGACATCACACAAGTCAAACAATACAAAGAGACTAACCCTGAGCAGGGCCTCTAACAAACCTGAAACAAGCTCCTAATCCATCTCTCAAACAAAACTCTATACAACACCTTAAGCAAAGATCTAAGCAAACACCTAATCAAAACCCTAAGCAGGAGGAATCAATCCCAGTCTCCAAGCTTCAGAACAAGCTTACCAGAGAAAGGAAGCTAAGCAGACAAGCCCGTAGTGCTTTCCTCAGGAAAGTACCAGGAGGTTACTACTCAGGAGTCATATCCTATGCGGCTCGACAACTGTGATCAGTTTATATTCCTCCTCAGGAGAAATTAAACTCACATGAAGGCTCCGGCATCACGGGATACTTGAGAAATACCTATATGCACTAGGGGAACTAAGTGGGCAGACTCATAGGACCTTCCTCAGGAAAGTACCAGGAGGCTTCCACTTAGGAATCGTATCCTATGTGGCTCAACAACTGTGATCAGTTTACATTCCTCCTCAGGAGAAATTAAACTCACAAGTTGGCTCCAACATCACTGGATACTTGAGAAATCCTAGACAAACTAATGGAACTAAGTGAATAGACCCATAGGACTTTCCTCAGGAAAGTACTAGGAGGCTTCCACTTAGGAATCGTATCCCATGTGGCTCAACAACATGTGATCAATTTATATTCCTCCTCAGGAGAAATTAAACTCACAAGTCGGCTCCGACATCATTGGATACTTACGAAAGAGGTGAGAAGAAAGAATGAAAGTCATTCATAGTGCCTTCCTCAGGAAAGTACCATAAACTCCCTTCAAACTTCAGGATCTCGAACCTCACAAACAGACAAACCAGCTCCTAGACTAAGCCTCAATCCAATGCAACTCTGCAAGCTCCAACAGGACTTCCATCAGCTCCCACCTTGAGAAGAAACCCACAGGCCAACAAACCACAAAAGACTATCTCTGAAGTTCAACCACAGTTGAACTTCAAAGTCAGAAGTCACCCAGACTTCTCCTATCTTCAGGCTCAGACGAATCACATCAAAACATCCTAGAAAAAACTATCAAAAATCTAATGGGAGACCTACATGGCTCTATGACAGCATACTGAAAAATCAGAACAAAATTCAACACCAGAGGAAAGAACCAAAATCAGCAACACAGACATGAACACAAACCAATTTATCCAACATCAACAGCAGTGACAAAAATGCAATTAAAATGAAAATGCATGATCAAGCTAATGTTTCTGCACTATAAAATTCTACACTGAATCATGAGTCTACAGAAAAAAGAACGGAATTATTTGACTAAATCTACCATTTTTTATGAATTTTCTAATGATATGCATGCATTGAAAATATTAAAAAAAACATCAATTAATTGGAAAATACGCAAAAAATAGCAAACAAAAATAAAATGTCATTTTTATTTTTATTTAATTTTTTAGACATTATGATGAAATGGTAGAAAAAAGATTTATTAAAAAAAAAATCATTATTTCAAATTTTTATGAATTATTTACAAACATGAAAAATGTAAAAGAAAAAATAAAAGAAATATAATGGGGGGTTCAAACAGCAGGGTTTCAGTTTACAATGCAATGGGCCCTCACATTGGGGGGTGCAGATAGCAAGTATGCGCAGGCCCAGACTTGAAATCAAACAATCAGAAAACAAAAACATATGGGGGTGCAGACTTAGCAGATTTTCCAGTTGTTATCCCCTATGGGCTCCAACGAGGGGGTGCAGAAAGCACTTTGGGCATAAGGCCCAAATCCAAATATTCAGATCTCACACAGCCAGGGGGGGGGGGACAAGCAATTGGGATGGTATGCGCTCAGAAACACGTTTGGGCCTAAGCCCAACGTCTAAACCCTAGTCCAATACTCAGAAAACAAAACCTATCACTCTCTCCAAACCCTGGGTACTGTTCACTCTCTAACCCTAGCCGCTCCTCCATTCGTCTCCCTCATTCTCTGCAACTTCTCTCTAATCTCAGACACAACAACAACAAAACGCCACAACATTACCCCTATCCCCCTCAATCCAGGCCTCAACCAAAATCAAAATCCTAACCGAAATGGAAACCCAACGAATCAACACAGAAGAGACATGCAACAAGAGAGAAGTGACGTGTACCTGGCTGTAGCGAAGAGTTCTTGAAACTCGTTGGAGAAAGAGGTTCTCCGAATCTTGCAAACGAACCTCCAAACCACTCTCAACCAACTCTCTTCTCAAATTTCTGAGCGAAGCAAGAACAGGATAAGGGATTCTGGATGTTCGCTGAAATGTCTTGAAGCGCGAAGTTCTTTGAACGCTGATGAAGATCTACAAGTTCCTGAGAAGAACTAAGGTGTTCTTGGATAACGAAGCAAGAAGATTAAAGATCTTGGCGCTATTCTGGGAAGATTGTTGGCGTTCTGGAGAAACTGGATGAAGATTGATGTGAGAAGATGAAGTTGTTGATTTCTGGAAAAAGTTGATGAAGGTTGATGTTGGTTTGAGTGTTCTGGAAAAATCTCGATGGAGGACTGATGAACGTCTGAGGATCTTCTGGAAATCTGCTTGAAGGTTGATGAATGTCTGGAAAAAAATTGGATGAAGATGATGGCGATTTGAGTGGTGGATGAAGATTGAAGTTGTTCTGGGAAATTTGAAGTTTCCGGCGTGCCTTTGAATTTTCCGGCGATATACCGATGAAGGTAGACGGAGGAGATCTGGGGAGAAAGAAGAAGATAGGATGATTTCTGGAAATTTTGGATGTTCAGGTGGTGGACGGTGGTTGGGTTGCCGGCGGTGGGTAGTTACGGCTGATGCATGGCCGCCGGTGGTGTTCTGGTGAATCTCCGGTGAGTGATGTGGGGGCGCCAAGTGGCGCACATGCGCAGAGAGAGAGAGAGTGGAGGACAGTTGGCAAACGCGTGTGTGGGTCTCTGAGTGGGTGGTGGCGTGAGGATTGAGAAACGCGTGGGACCGTTCTTTTGCAGACACGTGTCTGCTTTTATACCACTGAAAATGCCAGAACTCTCTAGAAACTTCCAGGCTGCGCTGGACTTTTGGACATGCTGAGATCATTTTTTCTGGACTTTTGATGAGATCTGGGCCTTACCAAAAAAAACACCTATGGGCCCATACGAAAAATGAATGACAAAAACTGTGAAAAAAAAAAAAACTGAATAAAAACAAAAAACAATTAAATCTAAACAATACCAATTAGCATCTAATTAACCAATGATTAATCCCAATTAACTCTAAAAAATGATTAAAACTCATATTATCCTAATTAAACCTAAAAGTGATTAAGATCTAATTATCTCTAAAATTCAGTTAACCTAATTAAACTCTAAAAGAAAGATTAATGCTCTAATTAATTCTAAACTCCTACTAATTTTCTATTAAAATTCCAATATTATTTACAACTAGTAAATCTATTATCAATAAAAGAAACTATATTATTTCTATATTATCTAAAAAACCATTAAACCTATTTTAAAATCTACATAAAATTCTAAAATATTATTAAAAGAAAAGCTATATTATTCTAAAATGATAAAACTATCTAAATTCTATTAAAAATTCTACAAATGATTAAAATCTATTTAAAGCATTCTATCAAATTCTAAAAAGAGGATTAAACTATTAAAAAATGCAAAAACCCTATTTAAACTCCAGAAAAATCTATAAAGCCTGCTAAAAATTCACAAAAGCCTATTAAACCCTAAAAATGCAGATGAATGCAAATGACCGCCATAAAAGCGCACGAGACCAGATCGAATCGAACAGAGATCCCCGGGCATCAGAATATCCTCAAAATCACTGTGCAAGCTAAAAATCACCGAGGAGCGCACAATTTCCCGAAAATAAAACCCTGGTGATCTGGACTGGGTCTGCCATATCTGATAGACAAAAATCAAGCTGTAAACTCTGATATCCCCTGCTTGTGCACAAAAATCATACATCTGAGCTGTGAATATGAAATTAAACCATGAGTCAGATAGGAGAATCAGTTGGTCAAATTTTAGGGTGCAACAGCTGCCCCTATTCAAGCGACTTGGACCTGAAGGGTTTGAAGAGCGCTCAGCCTTCAAACATTCAGAGGTACGAGACGGTTGAATACAAATAAAACCCGAAAATTTGCCAACCGCGAGCATATACGGTCAACTGCTTGGAGAATAAAGTCCAGAAAACCGAGTCCAGTTATTACGGCACCAAACTGATTAATCATCTGATAAAGAACTCCTGATTGAATACCCGTTGCTTGTGATACTCCATATAACAAACCCTGAGGGCTATAACAACATACCTGATCCTCTCACATTGCCTACTGATAGGCAGGAAGAGGAACATACTCACATCGCCCAAAGATGGACGGGAAGACACCCTGATTGAATACTCACCTCGTCTAAAGATAGACAGAAAGACAACATTAATCTCCCAATTCACATCGTCTAAGGATAGACGGAAAGTCACCATAATCTCCAAATTCACATCGTCTAAGGGTAGACGGCATCACCATAATCTCCATCTTCACATCGTCTAAGGGTAGACGGCATTATCTTGATTGATATTCAAATCAATATTCTCATCGTCTAAGGGTAGACGGGATCATCCTGATTGACGAACAAATCAATATTCTCATCGTCTAAGGGTAGACGGGATCATCCTGATTGATGAAACAAATCAATATTCACATCGTCTAAGGGTAGACGGAATCATCCTGATTGATGAACAAATCACTATTCTCATCGTCTAAGAGTAGACGGGATCATCCTGATTGATGAAACAAACAATTCTCATCGTCTAAGGGTAGACGGGATCATCCTGATTGATGAAACAAATCAATATTCACATCGTCTAAGGGTAGACGGAATCATCCTGATTGATGAACAAATCACTATTCTCATCGTCTAAGAGTAGACGGGATCATCCTGATTGATGAAACAAACAATTCTCATCGTCTAAGGGTAGACGGGATCATCTTGATTAATGACAAATCAATTCACATCGTCTAAGGGTAGACGGCATCATCCTGATTGATGAAACAAATCAATATTCACATCGTCTAAGGATAGACGGAAAGACATTCTTAATCTCCATACACACATCGTCCAAGGATAGACGGAAAGTCACCATAATCTCCATATTCACATCGTCTAAGGGTAGACGGAAAGTCGCCATAATCTCCATGTTCACATCGTCTAAAGATAGACGGGAAGTCATCATAACGCAATTCAACACCATCCTTTGAATTTCAGAATCCTTCTGTCTACGGGAATTGATGAAAAAGTCAATATCCTTGAAGGGGCCACATCGTCAGTATGGACCGACGGTAAGAAAAACCACCTTTTAAGGAACCATGTCATCAATAAGAATCGACAATCACGAAAACTGAACATTCTTCGAAGAGCCTCGACATCAATAAGGATTGACGGTCAGAAAAGTCTCTCTTGAAACGTCATCATATCCAATAACCAGAAAGAGAACCAATATCCAAAATCATTTTGAAACCCCTCAACAACTAAAGATAGCCGGAGAAGACTCGCTGGGGAAACACCTCATCATATGTATGATCTGGCAATAAGAATCCCGCTGAACAGTAACCAAAACTTCACATCGTCTACTGATAGACGGAAAGAAAAGCCACTTGCTAGAGAAACTCCATTTTGAACCCTATTGAAAATCCATCAAAACTTCACATCGTCTACTGATAGACGGGAAGAAAAGCACATCCTGGGGGATACCCCCTTTTGAAACCTTACTGCGGCCACCCGCAACTTCACATCGTCTATGGATAGACGGAAAGAAAACCACACTCGTGCTCCGGACGTCTAATGATAGACGAAGAAATCCACTTATTGGAGGAACACATCGTCAATATGAATTGACGGGAAGAAAAGTCTGTCGACATCAGATGACTGCTTGATCAAAGCATAATCGTTGTATGATCTGAGATACAAATAATCCGCTGAATCGTCTGAATACTGTTGCTGGATAAATGCCCCTGAACTGATCACAGAGTAATTCACGTGCCATATGAGGCCGATAGAAGGCCTGACTTATGCTTCGTATGCATATGCAAATGCTTTAATCTTTCTACAGCGTAATGCTCCATTCTGGATGGAAATGCTACGCATTTTGACAATGATATGCAAGTATGATGCAAATATGACGATGCATGCAATGTGCTAATGCAGGCTTGAGCTGCCGGAGAAGGCCGGGTACAGAAAACCATTTCAGCAAAATAAATGCTGAAGGCGAGGCCAACTCTGCTGGGGATAACTCGGATATCACTGAATCGTCCTAGCAAAATAAATGCTGGGAGAGTGAAATCAACTCTGCTGGGGATATTAAGAACTTAACCGAACACCTCGGCGAAGTAATACCCTGCTGGGGAATATACCTCTGCTGCTAAATAGCAAACGTGTTGAATATGATTAGACTCCTCTGGGGAAAGCTTGCCCGTACCAACGACAAATTGGTCTTTGCTGGAGAAAATGGAGGGAGTCCTCCTGCGCTCTGATGAAGCTCGGATCTAGAAATTGATGCGCCAACACGGACGGGTTTCGCAGCAATCGCAAACATGGATTTGAGCTCTTAAGCTATCTTACTGGGTCAGATGCAACTGCCGCTGGAAAATATTCTCTCTGAATACACAGCCTTTCAGTGGAGAGTCAAGGGATAGTAACACGACTTCCCGCAATCGTCTCGCTCTCGAAAATCGACTGCGTCTGCTCGAATAACTCCAAATGACCCTGTAGGTACGGAGGACAACAATCCTTTTGCTTCTGATATGCCCCGGCCTATAAGACATCTGTGGGGATAGTCCTTGAAAGGAAATCTGCAAATCTGAGCCCTGATGGTCCGATATAACATGCCTCAGCGTTCTGAACTTCAGAGAGATACTTCACCTTGAATGCTTCTCGAGTAACTTCTGCGCGCTTAAGATGGTCTGCCCCTGACTGCAATGACCTTGCCCCGATTATCTGATTCAGAGTAGTGCCTCCTGACTACGACGTATTCACCAAATCTCAACCTGATTGCCCCAGAATAACTGACTTCGAAAAACTGACCTGACTGGGGATCACAATAAAGCTTGTCCCTGCTCTCGGAACATTCGGGCGTTCTTCATTCTTTCTTGACCATACTTTCCATTGTAGGAAACTTTTCTGCTGTCAAGCGCTTACTCGCAAGTAAAACAAGTTGTTATGCATAAAAGATGTATTAATGCAACACATATGACAGCTTTGACATCCAATCTGTTCACTGGGAAAAGGAAAAACCGTTTATGGCATATAATGCACAAGACATTTATCAACATCAGTATCAACATGGTAAGAGGAACCTTTTTAGGAGTCAGAATCGACGCGACCTTTACCGTAGTATGCTTTTGAAACAACCTGCTTCAATTAGGACTTTTGAAGGTTGTAATGTGGTCAGGTTCATGGTTTTGAAAAAAAGGATAGAGGCTCAAAGTTTATTTTAACCCACCCATTCTCCTTGATGTTCTCCGATCCTACGTTCAGCTAATTCGACCTTAGCGCTCACCTCTCAGCGGTTGAAAGAAAATAAGAATGATAGTTCGAGAAACTTTCGGCTCTTGGAGTGACAGCCACTTACGTTTCATTTTTGACACTTGAGGTCACACGACTCGTATTTCCATCAAGGATTTTTCTTTTGATCCTTTTCATCTTTTCCTTTTCATATCCCTAACTTTTGCCTGGACTGACCCCTTTCGAGTTTCTTTTGATTTTTTAAGTCCAGCGGGATGCCCTCCTTTTTGCCTAAGTCATTTGTTTTGAAGTTTTCTTGACTTAGCGGGCTTTTGATTTCTTTTTTCCATTTTTTCCTTTTTTCGAACAAGTCGTGTGACATTGGTTGTCTGACTCTTTGGGAAGTGATGTGGCTGTCCCACTCTTGATTGAACCATTGTGGTCTTTTAGGTACGACCTCTAGGGACGCGATTGATCCTCGAACGGACACCCCTTTTGCTATTTGGACGCTCAGTCAAATTAGCTAACACCTACCCTGCCCCAGGTTATGATTGAGGGTTTTTCGTTTTCAGAAAGAACTCCTACTACAAGGCTCAAAGGGGTTGACAAGGGATTATCTTCCTTATAACTCCGGTGTTTAGGGATTTGAAACAATGCCTGTACATCATCAGCAGGTTTATTTCAAAAGCATACAATCGGAATTTGCATGTCGGTCATTTTCGTCATCCTCCCCAAATTCTTCTTAACCAAACGTTGGACATTTGCAAAAACAGTTAGTGAACACAAATGGATTTCATCAAAACATGCATATTTATTTCATTATCATCAATTTGAAATGAAAACAACAAATTTTACAAACAAGTTTACAAATTCAAACAGGAAAGCAACTACAAATGCAAAGAAATGACAAGCTAAAACAAAGAAAATATGCTAGCTTCTGAGAACCGGGCTTTTGCATCTGCCCTGCTGCTGAACCAGCTATCTTTATTAGAGACAATTCGATGCTGTCCTGATCTGCTTTCAACGACCTAGCCAAATTATAGAGCCCTTCCTCCTTCATTCAGATGATTTGGGGACCTCTTGGCCCGAAGCTGATTGCTGCACTGTCAAGCAGATCCTGCACTTGGTGCTTAAAAGCATGGCAACTTTCTATATCGTGACCCGGGGCTCCAGAATGAAACTCACAGTGCTTGCTTGCGTCATAACCAAACGGGGGAGCTCCCGTTATTGGTGCCAGAGTTCTTTTCTCTACCATATTCAATCCCAACAATGTCTGCAACAACTCGGCATATGTTGAGGGAGGCTTCTCGAACGCTCTTCTCGGTTTACTGCCCTGGAATCTTCGTTGAGCCTGCTGTGCCCCCTGCTGAGGCTGCTGCTGCCGGTACCTAGTTGACTCTTGAACACCCTTCGTATCAAATGCAACATTGGTTTCTTGACCTTCAATATACTGAACACTCTCCTTATGCTTAACCATTTTCTTCCTCAGATCTGCCCCAGGAATAGGCAACAATTGTGGGCCTGGAGATTCTGACACCATGGAGTCCAGGATACGCTTCTGACCCACTGCAGCTTTAGAAACATCTATCATTTTAGCATTGACTGAGACAGGAGCAATGTGCACTGCTACGCCGCTCGGCGTGAATTCAATATTGTGCGAGTCAATCAGGTCTTGAACATTGTGCTTAAAAGCATGACAACCCTCGATGTCATGTCCGAATGCCCCGGAATGAAATTCACATTGCTTATTGGCATCGTACCCCTGAGGAAACGCTTTCGTTGGTGGTGCCAACGTTCTCTTCTCAACCAGATTAAACCTCAATAAGGTCTGCAAGAGCTCAACATAGGTCATAGGTGGCGCCTCAAATATTCTCCTTGGCTTCCCTTCCTGGATCCTCTGTTGAGCCGGATGTATCTTCTGTTGCTGCTGCTCAGGTTCCACGTGCACAGGTAATGCGAGCTTCTTCATTGCGGCTTCAAATAGCTGATCGTCTTCTTTTCTAAGCACATTCTTGACTACCTCCATGATCAAGCTCATTTGGGTCTTCAGCTGACCGTTCTCCTCTTTGAGAATCTTCTGCTCCAGACGCATCTCTTGCATGTCTCTCATCATCTGCCCCAGCTGGCTTTGGACTTCGCTCAATTCAAACTGATTCTGTTCCATATCTCTGAAGGAGTTCCTGCAATAAACTGGCACGATGAGGAAATAAGGCCCATGGTTCTGATATACCTGCTAAATAATAATGCAGCGCAGAAAGCAAACACATATTCACAACGAGACAAAGAGAAACTCAAGCTATAAGCATACAGACAAACATCTCCCACACATGTACAACCAACAAAATCAGCAGGTAAGCACAAATGAGTCTGAATATAACGACCCCAGCCAACAATCCTGGTGGTGGTCGACAAATACTGATGCACAAAAGCTAAACGGGTTAGGCAGAGAAACAGATGCGACACCCGGCATAGAAACCTCTAGAAACTTCCCCCATATTCAACTGAACTTTCTGATTGACAATCTTCAGAGCACACACTTCCTGTGGAGTCCTCCGTGACATTAACTGACGAACCCGCACAACCGGAGGATGGAAAATCATTAATCTGAACACAACCCTGAGGAGTGATGCAAATACGGTTAGAGTCTAACAGATCCTGAATCTGACTTCTAAGCACCTTACAATCATTTGTTGAATGCCCCTGTGCCCCAACATGGTACTCACAGTGGGCGCTGGCATCAAAACCTGGAGGATAAGGTGGAATCACCGGCTTAGTCTCTTTCGGCACTATCAATCCACTTTTGACCAGATCTGGCAACAATTGACTGTACGACACCGGTAGCTGAGTAAACTGCCTTTCAGGCTTCCTTGGTCTTCGTGGGGCATGCTGACGCGATCGGCGATAGGATGATCGTTGACTTGAAGCGTCTGAAAACTGATCCTGAGATGCTAGAGATTCTGAGGTGGCGTCATCTCCTTCCCACTCTTCTTGAGAACTGACAACTGACTCAATCTTATCAACTGGGACGTAAGGAACACCTCGAAACTTTCCACTCCTGAGTCCTCGCTCAACAATCTCTCCCAGCCTCATCAGGCCCACAAAGCTTGTGCAACTGAACAATTTGTCAAAATAATGGCCTTTCAGAGTACCCAAGAAGATATCAACCAGTTCCCTTTCCGGAAGCGGTGGTCGAACACTAGCAGCCAATTCCTTCCATCTTCGCAAATACGCTCTGAATGATTCATTCTTCGCTTGAGACAATTCTTGCAGATCTACAAGACTAGGAGTCAAATCCAAGTTGTAATCGTACTGCTTTATGAAAGCTCTGGCTAAATCCACCCAAGATCGAATCTGATTACTCTCTAATTGCACATACCATCTCAACGATGTCCCAGTCAGGCTATACTGAAAGCAATGGATCATCAATTTGTCATTTCGCACAAACGAAGTCATCCTCCGACAGAACATCATCAAATGCAACTTTGGACAGCTATCTCCCCTGTATTTCTCAAATTCCGGCACTTTGAACTTGTACGGCAACATGAGGTCAGGGACCAAACACATGGCTACAGCATCCAGGTTAACGGCATCTTTCGCTTCCAAGGCTTTCATTTGCTCTTCCAACACTCGGAGTCTTCTTGGATCTACCACCCCGGTCATTGGAATATCTCTCCGGTAATTCATCGCAGGGAAAGCAACACATTGATTGTTAACAGGAGGATAATGTTCATTTCGGACAACAAACTGCTCATGCCGATCTCTGTTCTCAACAGTTGGCTGTGCAACTTGGTCTGTAGTAAGATTGTTTGCTTGCGGGAAGCCTTCCATAGAATCATACTGATGGTTGGACGCCATAGTAAACCCTGCCTGGGTGTTAGGAGCCTGGAAATTGCCTTCAGCCATAGCCACCGATCACCTGCAATTGACTACAGTGCTCGATTCTGCTTAAATCTGCTTCAGCCCCTTGGTCGTCTTCAATACTCCACTCTTGCCTCAAACAATTCCCCGAGAATCACTTTCTGGTGAAAACAAAGGCTGGATAAGTGCTCTGACCTGCTAAATGCTATGCAATATGATTTATGCAAACAGAAATACAAAAATGCTAACGTGCATGTGGGCATTGGAGATATTTTCCCTCCAATTCCAGTGTCAGTGGTAGCAAGACGAGATGAACCATAGAGACAATATTTGGAAAAAACCCCCATATATTGATTAGAATAACTGTCTTGTCAAGAAGTTACATAACTATGCTCCATACAGCTGATATGACAAAGAGGATCCCAGCCAACATGCCTGGTGGTGATCTCAACATACAGAATACAAGAGAAATCAAATACGGGTACGGTTGCGGAAGTCCTCGACCATCTTCTTTGTCTCTGCATGATCTGGTTGATAAATCAAACCTTCTATCAGTCGATCCCTCTTCCTGACCGTCCCCTGGATGTCTCTGACAAAGTCTTCCCAAGCCTTATCATTAGCACCATCCCCAGGTTTGGGTCTCTTGGCATCTGCTCTATGCTGGAAATCTTCCAAATTCTTCATGGCATCTGTCAACTTGCGCTCGGCCTCGTATCGGCGACAGGCTTCTTCTTCAAGCTCTTCATTCTTCACTTTGACCTGTTCTTCTAACTGAGCAATCTGTGTCTTCAGCTCTTCTTCTCGCTCCTTGCGCTTGGTCATAGTGAGATCCCAGTGTTCTCTGAACTTGGCTAGCTTTGTATAGGCCCTTTCCAGCTCTTGCTTCTTAGTGGCCAACACACTACTAACGGAGTCTACATCTAACTCCAGACGCTTCTTGGTTTCAGTCAATTCCAATAGCGTGGTCTTTAGATGTTTCAGAGTTTCAGCCTGTTGCTTAGAGATATATCCTGTTTCAATCCTTTCATGCCGAAGCTGGGCGTTCTCCTGCTCTAAAGCCTCTTTAGCCCTGGCTAGCTCTTCTTTCTCCGCCATCAGCTGCTTGTAAACCTGAATGTCCACAGTAGTAGGCTCCTCTACCGGAGGAGGATGCAATGGCTGAACCGCTGGATACGGCATAAGGAACTTCACAGCTCGCTCACGAATCCATTCTATATATGGGCTAGGAACTCGAGTATCCCCTCTGCTACCTGAAAGCTTCCCTCTCTTGTGCAAGTTTTTCCAGGCTTTCTCAAGTTTGGTCAACATTTCTTTCCCAATTGCCCCGGTGAGGTACAGAGATTCCTGTATCTCCTCGGGCTTTGGCGCTCCTTGAGGTATGTACCCAAATTGCTTGATCAATAAGGAAGGGTTATAGTTGACACAACCTTTCCTTCCTATTAACGGAACATTCGGGAATCCTTCGCCTTTGAGTATGACTTCAGCTCCAAATACCTCTTTATTGACCCATACCACGTTCTCAGCAGTTAATCCCATTAAGCGCTCGGGCCATCCTAGAGAATTGATAGACGTGACAAAAGGGCCTGACTTAGGCATATGACTGGTGAACCACCTGCATAGGAGAGGTACACAACAAGACACATTTCTTCCTCGTCGCTTTTCATTCTGGTAATGAGTTGAATGGTGGATATCTCCCAGCAAAGTAGGAACTGGGTTTCCCGCAGCCAAAATATAGAAGGCATCTGAATCAACAAAATCAGGAATGTTCGGGAACAACACGATGCCATACACACATACAGCAAGGATGACGTCAAAAACATCCCAGCTACCCTTCTGGGCATATTCTCGAGCTTTCTCCACTAAGACATCCAATGGAAATCCCCATACATCTCCTCTTCTGATCATCTTCCCAGACAGCTCAGACTCTTTCAAGCACAGGATGGTAGAAAGCTCAGCCAGCTTAGGCTCAGCGTCCGTACGATAAAAAGGCATCTGCTCACGGATCGGTATATCCAGAAGGGCAGAGTACTCCTCCAGGGTAGGAGCCAAAACAAAGTCGGGAAATACAAAACACCTGAGCTCCGCGTCGTAAAACTGTAACAGAGTATAGATGCCGCTGGTCTCGTAGACAGATGGCTGATAAACGTAGGTCAGAATCCTCCCATATCTCTTTCTGAAGTCACCCATTCCTCTCTTCTTAGCAATAGCAATCAACTCTAACAATAGACTGATATTCGGCGACGGAAACTTATAGGGCAATACTCTCTTCAGGTTTTCCATGTCTTGCTAGGAACAAACACCAGAACTGGAAGGGAAAATATGTACCTGCAATACACACACGTTAGTTGAATGCAGATGGTAATGCAATGATGCAATATGATAAATAATGCAATCTGCGAACATAGGGGCTATGCTGTAGCCTGAAGAGGAATATCTCTGTGATCGAGAACAGAAAACCAACACGGTCACCAGAATCTCATGTCACTAACTACCATCTGATACTCAAAATATCAATCCCCTGGTAAGAAAACCATCTGAACCCCTGTATCTGACGAGAATACCATCTGATAATAGCCTCAACCTCAGATAAGAAACCCATCTGACCCAGACAACACAACTGGAGATGAATCAAGAATACCATCTGATAACTACTGAATCATGGTTTCTGAAGGCCAGTTTTCCTGCAATAGCCCAGTCCCTCTCACAGGTAGGATAGACCTAATCCACGGACAAAGGTACGGCATCCTATGCGGTTATCAGCGTCACAGACTTTCATGAGTGACGATACGATTCCCAGAAGGAGTGGCATCATCAAGTCATGAAGAGGCCTCACTTAGCTGACTTCCAAATGATCGGTCCCCAGAGTCGACAACCCTCACGTCTGGACTCCCCTCAGATCCTCAGGACCGGAAAGGAGCACCTCTGCAAGAATCTCGTCTGAGCGCAGATTTTCGTAGGGAACTGTGCCTGCTCAGCAGACAGGTTCGTCTACTACTTCTCCGCAACTATATCTAGGTGTGTACTCAAGCCCAGGTCCGGCTTCTCACTCACAGTAACCTCCCTTTGCCCACAGCAATCATCATGATAATATAATGCTGGAAAATAAACGCGGAAAGGTAAAGGTACAGAAAAGTAAAGTGCAGAAAAGTAAAACACAATATGCACAACACCCAACAAATAAACACCCAAGCGCTAGGATTGACTCGCGTAGGGGATGGGAAACGGTCCCAGCATAAGGGATGGGAAAAGTCCCTAGATGCTATCGTCCCCAGCAGAGTCGCCAGCTGTCGCTACTGCGAAAATCGGCGCCGGCTTGACAGGAGAGTCGCCACCGTGCGTTATTTATCCCTCAGAACGGGAAAGGAAACGCTCGAAGTAAACCTCGCAAAGACGGGAAAAGGTATGGTCATCGCAACCAAAACCTGGATTCGGGAGTCGGTTACGCAAGGGGAAGGTATTAGCACCCCTCACGTCCGTCGTACTCGACGGGATCCACGCTTGGTGTTTATAGGTAAAAGGGTGTGTTATCTATCTACGCTAATGGCTGGTCTGAAAAGAAAATAAAAAGACAGGACTCGACAGAACATACGGTGTTCTGGGCCTACGTATTCCCTCGTGCAATGGGAAAGTCAGAGTCAACGTAGTTCGACTTCCTACGTCTAAACAGGGGGAAAGGTTGCTCGCCAGGACATCGCGTTCTGTGCCTACGTACTTTCATCTGGAATGAAAGATCAGAGCAAACGTAGTTCGGCTAACTACGGGTAAACAGGGGCTCTCACACAGCAATGAGAAAACAAACTGGTCTCTAAGGCTCGGGAACCTACAAATACTATCTGGTCTCAAATGCACTCGGGCAAGAGAAAGGGAAACAATTAGTCGTTAGCGGGAAAGTCTCGATCGCACAGCCGCGAGAGAACAAAGGTTAGTCGTTAGTGTGCTCGCTAGGATATCGCATCCTATGCCTACATATCTTCGTCTGGAGCGAAGAATCAGAGCAGCTGTAGTTCGGCTAACTACGGGTCAAGCTACTCAAAAGCTCCTACAGAAAGGAAAGGGAAACCCTAGAACTATAGCTGAGAAACAGGGGAATCTACTTACTGCTATCACACCTAGTTGACCATCCTAATGTCTATCATAACAACTCCACAACGGAGAAGTCAGAGCTCCTAAGGGATCATGGCAATAGGACTAAACTACAAACAAGAAACTGCAAAGTAAAGGAATACTGAAAATATGCATGAATGCAACAACTAAACAAACAAGGCGCGAAGGCCGCAAACCACAAAGGCAAGGGAGCTCAGCTCTACCAAATACCAACAAGCAAAGCCACGCAATAACAAACAAGCAGAAGGAGGACCACCTCAACTTCTCATGCACACAAAGTCTACTTCTAAGATGCACCTACTCAGAACTATCTAGATGAACACCTAAGTCTAATGCAACATGACATCACACAAGTCAAACAATACAAAGAGACTAACCCTGAGCAGGGCCTCTAACAAACCTGAAACAAGCTCCTAATCCATCTCTCAAACAAAACTCTATACAACACCTTAAGCAAAGATCTAAGCAAACACCTAATCAAAACCCTAAGCAGGAGGAATCAATCCCAGTCTCCAAGCTTCAGAACAAGCTTACCAGAGAAAGGAAGCTAAGCAGACAAGCCCGTAGTGCTTTCCTCAGGAAAGTACCAGGAGGTTACTACTCAGGAGTCATATCCTATGCGGCTCGACAACTGTGATCAGTTTATATTCCTCCTCAGGAGAAATTAAACTCACATGAAGGCTCCGGCATCACGGGATACTTGAGAAATACCTATATGCACTAGGGGAACTAAGTGGGCAGACTCATAGGACCTTCCTCAGGAAAGTACCAGGAGGCTTCCACTTAGGAATCGTATCCTACGTGGCTCAACAACTGTGATCAGTTTACATTCCTCCTCAGGAGAAATTAAACTCACAAGTTGGCTCCAACATCACTGGATACTTGAGAAATCCTAGACAAACTAATGGAACTAAGTGAATAGACCCATAGGACTTTCCTCAGGAAAGTACTAGGAGGCTTCCACTTAGGAATCGTATCCCATGTGGCTCAACAACATGTGATCAGTTTATATTCCTCCTCAGGAGAAATTAAACTCACAAGTCGGCTCCGACATCATTGGATACTTACGAAAGAGGTGAGAAGAAAGAATGAAAGTCATTCATAGTGCCTTCCTCAGGAAAGTACCATAAACTCCCTTCAAACTTCAGGATCTCGAACCTCACAAACAGACAAACCAGCTCCTAGACTAAGCCTCAATCCAATGCAACTCTGCAAGCTCCAACAGGACTTCCATCAGCTCCCACCTTGAGAAGAAACCCACAGGCCAACAAACCACAAAAGACTATCTCTGAAGTTCAACCACAGTTGAACTTCAAAGTCAGAAGTCACCCAGACTTCTCCTATCTTCAGGCTCAGACGAATCACATCAAAACATCCTAGAAAAAACTATCAAAAATCTAATGGGAGACCTACATGGCTCTATGACAGCATACTGAAAAATCAGAACAAAATTCAACACCAGAGGAAAGAACCAAAATCAGCAACACAGACATGAACACAAACCAATTTATCCAACATCAACAGCAGTGACAAAAATGCAATTAAAATGAAAATGCATGATCAAGCTAATGTTTCTGCACTATAAAATTCTACACTGAATCATGAGTCTACAGAAAAAAGAACGGAATTATTTGACTAAATCTACCATTTTTTATGAATTTTCTAATGATATGCATGCATTGAAAATATTAAAAAAAACATCAATTAATTGGAAAATACGCAAAAAATAGCAAACAAAAATAAAATGTCATTTTTATTTTTATTTAATTTTTTAGACATTATGATGAAATGGTAGAAAAAAGATTTATTAAAAAAAAAATCATTATTTCAAATTTTTATGAATTATTTACAAACATGAAAAATGTAAAAGAAAAAATAAAAGAAATATAATGGGGGGTTCAAACAGCAGGGTTTCAGTTTACAATGCAATGGGCCCTCACATTGGGGGGTGCAGATAGCAAGTATGCGCAGGCCCAGACTTGAAATCAAACAATCAGAAAACAAAAACATATGGGGGTGCAGACTTAGCAGATTTTCCAGTTGTTATCCCCTATGGGCTCCAACGAGGGGGTGCAGAAAGCACTTTGGGCATAAGGCCCAAATCCAAATATTCAGATCTCACACAGCCAGGGGGGGGGGGGACAAGCAATTGGGATGGTATGCGCTCAGAAACACGTTTGGGCCTAAGCCCAACGTCTAAACCCTAGTCCAATACTCAGAAAACAAAACCTATCACTCTCTCCAAACCCTGGGTACTGTTCACTCTCTAACCCTAGCCGCTCCTCCATTCGTCTCCCTCATTCTCTGCAACTTCTCTCTAATCTCAGACACAACAACAACAAAACGCCACAACATTACCCCTATCCCCCTCAATCCAGGCCTCAACCAAAATCAAAATCCTAACCGAAATGGAAACCCAACGAATCAACACAGAAGAGACATGCAACAAGAGAGAAGTGACGTGTACCTGGCTGTAGCGAAGAGTTCTTGAAACTCGTTGGAGAAAGAGGTTCTCCGAATCTTGCAAACGAACCTCCAAACCACTCTCAACCAACTCTCTTCTCAAATTTCTGAGCGAAGCAAGAACAGGATAAGGGATTCTGGATGTTCGCTGAAATGTCTTGAAGCGCGAAGTTCTTTGAACGCTGATGAAGATCTACAAGTTCCTGAGAAGAACTGAGGTGTTCTTGGATAACGAAGCAAGAAGATTAAAGATCTTGGCGCTATTCTGGGAAGATTGTTGGCGTTCTGGAGAAACTGGATGAAGATTGATGTGAGAAGATGAAGTTGTTGATTTCTGGAAAAAGTTGATGAAGGTTGATGTTGGTTTGAGTGTTCTGGAAAAATCTCGATGGAGGACTGATGAACGTCTGAGGATCTTCTGGAAATCTGCTTGAAGGTTGATGAATGTCTGGAAAAAAATTGGATGAAGATGATGGCGATTTGAGTGGTGGATGAAGATTGAAGTTGTTCTGGGAAATTTGAAGTTTCCGGCGTGCCTTTGAATTTTCCGGCGATATACCGATGAAGGTAGACGGAGGAGATCTGGGGAGAAAGAAGAAGATAGGATGATTTCTGGAAATTTTGGATGTTCAGGTGGTGGACGGTGGTTGGGTTGCCGGCGGTGGGTAGTTACGGCTGATGCATGGCCGCCGGTGGTGTTCTGGTGAATCTCCGGTGAGTGATGTGGGGGCGCCAAGTGGCGCACATGCGCAGAGAGAGAGAGAGTGGAGGACAGTTGGCAAACGTGTGTGTGGGTCTCTGAGTGGGTGGTGGCGTGAGGATTGAGAAACGCGTGGGACCGTTCTTTTGCAGACACGTGTCTGCTTTTATACCACTGAAAATGCCAGAACTCTCTAGAAACTTCCAGGCTGCGCTGGACTTTTGGACATGCTGAGATCATTTTTTCTGGACTTTTGATGAGATCTGGGCCTTACCAAAAAAAACACCTATGGGCCCATACGAAAAATGAATGACAAAAACTGTGAAAAAAAAAAAAAACTGAATAAAAACAAAAAACAATTAAATCTAAACAATACCAATTAGCATCTAATTAACCAATGATTAATCCCAATTAACTCTAAAAAATGATTAAAACTCATATTATCCTAATTAAACCTAAAAGTGATTAAGATCTAATTATCTCTAAAATTCAGTTAACCTAATTAAACTCTAAAAGAAAGATTAATGCTCTAATTAATTCTAAACTCCTACTAATTTTCTATTAAAATTCCAATATTATTTACAACTAGTAAATCTATTATCAATAAAAGAAACTATATTATTTCTATATTATCTAAAAAACCATTAAACCTATTTTAAAATCTACATAAAATTCTAAAATATTATTAAAAGAAAAGCTATATTATTCTAAAATGATAAAACTATCTAAATTCTATTAAAAATTCTACAAATGATTAAAATCTATTTAAAGCATTCTATCAAATTCTAAAAAGAGGATTAAACTATTAAAAAATGCAAAAACCCTATTTAAACTCCAGAAAAATCTATAAAGCCTGCTAAAAATTCACAAAAGCCTATTAAACCCTAAAAATGCAGATGAATGCAAATGACCGCCATAAAAGCGCACGAGACCAGATCGAATCGAACAGAGATCCCCGGGCATCAGAATATCCTCAAAATCACTGTGCAAGCTAAAAATCACCGAGGAGCGCACAATTTCCCGAAAATAAAACCCTGGTGATCTGGACTGGGTCTGCCATATCTGATAGACAAAAATCAAGCTGTAAACTCTGATATCCCCTGCTTGTGCACAAAAATCATACATCTGAGCTGTGAATATGAAATTAAACCATGAGTCAGATAGGAGAATCAGTTGGTCAAATTTTAGGGTGCAACACTATGGACTCTTGGCCAACATGAATGTTTAAGAGCATCTTCTTAGCTTTCTAGAGAGAACTAGAAGTCCTTGATAGGATTTGTAGAACTCAACTTATGGCTTTGACAAGCCAAGGGCATTTTGGTCATTTGGAAGTTATAGGTCATTTCAAGCATACGGCCATATCTCCTACTTCCAAGCTTCAAATGGAGAAATCTTCAACATCAAACATGCTTATAATGATGTTTTAAAGCTATTAGGGTGGTCATGAGATGTTGGAAAGGCTCATATCAAAAAGTGATAAAAATGGCCTAAAAATGAGGCAGAAGTTAATTCAAGTGAAATGGAAAATCATAAAATCCAAGTTACAAATCCAAACCATGTCATATGATAGGTCATTTTGACTCCAAATGACATTTTAAGAACAATGGTTCAGCCACAATTTTGATTTGAGGCTTGAAGCTTAGGGTTGCTTTGTAATTTGGTTGCTTGCATAATGGGGTACCAAACCAAAACAAAGAAAAGCTTAATAAACAAGGTGTTTAAGCATTGTATCTTGGCCTAAATCTCATGTAAGGAGATATTCAAGTTGGTTACAAGCATTATAAGGGTTTTTGCATGAGGTACCATATCATGAGAAGTTGAAATGCAAATTACCATATCATGGAAAGTTCAAGTTCTTACTAGATAGATCTAGATGGTTCTAGCCCTTTCTAAACCAGTCTATATATTGCATACAACTTCCATTGGTGGAGGGTTGGTGATGGTTGATGTTAATGGTGGTAGAGAATAGAGATTGAATCCATTTATCTCCATTTGCAAATCACATTGAATCTTCATTTTTCCCTTCATCACCTTTCCATTTTTCTTCACAAATCATCTCTACAAACATTGCTGAGTGTGTTCATGCTAGAGGGAGTATCCATTGATGAAGAATTGAGATCTTTCCAAGTGAAATTGCAAGGGAGCAAAAGGCATTGGATCTTGAGATACAAGCCATTTCCATCAAATCTTGTGCAAGCAGAGGAGTATTCATCACCTAAGGACTGTTCTTGAGGAGTCTCAAGGCTTGGATTGAAGCTTTTCACCACCTACCATTGCAAGAAACAAGGTAAGTAAAATCATTCCTACACCTTACTTTAGGCATGGCTAGGATGAGTTCTTGTTGTAAAACCATTAGAGACAATTAGGTGGTTCATTTGGATGAGTTTAAGACCAAGTGGTGAGGTTTCATTCATGGTGGTTAATTCATGATGGAGCTGGAAGGAGTGATTTAATGGATGATCATGCAAGATATATGGCTGGTTTTGATGAGCATAACAGGGGGATCATTTCTATATAAAGAATGTTGAGTTTGGTGAAGGTCGAAACTTGATGATATTTTGAGATTGGCTTGGGTGTGCGTTCGGTTTGCATGATTTAGGGGGTATCATTGAAATCCATTTCCACAGTTGTGTTCTACGTGAAAAGTAGGCCAAGATTGCTTTTTATATCGTGTCATTTGATGAAGAGATGAGGGAGAACGAGAGGATGGAAGAATGATGCATGGAACTCGTATTCTCATGGATTCTGAAACCCTAGTTGTCTAAAGGTTGAAGATGAAATCATTGCCGTTGGATCTGTGCAAGAATCGTTGACTGAAAAAGCCATCGGATGGCTGATATTCAAACGCGAATTTGGAGGGAGTTCTGGGCGTGAAACGCCGCGTTTCATTTAAACGCTGGCTGGGCCTTGAGTCATTCATTGCTTTCCCCACCCCCCTTCTAAGGCCCAATTGCTTTATAACTGTATTCCATGCTATTTGCACCGAGTTTTCATATTTTTTTCTTTTGATTTTCTTTGTTTTCTGAACTAGTAACTGGGCCCAAGCGCTTACTTCCTACACCCCTCATATCTGAGCCCAAGTGAATTTAAACTGCATTTTAATACTTCTTGCACCCATCTCATCATTTCTCATATTATATTTTACTCCAAATTTTATTTCACTTTAAAAATTCATATAAAAATGAAAAATGAATATTTTCTAATGGGACTTTTTTTCCCATTTTCCATTTTCTGTCTAGAAAAATATAAAACCATAAAATTTCCATTTTATTTCATTTTTATATTTTTTGCATATTTTTACTCTTAATTGCTTTTTTAATTCTTTTAGTTGATATGTGAACTTGTAGAATTTAATTAGGGTAGTTCCCTTAGGATTTTTAATTCAATCTTTTTAGGATAGTTAGATGATTGTTTTAGGTTCCCCCTGAATTAATGCCATATTTTTGTGATAATTTTTAGGGTAGTTTTAATTAGGTAGTTCTAGGTAGTGTAGAATTAGTTCAAAACTTTAACATAGGTCAATAACAACTTTGGATTTAGGGTTTTGTAGGACGATTTAGTCTATGGGGAATATATGGGACTTAAGGGTAGATATGTAGGGTCCCCTAGCATTCATATTAGGATTTAATAGAATAATATGCTATTTTTAGTTGATATTTGTATTGAATGATTGATTGTGTTGCCTTTAGGGCATGTTTGTTTAGTTTGCCTTGCTTTGGAGTTTTCCTTTGGCTTGAGGAGCTTAGTATATCATTGTAGAGCATGGTGGAGCATGGTTGAAGACATGAAGAGGCATGGAGGAGCTTGAGGAGCTTGTTCTTCTTCTTTTTGTTTTGTTTTAGGGTTAGGATTAGGAAGAGCTTAGATGTAGATAATTTCTTTCTCAAGCATGGATAGTATCCTTCACATCCATTCCTCCCTATGATTCAAAGTCCTTCCAGGGTATACACCTCTCTCCTTGGGAGGGATAAGTGTTATACCTAGGAGGTAGAACTTTTGAGGGAACCAGTCCCTTGATATTGAACCCTTATAGGTCACCTTTGGTGATCAAATAAGCAGTTCAATATCCCCCAGCTTATCCAGTAAGTGATTTTCTCTGGTTTGATTGTCTTGAGAGATGCCAGAGCCTGAGCATGAAGATGAAGACTTCATTGAAGATTATTGAAGAGGGTGAATCCTTGAAGACTACCATTCCAGCTAAAGCTTGAAGAGCATGAAGATCAAGTTGATACTTGAAGATCCCTGAAGATTAGGTGAAGCCTGAAGGTGGAGTTGATCAAAGAAGCTGAAGCTTAGGGGAGAAGATGAGTTGAAACTCATGTTGTAAGGTTGAAACCTGGAAAGCAAGTATCTGAAGTCTGAAGACTGAGTTGCTGCTGGAGGAGCTGAAGCTTTCTTCTGTTTTCTTTTGTTTTTCTTTTCTGTATTGTTTGTTTTGTTTGACTTGTCTGTTGCATTAGAATAAGTTCATCTAGAATAAGTAGAATCTAGGAGCATGATTGCATTAGAGGTTGAGTTGCTCCCTCTGCTTGTATTGTTATTGCGTGGCTTTGCTTGCGGGTATTCGGTAGAGCCCAGCTCCCTTGCCCATGTGGTTTGTTTGCCTGATGGCATTTTATTTCATTTTATCTGTATGATTGCAGTTTACTGTTTATTGCTTGATAGCATGTTGTTTATATTTCAGTATGATTAGTGTTATTTCATGACTGGCTTGAGGTTGAGATGAGCTTGTGGAGGCTGAAGCCCCACACACATTTCCTCCCTCACTTGCATTGCATGCATTTTACTGTTAAGCTGATGCTTTGTCTGTTTTGGTGTATCATTGACATGATCCCTTAGGACTCTCATTTCCTTTGATAAGGATTTGATGATAGACTTTTAGGTTGAAACCTATGCATGACAACTTCTAGGAGTTCCCTGTTCAAACCTCAACCATAGGATGAATCCATGGCATGATAACAGTAGGACTTGATAGTCTCCCTCCTAGTTGGGCCTGTTCTCTTCTCATCTCAAAACAGTTTAAGATACAGTAATCATGAATGATTTCTTTCGTACGTTACGAGCCTTAAGCTATCTGAGAAAGGATTGTGGGAGAGTTTCTTTTCCACAGTCTGGATGTTTGGTATGATACCCTTTGGGTGACATGCGACGCATTCACTCTCCGGTCATAGTCTCTAGTGCGGTTGAAATCGCAAACACAATAAAAAACACTTCTTTCGTAAAAGACAGGAAATAAACCGTAGTTTCCCGAACTACGTGAGCTCTGATCTCTCATGCCTGTTGAGAGTACGTAGGCGCAAGATGGCGAAGTCTTGGCGAGCTACCTTCCCCCATAACCCTTCGTAGGCCGAACTACGTTGACTCTGATTTCTCATTCTCTGATGAGAATACGTAGGCATAAAGTGCGACGCTTTGCCGAGTCATTTTTCTTTTCTTTTCCAGCCCGCCTTGATAGGTAGATAGAATAAAACCAACCCGTCCAAGTAAACAAACGAGCGAGGATCCCGTCGAGTACGATGGACGTGAGGGGTGCTAATACCTTCCCCTTGCGTAACCGACTCCCGAACCCAGACAATGGTTGCGATGACCTTGTCTTACCCTTTTTCGTTAGGTTTTTCAGATCGTTTCCTTTCCCGCCCTGAGGGATAAATAACGAAAGGTGGCGACTCTTCTGTCATGCCGGCACCTTATTTTCGCGCAAGCGACACAACCCTGCACCAAAAATTGAAGTACATGGTGGATGGCAATATTGTGACTGTTTGTGGAGAGGAGGACATCATGGTTAGCCATCTGTCTTCGTTTAAATATGTAAAGGTCGATGGTGAAATTCATAAAACACTATGACAGGCCTTTGTGACCATTCAAATCAAGGAGAAAGCACCGGTTGAGGTCAAAATTCCAGAAGTTGCTATGTCGTCCTATAAGGAAGCATAAGCCGTAGTGAAGTCCGAATCAACGCAGGGGTGGGGGCAAGTGGTTAGTGTCCCAAACAAACAAGATAAGTTCGAACCGGGGTACAACCCATATGCATCCTCTTCACAAAGCGCTCCGTGCTACAAAGGGCCTGTCTAGTTCACCAGCGGTGGGATGATATTCGAGAGGATTAATGTCGTATCTGACGAGGAAGGAGACAGTGATTGCGACATGGATGTATGGATTCAGCCATGTATCCATGGCCAGAGCTTGAAGAATTGGACCGTTGAAGAAGTTATCTTTGTAACTTATGAAGAGTAATTGCTTTGTTTTGATTAATGTATTGCCCTATGCTCTGCTCAGAGCATAATGGTCTTTATTTGTAGGGCCCTATCTGTTATATGTGTGAACAATCCTTTTTATCATCAATCAAAAAGGCGTCTTTTCATTCAAAATTTGTGATCCTTGTTTTTCTTGTTTTTATTTTCTAACAATAAAATGGTAATATGAGTTGTGTTTGTTTGTTTGCATATCATTTAAGCATAAAATCATCATCATTGCAGGTTACACATTTTAGATACCACAGACTCAGACTCGTCTATGACTCGGTGTGACTTTGACAATTCGATCTTTCAAGCGGAAGAAGAGATCTAAGAAGAAGAAGACCTGCCCGAAGAGCTTGCCTGATTATTAAGACAAGAGGAGAAGGTCATCCTTCCTCATCAGGAGGAAGTTGAAGTCGTCAACCTGGGAACAGAAAAGGCTAAGAAGGAAGTCAACATAGGGGTTGTGGTGCAAAGTGATGTCAAGCAAAGATTGGTTGAATTACTCCGAGAGTATAAGGATGTCTTTGCTTGGTCATACAAAGATATGCCTGGACTCGACACAGATATTGTGGTTCATCGCCTGCCTCTTCGAGAAGAGTGTCCTCCTATTAAGCAGAAATTAAGATGAACCAGGCCAGATATGGCAGTGAAGATCAAGGAAGAAGTCCAGAAGCACTTGGACGCTGGATTTCTTGCTGTAACCAACTACCCTCCATGGGTCTCCAACATCGTGCCCGTGCCTAAGAAGGACGAAAAAGTCAGGATGTGTGTTGACTATAGGGACCTGAATAGAGTGAGCCCAAAGGATGATGTCCCGCTCCCTCATATTGACATGCTTGTTGATAACACCCCACAATACTCGACGTTTTCCTTCATGGACGGTTTTTCCGGATATAATCAAATTAAGATGGCACAGAGGGATATGGAGAAAACAACTTTTATCATGCCATGGGGGACGTTTTGTTATAAAGTGACGCCTTTTGGGTTGAAGAGCGCAAGGGCAACTTATCAATGAGTAATGGTGACTCTCTTTCATGACATGATTCATCATGAGATTAAGGTTTATGTCGATGATATGATTGCGAAGTCCCAAACGGAGGAGGGGCATCTGGTGAATCTTCTAAAGCTGTTTGAGAGGTTAAGGAAGTTTAAACTAAGGCTGAATCCAAACAAGTGTACTTTTGGCGTACAATCCAAAAAGTTGTTGGGGTTCATTGTCAGTGAGAAAGGTATTGAGGTCGATCCTACGAAGATCAAGGCAATTCAAGAAATGCAAGCACCAAAGACCGAGAAGGAGGTTCGTGGATTCCTGGGTAGATTGAACTACATTGTGAGGTTCATATCTCACCTCACAGCCACTTGTGAACCAATGTTTAAACTATTGAAGAAGGATTAGGCGGTCGTCTGGAACGAAAAATTGCCAAAAGGCGTTTGAGAAGATAAAGGAGTATTTGCAGGAACCTCTAATACTGATGCCCCCGGTGGCCGGAAGACCGTTGATAATGTACTTAACGGTTCTTGAGAATTCCATGGGTTGTGTTCTCGATCAACACGACGAGACTGGAAGAAAAGAGCATGCAATTTACTACTTGAGTAAAAAGTTCACAGACTGTGAGTCCAGATACTCAATGTTGGAGAAGACTTGTTGCGCACTTGCTTGGACCGCCAAACGCCTAAGGTAATATATGCTAAGCCACACGACCATGTTAATTTCAAAGATGGATCCGATTAAGTACGTATTCAAAAAGCAAACCCTGCCAGGGAGGATTGCTAGATAGCATATGGTTCTAACATAATACGACATTCAGTACGTCTCCCAGAAAGCCATTAAAGGGAGTGTTCTGTCAGAATATCTCGTAGAGCAACCAGTTGATGACTATTAGCAAATAAAGTTTGAGTTTCCTGACGAGGACATTATGTACTTGAAGATGAAGGATTGTGACGAGTCGTTTCCTAACGAAGGTCCTGAGTTGGGCTCCTAGTGGAAATTGATCTTTGACGATGCTATTGACTTCTACGGTAGTAGAATTAGAGCAATCATTACAACTTCCCATGGTTCTCATATACCATTTACTGATAGGTTGACATTTACGTGCACCAATAACGAAGCCGAATATGAAGCATGTATCATGGGTATTGAGGAAACAATTGATTTGAGAATCAAGAACCTTGATATCTATGGAGATTCAGCTTTGGTGGGTAATCAGATCAAAGGGGAATGGGAGACCCTCCAGCCTAATTTTATTCCCTATATGAACTACGCAAGAAGGTTGCTACCTTTCTTCGACCGAGTAGAGTTTCACCATGTGCCGAGAGCAGAAAATCAGATGGTGGATGCCTTGGCTACATTGTCCTCAATGTACAAAGTGAATTTTTAGAACGATGCACCAAGAAGAAGCTTCTGATGGTAAGCCATGGAATTACAACATCCAGAACTTTCTCATGAAGCAAGAGTATTCGCCTGGGGCATCGACCCGGGATAAGAAGACCCTGAGGAGGTTATCTGGTAACTTCTATCTGAATCCAGATGGTGTACTCTATAGGAGGAATTATGACTTGGTGCTATTGAGGTGCGTGGACAAAAAAGAAGCGAGTCTACTTATGGAGGAGGTCCACGAAGGTGCCTTTGGAACACATGCAGGTGGGCATGCCATGTCTCGAAAACTATTGAGAGCAGGGTATTATTGGTTAACTATGGAGTCCGATTGCTTCAAGTATGCCAAGAAAAGCCATAAATGTCAGATTTATGCCGATAAGATTCATGTGCCGCCGTGTCCTTTAAACGTCATGTCATCTCCATGTCCTTTCTCCATGTGGGGCATTGATATGATTAGCAAGATCAAGCCAACTGCATGCAATGGACACTGTTTCATCTTAGTAGCCATCGACTATTTCACCAAATGGGTCGAAGCATCTTCTTATGCAAATGTCACCAAACAAGTTGTAGCCCGGTTCATCAAAAGGGACATCATCTGCCGTTATGGAGTACCTGAGAGGATCATTACTGATAATGGTTCCAATCTGAATAACAAGATGATGAAGGACCTGTGCTAGAGCTTCAAGATTGAGCATCACAATTCGTCTCCTTATTGTCCGAAGATGAATGGTGTTGTGGAAGCGGCTAACAAGAACATCAAGAAGATAGTGCAGAAGATGGTTGTGACTTATAAGGATTGGTACGAGATGTTGCCCTTTTCTCTGCACGGATATCGTACTTCGGTACGTACTTCAACTAGGGAAACTCCTTTCTCGCTAGTGAATGGTATGGAAGTTGTCCAACCATTAGAGGTCGAGATTCCTTGTTTGAGAGTTCTGGTTGACGTCAAACTGGATGAGGCAAAATGGGTGAAAAACATATTGAATCAGCTCAGCCTGATGGACGAGAAGAGGTTGGCGTACATTGCATACGGCCGTCTATACCAGAGCAGGATGAAGAAAGCCTTCGATAAGAAGATGCATCCTCGGAGCTTTCAGGAAGGTGATTTGGTAATAAAGCAGATTCTCCCTCCACAGACATATCACAGGGGCAAATGGACTCCCAATTATGAAGGTTCGTATGTTGTAAGAAAAGTCTTCTCTGGAGGAGCCTTACTACTTTCAACGATGGATGGTGAAGATTTCACGTCCCCTTTGAACGCAGACGCAGTCAAAAGATACTTTGCTTAAGATAGACCCGCTGGAAAGAAAAGGAAAAAATCCAGGCAAAAGTAGGGGCATCTCGGCGGACCATTGTTACACCCTAATTTTGACCTTGAATTGCCGGATGTACATATCATTGCATTTTCATCCTTTATGGATTATTCATATCATCCGCCATTGTGCATGTAGATTCGTACCTTTTATTTCGTGTTGTCTAAGCTCAGGTCTTACAAATAAAAACGTCAAGAATAATTATGTGAACTTTTCGGGCCTCCATCACCTTCTTCTTCCTAGTCACTCATCAAAACCCATCATCTTCTTCCCATAACCCCAAAATCTGTTCCTCAAAACCCATCACTCAGTGTCGTCAAGATTCGCTACACGCTCGTCGTGGACGAGATCGAAGAGATTGGGATAGTTCCAACTATAAACACCATGATAACAACAAGTTCTGCATTCAACCACGTCTCAACTGATAGCAACAAAAATCCTAATCGCATCCTCAACTCAACTCTGTTTAAGTTATGCGAGCCCTCGATTCACAACTCATCAACATCGTGACTTCACCACCTCAAGACATAACAGCAGTAGCAGCAACAACATACCCAAAAGCACCTTCAACTTGATTTGATTTTCGCGGATCTTACGGCGTTCGAGGTGAAGCATTCAAAAAATGAGCTCAACAGCTGCTCTTATCAACCACAACTCAAAGCCAGAACCAAAGAAGGGAAGTTGATGTTGAACCTCTTGCAGAGTTCGACATTCCTCATAATTGCGATTTACATAGCAACTGAGTGAAGTGGCGGCAAATCACGTAGTCCGGTTGGATCTTGTTGCTATGATGATTATTCTGTTGATTACTCTGTTGATTAATTTCACGTGCAGGTTCTGAAGTAAATTCGAGAATTGAGTCGACTAAGTCCAGGAAATGAATCAGCACCGAGCAGCAAGATGGCCTCGCCGGAACAACGATGTCCCGAGGGCACAACGAAGCCGCAACACCATTAAACCTTAACAGCGATAACATTGATTCATTTCCACACGAACTCAGCGGCAGCTGAAATTACAACTACTATTCGGCAACAGTGTTGATTAAATTTCACAAAGCTGTCCCTTTGTAAATTTCAAGTCGATATTTCCCGTTGTCGAATCAGATCAGTTTCATAACCGACCATAGCTCTTCAATTCACAACAGTTACATTTGATTTTTGGCGATGGTATATGTTGCTGAGTTTGTTTTGTGATGTATACATTAACCCGCCGCCGCCGTCACAGAGCTGAAAAAAAGAACCTGTCCATATGCCACGCTGCTACTGGAAGTTGAGGTGGTCTGAATACACAATCTCGGTAACAATTTCGAGTCTTGTTATTGTCACATTGTTTCAGTTTTTCTTTGTTTCATAAGTCATGTCGCTATTAAGACCTCTTTATAGTAAGCTGTTATCATTTTGAATTTGATTTACATCCCCTAAATTGCTGAAAGTTATTATACTTCTGTTTTTGTTACGATGAATTTCAGAATTACGATGTCACGTTTCAGAGTGTCGCTGTTGTTGGTTTCAGCTCTTCGTAATCGGCGTCGTAGTGACAATATGCCAATTCCAAGATGATATTATGTTAAAAAACGTGTTGCACCTTTATGACGTTTTGATTGTACGATATTAGATGCGGTTTAATAACATATATTATTTTAAACTGAGTATTATTCTGGTACAGTTGAGACCTTGTTTAGTTTTTTATTTGGTTTCCTCATATTTCAAATGTTTTATTTTGGTTCCTTTTAACTCTCTTTTACTATTGTTAATAATTCATATTGATGATATAAGTTTCTTTTAGATTTGTTGGATGATAAACAACATTCTGTAAAAAAAGTATATGTTTGGACATTGTTACAAAAAGAAATTATTTGTAGTTGCGGCATCGGCTGGCAACACAATAGAATCAGGCTTTTGTTCATTGGATTATTACACGACGAAAGTAAAAGATTTCCAGCTTGAGAGTGAACATCTTTCTCCAGAACAGCCCCAACAGCATCAACTCGGCATTTCAAGTGATACACGAAGAAACCGACCTTGCTACAAAATCAGCGTCAACCATCGAGGTTAAGTTTTAATTATGAGGATTGACGGACTAACGTGGATTCTTATTAATTAACTTTGCTAATTATTTTTAATTAACTTGATTATTCGATTTAGTTGGATAATTTTGATAATTAATTTTAACTAGCCTAATTAATTGATTAATCGAATTCTAATTATTTAATTTTATTAATCAATTTTAATTAACTTAATTATTTGATTTAATCGAATAACTTTGATAATTAATTCGGATTAATTTAATTAAGTATTTTAAGAAACTTTTTCCATTTTGGCTTTGATAAATGAAGTGGGCCAAGACCGAGATTCCTAAACTTAAATCCATCTTCGGACGATAAGGGGAAGAATTATGATGCCCAATCTTGAAGTTCTAGCACAACTCCTTCATCATCTTGTTACTCAAATTTGAACCATTATTAGTAATGATTCTCTCGGGCACTCCGTAGCGACAGATGATGTCCTTTTTGATAAACCGGGCTACCACTTGTTTGGTGACATTGGCATATGAAGCTGCTTCAACCCACTTAGTGAAATAATCAATTGCCACTAAGATGAAGCGATGCCCATTGCATGCAGTTGGCTCAATATTGTCAATCATGTTAATGCCCCACATGGAAAAGGGCGAAGGAGACGCCATGACATTCAAAGGACTTGGCGGCACATGAATCTTATTGGCATAAATTTAGCATTTATGGAATTTCATGGCATATTTGAAACAATCAGACTCCATATTCAACCAATAATAACCTACCCTCAATAATTTTCGAGACATGGCCTGCCCGCCTGCATGTGTACCAAAGGCACCTTCGTGGACCTCTTCCATAAGCAAACTTGCATCTTTTTCGTCCATGCATCTTAGCATCACGAAGTCAAAATTCCTCCGGTAGAGTACGCCATCTTGGTTCAAATAGAAATTCCCAGCCAACCTCCTCAAGGTCTTCTTATCCCGGGCCGAAGCCCCAGGCGGATACTCTTGATTCTTGAGAAAATTATGAAAATCATAATACCATGGCTTGCCATTTGAAGCTTCTTCTCTCGCAAACACAAATGATGGCCTATCCAGGTGCGAGATAACAATTCTAGGAGCGTCAATCCAATAGTTCACCTTATACAATGAGGATAAGGTAGCCAAGGCATCTTCTATCTAGTTCTCCTCTCTGGGCACATGATGAAACTCTACCCTGTCAAAGAAGGGCAACAACCTCCTTGCATAGTTCATGTAGGGAATCAGGTTAGGCTGACGAGTCTCCCACTTTCCTTTGATCTGATTGACCACCAAAGCTGAATCACCATAGATATCAAGGTTTTTGATTCTTAAATTAATCTCTTCTTCAATACCCATGATACATGTCTCATATTCAGCTTTATTATTGGTGTAGGGAAAAGTTAACCTGGCAGTAAATGGTATATGCGAACCATGGGGAGTGGTAATGATTACCCCAATCCCACTGCCATAGGAGTTAACAGCACCATCAAAGATCATTTGCCACTGGGAGCTTTTCTCAGGACCTTCAGCAGGTAGCGGCTCATCGCAATCTTTCATTTTTAAAAACATGATATCCTCATTAAGAAATTCAAACTTCATTGGTTGATAATCGTCAATCGGCTTCTCTACGAGATATTTAGACAGAACATTCCCCTTAATAGCCTTTTGGGAGACGTATTGAATGTCGTATTCTGTCAAAACCATCTGCCATATGGAAATCCTTCCCGAAAGTGCTTGCTTTTCGAACACGTACTTAATCAGATCCATCTTCTAAATTATCATGGTTGTGTGGTTTAGCATGTATTGCCTTAGGCGTTTGGTAGCCCAAGCAAGTGTGCAACAAGTCTTTTCTAACATTGAGTATCTGGACTCACAATCTGTGAACTTTTTACTCAAGTAATAAATGACATGCTCTTTTCTTCCCGCCGCGTTGACCGAGGACACAACCCATGGAATTCTCAAGAACCATTAAATACATTATTAATTGTCTTCTAGCCACTGGAGGCATCAGTATCGGAGGCTCCTGCAAATACTCTATTATTCTTTCAAATGCCCTTTGGCAATTTTCATTCCAGACCACCGCTTGATCTTTCTTTAGCAATTTGAACATTGGTTCACAAGTGGTTGTAAGGTGAGATATGAACCTTGCAATGTAGTTCAATCTACCCAAGAAACCATGAACCTCTTTCTCAGTCTTCGATGCTAGCATTTCCTGTATAGCTTTTATTTTTGTAGGATTCACCTTGATTCCTTTTTCACTGACTATGAACCCCAGTAACTTTCCTGACCGTACACCAAAAGTGCACTTGTTCGGATTCAATCTTAGTCTGAATTTCCTTAGCCTCTCAAACAACTTCAACAGATTCACCAAATGCTCTTCCTCCGTTTGCGACTTTGCGATCATGTCATCAACATAGACCTCAATCTCATGATGAATTATATCATGAAACAAAGTCACCATTGCCCGCTGATAGGTTGCCCCTTCATTCTTCAATCCAAAGGGCATTACCTTGTAGCAAAAAGTCCCCCACGACATTATAAAAGTCATTTTCTCCATGTCCCCCTGGGCCATCTTGATTTGATTATATCCGAAAAAAACTGTCCATGAAGGAAAACACGGAATACTGAGCAGTATTGTCAACAAGTACGTCAATGTGGGGGAGCAGGAAATCATCTTTCGGGCTCGCTTGATTGAGATCACGGTAATCTACACACATTCGCACCTTACCATCCTTCTTTGGTACAGGTACAATGTTAGCGACCCACGGAGGGTAATTCGTCACGGCAAGAAATCCGGCGTCCAATTGCTTCCGGACCTCTTCTTTTATTTTTACTGCCATGTCTGGTCTGGTTCTTCTTAGCTTCTGTTTGACAGGTGGACACTCTTCTCGAAGAGGTAAGTGATGAACCATAATATCTGTATCGAGACTAGGCATATCTTCGTATGACCAAGCAAAGACATCTTTATACTCCCAGAGCATTTCAACCAGTCTTTGTTTGACGTTACTCTGCAATGCGGCTCCTATCCTGACTTCCTTTCTGGCTTCCTCGGTACCCAAGTTGATGACCTCAATTTCCTCCTAATGAGGTAGAATAACCTCCTCTATGTTGAAGAAGAGATTGAAGAAGACGAAGACCTGCCTGAAGAGCTCGAAGAGTGATAATCTATAATGAGCAAATAGCTAGAAAAGCCTCAACATCAGAATTAAGATCATGAATAAATAAAAGCATATGTACAGCAGTCAAGGCATGTAGTCAATATCACAAGGAAAAGCATCCCAAATTATGTAACCATTACATAAGAGGCATACAAGCATTCACACTTCAAGAATCAACTTACAAATCAACAAAAGTAATAGTCCAAGTGTGACAAGATTATTTACATGGCGAGGATATGAACATGGAAAGAGATCAATTAACTAAGCTCATAAAGTCGAATAATCGAAAAATCTACTTAATGACTAAAAATAATAATTAAATTGATTCTAATCAAATAATAATTTAATCGGCTAATTATCCACTAAAAAGAAGTAATAGATGGTAAAACAAATAAAATAAAAAAAATAGTAAAAAAAACGTTATAAAAAAAATTAAATTATTGATACACTAAGGCAGGTCTTCAGGAAGGTCTTCGTCTTCTTCAATCTCTTCAGTAGCCTGGCGAGCTCTTCAGGCAGGTCTTCGTCTTCTTCAATCTCTTCTTCAGCTTGAAAGATTGGATTGTCAAAGTCATACCGAGTCATAGACGAGTCTAATTCGGTGGCATCTACAATGTGAAACCTGATTTGATGATGATTTAATGCTTAAAATGATATGCAAACAAGCATAAACCACATTGCCATTTTATTGTTAAAATAAAACAAGAGTAACAGATATCACAATATTTGAATGCTAGAAAAATGCCCTTTGATTAATGACAAAACAATTGTTCAAACATAAGACCCTTCAGACAAAGACCATTATGTTACAGGTAGAACATAGGGCTACACATAATCAAGAAAACAAATCATTACTCTTTGTTAGTCACTTGGATGACTTCCTTGATGGTCCATTTGTTCAAACTCTGACCAGGAATACATGGCCAGATCCATGCATCCATGTCGTAGTTACTATCCCCTTCGTCTGATCAAAAATCACCCAACCACTACTGAATTAGACTGGTCCCATGTAGCACGGAGCGCTCTGTGAAGAGGAAGAAGATGGGTTGTACCCCAGTCCAAACTTGTCCTGCTTATTGGGGATGCTCAAAACTTTCCCCCAGCCCCCGAGATGCTCTAGACTTCACCACTGCCTGTGCCTCCTTAAAAGACGACATATCAACCTCAGACATTCTGCTCACATCTGGCGCTTTCTCCTTAATATGCACGGTTTGAAAAGCTTGGCACAGTGTTTCGTGAATCTCACCGTCAACCTCTACATATTTTAATGGAGACAAATGGCTTATCATAATATCCTCTTCACCATAAACAGTAACAATATTACCACCCACCATATATTTTAGCTTTTGATGTAGAGTTGACGTCACAGCTCCCGCTGAATGAATCCAAGGTCGTCCCAAAAAGCAACTATACGTTGGCTGAATATCCATAATGTAAAACACAACATTGAAAACCTCTGGTCCAACCTGGATTAGAAGAGTCACTTCTCCGAAAACGGACCTTCTTGTCCCATCAAATGTCCGTACAACCAAATCACTTGGGGTGCACATTATTCCTCGGGTGTCCAGCTTCATCAAAGCTTTCTTGGGTAACACATTAAGCGAAGACCCAGTGTCCACCAGCACATGCAACGGTACAACCCCTCTGCATTCAATGGAGATATACAACGCGTGATTATGGTCTCTTCCCTTGGGCCTCAAATCAAGATCTATAAACCCTAGCTCATTCCCGATGTTGACGTGTGCCACCGCTCCTTCTAATTGATTCACAGAAATTTCCTGTGGCACGTACGCGGTATTCAGAATCCTTAAAAAGGCATTCCGATGTGCCTCAGAGCACAGCAGGGGAGATAAGATTAAAATCTTCGATGGAGTTTGTTGCAAGTGGTCTACAATCGTATAGTTACTTTTCCTGATCAAGCGCATAAACTCTTCTGCATCTTTCAACAAAGTTTCTTTCTCACCACTCTGAGAACTCTCTTCAGCCAAAACATTTCCTTTTCCCTTATCGGACCTTTTAGCATTTGCTTCCGGAGATGAAAATACTCTTCCGCTTCTGGTTATTCCCCCGGTCCCTACCAAATTATCAACAGAATCCAATGGCGAACTCTTCAGCTCCTGCTTCTGACCATTGCAATATACCTCAGCCCCATAATTCAATGGGACCACCTTGGTGCTTTCATAGGGTATCGGCCCTGCTTTAGTGATTATAATGGTGGGCGGTCTTGGTGGCGTAGAAATAGTGATTGTTTTATAAGGAATGGAAATAGTAGCCACTTCATCATTCTCTTCAACAATTACTTTTCCTCTTTCTCCAATTCTATCAAACTGTAGAACACTGTCATCCATCAACCTTTGAACATGATTCTTCAATTTCTCGCATCCCTCAGGATGTGTTAAACAACTTGGACAATCTTTGTCACAACCAGGAAATACTCCTCCACTCAACAACTTATCCTTCACAAAACTCAACGGAGTTTTCAGTTCTTCAACATCAGGCACCAGATTCAAACCTTCTTCCTCAACAATGGCATTTACCCCAGCCGCTCCATGATTAGGCATGGGATTTTGCACAATGTTAGGCGCGTCATGTGAAAAATTGATAGCTTTACTATCGATAAGGTCTTGCACCTTATGCTTGAAGGCTTTACAATTATCAATGTTGTGACCGAGAGCACTGGAACGAAAGTCGCACCTGGCATTAGCATCATACCCTGGAGGTCGTGCGTCGGTTAAAGGAGCTAACATCCTTTTTTGGATCAATTGTAATTGCATCAAATGTTGTATTAACTGCGAGCAAGGCATCGACGATGCATCAAATTGTCTGTTCGTTGCTCTTCCCCGATCTTGGAATCGTCGTGAAGCATAATTTTGTTGTTGTTGTGGACGCTGTTGTTGTTGCTGTGGTGGTGCAGCTGGAATTGTAATGCTTGCGACCTGAGGTTGCTGTTGACGATATTGCTGATTTCTGTTCTTATTTCTGCTTCAGAAACCTGATACTGTATTTGTTTCCCCCTCTCTCTTCTTATTGCCAAAACTTTTCCTACCTCCTCCAGCTGAGGATCCTTCTCTGGACTGTATCTTCCCCAGTTTGATTCCATTTTCAACCCACTCACATGTGATGATCAAGTCTGAAAAACTGCCGGACATATTGCCTATCAATTTCTCATAATACACTCCCGGCAGTGTATCAACAAACATGTCAATCAGCTCTCTCTCCACCATAGGAGTTTGAACTCTCGCTGCCAGCTCGCGCCATCTCTGTGACAGGTTCTACAACTATACCCTGTTCGGCGCCAGATCACTGTTATACTGATAATGCCTGACAAAAGCTTTAGCCAAATCTCTCCAACTTCTAATGTTAACTGTCTCTAAACCCATATACCATTCCAGGGATGGACCAAAAAGACTATCCTGGAAGAAATGCATGAGCAGCTTCTCATCATCGGAGTATGCAAATATCTTTCGGTAATAAGAGCGGAGATGTACCCTAGGACAAGTTGTCCCCTTATACTTATCGAAGTCTGGAACCTTAAACTTCAGAGGAATTTTCAGGTCTGAAATCAGCCCTTGATTTGCATATCTAGACCCATCGAGTTTTGATTTTCAAGCTTCTTCATCTTTTCCTCTATCGGCTTAAACCTTATGTCTGCATCAGACTGTAGACCAGCACCAAGCTCTCTCATAGAGAAAACATCATCTTGATCATCCTCCTCCCACTGAGGCCCAGCGTTTCCATGCACAACACATGTTGGTGTAGGAATAGGGATTCCAGTCTGATTACCTCCATCCGGAGGATTAACAGTTGTTGGGATGGCAGTGTTAGCATGAGGGGTGACATTGTTTGCAGTAGGAGGTATAGCAGCAGTTCCTCCGTGTAGAACCCCACTCCCGTCTACCCTTGCAATCAGCGGTTGCACCGGTGTTCTCAGTTGTTATTGGCCATTGGCGATCGCTTGCATCATATCCATAAACTGGGCCATACGGTCCCGGAACTCCTGCAGTTTGAGTTAGATTTGGTCCATAGCTTTGCGCTGATTTCCCCTGGTAGAGTAGCGATGAATCGCTTGGTTTTCAATCCTGAAACAAGCTGAACAAATCACAGAAAGGAGATAAGGTTAACGGAACCTGGAACACCTGCGATGCAAAATGAGAAAGGATGCAGTATGCAGACATGTAAGTATGCTTCAGGGAAATTTTCCCCTTGATTCTAGTTTCCTGAGAACAACAAGACAACGGAGAACCAACAGATAAGGTCATATAATCCTCTCATAAATAAAATGAGAACCAGAGTCAATACACAGTTTATCACCAAGGGAATACAATGGAATCAAACACGACCCCAACCAACAATCCTGGTGATGGTCGAGATACAACATAACAACAAATACAAGGAAATAATACATCAGGTACGACAGCGAGCCCGAAAATCCTCCAATACCTCCTTCGTATCCAGATGATCTAGCCTAGCAATCAACCCCTGAATGAGCAAATCTATCCTGCTAATAGTATCCTGCAAGCCTTGAGCGTATTCCTCCCAGGCGCCTTCACTAAATGCTTCCTCTAGCTTAGGCCTCTTTAGATCTTCCCTTAACTTGTACTCTTCCAACGTTTCAAGAGCTTCATTCAGTTTTAGGTCACTCTCGCGTCGGCGTGAGGATTCAACTATATCTTTCTCATCTCTCACCCAGAGTTGAGCCTTTAACCTGAAAATTTGTTGCCGCAGTCCATCTTTTCGTTCTCTGTTGTTAGTCAGAATAGTGTTCCATTGCGCATTGAACTTGGATATCTCTAGTTGTGCTTTTTCTAACTCCTTCTTCTTATCTTTGAGGATGTCACTAGCACTCTTCATGTCTAGGCTCACTCGCTCTCGGGCACGAATCTCTTCAGTTAGCTCTCTACCCAACTTGTTCACCAGCTCTGTTTGCTTCTTGGATGAATAAGTAGCTTGATTCTTTTCACTTTTGAGTTGCATAATTTCCTTTTCTAACTCCTCGTTTTCCTTACGTAATTCCTCCTTCTCGGACCACAGTTGATTGTATCTCTGAATATCAACTATTGTTGGCTCCTCAATCGTCAAAGGATACAAAGGTTCTCGGGCTGGAAATGGCAACAATAATCTCCCAACTCTTTCCTGAATGCAAACCACATAAGGCTCATATGCTCTGCTATTGCTCTTTCTCAAAGAAGGCTTCCCTTTTCGGTGAATCTTACTCCAAGCTTTCTCCAATCTGATAAGGGTCTCACTGTCAATCAAGTCTGTGAAATACAGAGACTCCTATATTTCCTCTTCCTTCGGAGGTTCCCTTAGAGCATAACCAAATTGCCTCACTGCAAGAGCTGGATTATAGTTAATATCACCCTTTCTTCCAATCAAAGGGACATTAGGAAAACCACCACAACTAAAGATTATCTCTGTACCCAAATGATCTCTGTCAAACCATACAATGTCTTCAGAAGTTAACCCCATAAGCCTCTCTGACCAATCAGCAATTTCAGAGATGTCAACAAAAGGACCAGACATAGGAAGATGACTCATGAACCATCTATACATGAGAGGTACATAGCAGGAGACTGTGAGGGCAAACCATCATACAACATACGATCTTGAGTTTCGATGATGACAAATTGCAACCATGGAGGAATCGGCATTATCGGTTCTACCTCTACAAAGACAAATGCGAATATTCCATCCACCATATCCTTCTTATATCATTTAATGTGCTTTACTCAATGCAATATATGTGAATGATATGTGGTTATGACTAAATGCATAAAAACCACATAAATAACATTCTTTTGCAGAATTTCAGGCCATGAGTCGACCACTGAGTCAGTGCATGAAGACTATGAGTTGACGCAAGGTCGACGCATGAAGCTTTTGTTTTCTCACGGGTCAGCGCATGCCGACCTATGGTCGACGCACACTGCTGGCCTTTCAAATCTGTCCCAATCTGCAGGCTATGCGTCGATGTATAGACCTGCTATGGTCGACCGTTCGCGTGTTGGTGCTGTTTTTTGAAGTCTTTCCACTGTGTTTGAAAAGCTGTTAAGTTTTGTGAATGGTTGGTTACTATATATAGAGACTTTGTTCATTTTTATCAACAACAATTGTGAATTTGAGTCAATTGTTACAAAACAGGAAAAGTGAAAGAGGTGCCATCAAAATTCATCAATCTTCATCTTTTACAACCCACAACACAACAATTACACACAATAATTCTTGGGGTGCTTGTGATCTTGTTCAAGGTGATAAGGTCTAAAGCCGTGATCAGAAGTCTGGTTCGGGTTGATTTTGAAGGCATATTTTTCTTGGATAAAACCTAGCAGGTTTTTCCCTCCAAGATTTGGATATCTTAGGGGTTTTTCGGTATGGATCATCTCTACCTACTTCAGTTGAGTGAAGGTGATTGAGAAGTGGTAGTCTTCGTCAATCTAGTAGCGGAAATCAGTGAAGCGTTCAAGAGTGTTCCGGGTTCGATTTGTTTGTGTGTGAGATCAGTCGTGCGAAGGGTTTGAATAATGGAAGGTTATTCAACAAAGGGGCTGGAATCAGAGGTCTACTCACAACAATCGGAGAACTTGGTTCAACTCGAATCAAGGAGGAAGAAGGGATAACATCATCAACTTCAAGAGGGCTTGATTGTATATTTTGCTTATCAATTCTTGTATAAACATTTCTACATTACAAGTGATATCTAATATATTGATCTCAATTCTATTATTAGAATTGAGGGCAGACGTACCCCAAAGCGAGGACGGCGGGGGAACTGCCTCAACAAATCTTTGTCTCCTTTACTTTTCAGCACTTTCAGTTTTAGCTTAAAATTTAAGTGATTTTAGTATAAGTAGTTATATCATAATTTGGGTTGATTTGAGTAAGTACTTATTACTGTTTTGAACTTTAGTGTAACAATATATTGCACAAGGAACTTAAAGCAACTTACTCATGTCAAACCACACTTGGAGTGTATTGCACACCAAGTGTTTGATAAATTTCCTACAACAAAGTTTACTTAGCTCATTTGCCTACTTTGTGGGCACTATAGATCATTGGTGCTAGTTCTACTAATAATTGGTAAAATCAACTGATAGTGTGACTAGTGTGTTGAATCAAATTTTGCTCATTATCATTTCCATAAGGCTTGACGCATATCCGGTCTTCTAATAACAGTTCGTTCTTAGACATAATTTTTCCAGGGCCGCTTCCGCAAATTGAAAACAAATATTTTGAAAAACCAATCTTTAATTGGTAGCGCCGACTGATTTTAATTGGGATCTATTCAACCCCCCCTTCTAGATCCAAGCTGTCGTCTAACAAGTGGTATCAGGAGCACCGGTTCACTCCGTGCTTCAAGTATAACTTCGATAGAAAATGGCGAATTAACCTAAAGGGGCTTATAATAGAGCTCCCGTTTTTAATGGATAAAATTATAGTTATTGGAAGGACTGTATGCGGGTGCACATAAATTCCATAGATAGAAAAGTGTGGAATGTTATTATCAATGGTCCAATGGAAATAACCATGACCAATGAAAATAATGAGATTGTGCCTAAGCCCGAAGCACAATGGATGGATGATGATGAAAAGAAATACAACTATGATTTGAAAGCCAAGAATATTTTGATCTCCTCGTTAGGAGTTGATGAATATTATCGGGTTTCTCACTGTCTTACGGCAAAAGCTATGTGGGATTCACTTCAAGTCGCCCATGAGGGGACAAATGATGTGAAGCTTGCTAGAATCAACATACTAACACAAGAGTTTGATCTCTTTTATATGGAGCAAGGGGAAACCATTGCAGACGTGCAAAAGAGATTTACTCATCTTATTAATAGATTGCATTCACTTGGTAGGCCAGTGGCCATTGATGTTCCTACTAACAAAATTTTGAGATGTCTTAACAGGGAATGACAGCCGAAAATGACCGCCACCAAGGAAGCAAATGACCTCACAATTTTGGAGTTAACAACATTATTCGGAAAGCTACAAGAGCACGAACAAGTGCTCCTAAGCCTCGACCAACATGAAAAGAAAGAAAAGAAGGACAAAACAAATACTGTTGAGAAGAAATCTATTGCTCTCAAGACTTCCTCCTCAAAGTCTCAATCTAAGGAGCACAGTGATTATTCATCAAGTGAAGATGAAGAAGATGACAAGAGTGAGGATATGGGGCTGTTCGTAAAGCGCTACAATCGATATGTGAGAAAGAACGACATTCAACACTCAGAAAAGAATCTTGTCAACTTCCGAAAGCAATCAAGAAACTCTCGAAATAATGACACCAAAGGAAGTAAAACTAGAGGATCGTGCTACAAATGCGGAAAGCCCAGTCATTACAAACCGGATTGTCCTTTAAACAAAAAGGGCAAAGAAAAGGAATCCATTAAATCACATAAGAAGTCATCAAAGCGGAGAAGAGCATATATAGCTTGGGAAAGTGATAGCGACTCCTCCTCCTCTGATGAAAGCTCAAGTGATGAAGAAGAATCCGTGAACACATGCCTTTCCGCACACCAAAAGAATAAGAAAAAACAGGTACGTCACTCTAAATATGAAAATTCCTCAAATATGTCTCATTTCGAATTACAAGCCGCATTTAATACTTTACACGATGAAGCAAAAGAAGCCTTTAAGAGGCTTGCCTCTAACAAAAGAATTTTTACTTACCTAGAGCACAAAATTAAAGAGTCCGAAAGGAAACTTGAGGAACTTAAGACTTTCATGGTGGAAAGTACTAAATCGGATTGTGAGGATCTTAGAAGCAGATTCCTCAACTTAGGATGCGATACTTGTTATATTTGGAAAGGTGAAGTTAGAAATCTAAAGGTCAAACTTAACAAGGCTCTTGAGCACAAAATTACATTTGCTATCGATAAAGCTGATTTTAGAAAAAGTATGGTGAATCCATATCAAAAATACACATATGTAATAAGGGATCAAGATAGCAAAGGCAATTCTAAAGTTGACTTTTCATGCTTATATTGTTGCAAGAAAGGCCATTCCATTGCTAAGTGCCGATTTAGGAGATTTTTGGTTCCTAAAGGCATCTATCAATGGTTGACCAAATGCAACCACTTTGTCACTCACAAATTAGGACCCAATGTGCCATTGGGTACCTCCTCTTGTTGATTATTTTTTCATAGGTACAATGTGTCGAGACCACCGAGAGAAGATGGGTTCTCGACAGTGGATGTTCAAGACACATGCCCGGAGACATATCCCTATTCATCGACTTCGTGGCAAAGAAGAAAGGGTATGTAACCTATGGTGACAATAATCGTGGTGCAATACTTGGTAAAGGTAGTGTAGGTAACCCTTCTTCCACTACTATTTCTGATGTGTTACTTGTCGAGGGTCTCAAACATAATCTACTTAGCATTAGCCAATTATGCGACAAAGGATACAATGTATCTTTTTCAAAAGAGTGTTGCAAAATTGTGCATAATGATGACAAGAAGAATATGTTTAATGGCCTAAGAGTGAACAACGTCTATATGCTAGACTTGAATGAGCTATCGTTAACAAGTGACAAATGTCTCATGACAATGAGTGAAGAGTCATGGTTATGGCATAGACGTTTAGCACATGTTAACTTTGACTTGCTAAATAAAGTAGTCTCAAAAGATCTAGTCTTAGGTCTCCCCAAAATAAAATTTACCAAGGATCACCTTTGTGATGCTTGCCAAATGGGAAAGCAAACGAGAATCTCTTTTAAATCCAAAAATATTATCTCAACTACGAGACCTCTCGAGCTTCTCCATATGGACTTATTTGGGCCATCTAGAATTAAAAGCCTAGGCGGAAACTATTACAGTTTTGTAATAGTGGACGACTTCTCTAGATTTTGTTGGACTATCTTTTTGGCTAGCAAAAGCGATACATTCGCCTCCTTTGAGAGATTTGCCCAACTTTCCCAAAATAAATTAAGCACAAACATTGTGTCAATTAGAAGTGACCATGGAGATGAGTTTGAAAATCATTTGTTTGAAGAATATTGCGGTAATTACGGTAATTACGGTATTGATCATAACTTCTCCTCTCCACGGACTCCTCAACAAAACGGGGTGGTGGAGCGCAAAAATCGCATTTTAGAAGAGTTGGGAAGAAAAATGATCAATGAAAGTGGACTACCGAAATATTTTTGGGCTGACGCCATAAGTACGACTTGTTATGTTTTGAATAGGATGCTCATCCGCCCCATTCTAAACAAAACACCTTACGAGCTTTTAAAAGGGAGCAAGTCAAATGTGTCTCACCTACATGTTTTCGGTTGCAAATGTTTTGTCTTAAATAATGGAAAGGAAAATTTGGGTAAATTTGACTCTAAGGCTGATGAAGGTATTTTCCTTGGATACTCTCAGTCGAGTAAAGCCTATAGGATCTACGATAAAAGATTACTTACTGTCGAAGAATCGGTGCATGTAACATTTGATGAATATTATCCAAGAAATGTCGGAAAAGGTAGTGTTTTTCATGGCGCAGGTACATCTACGGAAGACATAGTCAAAGATGCCGAGCCGGGAATTGATCAACCCGACCAAGCCAAAATTGAGAAGGAAAAAGATGTCCACCATGAGGAGACCGAGGAAGTTCATCCGCCTCCAAAAGAAGATCTCCCTCAAGCTTGGAAGTCTTCCAAAGACCATCCAATTGACAACATTCTCGGAGACATATCAAAGGGTGTTAAAACCCGATCTCAGATAAGTAATTTTTGTTATCACTTCGCTTTCGTTTCACAAATGGAACCTAAAAACCCTAAAGAAGTCTTACTCGATGAAAACTGGTTTTTGTCAATGCAAGATGAACTTAATCAGTTCACGAGAAATGAGGTATGAGACCTTGTCCCTCCTCCGCGAGGACATCGAGTAATCGGCACCCGATGGGTGTTTAGAAATAAGTTGGACGAAAACGGAGTAATAACCCGTAACAAGGCACGTTTAGTCGCGCAAGGGTATAACAAAGAGGAAGGCATCGACTATGAGGAAACTTATGCGCCGGTTGCCCGACTCGAGGCTATACGCCTTTTGCTTGCCTTCGCGTGTGCGAAATTTTTTAACCTATTCCAAATGTATGTTAAAAGTGCATTCCTTAACGGTTTCATTAATGAAGAAGTGTATGTTGCACAACCTCCGGGTTTTGAGTCGCACAAATATCTCGATCATGTTTACAAACTAAAAAGAGCCTTGTATGGACTCAAACAAGCTCATAGAGCTTGGTATGAGCGTCTAAGCAAGTTCTTGCTTGATCAAGGGTATTCGAGAGGCAAAGTGGACACCACCCTCTTCATTAAGCGTAAAGGAAAGCACTTGATATTGGTACAAATTTATGTGGATGATATCATTTTTGGGTCAACTAACATGAATCTTGTGAGAGAGTTTTTTGACCTTATGCAGGGTGAGTTCGAGAAGAGTATGATGGGGGAGCTCACATACTTTCTCGGATTGCAAATTAAACAACTTGAGGAAGGAACTTTCGTGAGTCAAACTAAGTACTGTTTGGAATTGCTCAAGAGATTTGACATGGCAAACTCCAAAGCCATAGACACACCTATGCCTACATGCGCAAACTTGAATTAAGATGAAAATGGTAAGGACGTAGAGGTAAAAAGGTATAGAGGTATGATTGGTTCACTTCTTTATCTTACTGCTTCTAGACCAGACATTATGTTTAGCGTGTGTATGTGCATAAAATATCAATCATGTCCCAAGGAATCTCATCTAAAAGCTGTCAAACGAATACTTCGATACTTATCTAGTACTCCGAAGTATGAACTATGGTATTCCAAATGAAATGATTGCTCGTTGGTAGGATTCTCCGATTATGATTTTTCCGGTTGCAAATCAGATAGGAAAAGCACTAGTGGTACGTGTCATTTGTTTTCAAACTCCTTGGTTAGTTGGCATAGCAAGAAACAAGTATCTATTGCTTTGTCAACCGCCAAAGCGGAATACGTTGCCGCCGATAGTTGTTGCGCTCAAGTCTTATGGCTTAAGTTTTGCACCCCAAATTTTGACCCCTTAGATCCTCATCATCATTGTAGGATCATGTTCATTTGATTAACTAACCTTAACCCATTTTCAAGTTTATCTTTGTCAAGATGCAGGTGAATTAGGGCTCCGTACCGTCAAAATCGAGATTTCGGTGGTCTGATCAATCAATGTTTTGGATTGATTTAACTTCAAATAAGTCTCCACAAGATCAAATATAATACATTGGATCAAGAATGAGTACAATTTGAGGTGGTCACCAGGGGATCGAGAACAGTGCAATTTAAGGTACCCGGTTAGGGTTTTCGACGAGAAAAAGTCAACTGTAGTTTGACTTTTAGTTTAAGGAGTGTTTTAATGGTGGGATTTTGGTTCATTAAGTTCCTATGGCTTAGTAAAGTCCATCCAAAGAGTTTCAAGTCCTCAGGATGTCCGGATCATCAACGGGCGACTCGGTAGACACCGATCGATCGAACGGTTGACCGAAAAGTCAACTTTTCAACAATAAGGAATTTGACTTCAAGATGTGAATAAAAAATGTTCCTTATGTCATATTACACCTCCCCATAAACTTTCATGACCATTGGATCAAAGGTTAAGAAGTAATTGCAAAAATCGGGAATTAGGGTTTCGAAAGGGGCAAGACCATAACTCCTCAATCACACATCCAAATGAAGTGGTTCAAAGCTCATTGGAAAGCTATTGACAAATCCTACAAAAGTCTCAAAGTGGTCCATGATCGAAAATTGCATAGAATTGGAGTTATAGCAAAATTTATTTTTGAGGGGGAAATAACTTAGAAAAATTCTAAGTTATTTGGCACTTTTAAGTGGTTTTTTCAGAAACATTGAAGGGTTTTTCAACCTAGTTCCATCAAGAATTTGGAAATTCCCAAAGCACGAAAGTTATAGAGATACTTAAGGGCTTTCCAAATTATGGTAGAACTCCTCAATAGCATGTTTGAGCAGGAAGTTATGCACCACAGAAGTTGGGCCTGTCACACTTGAAATCACTTTGTCAAGAATTCTCAAACTTGGATTTTCACAACTTAAGCTATTCTCAACCCTTGGATCTTAATCCAAACTGACAATGTGAGGCATGGATAGAGAGAAAACCAGAAAAAAAAGGAGGGATTTGGTGAACATAGCAAGTTGTTACAACTTGACAATTAAATAATCAATTAAATGAAGAAGAAAGAGAAACTTTTTGGATGATTTGAGCAGCTGCAGTCCCCTACACCCTAAGCTTACCTCAGTCACTTCATGTCCACCTCTCCACTTGATTTTATGATCTTCTTTGGTCCATGGAACTGATGTATAGAGATCTTGGCAAGATTTTTCAAAAAACTTCACAAATCTCCCTCCAAAAGTGGTAAATGACCAAGGCTGGCCTCACTCTTGTTTGGCTATAAATAGAGGCCTCTTCTATGAGTCTAAACACACCAGAGAAATCTAAAAAAACCAGAGAACACATAGCTCTCATTCTTTTCTCATTCCTCAAGGATTTCAAAAACCTCAAAATCTCCATTTTCACTAAAAAAACTGTCTTGAGAAAAACTCTGCTCAAGACCAGTTCCATCACTTCCAAACCTCTAAAAAGCATCCACACGATCCCTAAATATAATATAGAAAGTGTCTATACCTTCAAACCTCTCAAAAATACCATTTTGCAAAAAGTCAACTTTCACACTAAGAAAATTTGACCACCACCCTCAAAACTTGCCAAATCCTTGCATAAGTTATTTCTTGCTGTTCTAACCATCCACATACCTCACATATGTCATATTACAACTGTCTAAAGTATTGAAAACCAACTGGAAATCACCTAACTCCAACTGTCTTGAAGTTTAGTCTTGTTGCTTCAAGAGGAAGTAAGCTTCATATCATTACAAAGGAAGGAGCATCTATGAGTTTCTAAGCTTTTTAGCTTGTTCAAGACTTTCCTGGAAGAGGTATGTGACATTCAAACTCCTTATTGATCATACATTATCATGTGTTATCATTTTGAAGTGTTTTTTTTTTGTGAAAATATACCATTGATGCCCCACTTTAGTTCTTTGTCAAGAACTTTTGTTTCATGGTCATGTTACTTACTCTTATTAATATGTTTTCATTTGTAAATGATATGTGGATAATGTGTTACAAGTTTGTGCTTAGATATCATGATTAACTTGTTTTTGAGATTTTGGTCATGTGGTAGTTTTAGGAGCCAATATGGAAATATTGATGAGCATGCCCTAGGCTTGTTAGATTTAGTTCATTAGTGAGATGTGGATAACTTGTAAGTTACTCATAGGGTCCCCCTGCCCTTGATCATGTTTGAATCAATGTGGCTATTGTTTTTGCTCTTATGTTATTTTGGTGTCATCTTGCTTGTCACTACCATGAATTGTGTGTTGGGTTGTTGTGATTACTACTTTGTATCTCAATTGTTCCAAGTCATTTGTTTAATTCTTACTTGATCAAGCTCATAATGTTTGTTTTGGTGGAAATGTGAGAAACATGAAGTTTGAACTTTAGGGCCTGTCATGAGAAACATCAAGCTCATAATGTTTGTTTTGCTGTCAAATTTGGATCAATATGTCATATTTTGGTTTGGAGCATCTTTGGTTGTTTTTAAGATTGGAGAATCATTTGTCATTATGTTTAGGGATTGTGTATGGTGCCTATGTGTTCAAAATTTTCTTAAATGCTCAAACTGCCTTATCATTTCTTCAACTACATTTTTTAAAATATCATGATGACAAACATGCTACATTCTGTTTCAATCCATGCTTACTTGATCTATGTGCATTGTAACACCCCCTTCTATACCCCAAATAAATGCATATAAAACATTTAAGCATATACAAATTCATCAGAGTAAAAGTTTTAGAATAAGGTATAAAAGATGAATGTCACAACTTTACCAATAAAACACTTTCACATTTTTGCTCTATAAAATATGTAACATTTTTCATAATTTTAGAAATCACATTTCAACATTTAATTTAAGCGGAAGATAACATCATTTGATCAGTTCCAAAATAATAATTCAAATGCACATAAGTCATCCAGATTAATACATCATATCAGTTAGATTACAAAACCACATCAGCTGATACATCGCAATGTATCACAAAAGAATGACTATACTAGTCTAACTACCCGGTGTTACATATCAGAGCAGCAGACTCAAAAGAATGAAGACTATTCTTCACAAAAGGACTCCAGCAAACTAATCTGCAATTCCTCATAGAGCATTATAAAACAGCAGAAGGGTGAGAAATATAACCATAGTAATCAATGCATAAGATTATATATATACAGGTATCATATAATTGCATTCTACGTTTCTCACCACAAATTCATTTCATAGTTATATTTACCATATTCAACAAATATGAACATACCCAAACATATCCCTTCATACATATTCCCTAATCATCCAAAACCCATTATATTCACAAGCATATTTCATATATCCATGACATTTATGCTATTATCACGTCATCAAACAATGCACACATATCCACGATATGTTCCCATGCATTTCTCACAACTATTAACGATGCACACATATCCACGATATGTTCCCATGCATCCCTCACAATTATTAACGATGCACACATATCCACGATATGTTCCCATGCATCCCTCACAATTATTAACGATGCACACATATCCACAATATGTTCCCATGCATCCCTCACAATTATTAACGATGCACACATATCCACGATATGTTCCCATGCATCCCTCACAATTATTAACGATGCACACATATCCATGATATGTTCCCATGCATCCCTCACATAATTGTATACCCATTAAGCATTCTCAAGTTCATTAGACAATACATATACATTCATCATTGTATTTCACATGTATTTCTATTTATCACAATTAATACGCATCGCACCTCAACTAGGCTTCACGCCCGGAGGCTACCCACAGTACACATCATCACAATAGATCATATCTATATCATATCATAGAGGTATTAACCTATGTCACATTCGCCTTCATTCGCCTGGCGAACCCTCGCAGCGAACCTTCGCCTGGCCTTCGCCTGGCGAACTCTCTCAGCGAACACTCGCTAGGCTTCGCCTGGCGAAACTCCCCAGCGAGCCCAAGTCAGTAGCTACTGACTTCATTCGCCACCACTCGCCAGCACCTTCGCTGGGCGAACCTTCGCTATCCAACTTCGCCTGGCGAACTCGCCAGCGAAGTCCACTGGGACTTAATCATAATTATTCGCCAGTATTCGCTAGGCTTCGCCTGGCGAAGCTTCGCCTTCGCTCGCCTGGCGAGAGCCAGCGAACCTGCGCAGAACAAAATTTCATTCTGTCTTCTCCTTCACCATTCCACCATCAACCCTCTCTTACACATCCAAATCAGTATAAACAACATCCATACATGTTACCCGACTATTCTACGGCATTATTGCTCAGTTTCAACCGATTAAATCATCATTCTACCGATTAATCCAACATTTGCCCTAATTGGAAAGTGATGAAAACTCTACCAAAACCCCAACCCAACATACATAACATCATACAATGATTAAATAGCAATGTTTCTCACCCTTACCTCGATTAATCGGAGCTTTGATGTTGGTTCTTGATGATTTCCACTTTTCCTATTCTTCTCTTCTCTTTCTCTCCTTTCTTCTTCTTTCCTCTTTCCCTCCAAATGTTTTTCTCCCTTTTTCTTTTTTTTTTCTTTCTTCCTCTATTATATATTTCCTTTTATTTTCTTTCCTCCCAATTTCCTTCTCAATTTTCTATCCATACTAATTAATAAAAATTAATTTCCAATATTAATAAAATCCCACTAAATCAATTAATTACTACAATTAATTATTTAATGAAATTTGGGTTGTTACAACTCTCCCCCACTTTAGGAATTTTCGTCCTCGAAAATGTTACCCGATTCAAACAGTTCTGGATAAGACTCCTTCATCCGACTCTCAAGCTCCCAAGTAACATTTCCACCAGCCGGTCCTCCCCAAGCGACCTTCACTAAAGCAATCTCTTTACCTCGAAGCTGCTTCAATTTCCGATCCTCAATCCGCATTGGTGATGCCTCAACAGTCAGGTTATCTCTCACCTGCACATCATCTATTTGGACTACATGAGACGGATCCGCAATGTATTTCCTCAACTGAGATATATGGAATACGTCGTGAAGATTAGCAATCGATGGTGGTAAAGCCACACGATAGGCCACTTCTCCTATCCTTTGCAAAATCTGATAAGGACCAATGAAACGCGGCGACAACTTGCGCGACTTCAGTGCCCTACCAACACCTGTCATCGGAGTGACCCGAAGAAACACATGATCTCCTTCTTGAAATTCAAGTGCCTTCCTCCTCTTGTCATAATAACTCTTCTGACGACTCTGAGTAATTCTCATCTTCTCTTGAATCATCTTGACCTTATCAGTGGTCTGTTGAACTAACTCGGGTCCAACAACAGAACTCTCTCCGGATTCGAACCAACACAATGGTATCCTACACCGCCTACCATACAACGCCTCAAATGGTGCCATACCAATACTCGAATGGAAACTGTTGTTGTAGGTAAACTCAATCAAAGGCAAGTAGCTATCTCAAGCTCTTCCTTTTTCCAATACACAAGCTCTCAAAAGATCTTCAAGCGACTGAATCGTCCTCTCCGTCTGACCATCAGTCTGAGGATGATATGCTGAACTCAAACGCAACTTAGTACCCAAAACGCTCTGCAGGCTCTCCCAAAATCTCGAAGTGAACCTCGGATCTCTATCCGAAACAATACTCGACGGAATACCATGCAAACACACAATCCTCTCAATATACAACTTAGCCAACTTCTCCAAAGGGTAATCCATACGCATAGGAATAAAGTGAGCAGATTTAGTCAATCTATCCACGATAACCCAAATAGCCTCAAAATTACTCGGCGTCCTCGGCAAACCCGATACAAAATCCATGGAGATACTATCCCATTTCCACTCAGGAATAAACAACGGCTTCATCAAACCCGATGGCTTCTGATGCTCAATCTTTGACTTCTGGCAAGTCAAACAAGAATATACAAATTCCGCGATATCCTTCTTCATACTAGGCCACCAAAATACTTTTCTCAAATCCTGATACATCTTAGTAGCACCCGGATGAATACTCAATCCGCTACGATGTCCTTCCTCAAGGATGCTCTTCTTAAGCTCAACCATGTTCGGAACACAAACTCGATCCCGACATCTCATAATACCATTCTCATCAATCCGAAAATCACCACCTTGGCCTTGGTTGATTAAAGTCAACCAATCAACTAAGCTCAAATCCGATTTCTGTCCTTCTCGAATTTCGTCCAAAATACCACTCGTAAGCTTTAACATACCCAACTTGAATCCAAAAGAAGTTCTCTCACATAACAAACTTAAATCTCGAAATTGCTCGACCAATTCTAACTCTTTCACCATCAACGCCGACATATGCAATGATTTCCGACTCAATGCATCCGCTACTACATTCGCTTTACCCGGATGGTAATTCAAGCCAAAATCATAATCCTTCAAAAGTTCAAGCCATCTTCTTTGTCTCACATTCAATTCCTTTTGATCAAAGAGATATCTCAAACTCTTGTGGTCACTAAACACTTCAAATCTTGCGCCAAATAAATAATGCCTCCAAAGTTTCAACACGAACACAACGGCGGCCAACTCTAAGTCATGCGTCGGATAATTCTTCTCATGCACTTTGAGTTGTCTCGAAGCATAAGCTACAACTTGGTTGTTCTGCATCAACACACCTCCTAAACCCATCAAAGAAGCATCACAATACACAACGAATGGTTCTTCTGGATTTGGCAGAATCAAAACAGGAGCTGTCGTCAACCTTCGCTTAAGTTCTTGAAAACTCGCTTCACACTTGGCGTCCCAAACAAAGGCTTGGCCTTTCTTAGTCAATTGTGTCAACGGTAACGATAACTTAGCAAATCCTTCAATAAACTTCCGATAATAACCGACTAAACCAAGAAAACTTCTGATCTCAAAAACTGACTTCGGAGTCTCCCATTGCGACACCGCTTCCACCTTCGACGGATCGACCGCAATACCACTACTAGAAATCACATGCCCAAGGAAACTAACTTCCTTCAACCAAAATTCACACTTAGAAAGCTTCGCGAATAACTGCTTCTCTCTCAGCACAGATAACACAATCTTCAGATGCTCGGCATGCTCTCCTTCGCTCTTCGAATAAACCAAGATGTCGTCGATAAATACAACCACAAACTTATCCAAATAAGGATGGAAAATCCTATTCATGTACTCCATAAATACACCTGGTGCATTAGTCACACCAAATGGCATCACGGAATACTCATAGTGTCCATACCTCGTTCTAAAAGCAGTCTTCTGAATATCCTCAGCTTTCACGCGAATCTGATGATACCCAGATCTCAAATCGATCTTGCTGAACATGCTTGCACCAACCAACTGATCCATCAGATCATCAATCCTTGGAAGTGGATACTTATTCTTAATAGTCACCTTATTCAACTGTCTGTAATCCACACAGAGCCTCATAGAACCCTCTTTCTTCTTAACCAACAACACCGGTGCACCCCACGGTGACACGCTCGGACGAATAAACCTCTTTTCAAGCAAATCCTCAAGTTGACTCTTCAACTCTTTTAACTCCGAGGCCGACATACGATATGGAGCCATCGATATCGGACTAGTTCCAGGAATTAAATCTATCGAAAACTCCACTTCTCGCTCCGACGGTAAATCCTTTATCTCATCAGGGAATACTTCTGGAAAATCTCTAACAATGGGCAAGGCATCGATCTCTTCACTTTCACTAGTCCTCAAAGTTGCCATAAGCATAAATACCTTAGCCCCATTTTGTACCGATTCCTTCACTTGTTTCCTCGTCATAAACAAATCCCTTTCAACATCCGAATCGGGAAAAATAACCGTTTTGTCAAAATAGTTAATATACACACGATTGAATTTTAACCAATTCATTCCAAGAATGACATCCAGTTGATCTAAATGAAGACACACTAAATCAATCCCAAAATCTCTACCGAAAATACTCAACGGGCAATTCAAGCAAACATACGGTGTAGTTACCAAACCCATAGCAGGAGTATCAATAACCATACCGCCACCAATCACAGACAACTCAAGATTCAACCTTCTAACACAATCCAAAGAAATAAAAGAATGCGTAGCTCCGGTATCAATTATAGCGATCAAAGGTATACCATTAATAAAACACGTACCTCTGATCAAGCGATCGTCACTAGCAGTCTCAGATCCAGATAGAGCGAACACTTTCCCGCTCCCTTGATTCTTCTTCGGCTTATCGCATTTGGTACTAATGTGTCCTTGCTCGCCACAGTTGTAGCAAGTCACATTTGCACCGCTTCTGCATTCAAGGGCTTTGTGGCCTGGCTTGCCACACTTAAAACACGCCTTCTCAACACTCTTGCATTCCGAAGCACGGTGTCCCTCTTCACCGCACCTATAACACTTCATCGGAGTAGAAACTCCCCCACTTGGCCTCTTGCCATAACCCATTCTCTGCTTCCCTTTGTCTGCAGGAGTCACATAAGGTTTTCCTCTGAATTGACCTTTTCCTTTCTTATCACTTAAACTCTTGTAGTGGCTAGACCGAGCCCTACTGTCTTCATCATAGATTCTGCTCTTGTTAACCAACTCAGAAAACCGTCTGATTTCCTGGTACCCAATAGCTTGTCTAATCTCGGGTCTCAAACCATTTACAAACTTGAGGCACTTAGACCTCTCAGCATTACCAGTATTATAGTGAGGACAAAATTTGATCAACTCCTCAAATTTCGCCGCATACTCAGCAACCGTCGAATTACCTTGCTTCAACTCAAGAAATTCGATCTCTTTCTTTCCTCGCACATCCTCTGGAAAATACCTCTCCAGAAAGGTTTCTCTAAACAAATCCCACGTAATCACAATATCATCTTCCTCAAATCTTTGGCGAGTGTTACCCCACCAATCTTCAGCTTCTTCTTCGAGCATATGAGTCCCAAACTGCACCTTCTGTGCATCCGAGCAATTCATAACTCGAAAAATCTTTTCCACAGCTTTTAACCAAATTTGTGCCTTGTCCGGTTCATGAGTTCCCTTGAAGACCGGAGGGTTATTCTTTTGGAATTTCCCCAAAGCACGGAATCCATCATCAGCATGATTCCTCACATTCACATTGGCCGGATGATTCTGCCCAATTGCCCCCGCCAATCTCGTTAATGCCTCCGCAATCGCTTCATCGTTCCTCCCTGCAACCATCTTACTAATTCCAACAACAGAACTACGTAAGAACAACCAATATTGATAATGCAACACACGCATATCAATAACACACAGGAAGAAAACACTCTAACAACTTGGCCGGATGGACCGACCGGCTCTGATACCACTATTGTAACACCCCCTTCTATACCCCAAATAAATGCATATAAAACATTTAAGCATATACAAATTCATCAGAGTAAAAGTTTTAGAATAAGGTATAAAAGAAGAATGTCACAACTTTACCAATAAAACACTTTCACATTTTTGCGCTATATAATATGTAACATTTTTCATAATTTTAGAAATCACATTTCAACATTTAATTTAAGCGGAAGATAACATCATTTGATCAGTTCCAAAATAATAATTCAAATGCACATAAGTCATCCAGATTAATACATCATATCAGTTAGATTACAAAACCACATCAGCTGATACATCGCAATGTATCACAAAAGAATGAATATACTAGTCTAACTACCCGATGTTACATATCAGAGCAGCAGACTCAAAAGAATGAAGACTATTCTTCACAAAAGGACTCCAGCAACCTAATCTGCAATGCCTCATAGAGCATTATAAAACAACAGAAGGGTGAGAAATATAACCATAGTAATCAATGCATAAGATTATATATATACAGGTATCATATAATTGCATTCTACGTTTCTCACCACAAATTCATTTCATAGTTATATTTACCATATTCAACAAATATGAACATACCCAAACATATCCCTTCATACATATTCCCTAATCATCCAAAACCCATTATATTCACAAGCATATTTCATATATCCATGACATTTATGCTATTATCACGTCATCAAACAATGCACACATATCCACGATATGTTCCCATGCATTTCTCACAACTATTAACGTTGCACACATATCCACGATATGTTCCCATGCATCCCTCACAATTATTAATGATGCACACATATCCACGATATGTTCCCATGCATCCCTCACAATTATTAACGATGCACACATATCCACGATATGTTCCCATGCATCCCTCACAATTATTAACGATGCACACATATCCACGATATGTTCCCATGCATCCCTCACAATTATTAACGATGCAAACATATCCACGATATGTTCCCATGCATCCCTCACATAATTGTATACCCATTAAGCATTCGCAAGTTCTTTAGACAATACATATACATTCATCATTGTATTTCACATGTATTTCTATTTATCACAATTAATACGCATCGCACCTCAACTAGGCTTCACACCCGGAGGCTACCCACAGTACACATCATCACAATAGATCATATCTATATCATATCATAGAGGTATTAACCTATGCGAATCAATCAAACAATCACCACATGAGCAACACAGCAAAAGAAGAATGCTGTCACATTCGCCTTCATTCGCCTGGCGAACCCTCGCAGCGAACCTTCGCCTGACCTTCGCCTGGCGAACTCTCTCAGCGAACACTCGCTAGGCTTCGCCTGGCGAAACTCCCCAGCGAGCCCAAGTCAGTAGCTACTGACTTCATTCGCCACCACTCGCCAGCACCTTCGCTGGGCGAACCTTCGCTATCCAACTTCGCCTGGCGAACTCGCCAGCGAAGTCCACTGGGACTTAATCATAATTATTCGCCAGTATTTGCTAGGCTTCGCCTGGCGAAGCTTCGCCTTCGCTCGCCTGGCGAGAGCCAGCGAACCTGCGCAGAACAGAATTTCATTCTGTCTTCTCCTTCACCATTCCACCATCAACCCTCTCTTACACATCCAAATCAGTATAAACAACATCCATACATGTTACCCGACTATTCTACGGAATTATTGCTCAGTTTCAACCGATTAAATCATCATTCTACCGATTAATCCAACATTTGCCCTAATTGGAAAGTGATGAAAACTCTACCAAAACCCCAACCCAACATACATAACATCATACAATGATTAAATAGCAATGTTTCTCACCCTTACCTCGATTAATCGGAGCTTTGATGTTGGTTCTTGATGATTTCCACTTTTCCTCTTCTTCTCTTCTCTTTCTCTCCTTTCTTCTTCTTTCCTCTTTCCCTCCAAATGTTTTTCTCCCTTTTTCTTTTTTTTTCTTTCTTCCTCTATTATATATTTCCTTTTATTTTCTTTCCTCCCAATTTCCTTCTCAATTTTCTATCCATACTAATTAATAAAAATTAATTTCCAATATTAATAAAATCCCACTAAATCAATTAATTACTATAATTAATTATTTAATGAAATTTGGGCTGTTACATGCATAATATCATTGCCTTACTCATTTGAAATTTGTGTATGATGTCATTTGCCTCAAATTGTCATGGATATTGCTGGCTGCATATTTAATTTGTTGATTTTGTATGTCATGAGCTCCAATTGCTATTTTCTGTTTGGTAAGTTTTTTTTGATACACTTCTTGAGCACAATATCATCTCTTAGCATATTTGTAGCATGTGTGTAACAGTTGCTTCATCAAAGAATTCATTGCTTTAAAAATACCACCTGCTGCCACATGAGCTAGCTAAGACAGTGTTTCTCATTCCTCAAAACATTATACCACTTTTTCATTCCAACTGTTCTGTGTTTATTTTGTGAGTTGAAATTCATTCCTTACCATGATAATGATATGCTCACATTGCTCATTTGATCTATTCTTGCCTGCAACATCAAATTCACTTCCAATTGCATTTCATGCTAGAATGAGCCACAACATACCAAAATTCTTGTTTGCTTGCAATTTGTCTAATCTTTGAGTTGTAACTCATCCATATACTTGATTTTGATGTGTGAGGATGATTGGTTTGATCTAGAATTACCTGCATTTACACTTCACCTTCCAACTGCATTTTTGAACTAAAACCTACCATGAGTATGCCAAATTCTTGCTTACTTGTAATATGTCTATTTTCTGAGTTATGACTCATTCTTTGCTACATTTAGGATGTGTGTGTGTAATGCTTGTCAACATGAGACCTTTGATGCATAGCGAAACTATATTTGTGCCCTGCTGCTGCAACTGTTTTGAAATCAATTGCACACACTTCACTTTTTCTTACTTGATTTGTTCTAAGTCAATTCATCTAGCATTGGATCTTTAGTAGTGTTTTGAAACTTGTATGTACATTCTCAATCATTTTTGTATGTCATGTTCTTCTGTCATGACAGCCTCATTCCACATGTTGGTACATTTTGCAATTTGATGGTCATATCCTTGTTGTGTGCAGTCCATGAAAATTTTAAGTGCTAGCATCATTCCCTATCATATTTTGAACTTGTGTATGACATTTACTTGACCTCAAACTGTTCCAAACCAATTTTGATCCAAAATTTGCATTTTTATTAAGTGTTTGAGCAGCTGGCCTGTGTTTTTCATTTTCATAATGTTTGTGAATATTTTTGAGGTATAGACACTTTTCATATGATGTTTTGAAGATGTTTGATATGTCTATTCATTCCAATTCTGGCTGCTACTTGATTTTGGTTTCAACATTGTAGTTTTCTCCAATTTCAGTTGCTAGGGCTCAACAGTCATTTTTTGTATTTAAGTTTGGTTTGTTAATTGTGTATACTTGCTCCTCTTTGCACTTCCTATGTGTTTGGTTTCTGAGTACCAACACAATTGTTATCATGTATATGACATGTGTGCATCATTGTTTTTACATAAAACCACATCTTTTAAAAGTTCACATACTATATTGTCAAGGCAGTTTTTGCATATTACTCAAGCATGTCAATTTTTGTCTTAAATGCAATGTGCCAGATTTTTGAGTTCCATCTCATCTATTATCATGTTTGTGACATGTATGCATCATTGATTTGACATAAAACCTTACCACTTGAAAACTCATCTGCTGCATCAGTAAATGTTACCAAGACTGTTTTTGTATTTCAACCATCATGCCAATTTTTGTTTTGATTGAAGTAAGCTTGAATTCTGGTTTTGATTCCATCCATCCTCATGTTTGTAATGTGTGTGCATTGTTTTCATGACTTGTTTACACTTGAACTGATGCTGCCCTCCCAGCTTGCAATACCTTTGTGATTTCAAAGCAGTTTGCAACATCATATCCATTTTCTATTGTAACATGAATTTGTTTGATCCATGAATCTCTAGCCATTAGCCAACATATTTGGAACTTGCATTTATTATTTACATGAACTAAACTTGCTCAAATTAAAACTAGCCAGCCTGTATTTTTTGTTTATGCTGCATTTGAAATCAATGAACAATTTTCAGTTTTGCATGATATCTATTGATCCTTAAGTGTGGAAACCCTCTGTTAGCATGTTTGTAGTGTGTGTGTGATGTTTGTCTAATTTGAATCAGATCAACATGTGTTTTGGCTTTCAAAATGCATCATATCATGTCTACATGTGCAACTCATATACCATTTCTCAATCCAGGGTTGTGTTGAACTAATTTCTTGGTAGAATACTTTCAATATCACATGTATGATTTGCTCATGTTGCTTATCCATCTTAATCACTTCTGTTTTGGTTCATGATCATCAGAATGCACTTCACTCCTTAACATTGCAGCTGTCACGGTTCTTTAAAATTCATTTGGTTTGTGAATTTCCTTATGGTTTAGACACATCCTATATGTGGTTTTGAGTATGTATGTGTGGTTTCTTCACTCCAAATTGGCCTGTTTCATAATCTCACCATCTCACTTGCAATGTCTTGATTTTCATCTCATTTTCACATGACAGTTGGGATTTCAACTCATAAGCAGTTTGTTTGAATGCATGAACATGATATATATGATATTTGAATTGTGTTTGAGCCCTTTCTCTGACCATAGCATGATTGGTTTGTTCATTTGCTTCATAAATGCATTTTTCATCCAAATAGAAACTACTATCGTGTTTTTATTTTAAGGCATATTTTCAAAATTCTACCTGGACCATCCTCTTCCTTGTTTAAAAACACCCAAAATTGATCTAAGGTTTGCTTGATTTGGTTGAGAAATGAGTGAGTTTGATATCAAAACGTATTTGTGGATTTGCCTTGTTCTTGTTTCATTTTTGCCTAGCCATTCACCACACCACGCCATATATATTTATGGGGGTGGCTATATCAACGGATGTATAGCCACCCCAGTGGTAGAAACCTTGCTCATTCACATGCCTTTCACTTGCCAAACTAGGGTTCGATCCTTGGATCAACCCTTTTGTTGTTTTATTTTCCATTTTATGATTGATTCCATTTTGTTCACTCTTTTTCTCTACCAGCACGTGTGTGTGTGCTCCATTGGTTGTGGTGTGTGTTGGTAAACTATGGGGCCTGGGTTCAATTCCCAGCTTGGCCCTTTCTCCTTTTTTATTTTGCTTGTTTATTTGTTTTATTGTCATTAAATCACTTCAACTTCAAAATTTTGTAACTTAATAATCGCGCATTATTTTCAACTCGTTCTTTTTGCAAATTGCTCGTTGTGATGTCTAGTTTTATATAATGGACTGTAATCTCATAGTTGTTTGTTTTCTCAATGCTTTTTACTTGCTTATTAGTAGATTCATTCTTAGGTCATTACCGAATGTTTCGATTAAATTTCCTCTATACCATGATTATTTTATCTTGTGAGATTTATTGATACTTGACTTCTTTATGTTTGTTAACATGTTGAGATAACACTTCCTTGTTGGTTGTTACCATGATTTATTATTTCCCTCCTAAATTATGAGGTTTAAACTGATTTACCTGTGTTTGATTATCATCTATGCATTTTGTTGTTACATTTGCTATGTTTTGAACTTATGACATGCTTACTTTCAAATTATGATTTGTTCATATGGTTGTTACCTTTGTCATGCTTCAATCTTTGTTAAGGTATGCCCCAAATCTTTGTTAAGATGTTTGACTATTGGTTGTAACCATTGATATCATTTGAAGTATATGCTTATTGTAATTTGCATGCTTGCTTGGTTGTAACCATATTCCTTATTCTTCTTACTTAATTGTTGATTGCTTTGTTAAGTATTTCTTCCTCAAGTGATAGAACTTTTTAGTTCTCATCCAAGTTGCCTCCTCTCTCTCTCCTTCCAAAGGAAAAGTCTCTCCATTGACCCTTGTGTCATGGATAGTTCATTACCCGCTCCCTTGACTTTGTGAAGTCATCTTGAACCTTAGTATAAGCCATTAGACTTTGCTCTAAGTCTAAAAAACCCACCTTTTTAGGAGTGCACTTTAACGTAGAACCCTAGGATAGAGTTTGGTTAACTCTATGTAAGAATCATGGAAATGATTACTTACTTCCCTTTCTTGAGAGTTCAACACAGATCTAGAGAGTTTTGTGAAACTCTACACAAGCATGGATATGTTTGTTCCCCTTTGAACCTTGATCATAATCAAGTGTTCTTCATCCCTTGTGAGGTGAACTACGATTGTTTTGATTCTATCCTAGTTAGGATACGTAGGCAGATGACGTGACGTCTTTGCGAGCAAACTTAGAAACTATCTTTAGATTTTAAATCTTCACCCTTTACCCAACCCAAACCTTGGCAAACATTTACCAAACTTAGCATGCAAACAAACAAAAGGTTCCTGTAGAGTACTACAGATGTTTAGGATCTGAAATACCTACCCTATGCATAACCAACCCCCAATCCCCGAATCTCTTAGCGTTGTTGTTACATCGCACAAAAGGTTCTTTCTTTCTTTAGACCTTTCCTTTGGATAAATTAAAGTCCGGTTGTGAATTTAAGAATTAAGATTCAAGTTAATCAATAGCTTGGTGTCATGATTCTCACCGCAACAGAAATGACGACTTCACTGGGGAAAACTACTTATTCTTTAGGGTTTAGCCTATTTTTTTTGATTGTATGCTATATTTGTAAGTATTTGCTTAACATGTATATTTGTCAATATATTTGTATGTTGGGTATTGGGTGCTTTGAGTGGTGAGACGGTCCTATACCCGGACTTGAGTGAAATTATGATAGGATGGTGGTATATTCAAGAAGGCTTATAGGGAGTTGATTCCCGACTAAGCTAACTTGAGAAACCACCGCTCAGTGTAGGCCTTCTTGAAAGTTTTAGTATTGTTGATCGAGTATTTGTGAAAACAATGCTACTTTCAATGAAGGAGCCCATGACATTGTGGACTTCTAGAATACACTTTACCCCACTTTAGCCTTATTAGGACGTAGTGCGATGGCTATAAGGAAGTATTTCCGAAATAGTTGATACGTGATACTACACTCAGACGAGATTCCCTCGAGAATATTATCGATTACCAAGTGATTTGGGAAGTTGATAATATCCGAAAGATGGGTTAATGACTCTGGGAACTTTGTAGAACCGGTTCGGCAGGTACAATCAATCCATAGTACAAATATTTAGGGATGGGTAGACCCTTGGACTCATGCTTGTCCTTAAACCTAAGCTTGTGTTGTGTGCATATGCATTTGCTTGTGTTTGTGCATCTTACGTTCATATCATCATATCATCATATGGTTTCATAGAACTCAGACTTTGTTGTTTGTAAACATCAAAGGTCGTCATGAACAGTGAAAGAAAGAAAACTTTGAAGTACACTTACAAGGGTTTTAACCTAGACGTGAAAAGGTTGAGCACCTTAGCGACTGATCCAGAGGGATTTTAAAGCCGGTATGGGAAGTTGTTGCTACTCTTGAAGATAAAGATGGATAATGGACTCCTTTCTACTCTTCTCCAGTTTTATGATCCGCTCTACCACTATTTCACATTCCCTGATTATTAGCTAGTGCCCACACTAGAAGAGTATTCTCAGTTGATTGGATTGCCCATTCTTGTGGAGAAGACCCTAAAGAGCAAGATATCGCCAAAGCTACACGTTTGGGAGTGGTTGATATTAAAAAGAATCTGATTACAAAAGGAGGAGTCTTTGGGTTAAAAGCAGAATTCCTGTTTGAGAAAGCTCAGTATTATGCGAATCATTTAAGCATGGATGCATTCGAGGCTATCCTTGCCTTACTAATCTATGGTATCTTCTTGTTCCCAAGCTTCGAGAATTTTGTAGACCTCAATGCCATTAAAATTTTCTTGAAGAAGAATCCTATGCCCACCCTGTTAGCAGACGCATACCATTCTGTTCATCTGAGGAATTTCCATAATGGAGGAATGATCACTTATTGCGCTCCTTTGTTATACAAATGGTTCACTTCACACTTGCCCAAAGCAAGTGCTTTTTGGGATCCAAAGAAAGGATGGTGGTCACAAAAGATCATGGCTCTTACCCACTCCGATATTGATTGGTATAGTCATGACTATGATGGGACAATGATTATTGACAATTGTGGGGATTTCGGCAATGTACCTCTTCTCAGTGCTAATGGAGGAATCAGTTATAACCCAATACTCGCCCGCCGACAATTGGGATACCCGTTAAAAGACAAACCCAATAGTGTTCAAGTGGAAAATATTTTCTTCAAAGAGGGAGAAGATAGTCAAGGACTAAAAGGGAAGATTGTAGAGGCTTGGAAGCATCTACAGAAGAAAGGGAAGAAGGATCTTGGAAGACTCAATTGTGTCTCTTTGGAACCTTACCTTTAATGGGTTCGAAAGAGAGCCATCACACTAAGGATGCCTTATCCTAAGCAAGAGCCTTTGGCCTTGAAGGAAGAACGCCCGTTGGTCTTCATGTATGAAGAAGAAAAGTTGAAGATTGCTTTGGTCAAAGCACAGCAAACTGAAGAAGCTTGGAAGCACAAGTATCAAATAGTCGTCGAAGAAAATACGAAGCTCCAAAAACAACTCCAGTTGAAAGATGAATAAATCCTCTCTTTTAAGAAAAGAAAAGCACTAGAAGAACCTTATGAGCCTCAGTCTAATCTGTGGAAGATAATTATGGACAGACTCATCTTTGAGAAGACTCAGATGGAAAGAAAGATCGAGAAGCTCAACTTAAGGCTGCTAGGGGAACCTTGATAGGATTCATTTAGCTGTTGTTTAAAACTCTTGTAAGGGGAAACAATGTTTTGTAATCCGTTTTATTAATCAATGAAATGGCGACTTCTGATGTTCGTAAATGTCTGAGTTCCATGACACCATTTGCATTTGCATTTGCACTTCTTCTAACCATTCAAGGAAATTCATTTTTTTTCTTTTTACAAACAACAACATGGTAAGAAGAGACATGCTTCGATTCCGGATCTGAGATTGGGCCATTAAGGATGTTAACTAGACTTGTCCGGAATCCCGCTGCCTTCATAGTCAAATATGGGGACCTATTACCGCTGATTAGTGCTCCGATCAACGAGCCCATGTTGCAAGCCTTGGTTGAGTTTTACTCTACAGCCTACCACTTCTTTGTATTTCCAAACTTTCAGCTACTCCCAACCATCGAGGAATATACTGATTATCTAAAGATTCCATGGACTTTTACGCTCCCTTATGGAAAACCAAAGAAGAGGGACTTGGCTAAAGCTTTACATATTAAGCTGGAAGACTTACCACCGATGAGAGCGAAGGGAGGGTGGTATGGAATGGATGCCAGACCTCTAATGGAGATGGCTGAATATCATTATGAAAGCAGAAACCTGGGCATTTTTGAGGCTATTCTCGCATTCCTGATATATGGGCTGTATCTTTTTCCAAGCAGTTACGACTTCATCAATGAAGAGGCGATCCGCCTTTTCATCATCAAAAATCCGGTTAACGCAATACTGGCTGACACTTATGTGGTCATTCATCATTTCATTTTGTATGATCGCGGGCAATTCTCATGTTGTTTTGCACTACTCGACCGATGGTTTACTTCTGATCTGCCAAGGACTCATATCCTTTGGAGGTTTCCTACCAAAAGCGCATGGGTTTCCAAACTCGTCACCCTCAGGCACCATGGCATCACATGGTATGACACTAGCCTTGGTGACCAAGTCATGATTCCTAGTTATGGAGATTTCCCCAACGTGCCTCTCATCGGGCCAGAAGGGGTTATCACCTATAATCCTGTCCTCGCCCGACGTCAATATGGGTATCCTACCGGACCAGAGCCCGAACCAGAACTATTGAGGCCTTGCTTCTGCAAAACTGGTCGCAACCGAGAACTAGAAGCTAATGCTCAGTACGCTCAAAGAGATCCACACCTCTTGGGCCTAACTCAAATGGAGAATGCAAGTGGTTTAACTACCAGGGGGTACCTGCTATGGTCAAAAGAAATTGCCTTGACCATGTTCTACACTCATGATTATGAAATAACCATGGAGCCTGAGGTACATACAACTAGGGAAGAGCTAAAATACGCTTTAATCAAAGTGCAAAGAGAGAATGAAGACCTGTGGGAGATTATCCGCCAGGACCAAGTTCATGTTAGAGTCCAAGAAGGAGAAGGATCATCTTGTTAGAATGGTCTTTGTTTCACCATTTCCCTGCTTTCCCTAAAAGGATTGAAATCCTACTTGTTGCATTTACTTTCATTTTCTTGTAAGAAAGGTCTTGCTTTTTAGAAAAGGCCACTCTATTGTAATAGATTTTCAGCTATCAAATGAAAAAAAGCTTTTTAAGCATGTCGTTACAGGTTGTTCTAACTTTTTGTTTTGTAAACAAAAAATTTGTTTTTCCTTGAATGGTTTATACATCCGCATTTGCATTTGCATTCACACTGGGTTCCGCGGCTCATCCTTTGTTCTTGTTCAGAGAGAAAAGAGAGAAGAAGTAACGCTGAGTACTCACAGATACAACACACAGTCCCAAGCTCAAAAGAAGATGGCAGATAACAACCAGAGGTTCGATCAAATGGATAATGACATTGAAGGGATCAAAGGGGACGTCAGCCAGATCATGGAAGTCCTCAACATAATCAAAGCAAAGATGGACACGCAACCTACAGTGATCTCCAGAGTTGCCATAGCAGCGGCCAATGTCACTGTAGCTCCTGTTACTTTAGCAGAATTCCCCTACGGCATGTCCCGGGATTTTGTAAAATGGAATGAAAACTGCCAAGCAGCATTTGAGAAAATCAAGCAGTACTTGCAAGAACCTCCAGTGTTGATTCCTCTGGTACCTGGGAAACCTTTGTTCATGTATATGACAGTACTAGAAGATTCAATGGGATGTGTCTTAGGCCAGACTAATGATTCAGGGAAAAAGGAACACACAATCTACTATTTGAGCAAGAAATTCGATGATTGCGAGAGTCGTTACTCTCCCCTGGAAAAAGCCTGTTGTGCGTTAGCATGGGCCGCCAAGCGTCTGAGGCAGTACATGATTTGTCACACTACAATGTTGATTTCTAAGATGGACCCCATCAAGTACATCTTTGAAAAGCCAGCTCAAACAGGAAGATTAACCCGATGGCATATGCTCTTATCAGAGTATGATATCCAATATGTTGCTCAAAAATCTATCAAAGGAAGTGTCTTGTCAGAACACCTCACAGAGCATCCTATGGAGGATTATCAACCACTCAAATTTGATTTTCCTGATGAAGATGTGATGTATATTCAGCGCACGAAACCAGAGCCTGGTCCGGAAGAAGGTCCCGAGCCTGGATCCCGCTGGAAAATGATGTTTGATGGAGCATCGAACAAGAATGGACATGGTGTCGGAGCTGTTCTGAAAAATCCAACTGGAGGGTACACTGCCGTCACGGCCCGACTTTGTTTCTCATGTACAAAGAACATAGCTGAGTATGAAGCCTGCATCTTAGGGTTGGAAGCCGCCATCGATCTTCGCATCAAAATCTTGGAAGTAATTGCTGATTCTGCTCTAGTGATCTACCAACTCAAAGGAGAATGTGAAACCAAGGATGAAAAGTTGATCCCTTACAAGATTCATATCTTGGAGATGGCAGAACATTTTGATGAATTTACCTTCAAGCATGTACCAAGAGCAGAAAATCACATTGCCGATGTGCTAGCCATGATGGCATCAATGTGGAAGGTCCAGTTTGTCAACGAGGCACCTCTGATCCAGATTACTGGAGAGAGACCCTCCACCAACCTTTTCCCAGATAGCTTAAGGCTCGTAAAGTACGACTTCAATTAACCTTATTACTGTATTTTTGAATTGTTTTGAGATGAGAAGAGAAAGACGCCCTAAAATTATGGTTGAAAGGGAATCTACCTACTGTTATCATGCATTGTTTAAAAACCTAATGTCTATCATAATTACCTCTTGCACAGAGGAAATCAGAGATCCTAGGGGAAAACAACAAAAGAAAGCAAGCAGTAAATAGTAAATAGTAAAATGCATGCTATGCAACAGTACAAGCGAGGCAAGGGAGTTCGGCTCAACCTCAAACCTAAGAAAACAACAGGCAAGGGGAGACAAGCTCCACCTCAAACCTCAAGGTAAGCAACACAAGAAAACAAACAATACAACAAAAGAAAAACAGAGGAAACAACCCAAGCAGCAACAACAATCTTCCACAGACAGCATCTTCAGCCTTCAACAACAGCTCTAGTCAGCAAAATTGAATTGACAGCAAAGAATCTTCATCTTCAAGCTAGCTCCTATCTTCAAGCTTCTTCAATTCTTCATCTTAAAACCCTAGCAAGCTCCTCAAGAAGAGAAATCATCATTGAGATCAAGTTATAATGCTAGGAAACCTGATGAAGACCAAAGGAATTTATCTGGAACCAACATTAGAAAGAAAGTGCATCCTCAAAAGTTCTACTCATTAAGGCATGCCACTCATCCCTCCAAAGGAGAGATGAAGCTTCCTTAAGAGGACTTTGCATCATAGGATGAGGATAGAAGCAAACAATGCATTCTATTTTTGAGGAAAGAAGAAGAACTAGTTCTAATGGTTCTTCCTAAACCCTAATTCTATAATCTTCTAAAAAGCTCCTAAAAGAGGAAGAAATCTTCAACTCTAAGCTCCACAAGCCAAGCCACAGCAGCTACAAGATGTCTAGAAGCTCCTCCGAAAAGGAATCCAAGCACTTCAAGCTCCAAAGCCACCAACAAGACCAAACAAAGCAAGGTACCAAAGATGGAATACCACATGCACAACCAACTTGCAAATTCTACCTAAAATAGAAAACTAAGTTGTAAAATTCTAATAAATTACCTAGCGGAACATGCATGTTTTAACAATTTAGGGTTCAAATATTAAAGCCTAAATCAACTTCTAGGTCTATTAAAAAATTCCTAAATTAAGATATGTCAAGGTAAACCACAAGTTTGGGAAGGCTCTAAACATCTCACCTAAAACAGAACCTATAATTGTTCAAAAACTCTAATAAAAATCCTAAGGGAGCATACACATCTAACCTACAACATAATAAAAAATCAAAGCCATATTCAATACCAAAAGGTCACACCAAAATTAACAAAACAGATGATTAATTATGCAAAAATTAAAGAAATAAACAAAATGAGAAAAATCAAATAAAATTGAAAAATGCATGAAAATGCAATTTATTGATCCCAGAAAATCACAAATTTAATCAGGAGTATGGAGATATTTTTAAAATATTTTGTTGATCAAAAATGGATTTATTGTAATTTTTGGAACCTATAAGCATTTAAAATAATACAAAAATGAATTAAAAAAATAAAAACTGATTTTTGGAACCAGCCATTTCAATTTTCTATTTTTCTCTTCAAAATCTCCATGTGACAGTCACGAATTTTGCCATGGAGCTTGCTCTAGAAGCTTCTAATCACTTGCAAATTTCCTTATGAATGCATTCAGATCAAAAAGAACACTTGAAATGCCTTGGTGAATGTTTTGGATATGTAACTTGCACTTGAAGAAACACCATTGTAACTTGTGAAAATTGACCTAAACTCAAAAATCCACCAATGTCATTGTGCTTGAAATGAAGTTTCCAATCAAAATAAGCACTTATTTGACATGTTTTGGTCACTTAACCAATTATTTTAATTTTCCTCTTTTTAATCCTTTTAAAACTTTCTTTTTTCAAACCATTTCAAACCAAGTCTTGCTATGAGACCAATCAATCCATCATGACTTCTTGGTTAGCCTAAAAACCACATTTTGAACAAGTTTCATGTTGAACAAAAATCCATTTGACAAGTGGAAGTTGGAGATTTTGACCTATGATTGAAAATGGCCTATAATTTCACTTTCCCAAAATACCCCTGACTTGTAAACCTCATAACTTGAGTTCTACAAATCATATGGAAGACTTCTTATACAATCTAGAAATCTAAGATCATGAGGAATAACTTTCATGTTGGCCAAAAGTTCAGGTAAAACCTCCTTCTAAGTCAAAAATAGCTTTGAAGTCAGATGATTTTCACAGACAAATTTCAGAGGCATCTGAGGACTTGTAACTTGTATGGACCATAACTTGAGTCCTATAAATCTCCTTGAGGACTTCTAGTACTCAAATTAAAGCTAAGAGCAACCTCTATAACATTCATGTGTAGGCCAAAGTCATATGAGACTTGTAACTTGACTTACATGGCTTGGAAGTTTGGCCCTAAACAGAGGATTTTACACTGAAACCCTAATTTAGCAACTTTCCACAGTCTTGACTCTTCTTGACTTGATCTTGGCACAACACCAAAAATGTCTCAACATATCACTTCATGAACTCCATGACCTAAAAGTAGGCTTTGATACCCTTCAATTGCACAGTTGACCTAGGATTGACCCAGATGAAACCCTAATTGCTTGCACCTCAACTGTGGCTCTTGCATTTGACACAATGACTTGATTGAGCTCTCCCATGGCCCTCTAGGAATTCTATGAGCCTCATACACATCCTCTTCTCATTATCAAGACCTCACATCCCTCTGATAGTCTTCAATTGATCCTCAAGTTAGGAGAAAATCTTCATGCAAGCATCTAAACTCTTAGGCACTCAAATCACCTCCTGATGACTTTGATAACTTCTCAATCTTGAATAAGACCTCTTGCTAGGCTTCTCTTGATAAGAATCACAATTGATCCCCTTCTATATGAATGACATCATGATATGCAAATGATATGACTATGCAAATGTTAATGCAATGAAACATAAACCAAGTAAGAAAAGAGGTTGGGCAAATTTTAGGGTGCAACAGCTGCCCCTATTCAAACGGCTTGGACCCGACTGGGTGAAAAGAGAACGACTTTCAAAAAATCGAGGTAGAAGATGGTTGGATACCAAGAAACCTGGAAATTTGCCAACCACAGAAATAAGCTGCGAAAACTGCTTGTGGGAACAACATCCATTCCACAGAACCCAGTTGTTACGGCAACAACTGATCAATCATCTGATAAAACTTCAGATTTCACCATCAACCCCCTGTGTGACGCCACAGACATTGAGTTAACTTTGTAAGAAACAACTTCGTCCATAAATGGACTAAATTCGTCAACACGAATAACAATCTCTGTCAATCACAGGTAACGATCTCTGTCAACACGAGGAGAGACTCCATCACCATGGGTACAACTCCGTCCACCACTGGACTAAATTCGTCAACACGAATAACAATCTCTGTCAATCACAGGTAACGACTCCGTTAACACGGATGATAATCACTGGCGACTTCACTACGAACAACTCCGTCAATCACGGGTAACAACTCCGTCAACACGGGTAACAATCCCGTCAACACGGATAACAATCATTGTCAATACAGGTAAAATTCCGTTAGCACGGATAACAATCACTGTTAACACATGTAACAACTCCGTCAATCATGGGTAACAACTCGTAAGCTCTCCGTCAACATGAGTAAAGATCTCCGTCAACACGGGTAACTTCTCCGTCAATCACGGGTCCAAATAGGTAAAACCTCCGTCAAAACGGTTTAGGATCTCCGTCAACACGGATCACAACTCCATCAATCACGGGTAACAACTCCGTCAATCACGGGTAATAATCACTGTCAACACAGGTAACTTCTCCGTCAATCACGGGTAACAATCTCTGTCAACACAGGTAAGGATCTCCATCAACACGGGTAACAATCTCTGTCAACACAGGTAACAACTCCGTCAACACGGGTAACAATTCCGTCAACACGGATAACCATCACCGTCAACACGGGTCAAAATAGGTAAAATCTCCGTCAACACGGGTAAGGATCTCTGTTTACACGGGTCACAACTCCGTCAGCACGGGTAACGATCTCTGTCAACACAGGTAACTTCTTCAAGACTTTCAAAACTGTTGTACGGCAGTCTGAAGAATACTTTGCTGGGGGAATACGAGAAACCTAACCAAACAACTCTGTGGGAAAAACTCTACTGGGGATAATCACTAGTGATAACTCCAAAAGTTTAAACCATGAAATCTTTTAACGCTGACGTAACAGCAATCTGAGAAGAATTCCGCTGGGGAAGAAGAGAAACTTAACCAAGCAACTATGTTAGGGGAACATACGACAGGACGAATGTTATCATCACCTATCTCACGCTGAGAATTTGAATATCTAGAAATCCTTCTGAGCAAGAATCCCACTCCACTGCAGGGAATAACACTTGAAAACAAATAGGTAACTAACCTGGATTATGTTTCAAAATGCGTATGTTTGACAATGGCGTAATGCTCCATACAGCATGGAAATGCTACGCGTTTGGGTAGATGCAAATATTATGATATATACAAAATGCAAAGATGTCATGAGGCGCTTCAGCAAAATAAATGCTGAAAACAAGGCCCAATCCGCTGGGGATGAACGGGTACCACATACATATTCCAGCAAAATAAATGCTGGACAGGTGAAACCAACTCCGCTGGGGATAACCATCCTGTTGGGGAATAGCTCACAAGCTTGAAATTACGAGCTATGCTGATGATGTTCATCCTGTCAGAGGAAAAACAACCTACTGGGGAGAAGGAAAAATAGTCCTGCGCGGGGATAATCCTTCTGGACCAAAGACGACTTGGTTATATTCTTCGGGAATTACCCATGCTGGGGATTGATGGTGTACATGCTCATTGCTGGGAATGCACCTTCTGTTGGGGACATCAAGATCCACTAAGGATACTCTCTTGGCAGCTTTCCTGGGGAACACTCTTTTGGGGAGAACAACCCCAAACCCGGTAGGGATAAATGCCATCTCAACTCTCTCTGGGATAAGATGTGACTTCCATCTGCTGAGAAGTGATACAATCACTAGGTCACTGGACACTGGCTAGGGAAACACAAATTCCTTGACTGTTTGCTTCAAAGGTGAGAACCCTGCAAAACACAAACGAGACATAACAAATCTATACAACAAGATCTATCCCGGTTAATATCTGTGACATTCGTTCAGTCAATTCGAAGTTTTAGCAATTATTGGCAAGGGCCAGCAAGTTTATGTACATGCAAGTTCATCAAAAACATCGGCGTTTTTCACAAACAAAACAGTAAAGAACAAGCATCAAATACTGAATAACATTCTTTATTGACAACGGGCCTGTAAATAGGCAAAATTTTGTACACTGGATGCAACTCCTGAAAAGAGGAAGTTACGCACAAGCAAATACAAATATTACAAAAGCACAAAGAAAATTTGTATACATGTCGGCAACGTGGTACAAACGAACACCATGAATTGATCCTCCTATGACTTGCCTGACCCTGACGCTTTCCCGATACTCGACCTTCGGAAGAGATTGTTTTGGATATACGACCCTCAGGCACTCCCAAACCACTAAGCAACGCAGTATCAAACTCGGACCGCAGTCATTTGCTTTTCAAATCCCTAACTTTTGCGTGAACCGCTCTGTGCGGGTTTTCAATTCACCGGGATACCCTTTTTTGCCGAAGTTGCCCTTTTCAGGTTTTCAACTTCGCGGGTGTACATTTTTTCAATTTTATCCCTAACTTTTGCCCGAACCTTTTATTCCTTTTTTATGGTTCGCCGGGATGCCCCATTTTTGCCTGGACTCTCTTTTTCTGTCCAGCGGGTCTCTTTAAGCAAAGTATTTTTTAACTGCGTCCGAATTCACAGGGGATGTAAAATCCTCACCATCCATGGTGGACAACAATAAGGCTCCTCCAAAGAAAACCTTTCGAACGACATATGGAACTTCATAGTTGGGAGTCCATTTGCCCTTGTGATCCGATTGTGGTGGGAGAATCTTTTTCAGCACAAGATCGTCCGTCTGAAAGCTTCGAGGACACACCTTTTTATCATAAGCTTTCTTCATCCGTCTTTGGTACAGCCGACCATATGCTAGAGAAGCCAATCTCTTCTCATCCATCAAACTGAGTTGATTCAGTCTATCTTTTACCCATTCCACCTCATCAAGTTGGAGATCGTGCAAAACCCTCAAAGAAGGAATCTCAACCTCCAATGGTAGGACAACCTCCATACCATATACCAATGAAAAAGGAGTTGCCTCGATTGATGTGCATACCGTCGTACGATAACCGTGCAAAGCAAAAGGCAACATCTCATGCCAGTCCTTGTAGGTCACAACCATCTTCTGAACAATCTTCTTTATGTTTTTATTGGCCGCTTCAACAGCACCATTCTTCTTGGGTCAATAAGGAGAAGAGTTGTGATGTTCAATCTTGAAATTCTGGCACAATTCCTTCATCATCTTGTTATTCAAATTCGAACCGTTGTCAGTGATAATCTGCTATGGGATTCCATATCTGCAGATAATATCCTTCTTGATAAATCTGGCTACCACCTGCTTGGTAACATTAGCATACGATGTCGCTTCGACCCATTTGGTGAAGTAATCAATAGCTACCAAGATAAAACGATGTCCGTTGGATGCCGTGGGCTCAATTTTCCCAATCACATCAATTCCCCACATGGAAAAAGGCCAAGGTGATGACATAACATTCAGAGGGCTCGGAGGCACATGAATCTTGTCCGCATAAATCTGGCATTTATGGAACTTCTTTGCAAACTTGAAACAATCTGTTTCCAATGTCAGCCAATAATACCCTGCTCGTAATAACTTTATCTTCATTACATGTTCGCCGGCATGCGTGCCAAATGTACCCTTGTGGATCTCTTCCATGAGCAAATTAGCCTCTTTCTCGTCCACACACTGCAACAACACCAAGTCATGGTTTATCTTGTACAAAACACCATCCAGATTCAAATAGAAGTTGCCAGCCAATCTCCTAAGAGTCTTCTGATCACGACTGGATGCCCTAGCCGAATACTCTTGGTTCTTCAGGAAATTATGGATATCATAATACCACGGTTTGCCATCGGAAGCTTCCTCAATGGCGAATATGAAAGTGGGCCTATCAAGGCGAGAAATAACTATCCTGGGAGCCTCATTCCAGAAGTTAACTTTATACATTGAAGACAACGTCGCTAGAGCTTCTGCCATCTGATTTTCCGCTCATGGTACATGGTGCAATTCCACCTTGTCAAAGAAAGGTAACAACCTCCTTGCATAATTCATATAGGGTATCAGATTGGGCTGACGAGTCTCCCACTCTCCCTTGATCTAGTTCACAACTAGAGAAGAGTCTCCGTACACATCAAGATTTTTAAGCCTCAGATCAATAGCTTCTTCGAGCCCCATAATGCATGCTTCATATTCGGGCTCATTGTTGGTAACCGAAAAGGTCAATCTGGCAGTGAATGGGATGTGAGACCCATGGGGAGTAGTAATGATTTCCCCTATTCCGCTTCCATATGAATTAACGGCCCCGTCAAATATCAATTGCCATTTGGAACCCAGCTCTGGACCTTCGTCAGGCAACGACTCCCCACAGTCCTTCATTTTTAAGTACATGATATCCTCGTCAGGAAAATCAAACCTCATCGGCTGGTAATCATCGATTGGCTACTCAGCTAGGTACTCTGACAGAACGCTACCTTTAATAGACTTTTGAGAAACATACTGAATATCGTATTCTGTCAGTACCATCTGCCATCGGGCAATCCTTCCGGAGAGTGCTTGCTTTTCAAACACGTATTTGATCGGATCCATCTTTGAAATTAGCATGGTTGTATGATTTAGCATGTATTGCCTCAAACGTTTGGCAGCCCAGGCTAGTGCACAACATGTTTTTTCGAGCATTGAGTAACGAGACTCACAATCTGTGAACTTTTTACTCAAGTAATAAATCGCATGCTCTTTACGTCCAGTCTCGTCATGTTGACCGAGAACACAAACCATACTTTTCTCAAGAACCGTCAAATACATAATCAATGGTCTCCCGGCTACTAGGGGTATCAATATTGGAGGTTCCTGCAAATATTCTTTTAGTTTTTCAAACGCCTTTTGACAATCTTCATTCCAAGTCACGGCCTGATTTTTTTTCAATAACTTGAATAATGGCTCGCACGTGGCCGTTAGATGAGATATGAACTAAACAATGTAATTCAATCTCCCTAAAAAGCCACAAACCTCTTTTTCTATTTTCGCCGGTGGCATTTCTTGTATTGCTTTTATCTTAGCAGGATCGACCTCAATTCCTTTTTCGCTAACAATAAACCCCAATAGCTTACCAGATCTCACCCCGAAGGTGCACTTGTTAGGATTCAGCCTCAGCCTGAATTTCTTAAGCCTCTTGAACAATTTCAGAAGATTGACCAGATGCTCTTCCTTCGTCTGGGATTTGGCAATCATATCGTCAACATAGACTTCGATCTCTTTATGCATCATGTCATGAAAGAGTGTTGTCATAGCTCGCTGATATGTTGCCCCGGTGTTCTTCAAACCAAAGGGCATCACTTTGTAGCAGAACGTTCCCCACGGGGTAATAAAAGTTGCCTTTTCCATATCCTCCGGCGCCATTTTTATCTAATTATAGCTCGAAAAGCCGTCCATGAAGGAAAACATGGAGAATTGAGCGGTGTTGTCACCCAGCACATCAATATGAGGAAGCGGAAAGTCGTCTTTTGGGATCGCCCTATGCAAATCTCAATATTCCACGCACATCCGCACCTTACCATCTTTCTTTGGTACAGGTACTATATTGGCGACCCATGAGGGATAAATTGTGACAGCCAGAAAACCGGCGTCCCACTCTTTCTGAACTTCTTGTTTAATTTTCACGGCCATATCTGGTCTAGTTCTTCTGAGTTTTTGCTTAACCAGCGGACATTCCTCGCGCAATGGCAAATGGTGAACCACCATATCAGTATCCAAACCCGGCATGTCTTTGTAAGACCAAACCAAGATATCACTATACTCTCGAAGCATCTCGATCAAACTTTGCTTGATATCACTTTGCAGTGCAGCCCCTATCCGGATATTCCTGACAACCTCTTCGGACCCCATGTTGATAATTTTAATTTCCTCCTGATTAGGCAGAATGATTCTCTCTTCTTGTTTCAAAAGTCGAGCTAGTTCTTCTGATAAGTCATTATCCTCAACAATCTCTTCTTCTGCTTGAAATATCGGGTGCTCGAAGTCGAAGCGAGTCATAGGAAGTTCGTGATCGGTGTCGTCTGAAATACGAATCCTGCAATGAGAATGGTTAAATGTTTCAAATAATGCAAACAAAGCACATAACCACGTTGCCATTTTATTGTTATAGCAAAAACAGGAAAAACAAATATCACAAAATTTGCATGAGAAAAACGCCTTTATTAATGATTAAAAAAAGTACACACATAAGAAGGTAGCCCTAAAAACGAAATCACTACGCCCCAGGTAGGACACAGGATTATACAATAATCGAGAAAACAAATCATTACTATTTTGTAGTCACTTAGACAAGTTCCTGGATATACCAGTTGCATAGGCTCTGTCCTGGCATGCTGGGCTTGATCCACGAGTCCATATCGCAGTCACTAACTCCGTCTTCAACATCGGAAACAACATTAATCGTTTCATAGCAGACTCCACCTGGAGTGATCACCACTGGCCCTTTGAACTTAGGCACGCCTGATGCGGAAGATGATGATGTCAGGCGATACCCTAACCCAAACTTGTCCATCTTGACAGGAATTTCCAAGACTTGGCCCCATCCTTTAGTTGCTCCAGCCTAAACCACTGCCTGAGCATCTTTGTCAGAAGACATGGCCACCTCTGGCCCTTTGCTGGGAACATGAGACTTGTCCTTGATCTGCAACCCTTCAAAGGCTTGGCATGGCGTCTCGTGGATCTCCCCATCCACTTCGACGTACTTGAATGACGAAAGATGACTAACCAGAATGTCCTCCTCTCTGCAAATAGTAACAACACTGTCACCGACCATGTATTTAAGCTTCTGATGCAGCGCGGACGTCACAGCCCCTGCAGAATGTATCCATGGTCGCCCAAGTAAGCAGTTGTAAGCTGGATGTATGTCCATGATGTAGAACACAGTGTCAAACACTTCTGGCCCGACCTGGAGTGGCAACGTTATGGACCCAAACACCGACCTTCTGGTCCCATCAAAAGCCCTCACGACCAAGTCACTTGGCGTGCATATGATTCCTCGGACATCTAGCTTCATCATATCCTTCTTAGGCAACACATTCAAAGATGATCTGATGTCTACAAGAACACGCAACATAACAGTGCCCCGGCATTCCACTGAAATGTGCAAAGCCATATTATGATCCTGACCTCTAGGTGTCAAATCAAAGTCAGTAAATCCCAGGCTGTGTCCGACATTCACATGTGCCAGTACCCCCTCAAGCTGATTAATAGTTACTTCCTGAGGTACAAAAGATGTGTCCAAGATTTTCAACAAGGCATTCCAATGAGCCTCGGAACAAAGCAACAAGGATAATATTGAAATTTTGGAGGGCGTCTGCAGCAAGTGCTCCACAATCTTATAGTCTCTTTTGCGAATTAACCTCATAAACTCTTCTACATCCTTAATCGATGTTTCTTTCTCTTTCGTCTGGGAAAGTCCTCCTTCATTCACTTTGGCTTTGCCTTTAGCAATCCTCTCAGCTTCAATTTCAGGTGAAGTGAAAATTCTACCACTGCGGGTCATGCCTCCCGTTCCAACAAGATTTCCCACAGCCCCTGTCGACTGGCTATCCACCTTAATCTTTTCCCTGTTGCAAAAAGCTTCCAACCCATAATTCCACGGAATGGCTTTCGTACTTTCATAAGGAACGGGCCCTGCTTTCGTTATCGTGATAGTTGGCCGCTTGACGGGCGCTGATATCATAATAGTCTTTCGTGGAATTGTAATTGTTGCGACCTCACCCTGCTTTTCAAATATTGCCTCAACAAGCTCCTCAACAGCAGTACGGTCAAATTGTAAAGTCCCATCATCAATCATAGCCTGAATACCTCTCTTCAAATCAATACAGCCCTCTGGTGGGGTCCAGCAATCCAAATAGTACTCATCACATCCGGGGAAGACCCCTCATTTTAACAATCTTCTTTTAACATAGCTTAAAGGCGTCTTCAGATCATTTACGTCCATAACCAAATCCAAATCTTCTTCTGTCAGAATCGCATTCGCTCCAAGGTTCGGCATTGGTTGTTGTACAATATTGGGACCATCATGACTGAAGTTAATGACTTTACTATCAATCAAATCTTAGACTTTGTGTTTAAAAGCATGACAACTCTCGATATCATGTCCGAGTGCCCTAGAATGAAATTCACAATGTTTACTAGCATCATACCCGTAAGGAAGCGCTCCTGTGGGCGGGTCCAATGTTCTCATTTCAACCAGAGTCAAACCTAACAGCGTTTGAAGCAGTTCTGCATACGTTGACCGAGGTGTATCAAATACCCTCTTTGGCTTTCCATTCTGAACCCTTCTCTGAGCAGGATTATACCTTTGTTGTTGCTGCTGCTGTTGTTGTGGTTGTTGTCTTTGTTGTGGTATAGGGATCGTCACACTAGCAACCTGTTGTTGAAGATACTTATTCGTCCCTCTACCTCGTCCTCGACCACCATACACTGCACTGGCGTCTCCTTGTCTTCTACCACCAAAGACCTTTTTTGCACCTCCAGCTGTGGTCGATTCACTGGCTTGAATCTTACCAATTTTAATGCCATTTTCAATCCGTTCTCCCATGAGTATCATGTCACAGAAACTACCCATCGAGCAATTGAGCAATTTATCATAAACATCCCAGAGAATATTCCAATAAAAATATCAATCAATTCCCTTTCAACCATAGGTTGTTGGACCCTTGCCGCCAGATCACGCCAACGCTGGGCATACTCCTTGAAACTCTCCCCACTCTTCTATGAAAGACTTTGAAGCTGAACCCTATTTGGCGGAAGGTCACTATTTTATTGGTAGTGTCTAACGAAAGCATCAGCCAACTCTTTCCAACTTCCGATCTGTGCAGGCTCTAGTCCCATGTACCATTCCAGCGATGGTCCTGACAAACTATCTTGGAAAAAATGCATAAGCATTTTCTCGTCATCAGAGTAAGCAGACATCCTCCGGTAATATGAACGCACATGAACCCATGGGCATGTATCCCCTTTATATTTATCGAAAGTGGGAGCTTTGAACTTTAATGGCACCCTCAGCCCAGGAACCAACCCCATGGTAGCCATGTCCAAACCTGCAGAATTTTGATTGGCTATACCTCTTATCTGTTCCTCCAGCATTTTAATCCTCCGATCATTATCAGTGGGACCCTCAAAACCCATGCCTTGCCCAGAAAAGCCATCTTCCTGACGATCTCTGTCCCAATACGGACACTCATTACCATACCCGTCATAAGCAGCATTACGACCATGACCATGACCACTTTAGAAAAACCTGGGGTCATACCTCAGATTGTCGAGCTCTTGATTAGCAGCCGCTGTCCCAAAGCCAGTATTGAAAGGACCCATCCCAGCACCATTGGTATTCACATTGCCAAACCCAGCATTGTCGTAGCCATTATTACCATAACCTTGATTGTTATCACCAAACCCCTCGTTACCGAAGCCCTGATTATTAAAGCCAACATTGCCATCCAGATTGCCAAAGCCAAAACCCTGATTGTTGTCACCGAAACCAATATTGATACCAACATTCCTGTTGGTTTCCACGTTCCCATTGCCATTATCAGCAATTTTGTTACCAGTGTTGCCGTTGCCATTGCCGATACCAGTCTCAACAACATTTGGTATCACTTCCTCCCTACGAGGGGTCTCAACAAGAACAGAGTTGTATTCAGTATTACCAGCCGCTTGCGCCAGCAGCAGTTGCACCAGAGTTTGAAGATGTTCCTGGCCCTTAGCCACAGCCTCCATAGTCTGCATGAATTGAGCCAACCTATCCCGGATCTCCTGCATCTCAGATTGTACCTGATCCATGATCTTCTTATTGTTGCTTCTTGTAGCGCACCGGATCTCCTGCAAGGAGGTTGTTACCTTTCTTTGACAAGGTGGAATTGCACCATGTACCACGAGCGGAAAATCAGATGGCAGACGCTCTAGCGACGTTGTCTTCAATGTATAAAGTTAACTTCTGGAATGAGGCTCCCAGGATAGTTATTTCTCGCCTTGATAGGCCCGCTTTCATATTCGCCATTGAGGAAGCTTCCGATGGCAAACTGTGGTATTATGATATTCAGAATTTCCTGAAGAACCAAGAGTATCCGGCTGGGGCATCCAGTCGTGATCAGAAGACTCTTAGGAGATTGGCTGGCAACTTCTATTTGAATCCGGATGGTGTTTTGTACAAGAGAAACCATGACTTGGTGTTGTTGCGGTGTGTGGACGAGAAAGAGGCTAATTTGCTCATGGAAGAGATCCACGAGGGTACATTTGGCACGCATGCCGGCGGACATGCAATGACGAGAAAGTTATTACGAGCAAGGTATTATTGGCTGACAATGGAAACATATTGTTTCAAGTTTTCAAAGAAGTGCCATAAATGCCATATTTATGCGTACAAAATTCATGTGCCTCTGAGCCCTCTGAATGTTATGTCATCACCTTGGCCTTTTTCCATGTGGGGAATTGATGTGATCGGGAAAATTGAGCCCACGGAATCCAACAAACATCGTTTTATCTTGGTAGTTATTGATTACTTTCCCAAATGGGTCGAAGCGGCATCGTATGCTAATCTTACCAAGCAGGTGGTAGCCAGATTTATCAAGAAGGATATTATCTGCAGATATGGAATCCTGGAGCGGATTATCACTGACAATGATTCAAATTTGAATAACAAGATGATGAAGGAATTGTGCCATAATTTCAAGATTGAACATCACAACTCTTCTCCTTATCGGCCCAAGATGAATGGTGCTGTTGAAGCGGCCAATAAAAACATAAAGAAGATTGTTCAGAAGATGGTTGTGACCTATAAGGACTGGCATGAGATGTTGCCTTTTGCTTTGCACGGTTATCGTACGACGGTACGCACATCAACCGGGGCAACTCCTTTTTCATTGGTATATGGTATGGAGGTTGTCCTACCATTCGAGGTTGAGATTTCTTCTTTGAGGGTTTTGCGGGATGTCCAACTTGATGAGGCGGAATGGGTAAAAGATTGACTGAATCAGCTCAGTTTGATGGATGAGAAGAGATTGGCTTCTCTAGCATATGATCGGCTGTACCAAAGTCGGATGAAGAAAGCTTATGATAAAAAGGTGTGTCCTCGAAGCTTTCAGACGGGCGATTTTGTGCTGAAAAAGATTCTCCCACCACAATCGGATCACAGGGGCAAATGGACTCCCAACTATGAAGGTCCATATGTCGTTCGAAAGGTTTTCTCTAGAGGAGCCTTATTGTTGTCCACCATGGATGGTGAGGATTTTACATCCCCTGTGAATTCGGACGCAGTTAAAAAATACTTTGCTTAATGAGACCCGCTGGACAGAAAAAGAGAGTCCAGGCAAAAATGGGGCATCCCGGCGAACCATAAAAAAGGAATAAAAGGTTCGGGCAAAAGTTAGGGATAAAATTGAAAAAATGTACACCCTCGAAGTTGAAAACCTGAAAAGGGAAACTTCGACAAAAAAGGGTATCTCGGTGAATTGAAAACCCGCACAGGGCGGTTCACGCAAAAGTTAGGGATTTGAAAAGCAAATGACTGCAGTCCGAGTTTGATATTGCGTTGCTTAGTGGTTTGGGAGTACCTAAGGGTCGTATATCCAAAACAATCTCTTCCAAAGATCGAGTATCGGGAAAGCGTCAGGGTCAGGCAAGTCATAGGAGGATCAGCTCATGGTGTTCGTCTGTACCACGTTGCCGACATGTATACAAATTTTCTTTGTGCTTCTGTAATATTTGTATTTGCTTGTGCGTAACTTCCTATTTTCAGGAGTTGCATCCAGTGTACAAAATTTTGCCTATTTACAGGCCCGTTGTCAATAAAGAATGTTATTCAGTATTTGATGCTTGTTCTTTACTGTTTTGTTTGTGAAAAACGCCGATGTTTTTGATGAACTTGCATGTACATAAACTTGCTGGTCCTTGCCAATAATTGCTAAAACTTCGAATTGACTGAACGAATGTCACGGATACTAACCGGGATAGATCTTGTTGTATAGATTTGTTCTGTCTCGTTTGTGTTTTGCTGGGTTCTCACCTTTGAAGCAAACAATCAAGGAATTTGTGTTTCCCCAACCAGAGTCCCGTGACCTAGTGATTGTATCACTTCTCAGCAGATGGAAGTCACATCTTATCCTAGAGAGAGTTGAGATGGCATTTATTCCTACCGGGTGTGGGGTTATTCTCCCCAAAAGAGTGTTCCCCAGGAAAGCTGCCAAGAGAGTATCCTCAGTGGATCTTGATGTCCCCAACAGAAGGTGCATTCCCAGCAATGAGTATGTACACCATCAATCCCCAGCATGGGTAATTCTCGAAGAATATAACCAAGTCGTCTTTGGTCCAGAAGGATTATCCCAGCGGAGTTGGTTTCACCTATCCAACATTTATTTTGCTGGAATATGTTTGTGGTACCCATTCATCCCCAGCGGATTGGGCCTTGTTTTCAACATTTATTTTGCTGAAGCGCCTCTTGACATCTTTGCATTTTGCATATATCATCATATTTGCATCTAGCCAAACGCGTAGCATTTCCATGTCGTATGGAGCATTACGCCATTGTCAAACATACGCATTTTGAAACATAAGCCAGGTTGGTTACCTCTTTGTTTTCAAGTGTTATTCCCTGTAGAGGAGTGGGATTCTTGCTCAGAAGGATTTCTAGATATTCAAATTCTCGGCGTGAGATAGGTGATGATAATGTTCTTCCCGTCGTATGTTCCCCTAACAGAGTTGCTTGGTTAAGTTTCTCTTCTTCCCCAGCGGAATTCTTCTCAGATTGCTGTTACGTCAGCGTTAAAAGATTTCATGGTTTAAACTTTTGGAGTTATCACTAGTGATTATCCCCAACAGAGTCGCCAGCTGTCGCTACTGCGAAAATCGGCGCCGACAATGACAGAAGAGTCGCCACCGTGCGTTATTTATCCCAAAAGAGGGAAAGGAAACGCTCATAGAAAACCTAACGCAAAGAGGGAAAGGAATGGTCATCGCAACCAAATCCTGGATTCAGGAGTCGGTTACGCAAGGGGAAGGTATTAGCACCCCTCACGTCCGTCGTACTCGACGGGATCCACGCTTGCTTTCTATCTAAGGGGTATGTTTATCTATCTACTCTAAAGGTCTGGTCTAAAAAGAAAATAAAATGACTCGGCAAAGTATCGCACTTTATGCCTACGTGTTCCCGTCTGGAACGAGAAATCAGAGTCAACGTAGTTCGCCTAACTACGGGAGAAGGGGGGAAGGTTGCTCGCCGAGATATCGCATCTCGTGCCTACGTACTTTCATACGGCATGAAAGATCAGAGCAAACGTAGTTCGGGCTACGGAAGACACAAGCTTGTCTGACAAGTTTTTTATCTCCTTATGAAAGGGTTTTCCAGATTAAGAGTCTAAGAGGACAAAAACAGAGTTTGAATATTTGTTTGAGTCTTTTACGAAAGAACTGTTTTTTAGGATGTTCGCAATCTCAGACGCACTAGAGACTATGACCCAAGAGTGAATGTCTCGTATGTCACCCAAAGGGTACCATACTAAACATCCAGATTACTGGAGAGAGACCCTCCACCAACCTTTTCCCAGATAGCTTAAGGCTCGTAACGTACGACTTCAATTAACCTTATTACTGTATTTTTGAATTGTTTTGAGATGAGAAGAGAAAGACGCCCTAAAACTATGGTTGAAAGGGAATCTACCTACTGTTATCATGCATGGTATAAAAATCTAATGTCTATCATAATTCCCTCTTGCACAGAGGAAATCAGAGATCCTAGGGGAAAACAGCAAAAGAAAGCAAGCAGTAAACAGTAAACAGTAAAATGCATGCTATGCAATAGTACAAGCGAGGCAAGGGAGTCCAGCTCAACCTCAAACCTAAGAAAACAACAGGAAAGGGGAGACAAGCTCCACCTCAAACCTAAAGGTAAGCAACACAAGCAAACAGACAATACAACAAAAGAAAAACAGAGGAAACAGCCCAAGCAGCAGCAACAATCTTCCACAGACAGCATCTTCAGCCTTCAACAGCAGCTCTAGTCAGCAAAATTGAATTGACAGCAAAGAATCTTCATCTTGAAGCTAGCTCCTATCTTCAAGCTTCTTCAATTCTTCATCTTCAAACCCTAGCAAGCTCCACAAGAAGAGAAATCATCATTGAGATGAAGTTACAATGCTAGGAAACCTGATGAAGACCAAAGGAATTCATCTGGAACCAACATTAGAAAGAAAGTGCATCCTCAAAAGTTCTACTCATTAAGGCATGCCACTCATCCCTGCAAAGGAGAGATGAAGCTTCCTTAAGAGGACTTTGCATCATAGGATGACGATAGAAGCAAACAATGCATTCTATTTTTTAGGAAAGAAGAAGAACTAGTTCTAATGGTTCTTCCTAAACCCTAATTCTATAAGCTTCTAAAACGCTCCTAAAAGAGGAAGAAATATTCAACTCCAAGATCCACAAGCCAAGCCACAGCAGCTACAAGATGTCTAGAAGCTCCTCCAAAAAGGAACCCAAGCACTTCAAGTTCCAAAGCCACCAACAAGACCAAACAAAGCAAGGTACCAAAGATGGAATACGACATGCACAACCAACTTACAAATTCTACCTAAAATAGAAAACTAAGTTGTAAAATTCTAATAAATTTCCTAGGGGAACATGCATGTTTTAACAATCTAGGGTTCAAATATTAAAGCCTAAATCAACTTCTAGGTCTACTAAACAATTCCTAAATTAAGATATGTCAAGGTAAACCACAAGTTTGGGAAGGCTCTAAACATCTCACCTAAAACAGAACCTATATTTGTTGAAAAAATCTAATAAAAATTCTAAGGGAGCATACACATCTAAACTACAACATACTCAAAAATCAAAGCTAGATTCAATACCAAAAGGTCACACCAAAATCAACAAAATAGATGATCAATTATGCAAAAATTAAAGAAATAAACAAAATGAGAAAAATCAAATAAAATTGAAAAATGCATCAAAATGCAATTTATTGATCCCAAAAAATCACAAATTTAATCAGGAGTATGGAGATATTTTTAAAATATTTTGTGGATCAAAAATGGATTTATTGTGATTTTTGGAACCAATAAGCATTTAAAATAATACAAAAATGAATTAAAAAAATAAAATTTGAAGATAAAACAATGGGCGTTGGATTGGTGGACTGGTCAAGGGATCTATAGGCCCAGGGGCGTGCCACCTCATTTAATGAAGCGGCAGCGTTTCAGTCTTCAGAAGTCAACAAAAACAAACAAAACGTGGCCGTTGGATGACGCTACAAAGTTATAGTTTCAACCACATCTGATGGCTCAGACTTCATCTTCCTCAATTCAAATGCTAAACGGCGGGAGCTCAAGTGTGGTGGCCGGAGAAGAATTCCGGTCGTCTTCTTCGGCGAGGTGGTGGTTACAGGCGATCAAACAACATCCAAACTTATATCAAACTCATCAGAAACTTACAAGGATCTCAGATATCCTATCCAAACTCTCTAGATCAGGCTAGGTTTTAAAACACGATCCATGTTTCAGAGATCACAAACAAATTAATCATCACCAAATCACAATCTAACTGCATAAAAATGATCTTCACACTTCATACATCAACTTGATCTATCCAATTTCACTTAATTCCTTAAGATCAAACCAAATCGTGTCCAAACAGAAAATGCACTTCAACCTAAATTGTCTCTAATTGCTTCAATTTTGATCCAGAAACGACATATGTCTCTATTAGATCCTAACCACATATGCAAATTGATCTACATCTTCCTATAATTATGAGAAAATTGAAGTTTACATACCTGGTGTAAATCTATGAACAGAGGTATCTAGAGCATGAATCAAGCTTCAAAACTCTCCAGAATCACTCAAGGATGCAAGAGAAAGATGTTGAAACCTTCAATTTGATCTGAATTGGCTTGGAACTCAAAACCTGATCTGCACTTGCTTGCTTAAAAACGAACTTGATATCTCTGCTTCAGCCACGGAAATTGCACCAAAATGATTCTAAAATCATCAAAGAACTTAAATAGAACATGTCTATGGGATTTTTGAATCTAATTGGAGCCCAATCCAGCCATTTCTATTTTCTATTTTTCTCTTCAAAATCTCCATGTGACAGTCACGAATTTTGCCATGGAGCTTGCTCTAGAAGCATCTAATCACTTGCAAATTGCCTTGTGAATGCATTCAGATCAAAAAGAATACTTGAAATGCCTTGATGAATGTTTTGGATATGTAACTTGCACATGAAGAAACACCATTGTAACTTGTGAAAATTGACCTAAACTCAAAAATCCACCAATGTCATTGTGCTTGAAATGAAGTTTCCAATCAAAATGAGCACTTATTTGACATGTTTTGGTCACTTAACCAATTATTTGAATTTTCCCCTTTTTAATCCTTTTAAAACTTTCTTTTTTCAAACCAAGTCTTGCTATGAGCCCAATCAATCCATCATGATTTCTTGGTTAGCCTAAAAACCACATTTTGAACAAGTTTCATGTTGAACAAAAGTCCATTTGACAAGTGCAAGTTGGAGATTTTGACCTATGATTGAAAATGGCTATAATCTCACTTTCCCAAAATACCCCTGACTTGTAAACCTCATAACTTGTGTTCTACAAATCAGATGGAAGACTTCTAATACAATATAGAAAGCTAAGATCATGAGGAACAACTTTCATGTTGGCCAAAAATTCAGGTGAAACCTCCTTCTAGGTCAAAAACAGCTTTGTAACTTGTCTGGACCATAACTTGAGTCCTATAAATCTCCTTGAGGACTTCTAGTACTCAAATTAAAGCTAAGAGCAACATATACAACATTCATGTGGAGGCCAAAGTCATATGAGACTTGTATCTTGACTTACATGGCTTGGAAGTTTGGCACTAAACAAGGGATTTTACACTGAAACCCTAATTTAGCAACTTCCCATAGTCTTGACTCTTCTTGACTTGATCTTGGCACAACACCACAAATGTCTCAACATATTACTTCATGAACTCCATGAACTATAAGTAGGCTTTGATACCCTTCAATTGCACAGTTGACCTAGGATTGACCCAGATGAAACCCTAATTGCTTGCACCTCAACTGTGGCTCTTACATTTGACACAATGACTTGATTGAGCTCTCCCATGGCCCTCTAGACATTCTATGAGCTCCATAAACATCCTCTTCTCATATTCAAGACCTCACATCCCTCTGATAGTCTTCAATTGATCCTCAAGTTAGGAGAAAATCTTCATGCAAGCATCTAAACTCTTAGGCACTCAAATCACCTCCTGATGACTTTGATAACTTCTCAATCTTGAATAAGACCTCTTGCTAGGCTTCTCTTGATAAGAATCACACTTGATCCCCTTCTATATGAATGACATCATGATATGCAAATGATATGACTATGCAAATGTTAATGCAATGAAACATAAACCAAGTAAGAAAAGAGGTTGGGCAAATTTTGGGGTGCAACAGTCATGACAATAGATGAAGAATCTGACGAGAAGCCGTGGTTTCACGATATCAAAAATTTTCTTCAAAATCAAGAGTATCCCGTTGACACGTCCATAATTGACAAAAGAGCAATACGAAGACTGTCATCTAAATTCTTCATCAGCAATGGTACCTTGTACAAAAGAAATCATGACATGGTTTTACTCCGATGTGTCGATGGAAACGAGGCGAATTTCATAATGACTGAAGTACACGAAGGAACCTTCGGCACCCATGCCAATGGCCACGCCATGGCTAAGAAAATCTTAAGAGCAGGCTACTTCTAGTTAACTTTGGAGACAGACTGCATACTCTTCGCTCGAAGGTGTCATAAATGTCAAGTCTATGCTGATAAAGTGCATGTCCCTCCACATCCTCTCAATGTGATGACATCACCATGGCCTTTTGCAATGTGGGGGCATAGATATGATCGGAGCAATAGAGCCAAAAGCTTCCAACGACCATCGCTTTATCCTTGTCGCAATTGATTACTTCACCAAATGGGTAGAAGCAGCATCGTATGCGAATGTGACAAAGCAAGTGGTTGCTCGCTTCATCAAAAAGGAGATCATCTTCTGATATGCTATCCCTAACCAAATCATCACTGACAATGGGTCGAATCTGAACAACAAAATGATGAAGGAACTTTGTGACAATTTCAAGATCAAACATCACAATTCATCTCCTTACAGACCTAAGATGAATGGTGCAGTTGAAGCTGCAAACAAAAACATCAAAAAGATAATACAAAATATGGTCATAACTTACAAAGATTGGCACAAGATGCTACCATTTGCTTTGCACGGATACCGAATATCAGTGCGCACTTCGACAGGGGCAACCCCATTTTCCTTAGTGTATGGGATGGACTTTGTGCTACGCATTGAAGTCAAAATACCTTCCTTAAAGATCTTGATAGAAGCAAAGCTTGATGAAGACGAATGGATAAAGGAAAGACTCGACTCCTTGGATCTCATTGATGAGAAAAGAATGACGGCCATGTGCCACAGTCAAATCTATCAATGGAGGATGATCAGGGCGTTCAACAAGAAGGTTCGTCCCAAAGAATATAGATAAGGAGACCTTGTGCTTAGAAAAATCCTACCAACTCAAAAGGATGTGCGCGGCAAATGGATGCCCAATTATGATGGCCCTTTCATTGTAAAGACTGTTTTCTCCAGAGGATCTCTAATTCTCGAAACTATGGATGGCGAACAACTCAAGTATCCCATCAACTCAGACACAGTGAGAAAATACTACGCCTAAAGCGAAATATCTAGAAAGGAGATTTCAGTGCTTCATCCAGATGAAAGCCCAATGTTTGAAAGCTGGCAGACGCCGGGGCAGGGTCTTGGGCAAGATATCAGAAGAAAGATCAACGCCTGTCATTCTCGTCAGAAGTAGCGAAGCAAGTGAACTGACAGTTAGAGGGACCGGATTATTATGGGATTATGTAACCTTTTTTGTTTTCCATTTTTCAAACTTATAAAGTTCCCAAGGCTTTGCCTTCTGTAAAGTGCTTGTCTATCAATAAAATCATATTTTTGGCCAAATCATTGTTATGATCCTCTGTTTTTGTTATGCAATTCCACTTATTTGTTAATAAGAATTTTCATGAAAGCAAGGTGCTTTGAAAAAAATTGAAATTTTTGTTTGTAAAAAAAAAAGGAAACACGATTTGACGAAATGATTGAAAAGTTCTAGAGGTAATTTGATGATATTACACGGTTCTCAAAGTTGTGGAAGTTGTTGTTACCTTTGACCAAGCTAGATGTGTCCGACAATAATTCTGGCTCTTAAGCCAAGACTTCTTCTCTATAGAATTACAAGGAAGTTATGGGAAAAGATCGTTATCTACGCCAAAGAAGAAAGTGTCGCATGACTTGAGGCGTTTTTGAAACTCAGCGTGACAAGTTCTCTCTATGATTTGTTTTCCTTTGTTCCTGCGGGTCGGTTTGCATTTTACATACGTCATCATGCCAGCATACGCATTTATTTGCATTTCTGGTTTTGGTTTTTGCTTGTTTAGCTGTCGCCTTTGAGATCCTTTGGTCGTTAGGATTATCTTTGATCTATTGTAACAAGTTCGCTTCGAAGTTGACATCCTGGGGTTTCCTTACTTTCTCTGGGAAGCTAGTGGTGACTAGCAATATCCAATTTAAACCAATGGGGGGTTGTTACCAATATTCAACTTCGATTTGGTCGTCACCAATAATCTTTGAAAGACTAGTAGTCACTAGCACCTGTTCAGAACCATTTGTGTTCAGTATCTTGATTCGGTCGTTACCAACCATTTTCCAAACCCAGTTATTATTGATTCTGTTATAAAGCAAACCAATTGTTATTGGAGTCCCTTTGATTCGGTTTTCACTAATCTGGCTAAAAATCTAGTGGTTACTAGTATTGCCTTCTAAAAACCAATGGTCATTGACATTGGAGTTGGTCGTCACCAAAATTCCCTAAAAGTCCAATGATTATTGGCATCACCTTCAAATCCAATTGTTATTAGTACCCGTTTGATTCGGTTATTACCAGTCTTTCTGAACCTAGTCATTACTAGTATTACCTTCAGATCCATTTGTTATTGGTACCCCATGATTCGGTTATTACCAGTTTCTATAAGTCTAGTGGTCACTAGCCTCGTTTGTAAAATCTAGTGGTTACTAGCATTATCCAGAATCAATCGTTATTGGTATACCTATGTTGGTCATCACCAATCGGTCTAAGTCCAATGATTATTGGCATCGCTTAAAGCAGATTGTTATCACCGCATTGGTCTGGTCGTTACCAAACTCCTTGAAAATCCAATGGTCATTGGTCTCCTTGGATTCGGTCGTCACCAAATTCTCCAGTTAAGTCTAGTGGTTACTAGCATCATCCAGAACCAATTGTTATTGGTATATCCTGATTTGGTTATCACCAGTCCCCTCTAAATCCAGTGGTTACTGGCATTGCTTGAAAACTAATCGTTATTAGTGCTGAAAGTTGATTGTTACCAACTTCCCCAGCCAGAGTCCTGTTGTTTTTAACAACATTGTTTGGAATCCTCAATTGTAATTGGAACTTTGATTTGGTCATCACCATATCCCCAGGAAGTCTGGTAATGTGTAGCACTTCTTGGAAACCGTTATTGATTTGGTCGTCACCATATCCCTAGTAAGTCTAGTGGAAATTAGCACCGTTTGAAGCTATTTGTTATTCTGGTTGTCACCAGTCTCCCCAATTGAAGCTTTTGCTTTGCCAGTCAAGTCTCGGAGAATTAGTGGATACTAACCTCCCCGGCACGCCCGGTCTTGTTTCTAACCTTTTCCTGAAGATCCTGTTTGAACTCTTCGTTATAGGAAATTTCCTCATCTGGTAATCCCCAGTGAGATTCATGTCTCCGTTCCGTCTTTTCCCCGGTGAAGTTTTGCTTCCCCAGTGGGACTATTCCCCAACAAAGTTTTCCCTAGTGGGTCCCTCCCCCAGTGTGGTTTGCATTTCTTTTCTTTCGTTTCCCTAGTGAAGAATTGTCATCTTCCCTGGTGAGCTTCCTCATGTGATTGTTCCCAGTGAGGTTTGTATCTCCTTTCCCCATTGAAGAGGTGTCTTCCGTGGTGGAATTTGTGTCCCCTATATGAAAGATTTTCTTGAACAACATCTTTAGTCATGTTTGAACTATCTTGCTTACTCTGTCTTGAATCTTTCCCCGGTGTGTCGGGTCCCTCGTGAGTGGTTACTCGTTATATTGCCGTTCTTTTATCTTTGCTCATGTGTCTGCATCCATCTTGCATTCAAGCGCCATATAACATCATTTAGATTCATGGCATATTTGCATTCGTCCTTTTGCATACCATTGGATCTAAGGGACAAAATTTCTGGTTTGCTATATTTAAATACCTTTCACTACGATTCTATGAGGATTGTCATCTCATTATCATCTAGTGAAGATATTTAAATAGGGGCATCTGTTGCACCCCAAATTTTGACCCCTTAGATCCTCATCATCATTGTAGGATCATGTTCATTTAATTAACTAACCTTAACCCATTTTCAAGTTTATCTTTGTCAAGATGCAGGTGAATTAGGGCTTCGTGCCGTCAAAATCGAGATTTTGGTGGTCTGATCAATTAATGTTTTGGATTGATTTAACTTCAAATAAGTCTCGAATAGATCAAATATAATACATTGAATCAAGAATGAGTGCAATTTGAGGTGGTCACCAGGGGATCGAGAACAGTGCAATTTAAGGTACCCGGTTAGGGTTTTCGACGAGAAAAAGTCAACTGTAATTTGAATTTTAGTTTAAGGACTATTTCAATGGTGGGATTTTGGTTCATTAAGTTCCTATGGCTTATTAAAGTCCATCCAAAGATTTTCAAGTCCTCAGGATGTCCGGATCATCAACGGGCGACTCGGTAGACACCGATCGATCGAACGGTTGACCAAAAAGTCAACTTTTCAACAATAAGGAATTTGACTTCAAGATGTGAATCGAAAATGTTCCTTATTTCATATTACACCTCCCCATAAAATTTCATGACCATTGGATCAATGGTTAAGAAGTAATTGCAAAAATCGAGAATTAGGGTTTCGAAAGGGGCAAGACCATAACTCCTCAACCACACATCCAAATGAAGTGGTTCAAAGCTCATTGGAAAGCTCTTGACAAATCCTACAAAAGTCTCAAACTGGTCCATGACCGAAAATTGCATAGAATTGGAGTTATAGCAAAATTCATTTTTGAGGGGGAAATAACTTAGAAAAATTCTAAGTTATTTGGCACTTTTAAGTGCTTTTTTCAGAAACTTTGAAGGGTTTTTCAACCTAGTTCCATCAAGAATTTGGAAATTCCCAAAACATGAAAGTTGTAGAGCTACTTAAGGGATTTCCAAATTATGGTAGAACTCCTCAATAGCATGTTTGAGCAGGAAGTTATGCACCACAGAAGTTGGGCCTGTCACACTTGAAATCACTTTGTCAAGAATTCTCAAACTTGGATTTTCACAACTTAAGCTATTCTCAACCCTTGGATCTTAATCCAAACTGACAATGTGAGGCATGGATAGAGAGAAAACCAGAAAAAAAAGGAGGGATTTGGTGAACATAGCAAGTTGTTACAACTTGACAATTAAATAATCAATTAAATGAAGAAGAAAGAGAAACTTTTTGGATGATTTGAGCAGCTGCAGTCCCCTACACCCTAAGCTTACCTCAGTCACTTCATGTCCACCTCTCCACTTGATTTTATGATCTTCTTTGGTCCATGGAACTGATGTATAGAGATCTTGGCAAGATTTTTCAAAAAACTTCACAAATCTCCCTCCAAAAGTGGTAAATGACCAAGGCTGCCCTCACTCTTGTTTGGCTATAAATAGAGGCCTCTTCTATGAGTCTAAACACACCAGAGAAATCTCAAAAAACCAGAGAAAACATAGCTCTCATTCTCCTCTCATTCCTCAAGGATTTCAAAAACCTCAAAATCTCCATTTTCACTAAAAAACTGTCTTTAGCAAAACTCTGCTCAAGACCAGTTCCATCACTTCTAAACCTCTAAAAAGCATACGCAAAATCCCTAAATATAATATAGAAAGTGTCTATACCTTCAAACCTCTCAAAAATACCATTTTGCAAAAAGTTAACTTTCACACTAAGAAAGTTTGACCACCACCCTCAAAACATGCCAAATCCTTGCATAAGTTGTTTCTTGTTGTTCTAACCATCCACACACCTCACATATGTCATATTACAACTGTCTAAAGTATTGAAAACCAACTAGAAATCACCTAACTCCAACTGTCTTGATGTTTGGTCTTGTTGCTTCAAGAGAAAGTAAGCTTCATATCATTGCAAAGGAAGAAGCATCTCTGGGTTTCTAAGCTTTTTAGCTTGTTCAAGACTTGCCTACAAGAGGTATGTGACATTCAAACTCCTTATTGATCATACATTATCATGTGTTATCATTTTGAAGTGTTTTTTTGTGAAAATATACCATTGCTGCCCCACTTTAGTTCTTTGTCAAGAACTTTTGTTTCATGGTCATGTTACTTGCTCTTATTAATATGTTTTCATTTGTAAATGATATGTGGATAATGTGTTACAAGTTTGTGCTTAGATATCATGATTAACTTGTTTTTGAGATTTTGGTCATGTGGTAGTTTTAGGAGCCAATATGGAAATATTGATGAGCATGCCCTAGGCTTGTTAGTTTTAGTTCATTAGTGAGATGTGGATAACTTGTAAGTTACTCATAGGGTCCCCTGCCCTTGATCATGTTTGAATCAATGTGGCTATTGTTTTTGCTCTTATGTTATTTTGGTGTCATCTTGCTTATCACTACCATGAATTGTGTGTTGGGTTGTTGTGATTACTACTTTGTATCTCAATTGTTCTAAGTCATTTGTTTAATGCTTACTTGATCAAGATCATAATGTTTGTTTTGGTGGAAATGTGAGAAACATGAAGTTTGAACTTTAGGGCCTGTCATGAGATATTGTTGGTTTTGCTGTCAAATTTGGATCAATATGTCATTTTTTGGTTTGGAGCATCTTTGGTTGTTTTTAAGATTGGAGAATCATTTGTCATTATGTTTAGGGATTCTGTGTGGTGCCTATGTGTTCAAAAACTTCTTAAATGCTCAAACTGCCTTATCATTGCTTCAACTGCATTTTTTAAAATATCATGATGACAAACATGCTACATTCTGTTTCAATCCATGCTTACTTGATCTATGTGCATAATATCATTGCCTTACTCATTTGAAATTTATGTATGATGTCATTTGCCTCAAACTGTCATGGATATTGCTGGCTGCATATTTAAGTTGTTGATTTTGTATGTCATGAGCTCCAATTGTTATTTTCTGTTTGGTAAGTTTTTTTGATACACTTCTTGAGCACAATATCATCTCTTAGCATATTTGTAGCATGTGTGTAACAGTTGTTTCATCAAAGAATTCATTGCTTTAAAAATACCACCTGTTGCCACATGAGCTAGCTAAGACAGTGTTTCTCATTCCTCACAATACTATACCACTTTTTCATTCCAACTGTTCTGTGTTTATTTTGTGAGTTGATATTCATTCCTTACCATGATAATGATATGCTCACATTGCTCATTTGATCTATTCTTGCCTGCAACATCAAATTCACTTCCAATTGCATTTCATGCTAGAATGAGCCACAACATACCAAAATTCTTGTTTGCTTGCAATTTGTCTAATCTTTGAGTTGTAACTCATCCATATACTTTATTTTGATGTGTGAGGATGATTGGTTTGATCTAGAATTACCTGCATTTACACTTCACCTTCCAACTGCATTTTTGAACTAAAACCTACCATGAGTATGCCAAATTATTGCTTACTTGCAATATGTCTATTTTCTGAGTTATGACTCATTCTTTGCTACATTTAGGATGTGTGTGTGTAATGCTTATCAACATGAGAGCTTTGATGCATAACTAAACTATATTTGTGCCCTGCTGCTGCAACTGTTTTGAAATCAATTGCACACACTTCACTTTTTCTTACTTGATTTGTTCTAAGTCTGTTCATCTAGCATTGGATCTTTGGTAGTGTTTTGAAACTTGTATGTACATTCTCAATCATTTTTGTATGTCCTGTTCTTCTGTCATGACAGCCTCATTCCACATGTTGGTATATTTTGCAATTTGATGGTCATATCCTTGTTGTGTGCAGTCCATGAATATCTTAAGTGCTAGCATCATTCCCTATCATATTTTGAACTTGTGTATGACATTTACTTGACCTCAAACTGTTCCAAACCAGTTTTGATCCAAAATTTGCATTTTTATTAAGTGTTTGAGCAGTTGGCCTGTGTTTTTCATTTTCATAATGTTTGTGAATATTTTTGAGGTATAGACACTTTTCATATGATGTTTTGAAGATGTTTGATATGTCTATTCATTCCAATTCTGGCTGCTACTTGATTTTGGTTTCAACATTGCAGTTTTCTCCAATTTCAGTTGCTAGGGCTCAACAGTCATTTTTTGTATTTAAGTTTGGTTTGTTAATTGTGTATACTTGCTCCTCTTTGCACTTCCTATGTTTTTGGTTTCTGAGTGCCAACACCATTGTTATCATGTATATGACATGTGTGCATCATTATTTTTACATAAAACCACATCTTTTGAAAGTTCACATACTATACTGTCAAGGCAGTTTTTGCATATTACTCAAGCATGTCAATTTTTGTCTTAAATGCAATGTGCCAGATTTTTGAGTTCCATATCATCTATTATCATGTTTGTGACATGTATACATCATTGATTTGACATAAAACCTTACCACTTGAAAACTCATATGTTGCATCAGTAAATGTTACCAAGACTGTTTTTGTATTTCAACCATCATGCCAATTTTTGTTTTGATTGAAGTAAGCCTGAATTCTGGTTTTGATTCTATCCATCCTCATGTTTGTAATGTGTGTGCATTGTTTTCATGACTTGTTTACACTTGAACTGATGCTGCCCTCCCAGCTTGCAATACCTTTGTGATTTCAAAGCAGTTTGCAACATCATCTCCATTTTCTGTTGTAACATGAATTTGTTTGATCCATGAATCTCTAGCCATTAGCCAACATATTTGGAACTTGCATTTTCTATTTACATGAACTAAACTTGCTCAAATTAAAACTAGCCAACCTGTATTTTTTGTTTATGATGCATTTGAAATTAATGAACAATTTTCAGTTTTGCATGATATCTATTGATCCTTGAGTGTGGAAACCCTCTGTTAGCATGTTTGTAGTGTGTGTGTGATGTTTGTCTAATTTGAATCAGATCAACGTGTTTTGGCTTTCAAAATGCATCATACCATGTCTACATGTGCAACTCATATACCATTTCTCAATCCAGGGTTGTGTTGAACTAATTTCTTGGTAGAATACTTTCAATATCACATGTATGATTTGCTCATGTTGCTTATCCATCTTAATCACTTCTGTTTTGGTTCATGATCATCAAAATGCACTTCACTCCCTAATATTGCAACTGTCATGGTTCTTTAAAATTCATTTGGTTTGTGAATTTCCTTATGGTTTAGACACATCCTATATGTGGTTTTGAGTATGTATGTGTGGTTTCTTCACTCCAAATTGGCATGTTTCATAATCTCACCATCTCACTTGCAATGTCTTGATTTTCATCTCATTTTCACATGAAAGTTGGGATTTCAACTCATAAGCAGTTTGTTTGAATGCATGAACATGATATATATGATATTTGAATTGTGTTTGAGCCCTTTCTCTGACCATAGCATGATTGGTTTGTTTATTTGCTTCATAAATGCATTTTACATCCAAATAGCAACTACTATCATGTTTTTATTTTAAGGAATATTTTCAAAATTCTACCTGGACCATCCTCTTCCTTGTTTAAAAACACCCAAAATTGATCTAAGGTTTGCTTGATTTGGTTGAGAAATGAGTGAGTTTGATATCAAAACGTATTTGTGGATTTGCCTTGTTCTTGTTTCATTTTTCCCAACCATTCACCACGCCACGCCATATATATTTATGGGGGTGGCTATATCAACGGATGTATAGCCACCCCAGTGGTAGAAACCTTGCTCATTCACACGCCTTTCACTTGACAAACTAGGGTTCAATCCTTGGATCAACCCTTTTGTTGTTTTATTTTCCATTTTATGATTGATTCCATTTTGTTCACTCTTTTTCTCTACCAGCGCGCGCGTGTGTGCTCCATTGGTTGTGGTGTGTGTTGGTAAACTAAGGGGCCTGGGTTCAATTCCCAGCTTGGCCCTTTCTCCTTTTCTATTTTGCTTGTTTAATTGTTTTATTGTCATTAAATCACTTCAACTTCAAAATTTCGTAACTTAATAATCGCGCATTATTTTCAACTCGTTCTTTTTGAAAATAGCTCGTTGTGATGTCTAGTTTTATATAATGGATTGTAATCTCATAGTTGTTTGTTTTCTCAATGCTTTTTTCTTGCTTATTAGTAGATTCGTTCTTAGGCCATTACCGAATATTTCGATTAAATTTCCTCCATACCATGATTATTTTATCTTGTGAGATTTATTGATACTTGACTTCTTTATGTTTGTTAACATGTTGAGATAACACTTCCTTGTTGGTTGTTACCATGATTTATTATTTCCCTCCTAAATTATGAGGTTTAAACTGATTTACCTGTGTTTGATTATCATCTATGCATTTTGTTGTTACATTTGCTATGTTTTGAACTTATGACATGCTTACTTTCAAATTATGATTTGTTCGTATGGTTTTTACCTTTGTCATGCTTCAATCTTTGTTAAGATATGCCCCAAATCACTGTTAAGATGTTTGACTATTGGTTGTAACCATTGATATCATTTGAAGTATATGCTTATTGTAACTTGCATGCTTGCTTGGTTGTAACCATATTCCTTATTCTTCTTACTTAATTGTTGATTGCTTTGTTAAATATTTCTTCCCCAAGTGATAGAACTTTTTAGTTCTCATCCAAGTTTCCTCCTCTCTCTCTCCTTCCAAAGGAAAAGTCTCTCCATTGACCCTTGTGTCATGGATAGTTCATTACACGCTCCCTTGACTTTGTGAAGTCATCTTGAACCTTAGTATAAGCCATTAGACTTTGCTCTAAGTCTAAAAAACCCACCTTTTTTAGGAGTGCTCTTTAACGTAGAACCCTAGGATAGAGTTTGGTTAACTCTATGTAAGAATCATGGAAATGATTACTTACATCCCTTTCTTGAGAGTTTAACATAGATCTAGAGAGTTTCGTGAAACTCTACACAAGCATGGATATGTTTGTTCCCCTTTGAACCTTGATCATAATCAAGTGTTCTTCATCCCTTGTGAGGTGAACTACGATTGCTCTGATTCTATCCTAGTTAGGATACATAGGCAGAGGACGCGACGTTTTTGTGAGCAAACTTAGAAACTATCTTTAGATTTTAAATCTTCACCCTTTACCCAACCCAAACCTTAGCAAACATTTACCAAACTTAGCATGCAAACAAACAAAAGGTTCTTGTAGAGTACTACAGATGTTTAGGATGTGAAATACCTACTCTATGCATAACCAACCCCCGATCCCCGAATCTCTTAGCGTTGTTGTTACATTGCGCAAAAGGTTCTTTCTTTCTTTAGACCTTTCCTTTGGATAAATTAAAGTCCGGTTGTGAATTTAAGAATTAAGATTCAAGTTAATCAATAGCTTGGTGTCACGATTCTCACCGTAACATTAAGCAACAACTATTGGATTTTAACCTAAAACTAGAACGTATCCCCATCTTTTGCGACAATACTAGTGCCATTAATCTCACCAAAAATCCCGTGTTACATTCTCGCACCAAACATATCGAGATTCGCCACCACTTTCTTAGGGATCATGTAGAGAAAGGTGATGTTATTTTTGAACATGTGAACACTAAAGATCAACTAACGAATATTTTCACAAAGCCGCTAGCTACTGAACCTTTCTTTCATATCCGCCGAGAACTAGGCATTCTAGATATTTAGGATCGGGTGTCATAATTGCATGATTCATCTTATTTTCGTTACAATTATGCTTTTGAACATCTAACTAGTTGAAATTATTGCAAGCACAATTGTATAATTCTTCAAGCAAACTTGGTATAGAGGTGAAGTTGTTTCTCTCTCTCTATCTCTATCTCTAAAAAGTTCATTCTCAAAAAGTGGTACTGTCTGACAAATACTGTGTATATATGACATTTCTCATGTATTATATCTGTTTGGATGCTTATTATTGTGTGGCATTCTATTTATGCATCAAATGTATGCTCATCTATGCATAAATGTGAAAATATGCAGTTTTTGCCTGTATGAGTCGACCATAACAGGGGACTGGTTGACGCACACTTATATACGTTTGAATCTGTCAAAATTCAATCAGTATGTGTCGACGCATGTAGATGTATGGTCGACACATCGTGCGAAAACCCAGATTTTCTGCAAATCATTCCAACTTCCTGCACATTTAATACTCTTTATCAGCATGTTATGCAAATTTATTCAAATTCTTAGTGACTTGAACCTACCATGCCTATTGTCTCTTGACCTTCCCTCTTCTCAAAAACAAAAACCCTAAAGTTTCATCTATAAAAAGGGGCAAACCTCTTTCTCTGCAATCGCACTCATAACCTTCTCTCTACAATCTCAAATCCTCTCCACCCACCATCAATGGCTTCCTCTTCCCGCAGAATTACTGGCAAGCGATCAAGAGCACCTTCATCATCTGCTTCCATATTAGTCACTGCTGCATCCTTAGTTCCTCCAACTCTTGCCGAAAAATTCAACAAAGATATCGGAAAACGGGGGGTAGTTAAGCACCATGCATTCTACAAGCTCACTGCGGAACACATTCATCTTTCCGAAATTTTATCTTTACTGCAGTTTCAAGGTATTACCAACTTCTTGGAATGCAACACTAAGTATAGTGAAGACTTGGTGCGTGTCTTCTACACCGACGTCCATGGCAGGTTCGGCGGTCAATTCTTTCATTCTCAGGTCGGCTCCACAAAGGTAAATCTAAACTCTGCTGCGTGGAGTAAATATTTCAACACGCAATTAGCTGCTGGTGAAAATCCTCTTCCTGAGGTAACTAATTCTCAAACTGTGGCTGGATATGAATTTAAAACGGCTTTAAATTTGATGTTAAAAAGGTTGTATCTAGAGAATATTGTGAATAGTGATGCATTTCCGAGAACCGTCACTGCAGGGCAATTGCAAACAGGTGAGCGAATTCTTCAGTGGATTGTGGCATGCATTCTGCGGCTAAAGAAAGGAGGGCTCTCTAGAGTAGAACAAGCTGAAGTCCATCTCATCTACATTCTAAAAAATAAAATCAAAATTAACTGGCCCTACTACATCGCCATTCGAATGTTCGCGTTACGAGACTCCACAAGAGGAACTGCTCTAGCATATGGGTCATTCATTCAGGAAGTTTTCACATATGCTAATGTTGTCTATTCAACATTTCCATACACATCCATCTCTTCAGATAAGGAATTTGGCACAAAGACCCTTTCAATGATGGGATACTATTGGTGCCAAGAAATAAGAATGTACGGCTTTGTTCGCAGAGCAACTAGACCTAGAGTGGTTGAAGCGTCTGAAGGCAGTGAGGAAAGTGCAGAAAGTGACGAAGAAGAACAAGAAGAACCTGAAGAGGAAGAAGAAGAAGAAGAAGAAGAACCCGCACATGAGGCATATGACAATCACCATCAAACTGAGTCAACTGAGCACACGTCTATCGATTGGGTTCCATACACAGCTCAACCTGAGGATGAAGAAGAATACAACAATCAAGGTTGGGGTGAGTGGCAGCACACTGGATGGACCACTCTGGGAAAATATTATGATTCGTATCATGGATATATTGAAGCACCTCAATCTCCTCAGCAATCCAATACATCTGACATTATCAGCATGATGCATTCCATGCAACTGGAACAACAAAACTTTATGTGCACTCAAGATGAGAGATTCTCTCAAATTCAAAACCAAATCCAAACACAAAATGAAAGGCTCAATAACTTCTCCACCATAATGGATGCACGGTTTGAGGCTCTTGTTACATCCCATGAAGCTCAGGAAAGGGACATTACCAACAGTTTGAACTACTTGAACAACATTACTATGGAATTCACTGACTTGGCCGATCCTTACCGTCATCCATATTACTATGAGAGAGGACAAGGGCGTGGCCGCGGGCATTAGATTTCTGTGTGCAATTTATGTTACTTTGTTTATGTTGTTTTGTTGTTTTGTGTTTAAGTTATTTGGTTTGTTATGAACTATTTGGGTTTTCTCAATGTATTTTTTATCTTTTATCCATACTATGAGTATTCGTTGCATTTTTTTTCATTGTAAATATTATGTGTGAATATTAGTTTATGATTAGTTATTACCTGTTAATCATCTTGTTAATTTACTCTTAATTGTTCTCTTTCTCTTTTTGATGTTGTCAAAGGGGGAGAAGAGATCAAAGCCAAGAAGACCACACCACATCATATCAGTTGTAGTTACTTCTGTTGATTGAAAGTACAGGATTGAAAAAGAAAGGGGGAGATTATGCTACCATGTGTGTAATATTGCATTTGGGTCTCATTGGCTTCGCACAGGTTGTCATCATCAAAAAGGGGGAGTATGTGAGGGCAAGCCGTCATACAACATACGATCTTGAGTTTCGATGATGACAAATTGCAACCATGGATGAATCGACATTATCGGTTCTACCTCTACAAAGACAAATGTGAAAATGCCATCCACCATATCCTTCTTATATCATTTAATGTGCTTTACTCAATACAATATATGTGAATGATATGTGGTTATGACTAAATGCATAAAAACCATATAAATAACATTCTTTTATAGAATTGCAGGCCATGAGTCTACCACTGAGTCAGCGCATGTATCTGTGCATTTCTCACGGGTCAGCGCATGAAGACTATGAGTCGATGCAAGGTCAACGCATGAAGCTTTTGTTTTCTCACGGGTCAGCGCACGCCGACCTATTCTCGACGCACACTACTGGCCTTTCAAATCTGTCCAAATCTGCAGGCTATGCGTCGACGCATAGACCTGCTATGGTCGACCGTTCGTGCGTCGGTGCTGTTTTTTGAAGTCTTCCCACTGTGTTTGAAAAACTGTTAAGTTTTGTGATTGGTTGGTTACTATATAGAGAGAGAGACTTTGTTCATTTTTATCAATAACAATTGTGAATTTGAGTCAATTGTCACAAAACAAGAAAAGTGAAAGAGGTGCCATCAAAATTCATCAATCTTCATCTTTTACAACCCACAATACAACAATTACACACAACAATTCTTGGGGGGTGCTTGTGATCTTCTTCAAGGTTGATTTTGAAGGTAGGTTTTTCTTGGATAAAACCTAGCAGGTTTTGCCCTGCAAGATTTGGAGATTTTGGGGTTTTTTCGGTACGGATCATCTCTACCTACTTCAGCTGAGTGAAGGTGATTGAGAAGCGGTAGTCTTCGTCAATCTAGTAGCGGACATCAGTGAAGCGTTCAAGAGTGTTCCGGGTTCGATTTGTTTGTGCGCGAGATCAGTCGGGCAGAGGGTTTGAAGAATAGAAGGTTATTCAACAAAGGGGTTGGAATCGGAGGTCTACTCACAACAATCGGAGAACTTGATTCGACTTGAATCAAAGAGCAAGAACCGATAGCATCATCAACTTCAAGAGGGCTTGATTGTATATTTTGCTTATCAATTCTTGTATAAACGTTTCTACATTACAGGTGATATCTAATATTTTGATCTCAATTTTATTATTAGAATTGAGGGCAGACGTACCCCGAAGTGAGGACGGCGGGGGAACTGCCTCAACAAATCTTTGTCTCCTTTAATTTTCAGCACTTTTAGTTTTAGCTTAAAATTTAAGTGATTTTAGTATAAGCAGTTATATCATAATTTGGGTTGATTTGAGTAAGTACTTATTATTGTATTGAACTTTAGTGCAACAATATATTGCACAAGGAACTTAAAGCAACTTACTCAAGCCAAATCACACTTGGAGTGTATTGCACACCAAGTGTTTGATAAATTGCCTACACCGAAGTTTACTTAGCTCATTTGCCTACTTTGTGGGTACTATAGATCATTGGTGCTAGTTCTACTAATAAGTGGTAAAATCAACTGACAGTGTGACTAGTGTGTTGAATCAAATTTTGCTCATTATCATTTCCATAAGGCTAGATGCATATCCGGTCTTCTAATAACAGTTCGTTCTTAGACGTAATTTTTCCATGGCTGCTTCCGCAAATTGAAAACAAATATTTTGAAAAACAAATCTTTAATTGGTAGCACCGACTGATTTTAATTGGGATCTATTCAACCCCCCCCCTTCTAGATCCAAGCCATCGTCTAACAGAGACATTCTTTCCCCTCCTATTCTCATTCTTGTAGTACACAGAGTGATACACATCTCCCAAGAGCGTAGGCATAGGATTCTTCGAGACAAAGATATAGAAAGCATCCAAGTCCACAAAATCTGGAATGTTTGGGAACAGAATTATGCCATATATGCACAGAGCCAAGATAGCATTAAAGACAACCCAACAACCTTCCTTTGCAAAATGTTGAGCTCTACCAACAAAGAAATGCAATGGGAAACCAGACATTCCATTCCTTTTAACCATCTTTCCTTCCAACTCAACAGCATCTAAATGAAGAGCATTAGAAAGCTTAGTCAAATTAGGCTCAGCTTCAGAGTGATAAAAAGGCAAATGATCCAGAATAGGAACTCCCAACAACATGGCAAACTCCTCCAGGGTAGGCATCAATACATAACCAGGGAAAGTGAAACTTCTAAACTGTGGGTCATAAAACTGAAGCAAGGTGTGGAGACCTCCTAACTCAAACACTGAAGCCTTACAAACACAACCCAGAAGCTTCCCATAATCTTTCTTGAAATCTTCCATTACAATATGATCAGCAGCAGAAATCAAACTGAGTAAAGACCCTATATCTAGTATGGGAAACTTGTACACAATTGTCTTCTTCAAACAACTTTCCATGTCAGCATGGAATGGTTTACTAAAATCAAGAGGAGAATATGCACCTAAAACATAAATACATAGCAATGTTAATATGCATATGTAAATCCAACAGGGGATCAAGATTGTTGAGCTGTTGAATGAGATGAACCAGTGCTTCGCTCTGACGAAAAAATACCGGAATACCCAAGTATCAGAGACCAAAGGTTTGCACTGATAAGAAATCCGGGTAGGTTGAAGGTCAAGGTTTCCTGCATAACCCTTCCCACTCACAGGTATGAACCTATCTCTAACAAGGTCTGGCATCCTATGCAATCATCAGCGTCACAGACTTTCGAGAAACGATGATACGTTCACCATTTCTGGTTTGGCATCATATTCTAACGAAACAACCTTACTTAGCTGACTTCCAAATGATCAGACCCCAAATTCGACAATCCTCAGATCTAACATCCTCTCAACTGTCCAAAACAGATTAGAAAGGTAGTCATCAAAGAGAATCTCGTCTGAGCGCGAATTTCGTGAGAAATAGTGCATGCCAAACATACAGGTTCATCACTACTTTCCGTTTCTAGTTCTAGGGTTATACTCAAGCCTAGGTTTGGCTTATCACACAGTGGAACATTCCCCCCTCCCCCCAACAGCACATCAATAATGATATATAACAATGCTGAAAATAAAATGCAAATGTAGTAAAGTACAAATGCAACACATATACACATATGTACACACCCAAAGATAAAACAAACAAGCGCTAGGACTGACTCGCATAGGGGATGGGAAGTATCCCCAGCAGAGTCGCCAGTTGTCGCATCGCTACGAAAAGGGGCCGACAAGGACAGAAGAGTCCCCACCGTTCGTTACTTATCCCAAAAGAGGGAAAGGAAACGATCAGAGAAAACCTATGAAAAAAGGAGAAGACAGGTCATTGCAACCAAATCTTGGGTTCGGGAGTCAGTTACGCAAGGGGAATGTATGAGCACCCCTCACATCCGTTGTGCTCAACGGGATCCACACTTGTTGTCTATCTAAAAGGGTGTTAAACTATAAGGCTGGCCACAGGGACAAAAGAAAAGAAAAGAGACTCGATAAAGCATCGTCACTCTATGCCTGCGTACTCCCTCGTGCAATGGGAAAGTCAAAGTCAACGTAGTTCGAAAAACTACGGGTGAAGGTGGGGGAAGGTTGCTTGCAAGACATCACTGTCTTGTGCCTACGTATCCTCATCTAGTATGAGAAATCAAAGTAAACGTAGTTCGGGCTGACACGACCATAGATCGGTTCAAGTGTTTTAACTGAGTAGGGTTAAACCTTCGTTCTAGTAGTTAGGTGTATTGCTGCTTGACCATTGGAGACTTAGGCGTTACCTGTTTGTGGTAGAACCAAGAGTTAACATACTCTTTCTGAAAATGGTTTTCAATTAATCTCGAAGGATAAAAAGATTTGATGTGTTGTTTTGTATTTTTTATGAAGAAGTGAATTGAGTTATGATTTGTAACTCATGTTTCACTAAAGACTGTGACTTGAGAGCGAATGCGTACAACACTTATTATCCTTTATTAGATGTCTTGAAGAAGTTTTGAGATGAAAAGAGAAGACACAAACTATAAGGGGAAACTAATCAAACCTAATGTTATCATGTAATGTGCTCCTATGGTTGATATTAAGAGGGGAAAAGACTATCCTAATGTTATCATGCTTGAATTGAACACTTAATGTCTCTCATACTCCCACCTTAAACAAATGGGACTAGGAATCCTAAGGGATCATGTCAAAGAAACCAAGTAAACACAAGATAAATCAATCACAAATGAGATGAAAGAAAGAGATGAAGTTGACTTAAACAAGTCAAGAAGAAATTCAAATATGATATGCAAGATGCAAAAGATGCAAAGACAACAAAAGATCAAGGCAAAATTCCTTAAAAAAGTCAAAGCAAAAGTGAGACGAAATGAGAGAAGTTACAACTCCTACAACCATTCAAACATCAATCACCAATACCAAAAGGTAAACACAAAAGCTTAAAGAAGAAGCCATGATCAAAATGGAGGAGGGAGAATAGGTTTGGGCATCAAGCAACATGAGAAACATCTCAACCAAATACAACACATTGATCATGCAAGAAAAGGAGCAAACAAGTGCTCAAAATGATCCCTCATTTAAAGCAAACTCAAAGTATGAACAAAGGATACCAAATTGCTTTTAATGAGTATCAAAAGCCAAAGGGAAGAAGCAAAAGGCCAAGAGAAATATGCTAAAACCAAAATAGAAACAAAGCAAAAGTGTGTTACAAGTCAAAGCAAGAGAAGGAACCAAAGGTCCGACCATATTGAACACCTAAACACAAGTGGAATGCCTTAATCCAAAGTGACTTGAAACACAAACTACACAAGTGTTTGACCTATAAATGCAAAAACAGCACCTTAATCATGTTATGAATGAGTGTCAAAGCTCATAAGGGGCTCATGGGATCCATCAAAGTAATTTCCCAATGAAACTAGGTCAACTAGTTTGTATGAACTTCATCTAGAGTGACTTAACTTGCAAGTCTCACCAAAAATAGAAGTATAGTTCAATAAATGCCAAATAAAATGCCCAAAGCAACTAAACAAGTTGGAAAACAGAGGCCAAAGTATCCAAACCAAATTCAATTCAAGGCATCACCAAATGATTTGATAAACTAGGGTGTTCCACGTTATTGAATTATTATCGAGGGTCAAACAAACACAAGGCAGAGTCAAACAAGAAATGATCAAACACTGATCAAAACCATCCTCAAGAGTGCCTCAATCCCTTACCTAGGTGAGGTAGAGGCCATGGTCATTGGATATTTGAAATGGTAGCTCAAGACTGGATGATCAAATAAGAACAACGTTAAAAACATCTCCAATTGCAAAATTCATATTAAATTGCAAAATAAAATAAAATTGAAATTAAAAATTATAGAAAATTAATTGACACTTTAACATGTTTGAAAGTAAGTTTTGTTGAATTTTTAGCTAATTGGAGGTATTTTTAAAAATTGAAAATGAAAACAGCAAAATAAAATAAAATAAAATAAAATGGAAAGCAAAGGGAGGTGCAGAAGTAAAACAGAAAGCAAAGGAAAACATTTGAAAACGCAATTGGGCTGGAAAAGAGGGGGTGTGTATAGCATCTCAGGCCCAATTGATCCAGGCTGAACTCCACACATGAAATGCTCAGTTTCATTAAAATACGTGGAGTCAACACAGCCCCCATGGGTCTGGTCAAGCGAATCACCAACACACACGCAAGCAGTCAACAAATCAAAGGGGATCCACATCAGCTCTCCCCTGAAACATAACCAGACGCCGGAGCTAGGGCTTTGGTCGTCTTCTCCGGTGAGCTCACCGGAGCTCAAGTGAAAAACCACCACCAACAGCCACAAAAATGGTACCAATGGAAAGATCTCATTGCAAGGGTTCCAAATCCAACACTCAAACATCAAAAGGAGCCATGGATCAAGAGAATCGAAGATAGAAAGTTTGATATGCACAACTGAAAACTCAACCAAACATGAACAACAACTATGCAAACACGTCCTACTCAACGTAGGGCTTTAGATGCAGCCAGTATGAACCTAAATCATGGCCTAGAATGAGAGAATTATGGAATGGAAACTTACTGAATGGAGTAGCTCCGTTGGCTCTTCTCAGGTGTGCAAGCTTGCTTCTCTTGCTTCAGTTTCACTCCAAATGTTCCCAGGAAGAAGAATTGAGCTTCAGCTTCACTTGATTTGCAGAGAATAAAAGAATACGATTTTGAAATTTTCTTGAGAAATTCAAATCTGGTTCTGCTCGCTCTAGCTCCAAATGCGCATTCTGAGCTTATAGGGCAAGCTCAGAGTTTATATATGTCGCTTGCGCGAAAATAAGGTGCCGGCACAACAGAAGAGTCGCCACCTTTCGTTATTTATCCCTCATAGCGGGAAAGGAAACGATCGGAAAAACCTGACGAAAAAGGGTAAGACAAGGTCATCGCAACCATTGTCTGGATTCGGGAGTCGGTTGCGCAAGGGGAAGGTATTAGCACCCCTCACGTCCGTCGTACTCGACGGGATCCTCGCTTGTGATGTTTACTTGGACAGGTTGGTTTTATTCTATCTACCTATCAAGGCTGGTTTAAACAGAAAAGAAAAATGACTCGGCAAAGCGTCGCACTTTATGCCTACGTATTCTCATCAGAGAACGAGAAATCAGAGTCAACGTAGTTCGGCCTACGACGGATTATGGGGGAAGGTAGCTCGCCAAGACATCGCCATCTTGTGCCTACGTACTCTCAACAGGTATGAGAGATCAGAGCTCACGTAGTTCAGGAAACTACGGTTTATTTCCTGTCTTTTACGAAAGAAGTGTTTTTTATTGTGTTTGCGATTTCAATCGCACTAGAGACTATGACCTGAGAGTGAATGCGTCGCATGTCACCCAAAGGGTACCATACTAAACATCCAGACTGTGGAAAAGAAACTCTCCCACAATCCTTTCTCAGATAGCTTAAGGCTCGTAACGTACGAAAGAAATCATTCATGATTACTGTATCTTAAACTGTTTTGAGATGAGAAGAGAACAGGCCCAACTAGGAGGGAGACTATCAAGTCCTACTGTTGTCATGCCATGGATTCATCCTATGGTTGAGGTTTTACCAGGGAACTCCTAGAAGTTGTCATGCATAGGTTTCAACCTAAAATTCTATCACCAATTCCTTATCAAAGGAAATGAGAGTCCTAAGGGATCATGTCAATGATACACCAAAACAGACAAAACATCATCTTAACAGTAAAATGCATGCAATGCAAGTGAGGGAGGAAATGTGTGTGGGGCTTCAGCCTCCACAAGCTCATCTCAACCTCAAGCCATAATGGATAACAGTAATCATACTGAAATATAAAACATGCTATCAAGCAATATACAGTAAACTGCAATCGTACATATAAAATGAAATAAAATGCCATCAGGCAAACAAACCACATGGGCAAGGGAGCTGGGCTCTACCGAATACCCGCAAGCAAAGCCACACAGTAACAATACAAGCAGAGGGAGCAACTCAACCTCTAGTGCAATCATGCTCCTAGAGTCTACCTAGTCTAGATATGAACTTATTCTAATGCATAAAGCAAGTCAAACAAAACACATCAATACAGAGAAAGAAAAGAAACAGAACAACTCCTCTCTCAACTCCAAGCTTCAGCTCTTCCAACAGCAACTCAGCCTTCAGACTTCAATCACTCTTGACAAATATCAATTGGCTTTTCCAGGTTTCAACCCTTCAACATAAGTTTCAACTTATCTTCGCCTTTAAGCTTCAGCTTCTTGATCAGCTCCACCTTCAGGCTTCACTATTAACCACAAGTATCAACTTGGCTCCTTCAGGATCTCCAGGTATCAAAGTAAGTATCAACTTCCTTTTTTCTTCAAGCTTCAGCTCTTCAGAATCAATCTCAATCACTTAGAAGTGTCAACTTCATCCTTCAGTCCTTACTTCATCTTCAGGGGTCTTCAAGTATCAACTTGCTCTTGCTGCTCTTCAAGCTTCAGCTGGAATGGCAATGCTCAAGGATTCATCCTCTTCCACACTCTTCATTGAAGTCTTCATCTTCAAGCTCAAGCTCAACATCTCTCAAGACAATCAAACCAGAGGAAATCACTTACTGGATAAGCTGGGGGATATTGAACTGCTTATTGACCACCAAAGGTGACCTATAAGGGTTCAACATCAGGGGAATGGTTCCCTCAAAAGTTCTACTTCCTAGGTATAATCACTTATCCCTCCAAAGGAGAGAGGTGTATACCATGGAAGGACTTTGAATCATAGGGAGGAATGGAGGTGACAGATACCATCCATGTTTAAGAAAGAAGTTATCTAAGTCTAAACTCTTCCTAATCCTTAATCCTATAACAATCAACAAAACAAAAAAGATCAAGCTCTCAAGCTCCTAAGTGCATCTACTAATCTTCTACTATGCTCCTCAATGCTCCTTAGAACAATACCAAGCTCTCCAAGCCCACAAAGCAAAGCAAGCAAAAATACAAGCCCACAAAGGCAACACAAACAATCAACCAATACAAAAATCAACTAAAAATAGTATACCACTATATTAAAACCTAAGATAATCTCTAAGGGATCCTATATACCTACCCTTAATGCCCTTATATGTCCCATAGTCTAATTTGTCCTAAAAACCCAAAATTCTAGTGTTATTATGGACCTATGTTGAAGTTTGACCTAATTTTACACAACCTAATGGAATCTAATTAAAACTATCCTAAAATTCATCACAAAATTATGGAATAAATCCAGGAGGAAACTAAAACCTATATCTAACTATCCTAAAAATAATAGCCTAAAAATGTTAAGGGGACTACCTAAACAAAATTCTACAAATTCATGGATCAACATAAAAGAAATAAAATGAAATAAAAGTAGAAAATATACAAAAAATATCAAAAATGCATGAAAGGAAAATATTTTTATGTGATAATTTTCTAGACATGAATAGGAAATGGGATCAAAAATTCCCATTAAAAAATCTTTATTTTTCCATTTATTATGATTTTTCAAACATTAAAATAAAAATGGAGAAAATAAAATGGAAATATGAAGGGATGGGGTGCAGCTGGCAAACAAATATAGTTCATTATGCGCATGGGCCCAGACTGGGGGGTTCAAAAAGCAATGCGCCAGGCCCATCATTTAATCAGAAAAATCAATTAACAAAAAATAAAAGAAAAAGAAAAGGGAACGGTGCAAATAGAAACCCATTTCAGTTTATTATGCAATTGGGCCATGATTGGGGGTGGGGATATCAATCCAGCCCAGATCCCTAATTAATGAAACGACGCTTTTTGGGGCTTCCTCAGAATTCCTCTTCACACGCGAGATTGAATCTCAGCCTTTAGATCTGACCTTGGTCAACTGGTCCACCCATGATCCAACGGTTGTGCCTTCGTCTTCTTCATTTGAACTCTGAACTTGGAGGGAAATCCATGGAAGCTTAACACTAGCAGCTTCATCCTCTCAACTCGTATCTCCTCAAAACTTCATCAATTCTTAAAATGTAAAACCCTAACACGCTCAATTTTTCATGCTGAACACGATTACAATCTCAAATTCCATTGAATCTCACTCAAACTTAAAACACGAATCAATCCTCAAGATTTGCTCAGAAATCAAAACTCACCATTCTTGAAATTGCTTACACTAAAATGTTCACCTCCTATCACTGATCAACCTCCACTAAAGAACTAAGATTATCACTCAATATTCAAGGAGTTCTTGGTCCAAACAGAAATCTTGTCAACAACAAAACCATCACCAATTCTCTTCAAACTTTCCAGAAATGATCTCCTAGTTATTTCTAACCATTCTAACCTATCAAATCTAATCAATCATGCATAAATTAAGGTGCACGAAGAAAGTTGCAAACCTGGTTAAATCGAGTGAACCGATGGAGAAATCCTTCAATTCAGGCCTTCAATCTTTCCCAATTCCATCACTGAGTAGTCTTCTAGCTTCTGTATGCAAAAAGAATGGTTGAAATTGCTTGATTCTTGGAAACCGATTTTGAATTGCAAAGGTGAAAATCCAAAAGCTCATGCATGATTCATCAATGGAATTGCCCTCAATTTGATCTGCACACCTTCACTATGATGTATTGAATGTGTTTGTGTGGAAAGAATGAATGGAAATGAAGAAGAATGAAGAAATTGAACTTGACTTGCAATGGAAGATTCTTGATCTCACTCTCTCTTCTCTGCACCAATTCTCACCAACCTTGCATTTTGAGTTTTGCCTTGGTACCTTAATATGCAAGTAAGCCAATTCCAAAGCAGCCCTATGATCTAAGCCCCAAATCAAAATTGTGGCTGAACCATTTTTCTTAGAATGTCATTTGGAGTTAAAATGACCTATTATATGACATGGTTTGGATTTATAACTTGTGATTTCCAATTTTCAATTTTACCTTAATTAACTTATGCCTCCATTTTAGGCCATTTTTATCACTTTTTGATACAAGCTTTTTCAACATATCATGACCTCCCTACTATCCTTAAAACAACATTCTAAGCAAGTTTTATGTTGAAGATTTTTCCATTTGAAGCTTGGAAATAGGAGATATGGCCTTATGCTTGAAATGACCTATAACCTCCAAATGACCAAAATGCCCTTGACTTGTCAAAGCCATAAGTTGAGTTCTACAAATCCTATAAAGGACTTCTAGTACTCTCTAGAAAGTTAAGAAGATGCTCTACAACATTCATGTTGACAAAGAGTTTATAGGAATCATCCTACTAGGGCAAAAGTTGGATGCAAGTTGGGTGACTTTCAAGGACCCAGATTCACAAACCTCAGATGACCTGTAATTTGTCAAAGTCATAACTTGAGCTCTACAAATCCTATCAAGGACTTCTAGTACTCAAATTAAATCTAAGAACAAGCTCTAAAACATTCATGTTTTGGGGAATATGAGATGACAATCACATCTTGAGCTAAACTGCCTTGAAGATAGGGATCAAACTAGGGGATTTTACACTGTCGAGCCTTAGAAACCCTAGCTTAAAGCTTCTCAAACTCCTCAATCATGATGAGTTGGTCTAGGAATCATCCTTATAACACTTCAATGCATCATTCCATGCTCACATGGCTCTTGGATTAGGTCTCAACCCTCTCCAAATCATCAGTTGACCTAGGGTTGACCCAGTCAAACCCTAATTCCACCACTCATGGCTGAGTCTTCTGAATTCTTGTACAATGACCTCTCTAGGCTTCATGATGGCTTTAAAGACATCTCATAAGATTTCTCAAAGCTTCAATTCCATCCTAATAGTCTCAGAATCATCTGAGGAGCTCCCCCAACTCTCCAGTTATGAGGCACACAACCTTGGTTTCAACCAATTTCTCTGAGGATCTCTTGAGTTCTCTCACAAAGGTATCAACTTTGAACACTTGAATAACCTTCTTGGCTAGCTTCAAAGTCTCACATAACTCTTGATGGGTAAATAAATGTTGGTCAAATTTTGGGGTGCAACAATATATGATGGATTTCAAATGGTTTTGCAGGCCCATGAAGCCTCAATTTGGAGATTTGAAATTTCGCCCAAAAAAAGTAAGTTACTCATGCACACATGATTTTCTTTATTCATGCCTTGTGAGTGCACTAATCTGCAGCTTGTGAGGTGTACTTGGCAATGGAATTGGATTGGACCCTTAATTTGATCCACATTGTGAGATTTGAATGGAAACTTTTCCATGAAGAAACTTGAAATTACATGTTTTCATGCTCTCTTGTACCAAACCAATTGTGCATTTTTTCTCATGATCTTGCCTTGGTACAAATTGAATCAAAATGAGTGAAAACTAAAACCTATAACGAGCCAAAATTAAACCATGCTTAAAAGTTCCAAAATTCACTTGAAAATCCTTCCATATGGCCATGCAAATCCATAATTCACATGATTCTTGAGCTCTATGATGTAAATTAGTTCTTTATGAACAACTTTCATGTTGGTTGGAAGTTCATTTGAGGTACACAAACTCATGTAAATGACCTATAAAACAAATGACTTATAATGAAATCTTCCCAAAATACCCTTGCCTTGCCAAGACAATAACTTGAGTTCTACAAATGATATCAAGGACGTCTATGACTTTTTGGAAAGCTAAGATCACGAGGAACAACTTTCATGTTCACCTAAAGTTGAGGAGAAACATAGTTCTAGGTCAAAAGTGCCTTGGAATGAGTTGACTTTTAGTTGACCAAAAATATGTTCATCTGAGACCTCTAACTTGTTGGCATCATACCTTGAGTTCCACAAACTCAATGAATGAGTTCTAGTACCCAAAATAAATCTAAGAACATGCTCTACAAGTCGCATGTTTACATATGGTAAATTGTCCCTGAGGTAAGGCACTAAAGAAGGGGATTTTACACTGAGATCCTCTGAAACCCTAATTTAGTAACCCTTTGAACTCTTGATTCTTCTTGATTTGAACTTGACATGACATCCTAAATGTCTTAAGATAACTTCCCATGGCCTCAATGACTTAGAACTAAGTCTCAAACTCTCTCAAGTCCACAGTTGACCTTAAGTTGACCAGATGAAACCCTAGATTCACATCTTCTGACTGTGACCTCTTGTAGATGAAATAGAAGCCTAGACAAGCTCCACAATGACCTTCAAGGTACCCAATGAGCTTTTAAATCACATTTTATCCTTAACAATGATCTTATGAACCCCTGATGATCCTGTGTTGACCCCCAAGATAGGAGACAAACAACACACATTAGTCCTTCCTTTCAAGGAGCTTTGACAACCTCATGGTGATGGTGTGCACTTGATGACTTGAATGAACACTTTTGCTTGAGATTGAAACCCTGTGAGACTCTTCTCTTGAATGGCACACCACTCATGATCCCCTGTTAGGAACAATGCTATGGAAATGTAAATGCTAAAATGAAATGAAACATAAGCCAATGTGACAGAGAAGGAGAATGCATATGCAATGCTCATGAAATGCTCAAATGCAAAGCTAACATTCAAAGGAAACCCAAAATTATGTTTACAAATATCAATAATTGAGGAAAGAGCAAAGGAAAGCAACTTTTCATTAACAAATGAAAGTTTTACAAGAAAAACAAATACACATCCAAAGCCCAAGTGTGGACATAGATTACAAGATTAAAGATTGAAACTGAGAGGCCTATATTTATGACAAGAAGATCCTTCCCCTTCTTGAAGCTTTATCTTCCCTGCAATTTCTTCTTTCTGGTTCTGACGGAGCAGCTTCTAGAGTTCTTCGTTCTCTTGTACAATCATGAAGTGTTTTTCCTTCCACATCTTCTTCTCCTTTTCAGCTTTGACTAAATCATCCTTTAATTCGTCCATAGAGAAGGGTTCTTTCAGAGTTTTCGGAGTAGATTCGAAGCGAGTGTAGAACATCTTTTAAGCTATCTCTTTAGACCAAAGAAGATACGCCTCTGAGACAGTACAGTCTGAATGCCCCAAAGCAGTCATCCCTTGGGTATTAGGGTGACATCAAGCATATTCAATCTGTGCTTTGAAATCTGGGTTTCTCCCTTCTTCAAGAAAGTGTCTCTCCAAAAGGACCGGATCAGGCTCTTCCTCTGCAGGATATCCTATCTGACAGCGAGCTAGGATGGGGTTGTAACTAATACATCTTTTGTTCCAAGCAGAGGTACATTAGGGAAATCCCCACAGCTATGAAGCATGGTAACCCCCCCCCCCCCCCCCCATACATGGGATTGTATAAATGAATGTCATAGTGTTTGAGCGATAAAAGCTTTTCTTTCCATGCAATACTATCCTTCAGATTGCACAGAGAGACCGTCCTTGGCAAGTTCAAAATAAACAACTTGTGAAGGAGAGCGGTGTAACAAGTAATATGGCCTTCTCTATGGGAGTACTGATCCGAAGCAAATTAATGGCGTTCAAGTCTATGAACTCGTCACCACTTGGGAACAGAAGGAGTCCATAAATCAATAAGGCCAAGATAGCCTTAAAATTCTCTGTGTCTTTCTTATCAGTGTGAGCCTTAGCTATTTCCATCAAAAGTCTCACTTGAAAACCAGAAAATCCATCTTTAACATTCAGATGGGTCTGAAGGTTAGATGGTTCTAGGTGTAAGGCTTCAGCCAAGACTCTTCTATTTTGTCTCCTTTCTCTCCCCGAGAATGGTTGAGGAGTGGCACATAATCCCATCAAAGCAGAATACTCTTCCAACGTTGGTAGCAGTTGATAGTCTGGAAACATGAAGTAATAGTAAATGCGGTCGTAGAACTGAATGAGCGCCATTAGCATCTCCTCATCTTCTTGGAGCTCCAATAGAGGCAGAAGGTTTTCATACTTGTTTCTCAACGACAAATGATCTTCCACAAGGACTCCTAGTATTCTCAGATTGTCCAACTTTGGGCTTTTGAATGTGCATCTTAGAGTTGTTTTCTTTCTTGAGTCCATTACAATGTCTGCAAAAAAGATAAGGCTCCTCGAATGTTAACAAAACAATGAGATACAATGCAATTGGTTTTAAGAAACTCTGAAGATTGATTTGCAAAAGGAACACTTTTGGCATAAAATCTTACTTCATTAATATTGGAAAAAAGTTACAACTTCAAGAGACTAAAAAATATAAGAGGAAAATGACTAGGCCTTAGAGTCTCCACGGAGTCTAGCTTAGAAAGGTCCTATATGCGCACCCTTTTCTGTCTTTTAAACACTGCATTCTCCAATACTAACTTGTCGATGATTCCCTTCCAAACACCGGATCTAGGTGGGATGTAAGAGTACTCATGGGTACTAAGCACAGGCTGAACAATAGAGAAAAATAAATTATCTTGTGCCACGTATCTGTCAATAACCCTCATTTGACGTAGCTCAATCAATTCATCTTTTTCTTTCAACTGTCTCTTCACCTCCATCTGCTCTGAATGAATAGCGTAGTACTTGCCTTCCCATGTATCTCTCTCAAGCTTCAATCTATCCAACCTTTCTTGGTATTCCTCAATTTTCTCAACAGGAATGATAGAGGAAGAAGCGACAACAATCTGCAAAGGTTTCTCTAGGAGATAAGGAATCTTGGATCACGGGCTCTAGAACAGACCCATTGCGTGAAAGACTCAAATGCTATATAGATCTTCTTCCCTAGATCATCCTTGGTCTTCTTGTGGATGGTCTTCCAAGCATCTACAATATTATCCCTAAATATCATACTAGCTTCTGCATTGAGGTAAAATAAACCTTACAACATGACATTGCTAGGATTTTCCTTCATGGGAAACCCAAAGTGACGTCTTGCACAAATAGGGTTGTAATTGATTCCTCCTCGTACACTAAGAAAAGGTACGTTAGGAACTGAACCATAATTGTCGTTGATTGCTCATTCGTCATAAGCGGGATCATACCAATGTACATCGATTTGAGTCAGAGCCATGAGCCTTTGAGACCACCTTAGTCCATTTGGATTTTCTTTGAAAAGAGTTGTTCTCGGAAAATGTGCAACAAACCATCTATATAACAGAGGAGCACAACATAGGATAGTCCCATCTCCCTTGAGAGTTCTATAGTGAATATAATGGTACATATCTTCAAGCAAAGTAGGTACGAGATTACCAATGATGAAGATCTAGATAGCGTTGATGTTAATGAAATTTTCTTCTTCGGGGAAGAGGATCAAACCATAGATGAGCAATGCAAGGACGTCTTCAAAAGCATCTAGGCTATTTCTTTGGCAAAGAGAGCAACTTTCCCTATCAGAAATTCAGTAGGTATACATCTGAGTCCATACTTGGAGACGAGAGTGGCTTTGACTTCGGAAGCTTCTAGGTGTATGGAATTTGCAATGTCCTTTAATGAAGGGAACTTCTCCAAACCACTGAGCGGCTTCTTATCTAATACTAGAAGACCAATGTGATACGAGTATTCTTCCAAGGTTGGGACGAGTTGATAATCGGGAAAGGTGAAACAGTGATATAGGGGGTTATAGAATTTCACAAGAGTGTTGAGAACTCCTTCTTGCATCTTGATCTTGATAAGTCCCAATAATCTTCCATATCTCTTTTTGAAGTCTTCAGGACAAGACACTAAGGCCACCAATTTTCTTAACTTTGTTAAATCTAGTTTCTTGAAGTTGTACTTTCTAATGTTTCTTTTCCCAAAATCCATGACCAAAGGTTTTTTGCAATAAAGAAAAAAACTGAGCTTCCTAAAACCAACTGCATGAATGCTTATGATGGGATGATGAGATGATGCACAAGCAACACATACACAAGTATTCACATAGTCACATATAATGTATATGCAAACAAACAAGGGTCCAAGGTTTAGGTTACAAGCATGGAGCCATGGTATACCCTTCCCAACTGACATGTACTATGGGTTGTTTGTACCTGCACAACGGGATCTACAAAAGTTCCCAGAGTCATTGATAAATCTTTTAGATATTATCAACCTACATGACTACTCATGTGAGTCAAAAATATTCTCAAGATAAACTCGTCTGAGTGTAGTATCACGTATCAACCATTCGGGACTACTCCCTCATAGTCATTGCACTACGTCCTAAAAAGGCCAAGTAGGGTGAGTGGGTGACTAAAAGGTCCTCAATTTCACGGACTCCCAGGTCATAAAAAGTAATGAACGCGTGACTACTCATACGCCATCAGTAATCCCAAAGGGGCCTCAACTGAGCATGGTTACATCATATGTCAAACATGTTAGGACTACTCCCAACTGTCAACTATTGATCATTCCACAGTCCTATCATATGTATACACTCAAGTCCAGACTAGAACTTATCTCACCTCTCAAGGTAACAACCTAATGCACATATGCAACACAAGAGGTTTAATATACATATATTCACAAATATACATGTATAAAGCAAACAAATATGAACAAAACACAACTTCAAACAAAGTGGGCTTATCCCTCTAAAGCCTCCCTAGTGAAGTCGCCATTTCTGTTGTGGTGAGAATCAGATATCAAGCTATTAATTAACTTGAATTGCAAATCTTTAAATATTCATCATCGAGCTTTAATTTATCCAAAGGAAAGGGTAAAGATCAAAGAAAACCCTAAGTGCGCTACGTAATAACAAAGCTAAGAGATCGAGGGTTTAGGGGTTGGTTATACTAAGGCAAGGTATTAACACCTTAAGTATCTGTAGTATTCTACAGGAGCCTCTTGTTTGGTCATTATGTTTTTGTTGATGTTTGTTTTCTAATGGTTATGTGCTAGGGTAAATACCTAAGGTAAAGACCTATGGGTTTTGTACACTAAGTATGCTCGCCAAGACGTTGCATCTCAGAGCAACCGTAGTTCTCCTAACTAGGGAGAGAAGTCTTGACTATGGTCAACGTTCAAGGGGAATAAGCATCCATAACAAAGATACTTATATTGAGTTAACAAACTCTCTAAGTCTATGTTGGAAGACTAACTTGACTTTAACAAAAGTCAAAAGGAGAAGTATGAGTACCCGTAACAAATGATACACACATAGAGTTAACCAACTCTAGACCAAAGCTCTAAGTTGTAGGTTTCCTAACAAGGAGTGCTAAATATCTTGACTTGACAAAGTCAAAGGGATAAGGTTTATTAAAAGTCCTAATGACTCTAACAAGGTTAAAGGGAGGTGGGGACAAAATGAGATATCTATGACATTGAGTCAATAGAGAGACTTTCCTTTGGGATTAGGAACACAAGGCAACTCTTTGAGGATGAGAGCTAAAAAGCTACATCACTTGGGGGAATTATCAAAGTTTAAGCATACATACACATTCATTCAAACATGATGAAGATATAAAATCATGGTAACAACCAAGAAAGTGAAGCAAGCATGTGACAACATCAAGCAAAGATAATAACAAGGTTACAACCAAGTATTTATCTACAGAAGTTTAGAATCAAACCAAATGGTTACAACCAAAGGTAAACATAGATGTTACAACATCTAAAAGGCTATGAAATAAGGTTCTTACAAGACCAAACATCATATATGACAAGTGAATCATGCATAAGTCAAAACATTAATTATCATGGCAAAGTTCAAATATCAACATGCATAAATCATAACAATATTTAAGCATGGATACAAGTAAAGAATCATGTATAAGTCAAAACATTACTTATAAAAAAGTTCAAGGATCAACATGCATAAATCATAACAATATTTAAGCATGTGTACAAATCAAGAGAATCATGTATAAGTCAAAACATTACTAATAACAAAGTTCAAAGTTCAAGATTAACATGCATAAATCATAACAATATTTAAGCATGGATACACATATAGGTAAAAACCAAAACATCTTTGAACAAGGGTGTGACATGTGTAACAATAACATGTGATTCTGGTGAATCATGTTAAACGAGTAGGTAACAACCAACATGTAAAAGAATTCAATCATGGAAGATGAGAAACATCTCAAAGGTGATTCATGCATACTAAACATGTTTCAAAGTAAAATAACAAGTGTATAAGAACAATCAAGGTAAGTTTATGAGAGACATGAAGCATATGCACATTCAAATCAATTGATCATAGAAGAGAATCATATTTCAAGAGCAAGGTAACAACCATGTTTTCAATGATATTCAATCATGCATTCACATATGAACATGAACTTGAAAAATAATAACCAACTTGTAACAACAAGGGTATCCAAGTTCACACATCAAATGAGGTTCATACAAAGTATATTGGGTGCATAAAAGCAAAGAGAATCAAAGGAGTCAATAAAAAAAATCAAGAGAAAGCCTAAGAAACCCTAAAAAGTCACAAACGTTGAACATGCACATGTACCAAATAAATAATTCTTTTTGGATCTTTCTTAACATAGACAAAAAATAGACATTCTCATTAGCATTTAGTAAAAAGAATGGGATCAAAATGATAAAAATAAAAGAAGTTATGATCTATTTAATTTGTGAAGAAAAACATAAAAACAAGGCATTAAAAAGAAAGGGAAGGCACCCAATGGGGTTTGAACCCACGCCCTCAAGGTTATTGGCTAAAAAGCGTTAGCTAGCTGAACCACATGCGCATTGTAAATCACTAATGGAAGCAAGTCAATATGCGTGATACAACCTTTAAAAATGAGAAAAATAACAAAAGGGTGGTCGTTGGGACTCAAACCCTAGTCAGGCAAGGCAAGAAAGTACTAAACACGCATGGTAAACCAGTGGGGTTGTGATACATCCATTGTATCACCCCCACATATTAACATATAAACTTGAAGATGGCCTAAAGCTTGACCTGTGGCGCCCATGGCCAAACCTCATCTTCTCCAAATTTCAACTTTTTAAAACAACATGTAACTTCCTCAATACTCAATGAAATTGGATGATCCAAAGATAAAACTTATGTATTTTTCCCCAAGGAATTCAATGGTACCAATGGTTTTGGCTAACAACGATTCTAAATAACAACCCGATAGAGAGACGTCAAAGAGCTCAAATTTGCAAATTCAATGGTACAGTCTTATTCAAACATGATAAGCAGCAAGAAATGGTTCTAACACATCATATATGACATACTAAACATGTTTATGGTCAATGCACATCAAAGCATAACATGGTTAGCAAAGTTCCAGTTCAAAGCATTTACCTCTTGAAGCAAAGATTTAAACTTCAAACCATGCTGCTAAAGAAATGTTTAAGGCTTTAGACACCTCAAGTGAACCTCTTAAGAAGCTTTTGAGTGCTCGGAAGCAGTTTGAAACACTTGGAACAGAATATCACTTCCTTCTTGCAAAATGAGGAAAATGGAATCATGAGTTTGGTGAAAATGGCTACACAGTTAGGGAATGATGTTATGGACACGTAGAGACATGTTTGAGGGTTGATTTTGTATGAACAAAGTGCTTGAATGTGGTCAGAATGAAGTTATGGGATAGAAGATGCAGAAGGTCAACAAAACTTGGTTTTCAAGGTTGACTTTCTATTCTAGTAGGCCTTGGATGGAAGTGAAGGTTTAGACACCTCCACAATCTGTTTTGTGATATGTTTGAACAAGTGTTTGAGTGGTTTGAGGTTTGGAATTGAAACTAGCTGTGTTTATGCAAGATTGAGGTTTTTGGTTCAAGTGGAGTGATTTGCAAGATGCTGCTGCAAGAGTGGTTTTAGATATGTTTTTCTCCTCTTTCCAAGGTCTTCTTCCCCCTTGAATCATAAATTTCACCTCTATTTACAGGGCAAGTATTGAGATCAGACTTGTAACTTGTTGTAAGTTGGTAGTTTTCAAAGTTTTGTTGAATTCCAACTTGAGGTTTGGTGATTTTCCATGGTTTCAAGAAAAAGGTACAATCAAATCTTGAGTGGTTAGATACTCTATATATTGCTTCTTCAGATGAAGCAAGTTGTGGTCTCAAGAAAAACCAGTTGTACTTAAAATTTCTTTTTAAAAATGGCATTGCAAGCTTTATGTCAAAAACTTCCATAAATGGCATGAAACATGAATCATGGCTCAAACCTTTATGTAATGACTTCAAAAGTAGTAAAATATTCTGATTATAGGTAGATATGCAAGTCTCAAGGTTGTCCATCAAAGGATTTTGTAGATTTACTTGATCTTGCAACTTGTCTTTGGCATGAAAGTGACCAATACTTCAAGTGTGGAGGGCTAACTTCCCTTTTTTGAAAATCATAGCTCAAAACTGATATGGATGAGTTCTTGTACTTTTTGAAAATCCCTAACCATGCTCTACAACTTTTATGTTTGGTGAAACGCTTGAATCCAAAGGGATCGTAGTGAAAACTGGCCTTGAAGTTGGCTGAAAATTGGAGTAACAAAGTTGTCTTGAAAAATTTCTGTGTTTTAAAATTCTTTAAAACTTTGAAGCTTCATAACTCAAAATCTATACATCTTTTTCTCATATGTCACTAGGACACTTTTTTAGTACATGAGGAGATCTTTAAATTGATCTTTGGAAATAACAAAATGGATGTGTGGATTGGAAGTTATGGCCTTTCAAAGTTGGCACTAAAGCTAGGGTTTTTCCACACTTGGAAAATTTTCAAGTTTATCTAAGTTTTCTTCTCTTGCAAGAAACCTCTCAATTCTTGATTTCTCATGAGAAAACTCATTGATTTAACATATCATGATGAAATTTGGCTTGGATTATCCAATTTGAACCAAAAAACCTAAAAGTCAAAGAGTTGACTTTGTCAGATAAATTTTGAATCAAATGAATTCAACTGTGTGATCTTTAACGAATTTTCCTCTTGGAACTTCTCAAACATCATAGGTAGGCGTCAATAATGTATATGAACATGTTGAATCATTTCCCAAGGCTTGGGATCATGCTTGGATCAAAGTCAAAGGCACAGTTGACTTTTCCTAACAAAACCCTAATTTTGGGCCAGGTGAAATTGGGCTTTAATTGACTTGTAGTGAGATCAAGTAGCACTTGATTCTTGTTGAATATAAGCTTCTTGAATGTATGAGAACTTGATTTGATGATGATCAATCCAAAACCTTGACTGATCAAGCAATAATCCTTTCGATTCCGCAGGTGCAAAACCCAGATGAACCTCAACAACAAACTTGAAACAAGGTTAGGGTTAGGAAACAATGCTTGATGATCCTAGAATGATAATGGAATCTAGGGGTCAAATTTTGGGGTATGACACTAAGGGTGAAAGACCTAGGGGGTTTATTTATAAGTATGTTCGCCAAGAAATTGCATCTTATGCCTATGTATCCTGACGAGAATAGAACCAGAGCATTCATAGTTCCCCTAAAGGGATTGAGGAACTCTCGACTGTGGTCAAGGTTCCAGGGTGAGAAGGTTTGTTGGTTGATTATGGGAGAAGATACAAGTCATCATCTTATGGATAATACTCAACTTAAACCACCACAAGCATGTGGAAGATGGTTTTTGCTTCACTTTGAGAGAAGGGATCCAACTCAGATTTATAATCAACGAGTATGCCACATGCCTCTCTCAAGAAGAAAAGATTCTACATATTTCTCAAATATGTTATATCTCAACTACAAAGATGACTAATGCCTAATTCTCTTATAGGAGAATAGGGGATTCAATTATAAGTTATTTAAAAGTTGAAATCCTAAGGGATCCTATCCTAAGGATATAATGATGTGACCTAGGCTGATCAACCTGAAAGAACCTGGGAGCAAGTGGGGGAAATGATGCAAACAAAATGCAGTGTGTATGATTGTAAAGTTAAACACAAGCTATTTCCTTGGATATAAACATGCAAATATAAGGTTTAAAAGACCATAAGTAAATATCAAGTAAGAAAATATAGGCAATCAAGAATATATGGTCAAGCAAAAAAACAAAGATCATGAAATTGAGATCAGAAGGGTGGCCTCTATCCTAATGTTATCATGACATGGTTACCTTAACATTCAAATGTGATTTAAATTAATGAAATCAAAGTTGAGTCAGTAACCTAAGGAGACGCGTGAACTAGAATCGTCCAAAAAACACAATGCAACTGTATAAGAAGATCGACGCATAAATAATCACGGTTATTATTAATTAGAATTTTAAATAGAGTTAACTAAATATTTAATCAGCTAGAGATTAAAGACCTCGATTAATCAAATAAAAAAAAGTTAATCACAGTTAATAATTTAGTTTCCATCTAATAATTAAATATAAATATAAAAAACTATGTTACAAAATAAAGAAGTAAAGTTTTTTTAGAAAAACAAACAAATACGCCCTTGGGCCCAAGAACAAAAACCCGGCCCTTATAAAAAAAACAAAGAAAAGAACACAAAAAATAAGGAAAGGAAAAACACACAACAAAAAGAAATGGGCTCGGGCACCAAGGCCCAACCCGGGACCCATATGGAATTAGCAAAAAAGGGGGAATGAAGACAGATGGAAACCCTATCCTCTGCGTCTTCTTTCGTTCCACCCTCTCTCATCGGCGTTCATACAAAGGAACAGAAAAAACTCAACGAAACGATGGCCAGTTCATCAATCGAAACAAACAAGGATCCAAACAATCAATAACATGAATCAGAATAAGCAAAAACAAAAGAAGGGTTACTGACGAAGAGTCGGGAATTGCGAAACCCTTCAACGGAGGGTTCGGGAGGAATAATGGCAATGGCAAACTTCCGATGGCCTCATGACGATGAGATAAGTACTTCTTTCTTCTGTACGTATGAACTTCGTGAATCTTCACTGCTTCCTTTTTCTTTTGTGCTGATGATCTTCTCCTTTAACATTAGCATTTTAAACTGCCCTGAATGATGATCCATTTTAAAATGCCCAGTGAACTTTGTGAATCTTCATTGCTCCCTTTTTCTTCCGATGGCATATCGCTCACAAAATAAGCCAACAAGAAAAATTTGAACTCTTTCTCTTAAATGATGATCCAACTTCATGAATAAGAACAAAGACCGCCCTGACCTTTGTTACCCGCACAACCAAAGATTTAGATGATAACGAACTTGACACATGAACTAAGAGGGTATAACATGTAATATCTTTTGCCACGAAAACCACAACCAATCCTTAAATGACCATGCTCAACAACAAGAAAACCAATAGTTCTCTTCGGGAGTATACCTTGAAAATTTTGAGTAGTTATGAGTAAAGCGACCAGTAGAAATCCCTAAGGACCTTTTGAACCAAAATCCAACGGTCAGATCCTGAAATTCTTGACCGTGATAATAATATATGCTTTTGAAAATTTAGTTCACCTGCACAAGCTGGTTAGTGATGATAAGCACAACCATAAGACCTTATGATTTAAAGATGTTATGCAAGGTGATGGACAAAGAAAGTGGGACCTTTGGGTCAAAAATTAGGATGTCACAGTATCTAAAGTCCAGTGGTTACTGGCATTGTTTAAAGTCCAATGGTTATTGGCATCCTTTGAAATTCCATTGGTTACTGGAATTGTTTAAAAGTCCAATTGTTATTGGCATTATCTAAAGTCCAGTGGTTAGTGGCATTGTCTAAAATCCAATGGTTATTGGTATCTTAAGTCCAATTGTTATTGGAACTCTTATCCATCTTGTTATTGATATTGTATGTTTGTTGGTTACCAACATCCCCTAGAAGTCCAATAGTTACTGGCGTCGACCTGCCAAAAGTTGGTTGTTAACTTAGCTTGTGGTTTAAGTCCAATTCATTTGGCACGTACAGAGTTTGTTACTTTCCTATCTTTTCTGGTGTTTCTTGAAGATCACATGTGAACTCTTCATTTTAAGAAATTTTAAGAAAGTTTGGTTGTTTTCCAATGTTTACCTGATCTCTTGTTAGAATATTGTTTCTCGATTCCCTTGGTCTCCGGTTAGAAAACCATTATCTTTTATTCTCTTGTCGTAAGATCAACCCTCTATTTAAATTGATCCCCAGTGGAGATCATACTTCTTTCTGGTTTTATCCTCAATAAAGAGGTTGTCCTTTCGTTTTTATCCTAGCACGTCGTCTAGTCTTGTCTGAACCTATTGGTTAACTGCTCTGGATTCTCCCCAGTCGAGACTATCTCTTGGTTCTATCTCCAATGAGGATACCTTCCTTCTAATGTGTCAGCGGTCACGTTTGAACCAGTTGCTCAATCACTTTAGGTTTTCCTAGTTTATTTCAGCTTCCCTAGTGTTATTGTAATTCCTAGTAAGTCGTTACTCATTGTGTGAACCTTGTTCATGTTTGCTTTCTATGTTTGCATTTTGCATTTATCATCCCATCATTTTCATCATACTAGAGTTCATTGCATGTCAGCATTGCATTTTAGTTGTTCTTTGTCCATAGCATAGCATGTCATTGCATCTAAGGGAAAAAATTTTGGTTATCTGTATTTAAATACTGTTCACCATGATTTGATGAGGAATTTCATCACTCATGTCATCCGGTAAAGATATTTAAATAGGGGCAACTGTCATACCCCAAATTTTACTCTCAGACTCTTTAATCATTTGCATATCACTCTAGGTCAATCATTTCTCGCATATTGCCCATGTTATCAGCTAGAATGAATTTATTAGAATTACAGCCAATTTGTTCGCATTTTGGACAGTTTAAACTGTTTCAATGAATAAGGTTTATTTCGAAACCGGACGAAACACAATATTCTTTCGAGTGGTTTATTTCGCAATAATATTTTTGGTGCATTCGTTTTTTATTTTCGAGTATTTCGGTACTCGACTTTTTATTCGTCTTTTATTCATTTTTTTTATTTTTTAAATAGTCTCTTATTAATTTGTTAAATTCATTTTATTTTGCTATTTATTTATCTTTATTCATTTATTTATCTCTTAATTAATTTAATTTTGTTTAGTTAAATTAGGTTTTTTATTTATATTTTATCTTTTATTTATTTGTTTATTTATTTTCTTTAGTTAATTTAGGTTTGATTTTGTTTTGTTTAGCTAAATTAGATTTTTTATTTTAGTTAACTTTTTTTTTATTATTTATTAGGTTAATCCTTTAATTAATAGAAAATTAATTTAGATTTAATTTAGTTTGTTTAGTTACTTAGGTTTACTTTTATTTACCTTATTTAAAATTGATTTGGTTTATTTAGTCAATTAGGTTTTATATTTTCTTTCCTTTTATGGAATAAGTTATTTGTTCTTTTTTTTTATAAAGAAACAAAATCAATACAGTCCATCATCTTTGTAAAGGCCATTAAGTTTTTTTTTACAATTAAAAGGATACAAAAAATAATCATAAGACAATATCCAAATTATGCACAAGACTACGCTTGAAAGAAAATTTACTCAGTCATGTCTCACACTCTAAACTTCTACATCTTGCTATCATGCTGTACTGCCTGCAAAGCACACCTTAACCATACAACCTACACAAATAAACAATAAAAATATGCCAAAGCTCATGTTACATTCTGCTAACAAAACTGCTACATGACACAACCGTATGACATCATGCTCCTTCTACGTTCCAAAGCCACTCCAAGCTAAACTCTTCCTGCAGATCGTACCATCCCACTTTGACCATCAAAAACAAAACTCAAAACTATGCTACCTTCACTTGAAAGCTACTGCGCATACACGTTCAAACATAAACATGCGGTGAAAATGATTTATCAAGACAGTACAGGACAATTTTGAGACGGAACCTTTGAATTAAAAAAGAGGATGGAAGCATCATATACAAAAAAAAGGTCTGGAGAAATAAACTGGATTTTTAAACTCATGTTCTGGAAAGCAAAAAAAAAAGGTATTTGAAACACAAAAACTCACTATAAAACAGGAACTTCATCAGCGGCCATCCATCAAAAACCTTTTTCACTTCAAAACAAATCACCACCAAATCAAACTCTTTTCTCTCCTTGTTCCCAGTTCACAATCACACGACCCTTTTCTTTCCCTCCTCACCTAACGCAAATCACCCCTTCATAAACCTCATCACGCCTTCCATAAATAACTGGACCTCACTTCCTCGTCTGATTTTCTTCACTTCGCTCAACAACAACCATAATCTAATCAACAACCAAACATCAGAGCCATGAATAGATTCAGAAAGTGAGATAAAGCAGAGAAAGTAGATCGAAGTAACACAAAATCACGAACCTGAAAATGGATTGAGAAAAATCAAAATGATATGAACAAAGCAAGGAGATTGAGGCTAGCGAAACCCAGAGCAGAGAAAGCAGAGACGAGAGGGAAATCATAAGAGGAATAGTGAGCATGATGATGGAAGATCCGCCGCTAGAGAAGAGAACCTGAGGATCTCATGTGAAGGAGAAAAGCACTTTGTTACCATTACGTCCAATTTTACTTTGAAGCAGAGAATTTGGGTAATGTTGATTGTAGAGTTTGACTTGAGTTGGTTGTGATGTGGGTTAATTTTCCTGATATATTTCTTTCGTGTGAAGCACTTTGTTTCAGTTTTTTTTGTCTGTTTACCATGTATTTGGGCTTATTAAGGATCAATGCTTTTAGCCCGTCATCTTCTAAACCCACATGAATTATGTTTACACACATACACAGTTCTGCATCCTTTTTTTAACAACACCTACTTGCATTTTATAAAATTTTGTTTTAATTTGATTTCAAGAGTATTGTTACTATTGTATTTTCTTTTTAATATTTTTTTAGTCTCTTGATTTTTATTTTTTCTCAATCATTCTTACTTTTCAATTAATTTTCCATTATTTTATCATTTGTTTTAATTATTTTCTTTTTTTTTTGTCTTGATAAATTAGTGGTTTTATTTTTGACAATTTTCTATTTCTATTGCTTATAATTAATTATAATAGATTAACTAGTTCTTTTGCTTTCAATTAAATACTAAAAACCTCAAAATATTTTCTTAGTTAGTCCTAAAATTAAAATTTTCGACTTTTGATTTGTGTTTAGATTTTAAATATTTAGTTTTTAATCTCTGACTTGTTTAACTCTTATAAACTTCTTTGGTTTCTAACTTAATAACCGAAAGCCTTGATTCCTAAACTTGGGGCTTTGGCTCTTTCTACTTGATTTCAATTTCGATTCTTATTCTTGACTATTCTCCTATTATTTATCTTGTGATCATCATCATTCATCTAATTCCTATCTTGATATTTCTCTTTTGTTGTTTCTACTATATTTATCCTTGCTCCTTATTATTGCTTCCCTGATTCCAAAGGAGGGTTTCCATGTTGACTTGTAAGTTATACCTTTAGAATAGTTTAGTTGCTTTCCTACCCACCTTATGACCTATTTAGGATCTTTTCCTTGGCCTTGTTAGAGCCAATTTGTCTTTACAACTTAGAATTAGGTGTAGAGTTTGTAAACTCTATGTGAGTATCATTGTTATGAGTGCACACTTTCCCCTTTGACTTTAGTTAAAGTCAAACCTAGTTAGGTTTTTCAACTTAGACTTAGAGAGTTTGTCAACTCTCCATGAGTGTCATTGTTATGAATACTCATTCCCCTTAGAACCTTGACTGCAGTCAAGAGTTCCTGACACCTAGTGAGGCGAACTACGGAGGCTCTGATTCCTCATTCCTAGTCAAGATACTTAGGCGCAAGATGTCATATCTTGTTAAGCCGTCTAACCACTAACAACTGACACTTAACTCCCTCCTTTTAGTTTTGTTAGAACCAGTTGGTCTTACAACTTAGAATTAAGTTTAGAGTTTGTAAACTCTATGTGAGTATCATTGTCATGAGTAATCACTTTCCCTTTTTTTACATTGTTAGAAGTCAGTCCTGTAGTTAGTCTTTCAATTTAGACTTAGAGAGTTTGTTAACTTCATGTAAGTGTCATGGTTATGAACACTTACTTCCCCTTGGAACCTTGATCGTTATCAAGAGTTCCTCATCTCTAGTTAGGTGAACTATGATTTCTTTTATTCAATCCTAGTTAGGATACGTAGGCACGAGATGCGATGTCTTGGCAAACATAATTAGTGTATATACTCTAGGTCTTTACCTTATCACCTTTTTCTTAGCTAGCAACAATATCATAACACAAATAATAACAAGACGTTCTTGTAGAGTACTACAGATACTTAGGATGCTAGCACCTTCTCTAGGTATAACCAACCTCTGAACCTTAGATCTCTTAGCTTCGTTGTTACGTAGCGCACTTAGGGTTTTCTTCAATCTATACCATTTCCTTTGGATAAATCAAAGCTCGTCGGTGAACTTCATGATTTGCGATTCAAGTTAATTCAATAGCTTGATATCTGATTCTCACTGCAACGGAAATGGCGACTTCATTGGGGAATATCTCCTAAGAGGGTTAGGCCCACCTTGTTTGTATTTGTGTTTATTATATGTTTGCTTGTTTGTATTTGTGTTTGTGTTTGTTACATGTCAGCACGCCCTACAAAGCCTAAGGAAGCCAGAAAGGAATTTCACTCCACTACCAATGTCATACAGTCATATTTTTCCAGATTTGATCAAAGATGGATTGATAGTGCCAAAGGAGATAGATCTAGTGAGCCCTCCATACCCACCAGGATTTGATGCCAACACCCGATGTGGCTACCATCCTGGGGCACAGGGACATTCAACTGAAGACTGTAAGGTGCTCAGGAGCAAGATTCATAATTTGCTTGACTCTGAGATGATCTCATTCACGCCTCAAGGCATTCAAGTTAACAATCTATCACCACCTCATGTGTTTCTTCCACATCAAGAACACGCTCATGAGGAAGCTTGATGTTAACCAGTATTTAGGCCTGTGCCAAAATGTCATCCTCTTCAAGTGGTTATACAAAGAGTGTCTCAGCATCCATTGGTTCTTTCCCCTCAAGGGGCCCAAGGGAAGATCATGAACAAGAAGAATCTTGTCAAAAGGAATATAGCATGTTATAAGCCAATTCTTGTACCGCTGAGTAAGCTTAATCAGTTATTGATTCAGAACTCGTCGATAACTCTGCGATCTCTCAACCCTATGCTAGGACCTTGGCACAATGCGAACTTGACTTGTGAGTTTCACAAAGGGGCTGAAGGGCACGACCTAGATACTTGCATGGCATTAGGATATATTGTGCAAGAGCTAATCTATGACAAAGATCTAATCCTCGAAGAAGATTATCCAGAAGTTGAATGCAAGTACCATATTGGGACAATGGGGCATCCAATTGAAGAGTGCAAGGGTTTCGAGCTGAGATTGGAAAGCTTGTTGGGACAGCTGAAACCTTAAGAAGGTAAGCCAAATGACAATGTCTCGACTCACGAAGCAAAAAAGACAAAAGACATATAAAGCCTTTCAAGGTTTTGTACCACAAGGAGCAAGTAACCAGTGACGGAGGTGTTCCCTTCTCTGGACCTGGAAAATGAAGTCTGACAAAGTCATTCCTCTAAAGTCGGCTGTATTTTGATTATTTCAGTATTTTCAGTTTTATTTTCCTTGATTTTTGATTTCATGTCTGCTTGTAAGCTTTGTTGTTTATTGAATTGGCAAGATTAATAAAATGTTTATGCAACTTTTGATTAAGTCCATTCGTATTCACTCTTTCTCTTTCCTTTCATGGTTAAAAAAAACAAAAAATAAAATATATCTTTTTCCATCCACTTATCTTTATCAAATTGTTGTTGTTTAAGCAAAGATTGGGGAGGATGATGAGAACATTATATCCATAATTGTTGGCATGCTTTCAATTAAACTTTGTTGATGATGTAAGGAATTATTTTCATTCCCAAACACTAAATAAATAAGGAAGATAATCCCTCGTTAACCCCTTCGAGCCTAAAAGTAGGAGCTTTATTTCCTTACAAAAAACCATTAAACCTCAACCTTGTGGTGGGTAGTTCTCAGTTAACATGGCGATATGTGCATACAAGATATCTTTCATATAAAGGTTACACACAAAGGTTTTCCTTTACACACAACAAGCAAGTGTTAAAGATGTTTTCCAAGCCTAAAGGCCAATGATGGTTCACCATAGTTATTAAACTAGGTAGTCACCTTCTTTCTCAAAAAGGGAAAATAAAAAAGAAAAAGCCTGCTAAGTCAAAACCTATAAAGGAGACTTAGGTAAAACTGGGGCATCTCGCTGGCTGTAAACATCAAAGAAACAGTTCAGGAAAAAGTTAGGGATAATAAAAAGAGGAGGTCCTTAAAGCTTTCACTATGAAATTCCTCAATAGCAAAAAGAACTAAATGTTATAAGGGAGGAGTGACTGCCCTAGGCGTCTGAACAATCACCAATTATTATCAGGTCAATTCCTAGCCAATAGGAACCTGAATGTATAGCCTAAGTTAATTGAATGTAGGACTGAAGTTCATCATGAAGATTGGATGGAAAAAATAAACTTTGACCCTTTATCCTTTGTTTCATGAGTCGTGAACCAATCCACGTTACAACCCTTAAAAGACCTAATTGAGGTAAGGTTGTTTTGAAAAGCATATTATAGCAAGGTTAAATAACCTGACTCCTAATGATCTTCTCTTTTTGTTGATCACTTCACCTGTCATTCTATAAATGACAGGATCCACTTTGTTTTTTCATCTTTGAATCACTCCATTGTGTTATTTTATGAATAAATTTTTATTTCAAAAGCTTGCGTGAATGTTACATTGAAATTGCAAATTTTTAATGAACAATATTCTTTACAAGAAGCCTCAATATCAAAATAATCCCAACAAATGCAGCTAGCTAGGGAACTTGACTTGGTAAAGGAAGCTCAGTCTGGGAAACCAATTTGAAGGATTCGTTAATCAGCCATTCCAAGGGTTAGTGAATCAGGGGCTGAGCTTTTCAAAGTTCAGAATATTAGGGCACATTGTCTTGAGGTCATCTTATAGAAGGTTGTTTTCCAACTCCTTTAAAGGCAAGCCACTCCAAGATTCAGATAATCTGGGGCAATCAGATCAAGAATTGGTAAACTTCTCGAAAGCCAGTTAATTAGGAGCAATCTGGTCGAGATTAGTTGAATCTCTTGAATATCAGTTAGTCTGGGGAAACTCTTTCATAGATCCACCAGCTAGCAGGGGCAAGTTTGTTTCCTGGTTGTTACTCCTACAGTCTGGCGGACAAGTTGAGGACTTTGTTATGCAAATGCAGTTAAAATGGGGCAATTATGTCGAGATTTGTGAATCTCTCCAAGAGTTTGAAGACATTGAGATATCTTGTATGCCAATTCTTCTATAAAATCCTCTTGATGGCTTCTTCGTACATACCTTTAATCTAGGACAGATAAGATTTGAAGATGCTCATTGTGCAATTGAAATACATAACTACCTTGTTCTTGTGACATATTTTGCCAGTTCCCCAGTAAGTTGCTACTTCAGTTGATCTTGGCAGTTTTCCATGGATCTTCCTTTTCCAATAGGTAAATAAGGCTCATGATGGCAATCCTGGTGAAGTCAAGATGTTATGCCTCTAAGTGGTATACTCTTTCCCTAGAGAAGGTTGTAACCTTGAAGTAGAACTGCTAATTCTATATGTTCATCCCTAGCGATGTTCCAATTTAGTGAGGTTGGTTGGGTATCCTTGCCGAGATGTTTATTTCATCTCCAGTTTTGCTTTTCCTTTTCAGTTGTGTCAGAATAAGCATAAGCATAAAAATGGCATAAACTGCCCCCCGACGAGAAGAAGGCTAGCGTAACAAGACGTTGAGCTTACGCCTATGTTCTAATTAAGGACAAGAAGTACATACAAGGATTATACATCCCTCTCCTCAAGTGCGTCGAGGATTCTAAGGTCACTCACATCCTTCATGAAATCCATAAAAGAATCAGCTCCCAGCACCTCGGAGGACGATCTTTCACTTGGATGGCCTTATGAGCAGGATAATATTGTTCCACCATACAACGCACTACGAAAGAACACATCAAAAAGTGTGATAAATTCCAGCGTCACAGGGACATGCACTTGGCACCACCCAATAAGCTCAAAATACTCTCGTCCTTGAGGTCATTCGCCTGGTGGGGAATGGGCATCCTTAGACAGTTTACCATAGGGTCGTTCTAGAATAAATATCGTATAGTCGGCGTTGAGTATTTCATGAAGTGGATAGAGGCAGAGGCCATCGCCAAAATCATTGCACACAATATACTTCATTTCTACAAGAGAAACATACTCATCCGGTTCGACGTGCCATAAGAGAAGGTCACTGGCAACATGATGCAGTTCATAGACAAAAACATTCGGGACTTCGTCGCCAAGCTAGGCACCAAACAACATTTCACTTCGGTCGAGCACGACTTGGATCACATGCTTTTCCAGTAGTTGGTAAAGGAATTCATCACCTCGATCTTCTTCGCCTCAAGTCTTTTGTTCACTGCCTACAACTTTCTTAGCTTGGCGGGAGGACAAGTATCCTTGTCACTGAGGACCAGGGTCGTCTCTAAGACCCTCATAAGGGCCGCCGCATCTTGAGCCAATGCTTTCTTCCTACCTGCCATGTCGAGCTTCAAGATGGCCGACGACTTTGCCTGATGCATGGCCAACGAATGGTCGCCCTCGAATAAACCCCTGTTGAAATGGTAGAGGGAAACATGAAATTCTCTCCGGAACCATCCGCAGTGTGATCAATGGCCCTGGTTGCCTCTGCGCGGTGCCTTTTCTTGGCCTGAGAGTCACGTTGAAGGGGAGACTGTCTGCCCAATAGTGAAGAGGAGGTACCTCCTTGATTGTTCCCGAATATGAGTGACTCGGTTCTTGGGAGCTTTCTTGCTTGCCTTGGCCGCAGTAAGCTTAACGATGCAATCTTAAATATTGGCCATCTTACATGCAACAAAGACGAACACGGGTTAGCATACTTAGGAAAAACAAGCACACGAGCAAGTTAAGAAAAAAAGATACCTAAAAGTGTTAAAGCCTCCTCAAAAGAACGACACTCGAGGAGGTCCTTTGTATTGATGAGTCGGGCCTCGTAAACAGACTGGCCGTCCTCCTCGACGATAATGCTCATGTTTTTAGTCACACACTGACTGGGCACGAAGCTGTCCATGAACGCCACAATCTTGTTATAGGCAAGTTGATCTTCAGTATCTAGCTCGTTGGACTTAGTGAGATAGTAGTTTATGCCCTTGTCAAAGTGGGTCTTCTCTCAGTAAAGGGAAAACCTCACCTCCAGCTGTATCACCTCCTCCCCGTCTTCATCATGACATACAATGCCAACTTCCTCTAGTGATACCACACGCTCGAACACAGAGTCAATGGCTGCTTTTGATACAGGTTTAACTAGAAAGTACATATCCTTAAAGGCACGAACGGAGTTCGTGTACGTCTTGAATAGCATCCTCAGCTGCTTAAAGGACAACCAACTGTGTTACCCGTTTGAGGATTTTTGTTGCATGTGGAAACAGCGGAAGAACAAGGGAAGGGTGGCGCTGACCTCGAGATATCGACAGGATCTTGAATGCCTGGATGAATGCGACCGCATTTTGATGCAACTGGAAAAGTGCCAACTCCAAGAAAACAAAGATCCTCATATGAAGGTCTCTGAATGGCAAGCGCAACCCTAACTCCTTAAAGACGAACGCGTCCATTGCAAAATGGTCCTTCTTGAAGGTCAAGCATTCCTGGTCCGTCTTTTTAGGGTTGTATACCTTCCTGCTCTCTGGATCCTCGGGGTGCTCTAGTTCCTCGACAATGGTGAAGGCATCTCAGGGTCATCGACAAAGCGCGAAGCGATCATATAGTGTTCAGGCCTGATCCAATATTCTTAGACGACGGTGCAGATTTAGAATAAGGGGGTTGAAAAGATCACTTGTTAAAAACAGAGTCAACGCTTACCAATATTTGGTTTTAAAATGTTTTTAGGTGGAAACGGCCGAGGAACTATATTCGTCTAAAACGAACCTTTACCGAAAAGATCGAATATACGCAAAGCCTATGGAATCCGATAAAAACGATATTTTAGAATCACTAATTTGAACACACATCAACTAGACTTTATTCACTATAAGGTTAAGATGTTTCCAATGCGTGAAAAATATAATCTAATTGAAAAGACAACACAAATGTTTCTGTTCACACAATCAGTCGAGCACTTGGTGTGCAAGGCACCACAAGTGAATTTCAATATGTGAGTTAAGTGCTATAGTATTCAATTAAAATCAAGGATTGTAATAAGGTTTCTAAAAATGGTTCAGCTCTACACACGTAAGAACTGTGATCAACTTAATTTTTTGTACACAAACTCATAATTTAAGCAATTGAAAAATAAAGAGAGAACACCGATTTGTTGAGGCAGTTCCCTCGTCGTCCTCGCTTGGGGTACGTCTGCCCTCAATTCTAGAAATAGAATTGAGACCTGTATATATATAACCTATTTGCAAATGTTTACCAGAGAAGCAATACAATTCAAACAATCAAACCCAATTGTTGATGTAGAGCCTATTCCTTCTCTTACCTTGATTCAAGTTGAATCAGGTCCTTCAAACTTGATGAATAAACCTCTGATTATGGCACACCCTTTGAACAACCATGTGGTCTTCAAATCTTGGCCGGCTGATTTCAATCACCAACACTTCGAACCCAAACCTTCCTCTCACAATCCTTCAGTTACTGCTACTAAACCGATAGAACCTCCCATTCTTCGATTACCTTCGCTCGGCTGAATCTGTGATGGACTGATTTGTGCAAAAAACCCTAAACCCAAGATCCTTGGAGGATAAAACCCTAACGGTTTTATTCAAGAAAAACCCACTGATTTCTCAACCCAAACTTGATTACACCAATCCTATGCTTGGACGTTATCACCTCAATGATGTAGAATGCATAAAAAAATGATTATGTGTAGTTGTTGAGAAAATGCAAGAAAGAAGATGAAGATGATGAGAACAAAGTCAATGTATATTTTCACTTTTCTTGTTGGTTTTGAAGAATAATCCAACACAATATATATGCAAGTCAAAAAACAATAAACCAACTTAACAAACACTTTTACAGTTTTATATACTAGAATTTTAGTAAAAAAAACGCGCAAGAGGTCGACCTATACAAGGGGAAGGGTCGACCTGAGCTCTCCCTAATTTTAGATTGTGCAGAAAACAACATTTTGCATCGACCGAAACAGGTCATGCATCGATGCAAAGAATACAAATTTAGACAGACAGAAATGAACACAGTATGAGTCGACAGGAGGTTCGACGCGAGCACTCCTAAGGGTAGACCATGCAAAATAACTCCTATATGAGTCGACTGGAACAATCTTTAAGTCGATTTAAAGACTCAAAATATGCAAAAATGCATATTTTCATGTATGTAGCTACTTTTGAGATACTCCACCATATTGCAAGCTAGACCAACATGATCAAACCTATATGGAACACCTATTGTACTTTTTCTATATATATCTAAACATGTTTTTGACCAATGATTAACGCAAGAGGAATAAGGTTCGCATATGTCACACAATGACACCGTCCAGAGTACATTTTTCTACTTATGTAAGTTTTGACATCATTAAAACAAGTATAGCTAACTATGAGGAACTTTTTCCTCACATATTCCCACTTTTTGATGATGGCAAATTAGTAGAAACTTGGTGTACAATGCATTGTATCACCCTCCCCCTTACTCGATGCATTTGTCTGCACATAATCTACATGTTTAATAAGTCTTATAAGTGATGTTTCTGCTTGATATTTTTCTCCCCCTTTGACAACACAAAAAGAAAGGAGATAGAGGTTAATGTATTGCATATTATAAAATAGATAAGAAAATTCAAGCCATTTGCAACAGGTTAGTCATCAACACACATTCACATATAATGCAGTCAATGAAAGCATATAAATGGATAAATAGAAAGACACTCAAAAGAACAGAAATATTCACTATTTCATAACAAATAGTAATTATATCTTCATAAAGCAAGTAAGTACAAGAAGAATTCTACAATAGAGGTTAATGAACACAAGATGAAATGAGATGCACAATGAAATGTTCAAGACAACCTCAAGGTCTCCTCCCCTTAAAGTGATGGCCTCGTCCTTGAAAGGGATATTCTGAAAGTGGAGGTAGTTGTGCATCAGCCCATTCTGTATACTCCAAAACAGCTCGATTTTGAGAGTGTTGAAGTTGTTAGTGAGAGCCCAATGTTGTACTACTACAGTTTCAACTATGCCATGTATCCTACCCATCACAACTGATGTAAAGGAATTGAAATATTTTGTGTGAGCTTGAAACTGGTTCTGTAATTGTGAGAACTGCTCATCTTGGGTAGACATGAAGGTTCGTTGTTCAAGATGAATGTTACTCATCATATCAAGGAGTTCATTGGTGTTTTGTTGGGGACGCGGAGGAGATGGAGGCACGTAATTCCAGTCTGGGGTGTCTTAATGATCCCAATTCGATGCTTGTGGCATGTAATTGTAACATAATGATGTACAACCAGTGTGTTTCTAGGCACCTCAGCCTTGGTTATCATCATGCACCAAGTGGGGTGATTGGTCTAGCCAACCACTGTCATAGCGGTCATCGGTTTCCATGGGTTGTCTACCTTCTTCTTCTTCTTCTTCTTCTTCTTCTTCTTCTGCTTCTTCTATGTGTTCATCACACTCATCAGACTCTTCCAACCAAGAACTAGTGGCCTTAACAATGAATCGATAACGACTATCTTGCGGATCCCAAATATACCCCATCATAGTTATAGGATTTTGAAATAACTCTTGATCAATGGTCAAACATGTATAGGGAATTCCTGGAACAATGATGTTTGCATTATTGAGAACCGATTGTATAAAGGACCCATATGACAGAGCGGTTCGTCTACCAGAATCCTTTAGTGAATAGATTTGACTAGCAATGTAATGAGGCCAGCTAATCTTGATCTTTTTATTAATGATGTAGACCAAGTGATCCTCAACTTGATCCACCCGTGAGTAGCCACCTTTCTTGGGACGCAGGATGTGCAACACAATCCACTATAGGATTCTATCAACAGGTTTCAGTTTTCCAGTCGTGACCGTTTTCAGAAAGAGGTCACTTGCTACGATGTCGGCATCATAGGGTTTCTTCAGCATTGAACTCAAGACTTCCTTGAAGTCGTAACCTGCCACAGTACGAGCATTTGTTGCCTAAATGATTGGCTCAGCATACACATGCGACATATCGAACAAATTTTTCCATACCAAGTTATTAACGCAAACCTTGGTATTTCCAAGCTTGGAAGTAAACTCAAAACCCTGAAATTTACCTTGAATTCCCATGTAGAAGACTCTTACTAAGTCTTCATTTTATTTGACGTCACATTCCAAGAAATTGTTAAAATTTTGCACATCCAAAAGATTAATCACCTTTTGAATATGCATTCTCTCAGCAGCTTTTCTATAGTAAACATGTTTCTTGAGTATAGATCTTTTGCTAAAGTTTTTCTCATAAATTTATGAATATTCAAGAGGTAAGAGAGATATATCAGTTACCGGTAAAGTAGCTCTAGACGGACTGACTTGAGCAGATGGAGCTCAAGTAGTTATTTTTTCGGTAACTCTTTTGTAGCCATTTTGATTATCTTTATGGAGATGAAGAATTTGTAGAAGCATAATTTTTCTTTTGAGATAGATAGGAGAGAGTAACTTTACCCTTTTTATGAAGAAATTAGGTTTTGAAGAGAATTTTGGGAAGAGGAGAGATACAGAGATAGCCTTGAGTAGATGCAATGAACAATGCAAATGTTAATGATGATGTAGTTTAAATACACAACATGAGAGTAAATGCATTAAAAGATTAAGGAATATGAATAGTTCATCAAACAAATTACCAGTATCATCGCACGACGCGTCAACCTATGCAGGTTATGCATCGACGCATACTGTATTAAAACACATAATGATAAATTCTTAGGGTTTGAGTCGACCATAAGGTTGACCTGAGCAGACCCGCTTTACAAACATGAAAAGTTGTAGTTTTGTGAGTCGACCAAAATCCTATGTAGGTCGACGCATACAGTTAAAAATAGAAAAATTCATTAATTTGGTTCAAACAAAGCATCCAAAAAGACATAAATAAATAGCATAAACATTTTTCAAACATGCAAAGGGATGAAACATGCTTAATCATGGAATAAACATCAACAACAACACATAGCTTAATACATTACTTTACACGAACGAGGTGCGTGCGAGAGTTTGCAAATAAGGAAAGATAGTACCTCAACTCCAATTGATAGTTAATGCCCTCACATATGGCTCTATACTTCTCCATTCGTTAGATAAAAGGTGAACACGCGCGCGCACACGCACACACACACATATATGAGAACAGCGAGTTCCCTACGGATGTGAAAGAAAGGCTCTATAGCGAGTGGTTTTGTAAAGATATCTACAAGTTAATTTTTAGTATCAACGTGCTCAAATACCCTTCTCCACATGATCCTTAAGGAAGTGATGGCGTATTTCGATGTGCTTGGTGCGTGAATGTAAAATAGGGTTCTTGGTTAGGTTAATGGCACTAGTGTTATCACAAAAGATCGGAACACATTTAAGTTTTAGATTAAAGTCGAGCAATTGTTTCTTAAGCCATAAGAATTGAGCACAACAACTACCGGCCGCAACATATTCTGCTTCGGCTATTGACAAAGTAACGGAAACTTGCTTTTTGCTATGCCAACTCACTAAAGAGTTTGAAAATAGATGACACATGCCACTTGTGCTTTTCCTATTCGATTTGCAACCAGAAAAGTCAGAATCAGAGAAGCAAACCAAGGAGCAATCATTACCCTTAGAATACCAAAGCCCATACTTTGGAGTACCTGAGAGGTATCTAAGTATGCACTTTACAGCTTTTAAGTGAGATTCTTTCAGACATGATTGATACCTCACACACATGCAAACACTAAACATTATGTCGGGTTGAGAAGCGGTAATATAGAGGAGAGATCCAATCATACCTCTATACTTTTTTACCTCTACATGCTTACCATTTTCGTCTTGGTTGAGATTTGCACACGTAGGCATCGGAGTGTCAATACCCTTAGAGTTTTCCATGTCAAAACGCTTGAGAAGCTCAAGGCAATATTTTGTCTGGCTGGCATATCTACCCTCTTTCAGTTGTTTGATTTGCAATCCGAGGAAATAGTTGAGCTCCTCCATCATGCTCATCTCGAACTCTCCCGGCATTAATCTAGAAAACTCCTTTACCAAATTCATGTTAGTTGATCAAAAAATAATATCATCAACATATATTTGTACCAAGATTAAGTGTTTTCCTTGACGTTTAATGAAAAGGGTTATGTCAACCTTTCCTCTTGAGTACCCTTGATCAAGAAGAAATTTGCTAAGACGGTTATACCAAGCCCCAGGGGCTTGTTTAAGTCCATACAAAGCCCGTTTTAATTTATAGACATGATCAGGATACTCATGTGATTCAAACCCAGGAGGTTGGGCTACATAAACCTCTTCATTTATACATCCATTTAGGAAAGCACTCTTTACATCCATCTGATATAATTTGAAATCTTTTGCACAAGCGAAAGCAAGCAGAAGGTGTATAGTCTTGAGTCAGGAAACCGGTGCATAAGTTTCCTCATAGTCGATTCCTTCCTCTTGGTTATACCCCTGCACGACCAATCGCGCCTTATTGCAAGTTATAACTCCGTTTTCATCTAGCTTATTCCTAAACACCCATCGGGTGCCAATTACTCGATGGTCTTGCGGAGGAGGGACAAGGTCCCAAACCTCATTTCTTTTAAACTGATTAAGTTCCTCTAACATTGATAGGAACCAATGTTCATTGAGGAATGCCTCTTTTGGGTTTTTAGGCTCAACTTGAGAAATGAAAGCGAAGTGATAACATAAATTACTTAGCTTAGATCGAGTTTTCACTCCCTTTGAGATATCACCGAGAATGTTGTGCATGGGATGGTTTTTAGAAGGCTTCCATGCTGGAGGAAGACCAACTGTGTTGGTCGGATGAACTTTGTAACACCCCACTTTCCCGAATTAAAATAAAATACGATTAATTTAAATAAACATCAGAGTTCTCCACTAAAGTGGTATATCACATCACATCACTCGACATACTCTTCATTAGTAGGTTTTCAAAACAAAGAAACGGAAAATATTCATTAGTTCATCAACCTCGGCCAGCCGCCAATACATGAAAACATTCATTAATAAAATGCACCAACACATGATACGTCACAGGAAAGTAAAACAAGTTCAACTAAATCAAAAGAAAACGCCCAAGTCTCGTGCTACGTATTAGAGTATCCTAAGACTCGACTCACACACCTCTATCCAAGCTAACTAAGTACCTGGATTATTTGTACTTTCGAGGAAGCACAGACCACAACAACAACAAAGAGGTGAGAAAACATGATCAAAATTATCGGTAATACAATACATGAAATAAAGGTAGAAATCATATAATTCATCACCCAACATTCATTAAACACGACCTACTGTCCAACATCAACACAACACACCATAATGCAATTATGCAACTCAACACCATGCATACGGTACCGACTCATTGGTTCATTCAATCGAACCCCAGGTAGATCACATACACCTGTCCTTGGCCATGATCTATCCCCACCATTCTCCGCAAGGGAGTACGGATGAACCACATACACTCCTCCTGAGCAATGATTCGTCCCACCAAACACCATGATATACATAACACCAAATGCACAACAAATAACTCAAGCACGCTACGTGCACACGATCCCCTGATCACATCACCATACATCATACATACATATTGTTCATCAATTAATTATTTTAATTAAAGTCGCACGATCCCCCTGATCCCATCACCATACCCCATACATATCTCACACCCCAATCTACTTATTTCAATTAACTTCAATCACTGCATAATTTCACCTTTTAATGTCAAGTATACACTCTTCACCACTAATCACCATATCTATACTGGTCACAACTCAAGGGATACTACAAAACGAGGTTACAAGGCAAAACAGCACAACGTCACCTTTCTGTCACGCTCGCTGGCTCGTTTGCTTAGCGAAGCCCTAGAGAACGCTCGCTAGCTTCTCGCTTAGCGAAATCCCTAGCGAAGGCAGATAGTTGCTACTGGAAGGGTTCGCTACCTCACTCGCCTAGCGAACCTGCTAGCGAATGCTCGCTACTAGCTCGCCTAGCGAAGGTGCTAGTGAGCGTCTGCGGTCTCTCAAAATCCTTACTGTCCAACAATATCATCTTGCTCAATTCCAAGCCTATCACTTTACTTCCATCTCCCATCCTATCATTACTATAACCAGTACACACTACTCTAGTCATTATTCTATCAATTTATCTCCAGAACCCACACCTATGTCCATCAACAGAACTACAGAAGTTACTCAGAACCTCACAAAATCACACAATATGTGCACCCATTCATCAATGGCAGCAACAATTATAAACACATCAACATGCACAGGAAATTCATCATAATCAACAACAATCAAAGACATATCAACATAACAAACATATTCATCAAATCCCTACGGGGTTAAGGAATCCCCTCTATCCAATTTCATGTAAACACCAATCCCAATCAGTTTCTCCCCCATTACCTCAATTAATGCTCCGATTGACGAAGAATCCCCGAGAATCTGACAGCCCTAGCCTTCTTCCTCCTCCTCTTTGTTCTTTCTCCTTAACCTTGCTCTAAAACTGTTTATCGTGTTTTGTTCCTCTTCCTCTCCCCAAAACTTCTCTAATACCCCTTAAATCCTTATTTTATCTTATTAATCTAATAATAATAATAATAATGCAAATAATAATAATAATAATAATAATAATAATAATAATAATAATAATAATAATAATAATAATAATAGTAAGATTAATGACATAACCACATTACTATAAAGTATTATATTATTATCATTATCAATTATATTACATTAATATTAAACTTTATATTTTATTAAATGACTCCTATAAATTAAGGACATCCACCCACGCGCTCAAACTTGCTCCCCCACAAAGGACACCCCAAAATAAAATAACACCAAAAGATTAAATAATTAAAATGGGTGTTACAAACTTCCTCAATCCCTTCATGGTGGTGATCTTTTTCTCCTCAACTTTGACTGGGTCAGGTTGATCAATTCCTTTCTCAATATCTTTGAGTATGTCTTCAGAAGATACACATGCACCATGAAATGAAATACCTTTTTTGACACTTTTCGGATAAGACTCATCAAATGTGACATGAACAGACTCCTCAACTGTAAGTAATCTCTTATTGTATATTCTATAAGTTTTACATGACTGAGAGTATCCGAGAAAGATAGCTTCATCTGCCTTAGAGTCAAATTTGCCTAAACTCTCCTTTCCATTGTTTAACACGAAACACTTACAACCAAAGACATGAAGGTGAGACACATTTGGCTTCCTCCCTTTTAAGAATAAGACGGATGAACACCCTATTCAAAACATAATAAGTTATACTAATGGCGTCGACCCAAAAATATTTAAGAAGCCCACTTTCATTGATCATAATTCTTCCTAACTCTTCTAAAGTGGGATGTAAAAAGGAAAACAAGGGTTTGTTGGTTCAGAGTACGTGAGATCATTCTTGTCACCATGTTTGTTCACTAGTGCTTTTGTGAGGAACTTTAAAGTCCATTTGGTGAGTGAATTTTTTTCTTTTTGGGAAAAAAGTTTTCTTCCCCTCTTTTTCTTCTTTTCACTTCTTTTTCTTGCACTCACCTTGTTTTACTTTTATTGACTGCATAGCTACCCAAAACTTAAAAATTGTTATTCCAACAGCAACCTCAAACTTAAAAGGAACACAAATCAAAAAATAATAACAAATACTCTGAACAGGTTAAGGAAATAATTTGGCCATAGGTTAATAATAGAAGGTATAAACCAAACAAAGGTATACAAGCTCAAATGGGGTAAACAACATATAATAATAATAATAATGGGATAGCTAGAAAGGCTCTAGGTGATAAATAAAAAAATGCCTCAGTGTATGTACTAATACAGTTAACAATCATAAAGAACATGCGCAAACCATGATAGATAAAGACATACATGATATTTCTCTCATGATGAAATATGTGTTTGGCTTTTTCTGAACTCGCCAGGACGGGTAAAACAGATAGCTTCCATAGTGCCTCTTTGATCAATGCACTTTACTCCTGGTCATGACAACATTGTGAAACCATCCATAGCTCTCAAATATAGTGCGTCCAATTCTTTTATAGAAGTATCAAACAGTCAGGGTGACTTAAATAGACGACTTTCAAGCATGTCGTAGAATTAATCAATATCATCCATTATAGCCAGTTACGATCATTTTCTCAAACAAAAGAACAAGTCATGAGGAGGCGGAAGGTAATGCAACACCAACCGCTGCATCATAGCTCGCACCTGAAAGATCTTGTTTATTATTGGCAGAAGAAACAAAACAAACAACAAAAAAGAAAATGTTCAATCAGTAAAAGAGTGGGTTGCCTCCCATGTAGCGCTTCGTTTAACGTTGCATGGCTCTATTGTTCACTCCCCATTTTATGGGATATATTTCAACTTCCACACCTTATTGCTTGACCTTTTTGCAACAAAGAACTAGTCTGGTTCAAAGATAAGAGCTACTTTGTTCCTCAAGTCACCTCCAACTTCCATATCCTTACCTTTTCTTTTCTTGATTTCATGAATGAATATTTGAGGTGATATGCTCGATGAAGGTGATAACGATGACACCAACTAAGATCTTATGCTTGTGACGTTTTCTGGTGGAGGTTTTGGGATTTGGTTTTCATCATACGTTCTGATCATACCAATAGGGGAGCAATTACCTTTTTCTTCCCCTTTGTTCTTAATTTCAAAAAATTTTAATGTTATCTCTTCATCAAATGATCTTAACGTCAGAGTTCTTTTTTCCATATCAATGTTGCATCGTCTTGTGAGAAAGAATGGTCAACCAAGAATGGTAGGGGTTTCTTCATCTTCTGGAATGTCTATGATCTCAAAATCAACTAGAAAACTAAATTTATCAATCGTCACCAGTATATCTTCGGCTAGCCCATATAACCGCTTAACTGTGTGGTTGGAAAATTTTGAATTTGTCCCTGTATCACTCACCTTTATAATACCAAAATTTTTAAAAATAGATAATAGCATGACACTCACACTAGCACCCAAATCAATTAGGGCCTTCTTGAAAGTTATGTTATTTATAGTGCGTGAAATGGTTATAGCTCCAGGATCATTCTGCTTGATGGAGATTCTCCTACCTTGTGATATTTCACTACATTGCTCAGTTAAAATTATATGCTCCTCTCCCATTGGTCTCTTTTTAACGATTACCCCATTCATGATTTTTTTGCACAATGGCATTTTCTCGAGTGCTTCAAAGAAAGGCATATTTATCTCTAACTTTTAGAACATTGTGATGAATTTCTCAAAGTCTTTTTCCTTTGGATCCTTCTTTGTCACTCTCGAAGGATAAGGTAGCATGACCTTGGGTTTAGCCTCCTCTTTATTTTTCTCTTCAGTTGGCCTTACGGGTGGTATAACTTCTTTTGGTTCTTTCTTATTTTCTCTCACTTCCAGATCCACCTCTATACAATGATAATCATTTGTTACCCTTTCTTCCTCTTCTTAAACAAATTTCTGACTTCTTGTTGTGACAATATTAACATTCTCATGATTTTTCGGATTTGGTATTGCCGCGCTCAGGAGTGTTCCTTGAGTTTGCATGGAGAGTTGTTGTGCTATTTGTTCCATCTGAACCTCAAGATTTTTTTATAGAAGTTGTGGTGTTCCTCTGATTATTTCGGGTCTCTTCTTGGAATTGAATGTTGTGAGTACCCATTTTTTCAATAGTTATCTCCCACTCCACTTTCTTAGGAGCATGTTGTTGCTATTGGTGTTGAGGTTGATTCTGATCTTTCCATGAGAAGTTAGGGTAATTCTTCCACCCTGGATTATAAGTATGAGAATAGGGATTATTTTGCTTCAGAAACTTTATCTCTTCAATTTTTTGCGCAGTCGCAATGCAATGCATGGAAAAATGAGGTCCACTATAAATCTCATAACTAACAGCTTGAACATGTTGAACTTGAGCTACAATTTGAGTACCTACATTCATCGCTTTGAGTCTTCTTTCAACTTCAACAGCGATTTGATCTTCCATCTTACCACTTAATTAGCAAGTTTCAAATCAATCACTCCCTCAGGTTTAGTCATACTATGATCATATAGTTCCATATGTTCATTTGCAGCAATGACTTCAATGATCTTCTTAATACCAGTGGCTATTGTAAAGTTGGATGAGCCACCAGCAACTGTATCAATAAGTTGCTTTGTCTTCATTCTGAGGCCATTCACAAACATTTGCATATGTTCAGTGTGATCCATATTATGAGTGGGACAAGCTACCAATAACCTCTTGAACCTCTTATAAGCATCACTCTATAAATATCCTTCTTTCTTCTTAAAATTCACAATATCATATCTTTTATGAACATAAACAAATACAGGAAAGTATTCATTCAGAAAATCTTTTTCCATCTCTTCCCAAGTAGTGATACTTCTAGTAGGTAATGAGTAAAACCACTCTTCAGCATTTTTAGAAGGAGTGAAAGGAAACATTCTTAATTTCTTCGCTTCTCCAGTGTGCCCATCAATCTTCAAAGTAGTGCTCACAGTAAGAAACCTTTGCAAATGCTTATTTGCATCTTCATTAATCTTCCCTGTAAAAGGTCTCTTCTCAAGCTGTTGGATTATTGTAGGGTGTAGCTGAAAGTTAGCAACATTGACTGGTTGATTCACAATAGTCAATCGACCTGCTAGAGCATTTGCTCCCCCATAGTCTCCAAGAAGCCTTTTTGAGGTTCACCCATTACTGTTTCTATCTCTAACTCTATATTTGACTCTAAACCTATATCTGAATGCTCCAAATGAACAAAAACTTCTTCTTTTTTTTCTTGTTCTAGGATTGGAGTCTCCTCTTCCGAAGCTGCCAGACTTGCTTGTTTTGCTTGTCTGAGCCTAACGTGCAAAGATCTTCCAGGTTCTACGTCAAAAGGAAAATCAGCTAAGGGCTTTCCTCGCATACAAAGATTAGACAAAGATCAGTAATAATAATAATAATAAAAACAATATAAGCAGAAAATTAAAATTAAAATTTTAGTTGTAGAGTAACAAAATTCTGATTGAAATAAATCTGTGAACTCTATTATCTTTGGCAGTCCCCGGAAACGACGCCAAAAACTTGATAGGAAAAATAGAAAGTGCATTATTCTGCCCACTGTAGTAATAATAGCAACATCCCAAGTATCGAATCTCAAGGACTGCTTGATGATACAGAGTTCTGGATCAACTTCAATTAAACAAAAGCTTTGGGGTTTTTTGTTTGGTAAGATTGAGGCTATAATTTCAATAAAAGAAAATAGGTAAAACAATTGAACGTTAAACTGGTATGAATAGATTTCTAGGTTTGGTGAATGATTCTTCATGCAACAACTTCGACTTATCAGTGCAATAAAAAAATTCACAACAGTTGATTACCGGTTCTCTAGGGCATCTACTCCTAAGTCCTTAATGAGAAGATCTTTGATAAAACAACCTAAGTACTATGTCCATAGGAAATTATAGCTGCTACCAAGCATTCAAATAACAAGAATATTTCGGTCCAGATAAAGTATCCCTAGTCCTAGGTGATATTTATTATCAGATGGTCTTACTCAGATCAACAAATTTAGAATCTGTTTTTCCGACGGTTAAAACATTAAGAGCGACAATAAGAACAAACCAACAATTATGAAAATAAAATTGTCATTCCATCAAATAGTACGAACTCGTTACAATCAAAATCAGGGTCACCCCCTAGCAATGGGGTGTTTAGCTACTAATAACAGAAAATAAAAACAAAGTAAAAAGTGTTGTCATTACAGAAATTTTGGAGGAATCAATCTTCAATCGTGAAGAACTCTTTAAAATATGAATCCACTCTGAAATCATGAGCTCTTCAGCCTTCAAAAATGTGTTTTTGCTCTAAAAAATCGTCCAACCCTTGAAAAATCGCGTTCCGGAACTAAATAGTCAACTTTTTAGGCCTTTAGCAATTTTGGGCTTCATTACGCGTAAGTCACAAGGTGTTACGCATAATGCCTTCTTGACGTGCCAGGTATCATACGCATAATGCATATAGGCCAGCCATTTAGACAAACCCATACGCGTAATGCCGAGAGTGTTACGTGTATGGGAAGAAGCTTGGATTTCTTACTCCTTTGGTCATTTTCATAATATACGAGTAAGGAACATGTACATACGCATAACAACTAGTGTATTGCGCGTATGTGCAACAGATTTGCGTTTTCTTCACTTTTTCCACTGCTTTCTTGTTCTGGCCCGGTTTCACATCCCATACTCGATCTGTAGAAGCAAGCTTCATCTCAAAGTTTTGATGACGTCAACATCAAGATCAAGAATATTTCATCTGTGCAAAAAGGAAAACGCTTTCAAAAGACCAAGATCAAGTGGAATGGAAGTGATCAGCATTCAAAGCTTCATGAACATTTGACTGATCAACTTTCATGTTTTGGACACAAGCTATGGTATATCAAAATCCATTAATTTTATTGATATACAAGTGTTCAACATCTTTATCATTTGATCACATTGCATAAGCATATTTTTTAAACTATTAGAATTGGTATAACATTGTTTTTATAAGTATTTTTCTGAAAAATAGCAGTGTTAACCGATTAACCATATAGGTTAACCGGTTAACCATTTCAAATTTTAAATATTTTGGTATAACGTTCTAGTGTTAACCGATTAACCATATAGGTTAACCGATTAACACTGAACGTGTTTTGAAAAATGGCTTTGTTTCAAATTCAAAAATGGTTTGAATATTATACCAGTTCATATTTTGAATTATACTCAAATATACCTGTTGGAAAAGGTGTGTTTACACATATAAATTCTGAGTTTTTCAAATTGGAAAACAACCTCCAATAACTATTTTCAAAACATTCTTTGAATAAAATTCACCACTTTCAAATACTTTTCAAATCTTTTCAAAAGTGTTCATATTGATCATATCTTTTCATATGCATAGCATTGAACACTTGTGTTGAAATTAAAAGAGTGAATTTTGATCAGAAGGAGAAGATCAATCTCAGTATTGATATTACCATTATTACTCTTAAATCAAAGTATTCAGATTACTTGTATTTTGACTTGTGATCCAGGATTGTTGGACAAAGGGTGAGTGTTTACAAGAGGATTGTTCTTGTACACTTGTTGATTTTTATTATTTGATAGTAGGCCTCACCAGTTGATGGTGTGATAGGTTGTACTTTATTAAACAATAGTGGAAACTCTCTTTCGTGTTGAAAGGGGAGTGGAGTACTCTCGGACTGTGAGGGGAACCACTATAAATCTTGGTGTCCACTTTCCTTTTACTTTCTACTGCATTCATCACCAAGAACCTAACCAGTAAAATTTCAAGAATACTGAAAAACCGGAAAAAGTCCCTAAAAGCCTAATTCACCCCCCCCCCCTCTTAGGCATACTCTGTACTTACAATTGGCATCAGAGCAGGTTAAGGTAACCTGTTCCTATCGATCCTAATGGCTTTCGCTAGTACTAACCCGGTTTTCAAAGATGGTGGAAGCAGTAACAAGTCACCACTCTTTTCTGGAGAATACTTCGATTTTTGGAAAATTCGTATGAAGGCACATCTTGAGGCTCAAGGAGATGGTATATGGGAAACCGTAGAAACTGGTCTGCATGTTCCTATGAGCGTCATAAATAACGTAGGCACTCCAAAGATAAAATCCTCATATGATGAAGATGACAAGAAGAGAATTTTGAATGAGAAGAAAGCAATCAACATACTTCAAAGCGCTCTCAGTATGGACGAATTCTTCCGTATATCACAGTGTAAATCAACAAAAGAAATTTGGGACACCTTGGTAGAAACGCATGAAGGGACAGCCGAAGTAAAAAGATCAAGACTTAATACTTTAAGTCAAGAATATGAAATGTTCCGTATGCAGCCTGGTGAATCCATTGTTGCCTTACAAAGAGATTCGTTCATCTAACTAATCATATGATTGCTCTCGGGAAGACCTTCACCAATGATGATCTCAACTTGAAAGTCCTAAGATCCTTAACAAGAGAATGGCAATCAAAGGTGACCGCTATTTCGGAAAAGAAGAGTCTTTCAACAATGACATCTGCTTCCTTATTTGGCAAACTTCAAGAGCATGAACTAGAACTTGGAAGGCTTGAGAAGCATGAAAGTCAAGACAAGAAGTCCAAAGGAATTACCTTGAAGATTGACACAAAGGATGACAAAAATGACGAATCTTCCGAAGACGAAAATTTCATGCTTCTAGTAAAGAAGCTTGGTAAGTTTTTTAATAATAATAAAATTTCCTCTTTTTCTAAAAAGAATAGACATTTCAGGAAAAAGGAGGCACCCACATCAAACCAAGAAATTACAAGTTACGAATGTGGGAAACAAGGTCACATAAAGCCAGATTTCCCGAAACTCGCAAATAAAGGAAAATTCAAAGGCAAGAAGGATTTCAAAATGAAGAAGGCTTATGTCGCATGGGACGACAACGAAGTAAGTTCATCATCGGAATCGGAAAACGATGAATGTGCAAATATGGCTTTAATGGCCTCTCACCACTCCGATGAAGAAAATGAGGTTAGTAGTAATTTTTCTGTTTATGATAATGATACACAAGAAGTTATAGATGAACTTCTAAAAGAGTGCAAGACTTTGTATAAAAGCATCTCATCACAAAAGAAAAGAATCTCATCTTTAGAAGAACAAAACTCTGTTTTTATGAAAAATATTGAAGATGAAAAACAGAAACTGATGGATGAAAAACAAAGTCTTGTATGTAAGAATTGTGAGTCTTTTATCTTTCCAAATTGTTCAACTCAAAAGAGTTTTAGAAAGATACAAAAAAGGTCAAATTGGCTTGGAAGAAATTTTGAAACATCAAAGATATCCTAATGATAAAAGTGGATTAGGATATTCTAAATTTTCAAAACCAAGCACCAATAAGACCATTTTTGTAAAAGCAAGTGAACAAGTTGCTAAAGAAAAAAGAAGCAATTCTAAAAATCAGCATCAAAATCATAACAAGATAAAAATTGCAAAGAAAAAGAATTATGTTCCTAGATATAGAAGTCATTTTCAACCTACATGTTCTTATTGTGGAATTAAATGCCATACACCTAATGCTTGCTATGTGCGCAATATTGGTATTGCTAAGGGGCATTATGTGTGGATTGAAAAAGGTACTAACTATCAAGGAACCAAAGCAATTTGGGTACCTAACACTACCTGATTTTGTGTTGTAGGTATGCTTGAAGACAACCACTAATCAATGGTATCTTGATAGCGGTTGCTCGAAGCATATGACGGGAGACATAAACAAATTTTCAAGTCTATCGTTAAAGGCCAAAGGATACGTCACTTACGGTGATGATAATAAAGGAAAAATTCTTGGAGTTGGAACCATTGGTGCACCTCCATGTACAATCATCGAAGACGTTCTTTATGTGGAAGGCCTTAAACACAACCTACTTAGCATAAGTCAATTGTGTGACAAAGGGTTCCGAATCAACTTCACAAAGAAGGAATGCTTGATAGAGCATGAAGTCACTCATGACATTTTGCTAAAAGGTAAAAGATATAATAACATTTTTATGATTTCTTTTGATGACTCTTCCTTGAAGGTAAAGTGTCTTATGGCAAACAACAACGAGGCATGGCTTTGGCATAAAAGATTTGCTCACATTCACATGGAGCATCTAAACAAATTGGTAAAGCATGATCTAGTTGTTGGACTCCCAAAGATAAAGTTCATCAAAGATAAATTATGCGATGCATGTCAAAAGGGAAAACAGACCAAGACAACTTTCAAATCCAAGCAAGTGGTTTCTACATCAAGGCCACTTCAATTGTTGCATATGGATCTTTTTGGTCCATCAAGAACAAAAAGCTTCGGAGGTGATTTCTACGCCTTAGTTATTGTTGATGATTTCTCTCGATAAACTTGGACATTGTTTTTAGTACAGAAAAATGATGCTTTTAAAGCATTCAAGAAATATGCAAAGCAAATTCAGAATGAGAAATCACTCACCATAGCCTCTATAAGAAGCGATCACGGTGGAGAATTCCAAAATTCAGACTTTGAAGATTTTTGCGAAGAGCATGGAATTTCTCATAATTTTTCAGCACCAAGGACGCCTCAACAAAACGGTGTCGTAGAATGGAAGAATAGATACCTGGTGGAGCTTGCAAGGACAATGCTCAGTGACGCAAATCTTCCTAAATATTTTTGGGCAGATGCAGTTAGTACAACATGCTTCGTAAGCAACCGTGTCAATATTCGACCACTCCTCAAAAAGACTCCGTATGAGTTGTTCAAGGGTAGAAAACCAAATATAGCATTCTTCCACATATTCGGATGCAAATGCTTTGTTCTCAACAACAACAAAGATAATCTCGGTAAGTTTGATGAGAAATCCGACGAAGGCATATTTCTTGGTTACTCTCTTTATAGTAAAGCATTTAGAATTTTTAATAAGAGAACACTTACTATTGAAGAATCCATTCATGTTTCGTTTGATGAGACTAACCCCTCGAAAGAGGATAATATTATTATGGATGATGATGATGATATAGTAGGTTCTTCACAACAACAAGAAGAGATTTCAAAGAATCAAGAAATACCACAAGAAGATGTCACTCAAATCATTGAAGAACATCAAGATCTTCCGAAGGAATGGAGAACGCATAGAGATCACCCGATAGATAAAGTTATTGGTGATATTAGCCAAGGCGTTGCAACTCGACTTAATCTAAAGGATGCTTGTCTCAACATGGATTTTATGTCTCAAATTGAACCAACCAAGATTGATGAAGCCTTAGGCGACGACCAATGGATTGTAGCAATGCAAGAAGAACTCAATCAATTCGAAAGGAATCAAGTTTGGATTCTTGTACCAAGACCAGACCATAAGCACATCATAGGAACAAAATGGGTGTTCAAGAACAAACTTGATGAGAATGGGATCATAGTTCGTAACAAAGCAAGATTGGTCGCACAAGGCTACAACCAGGAGGAAGGAATTGATTTTGATGAAACATTCGCTCCAGTAGCAAGATTAGAAGCAATTATATTACTACTTGCTTACACTTGTTCTATGAATTTTCAGTTGTTCCAGATGGATGTCAAAAGCGCTTTCCTGAATGGCTACTTCAATGAGGAAGTCTATGTGAAACAACCTCCGGGTTTTGAAGACTTCAAGAATCCCTCACATGTCTACAAACTGAAAAAGACACTCTACGGACTAAAACAAGCACAAAGAGCATGGTATGACCGCCTTAGCAATTTCTTATGTGAGAAGGGATTTACAAAAGGAAAGGTTGACAAGACATTGTTCACAAAGAAGATCAAAGGAAACACTTTATTGGTTCAAGTCTATGTCGACGACATCATCTTCGGATCAACAAACAAAGAGCTTTGCAAAGAATTCTCACTTATGATGCAAGGACAACTCAAGATGTCCATGACGGGAAAATTGAATTATTTTCTTGGACTACAAATCAAGCAAACAAAGGATGGCATCTTCCTCAACCAATCCAAGTATTGCAAGGAATTATTGAAGAAATTCGATATGGATAGTTGCAAGGTGATGTCCACTCCTATGGGATCCGGAACGTGCGTTGATCAAGATGGATCCGGTACTCCAGTTCATTACTATATTTGACGGCAAGCCGTCCTGACATTATGTTTAGCGTTTGTTTATGTGCACGCTTTCAAGCAAGTCCGAAGGAATTGCATCTCACAGCCGTAAAGAGAATCATAAAGTATCTCAAAGGGACAATGAACGTCGGATTATGGTATCCTAAAGGTAGTATTTGTTCTTTAGTTGGTTACTCTGACGCTGACTATGCAGGATGTAAGACCGATAGAAAAAGCACAAGCGGTACATGTCACATTCTCGGGAATACATTAGTGTCATGGGCCTGCAAGAAGCAAGCGTGTGTGGCACTCAGTACAGCCGAAGCGGAATATATTGCAACAGGAAGTTGCTGTGCACAAATTCTGTGGCTCAAGCAACAACTCCTCGATTACGGTATAGATCTCGGCTGCATTCCTCTTCGATGTGATAATACAAGTGCCATCAACATTACAAAGAACCCGGTCATGCATTCAAGAACAAAACATATAGATATCCGACATCACTTCCTTCGAGATCACGTATTGAATGGAGATATAGATGTTACTTTCGTCGACACGCACAATCAACTCGCCGACATCTTCACCAAACCTTTGGCGAAAGAACCATTCTTCAAAATTCGGCGAGAACTTGGGATTCTTGATGAAGGTGACATCTGACCTTTTTCTCTAATATGTGTATGCATTATTTGTGTTGTGTTTTCATGTGTATGCATTATGTTTTTAAGTAATTTTCAAAAATTCGAGTGTGTTAATTGATTAACCTATATGGCTAACCGATTAACACTGTTAAATTTTCAATTATGACTCAATTTTTTAATGTGTTAACCGATTAACCTATATGGTTAACCGATTAACACTGTTAAATTTTCCAAAAATCAGAAACGAAAATTAATTAAATTTTTGAAAATATTATATATGATAAATGCATTTTTTATGTGGTCCATATTCTCTTAAGTGTCCAAAATCCATATCCAAAATCCTATTCCCTCTTAAAGAGTTTTTTGAACTTCCCTCTTCAAACCCTAAGTTTTAAAAACCCATTATCTCTCTCCCACTCTCTAAAGATGGATAACTCCTCATAACCATCCCCACAACTTCTCAAACCCTAACTTCCTCAGAACCCATAACTTCAGTTCTCTCAAACTCTCATCCATGGCATCCTCACGCAAAGGAAAGGGAAAGCTTCCTGAGTATGCATCAGAATCTGATGACGACAACATTCCAATGGAAACCACCAAAAAGAGGCGCATGAATTTCAAAGTTCGTGTTCGTCAACTTCTGCCTGTAAAGTACGTAAATCTTCGAGCTTTTCCTGTAATTTCTTTTGACTTTCCTACACTATTGGAATATCAGCGCATCGACAAGTTCGTCACCGACTCTGGTATTATTTATCCTGATCTTGTTAAAGCTTTTATGAGTAAGTTGGTTGTATATCTGGACATTATTGAGAACCACATGATCAGTTCCACCATTAGAGACCATGAGTTTGTTGAAAAATTATCTACCATTGCTAGACACCTTAAGATTCCATCAAAAGGCTGCTTCTTGAGGAAAGGTGTAAACCATGTGGATGGACCTTGGGCAAATTATGATAAAATGGAGTATTACTATCATATTTGCAGGTTCCCGAAAGAAACAGTTATTGCAAACTCTCGCACCGCTCGTATGCTGTGCTATGCCAAGAATCTGACGGTTTCTGATCGAATGCTTCATTACATTATCTGCTATGTCCTCATTCCAAAGGATTCCAACCACTCTCAGATTAATGACTTAGAGATGCAACTTTTGTATGCAATCAAGAACCACATAAGGGTCAATTGGATTTTGACCATCATGTATCATCTGCAGCAGCAACTTCAGTGCATCACATAGTTACCGTATGCTCGGTTGATTTCGAGAATTCTGGAATTAACCGAACTAGACCTCAACAGGGAACCGCCCTCCAAGATGAAACCTACAACTAATAAGATCAATGAGATTAACATTGTCAAAAATACTGGTATCATCAAAGTGGCTGACGGTACCTACAGGTATGTCGATGACGGTCCTTTCCATCAAGCGTATCCAATTCCTGAAGGGGGTCTTACAAGTGAGTTTCTCTATACAACCATGATGAACCAGCATAGAGAGTCAATGAATATGCATAGAGAGACCTCCCGAGCCATTGCCTCCCTCAAAAACCTTATTCTTAACCCTCCACATTCCAACACCCGAGTTGTGGACGAAGAGATTGAAGAAGAGGATGGTAGTGAAGAAGATGATGTGGATATGCCTGATGAGGATCTTTAGAGAATATGTTGTTGTTGATGTCTTTTATTGCATTGCTTTATAGTTTTTGATGTTTTATGCTTCCATTTATGTTTGAACTCTGTTTTTATTTTTGCATTGTAACTCGTACAATATTTGCAGCATTGTTGCCGTTTAATTTCATTATGCTTTGCTTCCATACTCTTGTGATTGCTTGCATTATTGGTCTGTCTAGTTTTCTTTTTTGAAAGCTCCTTCCTTTTTTCTTATGACAAAGGGGGAGAAGAGCTTTGGCTTTTCTTATGTCTATGTGTGCAGAATTTTTGCCTATGTATTTGATAGGGGGAGTTCATGGACATAGGGGGAGAAAACAAGATCATTGCCAATCATCGTCAAAAATTGCACAAGACCATTTTGGTTGTCATCATCAAAAAGGGGGAGATTGTAGAAGCAAGCTTCATCTCAAAGTTTTGATGACGTCAACATCAAGATCAAGAATATTTCATCTGTGCAAAAAGGCAAACGCTTTCAAAAGACCAAGATCAAGTGGAATGGAAGTGATCAACATTCAAAGCTTCATGAAGATTTGACTGATCAACTTTTAAGTTTTAGACACAAGCTATGGTATATCAAAATCCATTAATTTAATTGATATAGAAATGTTCAACATCTTTATCATTTGATCACATTGCATAAGCATATTTTTTAAACTATTAGAATTGGTATAACATTGTTTTTATAAGTATTTTTCTGAAAAATAGCAGTGTTAACCGATTAACCATATAGGTTAACCGGTTAACCATTTAAAATTTTAAATATTCTGGTATAACGTTCCAGTGTTAACCGATTAACCATATAGGTTAACCGATTAACACTGAACGTGTTTTGAAAAATGGCTTTGTTTCAAATTCAAAAATGGTTTGAATATTATACCAGTTCATATTTTCAATTATACTCAAATATACCTGTTGGAAAAGGTGTGTTTACACATATAAATTCTGAGTTTTTCAAATTGGAAAACAACCTCCAATAACGATTTTCAAAACATTCTTTGAATAAAATTCACCACTTTCAAATACTTTTCAAATCTTTTCAAAAGTGTTCATATTGATCATATGTTTTCATATGCATAGTATTGAACACTTGTGTTGAAATTAAAAGAGTGAATTTTGATCAGAAGGAGAAGATCAATCTCATCATTGATATTACCATTATTACTCGCAAATCAAAGTATTCAGATTACTTGTATTTTGACTTGTGATCCAGGATTGTTGGACACAAGGGTGAGTGTTTACAAGAGGATTGTTCTTGTACACTAGTTGATTTTTATTGTTTGATAGTAGGCATCACCGGTTGATGGTGTGATAGGTTGTACTTTATTAAACAATAGTGAAAACTCTCTTTCGTGTTGAAAGGGGAGTGAAGTACTCTCGGACTGTGAGGGGAACCACTATAAATCTTGGTGTCCACTTTCCTTTTACTTTCTACTGCATTCATCACCAAGAACCTAACCTGTAAAATTTTAAGAATACCGAAAAACCGGAAAAGTCCCTAAAAGCCTAATTCACCCCCTCCCTCTTAGGCATACTCTGTATTTACACGATCATCTAAGCTTCCAAACCTGTATTTGATCTGCTGACATACCAAAAGCATAAAATATCCTCGAGAAACTCATAATTCATGACACACTAAACCTAATAAAAATAAATCAAATTACTGACAAAATACGAGTCAATTCATACATATCACTTGGACTAATGCACAAATTACTGACAAAATAATGAGAACTATAGCATAAATGATGACTGATCACATATCTAAGGAAAACTCTAGACCCGTTTGGTATATCAAACTCAAAAATGTTATAACGCCAATAACTCAACAATTTAAGTTGTCTATATCTTAAATTCCTAGCACTGAAGTCGATATGGCCTACATAGATAGCATTTCATATGCTAGTATAGTGGGTTCTTTGATGTATGTTATGGTTAGAAGTAGACCAATCATAGAGTATGCAGTTAGCCTTATAAGTAAGTACATGGCCAAACCTAGGAAGGCGCACTGGCAAGCCTTGAAATGGATTCTAAGATACATAAAAGGATCTCTATGCAGAGTCTCGGTTTATGGTGGAGCCAAAGGAGATGATAAAACAGTTGAAGTCAAATGAATTGTTGATTTTGACTATGAAGGATGTATGAATTCTAAAAAGTCTATTTCTGGATATATTTTCATTATGTTTTGTACAATAATTAGTTGGAAAGCGACATTTTAGATGGATGTAGCCTTATCGACTATTGAAGCTGGATATATTGCCCTTAGTGAAGCTGTAAAAGAATCATTGTAACTTGAAGGGTTTGCTAAAGAACTCAAACTTCAAGCTCAAGCAATCATAGTTCAATGTGATAATTAAAGTGCCATACATATGTCAAAGAATTCAGTCTATCATGAGATAACCAAGAACATTGATGTTAGGCTGCATTTTGTCAGGGAGAAAATCGAAAGGGGAGAAGTCAAAGTGACAAGGTTTCGACTTATTACAATGTTGTTGATATGATCACTAATTCATTACCAAGCAGTAGATTCTTCTATTGTATGCAGTTGATAAAACTGTATGATGATAACTAGTCTGTTCCCTTGATGTTTTGAGTTTGTTCCAAGATTAAGATTTGTAGCATTTGATCGAACTCCAGTCTCGACAGAGATAGCTTCAGGATTCAACAAGGTCGAATGTGCGTGATGCAATCGAAGTTTGTTCAAGCATGCAGTAGTCAAATATAGTTTATGTATTATGTATGTCATGTATGAATGTTTTCATCAAACTTAACATACATATGCTAATAGTCTATAAATAGGTTGTTCTCTTACTTGTTAGGAGAGGTTGATTGTTATTTTCACTTGTAATCATTTAACGCTCAATGAGAAAGTGAATAAACGTTTAACAACGTTTTTTTTTTCATTTTAAAATCCTCCCTCCGTCTCACAATGTGTGATCCATTTGGAATAAAAAAAATGTCTAAAAATAAATTACACATTTCAATTTTCAATTTATTTTTTTAATTATACCATTTAATTAATATTACTTTCATCATTCTCAATACTTGATAAGGGATACTTTAGTAAAATCATCATTTTTTTTTATTTATTCTTGTTTTTAATAGGTATAAAATGACCAACTGAATTACTTCATTTATTTATTCTTTTTTTTAATCGGTATGAAATGACCAACTGAATTACTCCTTATGAATAGAAGGAAGTAATATGCATGAGAGACACTCGAGTCCTTCCAATTAATTGCGAGAAACTTTTGACACCTGTGAATCCTATTTCCAGTATAATGCTGCAGCTGCTGAACTATCAAAGTCCGATACAGTATTGAATTCAATAATTCATTAAAGACTTCACCATGGTTGAGGTACGTACTCAGGGTTTGTGTGCTTAGTTACTACTCCCTATGAAATATGATCAAACATGTATGTCTAAAAAAATTACACAGAGAAAGCCAATGAAATAATGATCACATATACTTCCATTCTCATACCTTGCTCAATTATAAATAGACATTAAGATAAGATCAGAATACAAATAAGGATAGACTCATTACTACACACATACAACATATTTAATTTAACAGAAAATGGTTCCATCATTCCACCATATTATTTTAATAAAATAAACTAGCTTGTCCTTCAATTTATGAAATGCATTGAACTTCTATGCAAGTGTTTGAACATAGTCATCCACCTCAAGGAAATTCTTGACAGCAAAATCTTTGACGATAGTTGGATCTGGAATATCAGTCTTAGTTTTGACATATTCAGCAGTCCATTTCACCTCACATCCTTCTCCAATTGGTATAACAGTTATGTGTCCCAAGAATTTTGTGTAGTACTGGAGAAGATCTCCTTCAATGATAGAATATGTTACCGTCTTCTTTTCATCATCAGCAGCCTCAATCTTTTCTTTCGACGATTTTGCTAGCTGCGAGCCTACAATATAAACCACCATAGATTACAACATAAACTTTAAGATAACAATCATTATGAAAGCATGAATAAATACAATGATGGTCGTAAGTTTTACCTTCAGCGTAATGGAAATGGCGGACAGAACCAGGAGCTTTACCATCGCCTTCAAGAACATCAATGCTTTTGTAGTCATGTGGAAAGGCCTTAGGGAATATAGTTGTAGAATCCCTTATGGTTTGCCAGTACTTGTCTGCATTAGACTTCAGTTCAATGTCAACCTCTAGCTTCCCACGAAGAGCCATGATTCAACAAGAAAGTGAAACTGTATTGTATTGTAGAATATTGATATGCTATGCGAATGTGAGACAATGATCAAAGCAAGCGTACTATATATATAATCATCAAACAAGCAACAGCACACTACACATGTGATTTAGTACAAAGTAGTTGATATTTCAACTACCACTTTTGATTTCTTTGAAGACAGATGCCATAAATTCAGTAGTTGAATTCTTTGAACTAGGTGCAGTTTGCTGCCTATAAATACATGGTAGAAATTCAGTATAAATTCAGTACAAATGCCATAAATTCAGTAGTTGAATTCTTTGAAGACAAATTTCCTTTCAAATCGAGAAATAGTGGGGGCACACAATTGAGTCACATTCCTGTGATAAAAGGCACTGAAAGCAACGACAATGTAGAAACAGAGCTTCGAAGAAGTAAAAGAGTAAGAGTTGCTAAAGACTATGGGTCCGATTATGCGGCCTATAATGTAGAAGAAGATCCAATAAATCTTCAAGAAGCATTGTCATCTATGGATGCAGACTTATGGCAAGAAGCCATTAATGATGAGATAGATTCTCTAGAATCTAACCAGACCTGGCATTTAGTAAACTTACCTCCGGGTTGCAAACCAATTGGTTGTAAATGGGTTTTGAAAAGGAAACTAAAACCTGATGGAACGATTGAGAAATACAAGGCTCGCCTTGTAGCCAAGGGTTTTAGACAAAGAGAAAATATAGATTTCTTCGACACCTTTTCTCCGGTCACTAGAATTACATCCATTAGGGTACTCATTTCAATAGCAGCCATTTATAACTTAATAGTACACCAAATGGATGTTAAAACAGCTTTTTTAAACGGTGACTTAGAAGAAGAAATCTATATGGAACAACCAGAAGGATTTGTAATCCAAGCACAAGAAAGTAAGGTCTGTAAGTTAGATAAGTCTCTGTATGGACTAAAACAAGCCCCTAAACAATGGCATGGAAAGTTTGATAACCTAATGATAATTAATGGGTACAAAGTGAATGAAAGTGACAAGTGCGTCTATTACAAATCTGAGAATCGCATTTGTACTATCATATGTCTATATGTAGACGATCTACTTATATTTGGATCAAACATTCAGGCCATTAATGATATGAAATTATTGTTATGCAATAACTTTGATATGAAAGACCTCGGAGAAGCAAGCGTGATCCTGGGTATCAAGATCACGAGATCCGAATAAGGAATTTCTTTAGATCAATCTCACTATGTGGAGAAGATCTTAAAGAAATATAAATACTTTGATTGTAAACCTGCATGCACTCCGTATGATCCAAGTGTGAAACTATTTAGGAACACTGGAGAGAGTGTCAAACAAGCAGAATATGCGAGCATCATTGGCAGTCTTAGGTATGCCACTGATTGTACTAGACCCGACATTGCATATGTCGTAGGACTGTTGTGCAGATTTACAAGTAGGCCGAGTAATGAACATTGGCAAGCTATTGAGCGAGTAATGAGGTACCTTAAAAGGACTATGGACCTCGGCCTACACTATCAGAAATTTCCTGCTGTACTAGAAGGGTATAGTGATGTAGATTGGAACACCTTATCAGATGATTCCAAAGCTACTAGTGGTTATATATTTAGTATAGCCGGAGGAGCTGTATCTTGGAAATCAAAGAAACAGACCATTCTGGCACAGTCCACAATGGAGTCTGAGATGATAACATTAGCTACAGCTAGTGAAGAAGCAAGCTGGTTAAGATGCTTGCTAGCTGAGATTCCTTTATGGGAAAAACCTATACCAGCTGTGTTGATCCACTGCGATAGTACCGCGGCTATTGCAAAAGTTGAGAACCGTTATTATAATGGTAAAAGACGTCAAATTAGAAAAAAACATAGCACTGTTAGAGACTGTATCTCTAAAGGAGCTGTGAGAGTGGATCATGTACGCACTGATGAGAACTTAGCAGATCCTTTGACGAAAGGATTAGCTAGAGAGAAATTCCATAATACTTCCAAAAAGATGGGACTAATGCCTATAAAGTAATTTGTTACTCATGATGGTAACCGGACCTAAATGACTGGAGATCCCAAGACTTAGGTTCAATGGGTAATAACAAGTTATGAGTAATATGAAAATGATCATGCAAGTAAAGCATGAATTCTGAAGTAATGAGAGGATGAGATAATAGAAACTCTTAATGAGATCTATACTCTGTATGAGGGAGTACCTAGGCTACAGGAGTACTCTTGATAGATTCACCTATGTGACTGTGGAACTAGGCCGGTTCCTATGGAATTTCGAGGCAGAATTCCTAGAGCATTCACTAAACCGGGATACACGTGCAGGGCCACTAAAGCACGGGCTACAAGAATACACCTTACAGAAAGGTTGTGTGCGGGTCTGATGTCCGAGATAGAGTTCAAGACAATGGTGTCACTCTGGTTGAATCAGAATCCTACTCGCTACGCTAAGGTTCAAGTCGTAGACACCTTTGCTTATGCTCAACCTGAGAAACGTCTGACGTACTTCTAAAATCTCTTTTAAATTCAAGTGGGGGAATGTTGGAACTTTAACTAATTAATGTTGGAACATAAATTAGTTGGAGTGGGAATTGGAAACATTTGTTGACAATTAATGAGCAATAAATGAACACAAGTGAAAACTAATATAGAAGTGAATTTGAAAAGATTCATTTTAGTCTCACATTGAAGGGAATGGAAATATTAGTAGTGTTTATATATTCCAACTTTGTCTATTGGGTTGGGCCCTAAAGGGCACCCAATTTTGTGAAAGGAGTGAGGACACACCCATGACCAACAAGACACACACGCGCGCGCGCCGCCGTCCGGCCGGCTCGGTCCGGTCCGGTCCGGTCTAGATGAATTATTTTTTGGACCCGAATTTATATAATTTAATTATCATTAATTAATTAATATAATAAATATTAATTAATTAAGAAAATAATTGGTCAGTAACTGCCAGATCCAGTCCTCCACGAATTTCTCAGTCTCCCACCATTTTCTCCACTCCCCACGAATTTCTCAGTCTCCCACCATTTTCTCCACTCACCACAAATTTCTCTCCACTCAGGTGCAGTTTGCTGCCTATAAATACAGGGTAGAAATTCAGAAGTGAACACATCGGATTTCACAAATTCACACGAATTTTGATTTCCCTCTTCTCTTTCTCATTTCTCTTCATCTCAAAAACTCTCTTTTCTTGACTGGTTATTTTCACCAGATACTTAGACAGGTGTATTTCTAGAGCGATTTATCAGTGTGCAACTGATAATCGTAAGTTGTTTGAACGGGTTGTTTTATCCTGGAGGCGTCGTCGTAAATTCGACTGCTTTGCATAATTTGACAGTACGGCGAAACGTCTTAAAGAAAGCGACCTAGTACGCGACTCGTCCCGATAATTTCCTTGTGCCAAACTCTAATTTTCAAATCCGAAAAACAATGTATATATATATATATATAATCATCAAACAAGCAACAGCACATTACACATGTGATTTAGTACAAATGCCATAAATTCAGTAGTTGATATTTCAACTACCACTTTTAGTAGCATCGTCTAACTTTTCAGGTGAAGTTAATTATAACAATAACCTTGTGATCCACTATTTTTCGAGTGATTCTTTCGTGACCACTCAAAATAGATCTGATATCAATGTAGCAAGCTGAATTAAATGAGTTATGACAGCGGTGTCGGTAATATCAGTATGGCTAAATTAATCACCATCAAATGTGGCATAGGTGAGACTGTGATAGTACTCATAATTGAGAAGGTGCAATCAATATATCGATATTTTCATGATTGAATCTACTAAAATAGTACAGTACTATTCAACATTACAATTAATCAAATACTAAACGACAAAAGTCAAAATAGTGTTTTTTAATTATTAATTTAACTTACATATATGACACCATTTTAACTTAAATAAATATTGTAAGTTAGATAAATATTGTAAATAGTTTTGAAAAATTTAATTTTTGTCCGACACTTAAATAGAAATATTATTTCTAAGAATAATAATTCTGATAATAGAGTTCTAACTTTTGAGGAATGATATTTCGTATCTTGAATCGAACACACTCTTTGTTACCTATTTAAAATTCAAAGTTCTGGAAGAAAGAACGTTTAGTTATTATTATTTCTTACTAATCATAAAATGTTAGTTAGAAACACCATGATTGAACATTATTTTCTAGAAAAGGTGTATACTCTTGATAATAAGACGCACGATTTCATAAACTTTTTATGCCTTTGCAACATTGTCAAATGGCCACTAAAGTCCTCGTGGTGATAAATGAGCCAATTTATAAAAACTCAAAATTTTACTATATTTTATTTTATTTTTGTCGGGAAAAAATTATTTAACGGTATATTAGTTAAAAAGTACAGATGTAGGTGTTCCTCCTACAAAAATAGAGGAGTCTATAAGATTTTGTGGATGTATAACAAATGACACTGGTAAGGGCTTGCCCATTGAGGTGATAAGCCATGTAAGGTAGTGATTATGGTGGTCTTAACATATGATGGTGTGATTTGAAGTAGTTGAGATATGTCCCTTATCTTACAGAGAAGAGGTCTTTATAAAGGTCTCCTGGGCCTATGATTTAAGTAACTTTTAGAGCTGGTAACCGCTCACCCATACTCCGGAGAAGTTATTGACCGCTTAATTTTCTAGAGTTAGCGGGAGACTTCCTCTCTTTTGACTAATGGCATTTACACGTCATCAGTGCTAACATAGAACCTCTTATCCTGGTGTGATATCGCCTAAGCAATGCCTCACTCGGGCGAGGGTGCCATTAATGATGGGGACAATTACAAATATAACACTAGAAACGTTGACATTCTTTCTTTTTATAAATTATTTAATTAATCATATATCATATTCCATTAATAATAAATTGAAAAATCATTTTTCCTCCACAACTTTAATAATTGTAAGTTTAATCAACTTACATTACAACATCTTGATCTAAACTTACCTAAAATGAGTAGTTCTAGTTGATCATTTTAGGGAATTCCCATATACCCAGAAGATCTAATTAAATGTTTCTTTATTTTAGGTACCAACTTTGAGAATTTTGATTGATATGCTTCTTTATTAAATATACACTACAAGAAAACATGGAATTAGGTAGGGGTGTGGGATAGGGGGAAAACCCCTCACAAAAATAAATACATTTGCTTGGGGTTAAACCCCTCGCAAAATGCAAAATAGGGGGAAAAAAATATAAACAGTTAGCTAGGGGATACCCCTCGCAAACAAGGAGGGAAAATTTTTTGAATTTTGAAATGTACTTTTACTAGGGTTCAGCGCAGATTCAGGTGGGAAAGTTGAACATTTGCGAGGGGGGATCCCCTCACCACGTCACGTTCACAATTTGCGAGGGGCATCCCCTCACCATTTGTCCTACTTTAGTCAAATCCCACTGAAAAAATATTAATTTCTCTACAAAATTGTCTGCCACACGCCAACAGTTAGTTAGGGGATGCCCCTCGCAAAAGACAATATTAAATGCCCAAATTAATTCACACTGTAACAGCCACATTCATCAAGTAACTTTTTTATCTTATACGTTTTTCTCTTAAATGCAAATTGTTCTCTTTCTTCTCCATTTCATTTTTTAAGTTTCTATTCTTCTTCTTTTCCATTTCATTTTCTAAGTTTTTCTTCCTTATTCTTCTTCTTCTCCTTCCATGTTCCAACATTTTGTCTCACTTGATAAAAGTAAGTTATTTTATTTATTTATATTATTTTCGTATTTATAATTTATTTTATTGTTTATATTTATTAATTAATTTTTTTATTTATTTGTTGTGTTGCATGTAGTGTGAATAATATATAAAACTATCAAATTTTTGTCCAGGAACTACGAATTTGGAAGAGCATCAAAAGGTACAGACTTCTGTTTTTTCTTAAAATTTTAAATATATTTTTATTTTGAAAATTATGTTGGTGTTGGTGGCTGTTGATAAAAAAATTTTTAATATAACAGATTTATGTATATTTTTATGAAATAGGTTTATAAAACAAATTTATGTATATCTTTATGAAACAGGTTTATAAAACAAATTTATGTATATTTTTATATTTTGTTATAAAACAGATTTTAATATTTATGAATATATATATATATATATATATATATATATATATATATATATATATATATATATATATATATATATATATATATATATATATATATATATATATATATATATATATATATAAAATTATATATATATATATATATATATATATATATATATATATATATATATATATATATATATATATATATATATATATATATATATATATATATATATATATATATATATATATAAAATTATAAAACAGATTTTAATTAAAATATTAGTATTATATATATATATATATATATATATATATATATATATATATATATATATATATATATATATATATATATATATATATATATATATATATATATATATATATTATAAAACATATTTATTAAAATATTAGAACAGATATTATAACAGATTTATATTTATTTATTATTTATTATTTATTTAAAACAGATTTATATTATTAAAACAAAACAGATTTAAAACAGAATATTATGAACATATTATAAACATATATTATAATAGATTTATATTATAAACAGATTTAAAACATATATTATAAATATATTATAAACAGAATATTATAAAACAGATTTATATTATATATTATTTATTTAAAATAGATATTATAAACATATTATTTATTAAAACAGAATATTTATTAAAAAATATATTATAAATATATTATTTATTTAAATTTAATATAAACAGATTTTATTATAAATAGAATATTTATTTATTATAAACAGATTTTATTAAAACATATTATATATTATTTTCAAAAACAGAATATTTATTTATTTAAATTTGAAAACATATTATATATTTTTTTTTATAAAAGAATAGATTATATATATTAATATACACTTTTATTTAAAAAATATGAGTTAAATCATAAATATATATATATAATTTGTAATATATTTAAGTAACATATACAAACTTTTTATATAAAGTATATAATTTGTAATATATACATTTTCTAAAATATTAATATAATTTGTAATACATTTTCTAAAATATAATATATACATTTTCATAAAAGTATTTATTTTTTAAAATATTAATATAATTTAGTAATATATTTATAAGAAACACAATATTAATAAAATATAATAAAAATTTATTATATAATTATATTATTATTTTAATATCATTATAACAATATAATTAAAATAATATAATTATATTTTATAAAAAAAATATTATAATTATTGGCTATGGGTTACCCCTCGCAAATCCCAAAACGTGGGACAGCTGGCTAGGGGCTTAACCCCTCGCAAATGTATGGCACAGGAGGCTAGGGGTTTCACCCCTCACTAAATTCAGGAATCACATAATTTAGCTAGGGGCTTATCCCCTCGCAAATGTATCTGACACGTCTGAGCCCATCTGTGGCTCTAGTCTGTGTCTATGTTTGTGGTGCAACAGACTGATTTTTTCCCATTACATTTTGCGAGGGGCTTATCCCCTAGCCATTTTTGCGAGGGGCTTACCCCCTAGCCAATAATTTGCGATGCTCTGATTAGTTAGGGGCTCTGTCCCCTCGCAAATTGTTGCATTGTGATGGATGTTTTGGTTTAGTGAGGGGTTTAACCCCTAGCTAAATCCAGTTTTTCTTGTAGTGATATTAAAAAAAACTTTGGTCTATCAGAAGACTTGAAATGTTGGATAGGATAAAATTCTAGTAGGTTAAGATTCAAAACGAGAATAAAATAAATGTAGAAGAGATAAGGATATTACGTTGGATGTATAGTAAGATTAGGTAGAATAAGATAAGAAATGACAATATTATAGAGAGAGTGTTAAGGTAACACCTATATATAGTAGAAAAGATGGTGGAAAATAGACTTATTTAGTTTGTGCGGATAGAGATAAGACATGTGAATTCTATAGTAAGGATATTAAATGAGATTGAGAAAAATCAAACAACTAGAGATAGAGAAAGATCTCGAAAGACTATAAAAGAAGTTATTAAGAAAGATCTTAAAACTAATGATTTGGATAGAAACATGGTACTAAATAGAACATTATGGAGAAAGTTGGTCCATGTAGTCAACCCCCTTAATGGAATAAGACCTGGTTATTGTTGTTATCTCCACTTGCCCATTTTCTTGAAGGTGTGGTGTTGATACTTATAACTTAATATTTCGATATTCTACCTATTTTACGCCTTTTCATACAAATATACATTGTTCCATGTCATTTGTTAAGGTTTGAGGAATCCAAAAACACAAAAGTAATTTGATCTTCGGTGAAATTTATTCCACCATTTTGTAATACGTCTTTTAGTGGGACAATCTATCCATTTTGAAAATTAGTCTATTGAAACTAAAAATACATATGGCCTTTGGAGGAAAATAGGTGGATTTAACCTATCAGATATAAATTTGATCTTTGAATTGGTCAAGGCTTGATGATTGAATCCACTTCGTCAAAAGGGACATGTTAAATATTAACCTGCTTTAACAATTATTCACACCCCTTAGCAAACTCAAAATACTTTTATCAATCATTGGCCAAAACAAGTTATGTCATTTCATAATGATCTTGATCTTATGTTCGACTTAGGGTGCTCCACAAACTCCTTTTGAAAACTTCAGCTACTGCTACATTGACATCAATTTCACCTAAACATGTTACTAAAGTACAATCAAATGATTACTAGTATAATTCCTCACAAAGTATGGTGCATAACAATGTTTTGTGGTGCTTTTTTAGGTGTCCTGGTCAGATTGGAGAGATCTAGCATTGCTTGATGTTGGTTTGCTATGTGTTTTTATGGTTATGTTTTTACTTATTTTTTTTTGCTTGTTTTGTTGTAATTGGTAATTGGTAGTTGTCTTTGTTTTTCTATTTGGTTCTGATCTCGTGGTTGTTATTTCTTGTGTCATTCCCTATGATTATTTAAACTGTGGTTGTGAATCCTTTATATATATATATATATATATATATATATATATATATATATATATATATATATATATATATATATATATATATATATATATATATATATATATATATATATATATATATATATATATATATATATATATATATATATATATATATATATATATATATATATATATATATATATATATATATATATATATATAAAAGTCATATAAAGTGAGATGAATTTTTTAATGAGAGGAGATGGACTTTCTGGCCCGCGTTAAGCCCGCCAAATAAAATTTGACATAAAAATGTAGCTTGCTCCGATAAAGTGGCTGGTAAGCCCGCCTCTTTATTTATTTTTTATTTTAAAAATAATTAATAGGGTTATTTTTACATTTAAATTAGATTTTTCACTTATTTTATAGAATATTTTTAATAAAGCATCTTTTCAACAAAGTTTACTTAAAAAATATTGCATATATTCACAAGTAAATGTATAAAGTGAAATCATCAACAAGTATTGGAAAACTATAGTTCAAGTATTAACCTTCAACTAACTAAAATAAATATTTTGGGTGCTTGATAATTAGACTGGCGGGCGAGGCAATCCGTCCTTTTTTTTTGGCAGGCTAAAGGCGAAGCGGGTTTAAAGCGGGACAGACTAAGCGGGCAAGCGGACACAAAATCTCAACCCAACCCGCTATTTTTTGGTGAGTGCGAGAGCCGATTTGGCGGGCCACGATACGTTTTGCTACCCCTAGATGAGAGAGTTAAATCACAATTAGGGATGACAATTTGACCCATACCCACTAGGTACTCGCAAAAATTGTCCACGACGGGTAGGGTAAAAATCCGTAAAATGAGCTCGGGTATGGGCACGGGTAAATACCCATTAAAATATACGGGTATGGGTGCAAGTACGGATACCTTAGTACCCAACTCGCCCCATACTCGCACAATATATATACTTATATATTATCATTTATATTATTATATAAAAATACATGTATATCAATTTTTTAAAAAGTATCATTATAAAGTACCACACATTTTAGTATAAATGTTTGTTTATTTTAAAATTGAACAATAAATTATTTATGGTTTACTTTCTTCATAAAAATATTGTATAATCTTTTTACATAAATTATTTATGGTTTACTTTCTACTGTCTTTTTATTTAGTTGATTTCTTCCTAAATTATTTTATTAATTTATAAAAAATATTGCGCAATCTTTTTATATAAATTATCTGTTGCCTTTTATCTTCTTTTTTTATTGATGTCTTCATAAATTATTTTATTAATTTATAAAAAATATTTTGTAATCTTTATACATAAATTATTTTATTTTCTTTTTCTTTAATTGTTTTCTTCATAAATTATTTTATAAACTTATAAAAAATATTTTGTAATATTTTTACATAATCAATCATCATAAATTACTTTAATCATAATTGATATAATATGTTGTTAATGCAATTGTTTACTTTAATCATTATTGATACATTATGTCCTTTTCAAAAAAAATATCTTCCAATCTCATGGCCATGCTCAAACATAAATTGACATTTAGACAAAACAGTTGAAAATGACATAGTTCTATAACTTCTTAATCCAACAACAAAGAAATACAGGGTCATTACTACCAGATACAACGCATTAAATAGGAAATGGTTCCCTTATTTTATAAATATACTAGCATATATCTTTCATGAAATGCATTGAACTTCTATGCAAGTGTTTGAACATAGTCATCCACCTCAAGGAAATTCTTAAATCATATATAAATATTGATATGCTATGAGAATGTGAGATAATGATCAAAGCAAGCGTACTATATAAAGAAACAACAAACAAGTAACAGCACATTATGCATGTGAATTAAGACAAAGATCATAAAGTCAGTAGTTGATATTTCAGCAACCACTTTTAGTAGCTTCATCTAACTTTTCAGGTGAAGTTATAACCATTTCCCATTAATAGAAATTTAGGTCCAGCTTATATAGTACCTTGATCATGCTTTATTTTCTTTTACGTGAATTCATTTTGGTATATAGAACTAGTAGTAATAATTTTTAGAAATTCATGCACACAATTGAGATTTTAGATTCCAGCTCAAACTAAGATATTCAGTTTAACAATATTAGTGCTGTCAATTAAACTAGACCCTATACACAAATTCTTTAAAACTTTAATAAAATTGATTTAAGAGGATTTGCCTGGCCCAACTTTACTTAGAACCGGCACCCCACCTATTAACCTAATACGAAAAATATCTCTCATATTTTTTTGTTATAAGAACACAAGGATGGCCAAACTAAGACCCCTTAAAAAAAACTTAACCTAAAGGTACCAATCTTATTTAACAAGTAATCTCTAACAGTATCCCTATGGACATGAAAAACCAAGAGTTAATTTTCATTCTTAAATCTAAATGAGTAAATATAGGAATTACCTGCGGAATTTCCTGTGCAAATTTATCCGCAGATGCACCTGCGGTTTTATCAGCGAATTTATATTGTGAAGTACTATTTTCTGTGAAAATTGAGGTAGCAGCAAATTTCGCAGAAATTTCTGAGATTTTACCAACTGTGATATTTCCTGCGACATTTTCCTGCGACTTTACCTGCTAAATTAATTACCCACAAAAGTTTTAGTTGGTAACAGAAAATAGCAGGAAGAATCGCAGGTAACACGTTTCCTGCGGAAAACTTATCAAAATCCGCATAAAAACATAGTTTTTCTAGTAATGTATCTTCCCTATGAATATGAGAGACTATAAAAACAATGGATTGAGTGTAGAATATACAGATAAGTCAATCAGATTTGATTTTCCAAGGGACCAGGTTAGGATTAGAGAAAGCGTTCACCATCATGAGACTATCGATTCAAGCCAAATCTTCTTCCAATTTAGATCTCTAGATTTTTCTGTAGCAATCGTAGTTGCAGTCATCTTTGCAACCAAGGTCGTGTCGACATCAAGAATGTCACTGAAACTACAAATGTGACAAGTTTCGTTATTTCTAAAAATGCCTTCATAAGTAGAAGAAGAAAGAGGAGAACCTCTTGCCAAACCATTAATGTTGCACTTAATTCATCCCATAGGATGAATGAAAATGTCAAAATATTTTATGATAGTGAAATTAGCAATGGACACAACTACAAAATAGATCTTTCATAATAACAATGTTATAACGGTAATCATGTTAACCGTGGTAATAGTTTATTTTTGGACATTTTTTTTGTATTTACTAAAGGACATGTCACAATAGTAATATGTAACAACCGTAATAAAATGTACCTGGAGTGATATGGTTTGAGTCATGTCACCAACAATTTTCCATTTATCATGATAATAATGTGATTGATCTTGTATTTCACCATGATTTTTATAATAAACCGTGGTGTAAGTTTCAATTATTTCATCACGGTTCTTTTTGTCAACCGTGGTAAAACTTATTTATATATAACTGGAATTATCTCTTCCTTCAGTACATAACAAACGTCTCTCTCAAAACAAAACCCTAACAACTCTTTCACTTGTCTCTCTTAAAAAGAAATCCTAAAATTTCAGTCACAAATGTCTCTCATATTAAAACCCCAAAACAAAACCTTAACATTAAATCTTAGCAAATGACTATTTACATGTTTGTTTTCACTATAGTTTTTGTTTTAAATTTTGTTTATGTATTATTGTTTGTGTTTGAATAGCTTGTTTCATAATATTTAAACTTTCTGCTTGTTTTGACTCTTAGATAGGGATGTGTGTTTCAATAAAGAGGAAGAAGCTAAAGATAGCGTTGCAAACTTGTGTCGAATATCCAGAATGACATCCATTCAAAATAGACACAAGTTTGCGGCTCTAACTTTAGCTTCATGCTTCTTTCATTGTGGACACGCCATTATGGGACATTTATTTCTGAAGCATTCTATGACTTGATATATTTGTTGTATCATGTATGTTATTTATGGTTTGTTATTAATGAATGCTTCTGATGAATGTTGCTGTTAATGTTTGTTTAAGAGATGAGTTTATTATATATTTTTTGGTTTGAGTGCTTTTCTAATCCCTTACCAAATATATAACTTTTTAGATTGCATTAAGAAATTATAATATGATAGATAAAGTTATATTAGAAAACAAGTATACGTCAATTCTTGACAAGAATTCTTCAATCCGTTATCTGAAAGTTGTTCTTTAACTGTTAGAAATTTATTTAGTGATTGTAGTTCTTCAATCACAGATACAGATAATTAATATTTTGCAAAATGTACTAAAGGTGAAGGCAGGGTGGTTGAAGAATTAGGATAATTAAACAAATTTCTAACTATTAAAGAGAAAAATGCGGATAAAGATTTAAAGAAATCTTGTCAAGCATTGAACGTGAACTTGTTCTTCTAATATAACTTAATTTATCATATTATAATGTTCTAATTCAGATTGAAAGGTTATATGTTTAGTGATCATTGGTGAAATAAGCATTCCACATAGATACACAAATACAATCACAATGGGGTATATATCACAATTGGTGTTCAAAGTAACCGTTGTGGCAGGTATCCCGCTACATAGATACAATCACAGTCACACGTTTGTGGTGGAAATCATGATACATACAATCACACCTTACCTCACAACAGTTGGACCAGCATGGTGATATCCCTTTACCAACCATTTTGATAGGCATTTTCCATAGTAGTCAAAGGAATTTGACACTTTGTGGGTGAGGTTGCCAACCAACTTGACTTGAGGAGAAATTTTGGAGATGCACTGCCTCTAATGAATATTTTTGTTTTCAAATCTAGAAACATTCTCGGCCCTCCAAACATTATAGGAAATGCTAACAATACAAGCCATAGCCACAATGTGAACTTGAGGAGACCAATTCCCAATGATGACATCCTTGTAGTCCAAGAAATTATCAATGGTTCCCTGGATGCAAACCATTTCTCTAAACCAATTCGAGATATTTTTGACAAAAAGGATAATCAAAGAACACATGCTTTGAGGTTTCAACATTTGACTTTTAAAGGTAGCATATGTAGAGATAAACAAAACCTCTTATTATAAGGTCCTCATCAGTAGGAACCTTATTGTGCCAGAATCTCCAAACTAGCAGATACATGAGGGGAGGAATGTTGTTATGACAGGGAAAATAGACCAAAAAGAACAATGTGTAGTCTTGGTTAAAAATTTGTAGGTCTGCTTCAAACTCAAAAAGGCCAGATCGACTTCAGTCTAAACCAGCACATCATCTGTAACATTTTCTAGGATATAAATGTTGGAGACAATATTAATCAGGTTTGGATAGGCAGTCAAAATGTTAACAAGGATATTCCATTACTTCTAACTAGAACAACTAAAACTTCTATAGATGCTGACGCCTTCATGACAACCTATTAGAAGTATTTTTAATAGTGTTTTATCGTATCCACAGGGATTGATGAGAATATTTAATGCTTGTCGTTCAATGGTTTAATGATTTAAGAAGGGTTTTTTTTTAAATGGTTTCTATTCTGTAACAAGAGTTTGTAAGAAATAAAACAAAATAAAATTTGGTTTTAGTTTGATAAAAAGCATTCTAAGATTAGGGTTCACTAATCTGTCATAAACGTACCAACCAGTCAAATATGTGAACTTAGTTTTAACCAACATAATTGCGTATCCTCGCAAAAACGTTCATCTCTAAAGCGATTTCGTGAATGTTATTGTTTCAACTGTTAAATGATCTCTCTAAATAACACTCAAAACAATAATCATTAAGATCAATACAATGCGAATATCAACTTCCAAATCTATGTCTAGAGTTTGTATAGTTGATAGATGAAGAAACTAGGTCAAGACTTGAAAAGTTCATGTCTAAAGCAATCCAAACCATAAATATTACAAAAGATAGCAAATAACTTCATCTATATTGATCAAAGCCTTATTCACATACAAAAGATTAAGAAGAATACATAAAATTAGAACTAGCTACCTCTAACCTTGACAAAAGAGGCGTTTTAGCCAACCATTTCCATGATATCTTGAGCAACAAGTTTCGAAAGAAGGTTGATCAACATTCGAGTCGAATAATAGAGATTGGATGGGAACCCACATTCTTTTTGTGAAAGATGACTAAGAGATGATAAAAATGGAGAAACTAGGGTTTTTGCTCTGAAAAATCTCAAACTAGAAAAGGTACAAGAAAAAAGATATTTTGGCAAAAAGTAGTACATACTACTTATAGTCATGCTGCTGAGCTGTCATATTTGCACTGCGAATAATATGTTCACCTAGCGAACAATACAAAATGACAGTTGAAGTGCCAGTGTACAGTGAACACGCCCCTGAGCTATTTCCACATGTTCACTGTGCGAAGAATCCTTCGCAGTGCAAAGGCTTCGCTGCAAACTTCACACAACAAATTCTTGTCCAAATACTTACTGCCTCAAGTCTGGGGGTTTTCACTAGGCACTCGCTTCTTCTTCACTCTAGCGAACTCTTTGCTAGCTCCTTCACACAACGAACTTAGGCTCTTTTTCTTTCTGTATGAGCAGTACCATGCTCTCCAAGGCCTTCGCTGACAAGTTTGTTGTGTGAACTTGTTGATGTTTTTATCGGTAGATTCGCTAGCAAGTTCATTGTGCAAACTTGTTGATGTTTTCATGCTGGCTTGGTTTCCTTGTCACAATTCTTGTGTCTTACTCTTCATGTTTTCATGCCTAATTCATGCATAATAGCACACAAATCAAAGCAACCAAGACATTTTCACACAATGAAGCATATCATCAAAAACAAGAATGATTCTAATCACTTTCTCTACGAAAAGAATGAAAGATGCCAACATTTGATAGATAAAATAAGAAAAGTTTGGCATCTAACAACTCTCCCCAACTAGATCTTTGCTTGCCCTCAAGCAAAGTATGCCTCTCATTTTAAACAAGAGGATTTTCTCAAGATTAAGATTCTCCTAAGAATGGTTAAAATGGCTCAAACACAAGGAATGCAACCAGACACTGGTTCCAAATGTTGAGAACCAAATAATGCATAAGAACTAATTTCATAAAGCAAATATCAATTCATGCATCAATTAACAACTATGTTTTTCTTGAATGAATCACCCTATCTCTCCTCTTCGAATAAGGATTGAAGAAATTACATGTTTGCAACCGCGGGGACAATTTCACTCATCTAACAAACAATGCCAATATCAATTCAATTCATACAATATCTAACAATCAAAAGTGAAAATATGGAAGCAAGAAGATCACTATGGTCTTTAAGGTTGTAGTTTGGTCGGGTTCACAAACAAGGGACATTCCTAAGGCCATTGAAATGAAATTGCCGATGTAAAAGAGACATTCACTGTACACATTATTTACACATCCCAACTTCATTCCATTTGATCTCAGTCGCAAACCTTCCCAACTCTTATTTCACAACTTATTATTTCACTATTTTTTTTCCAAGCAAGCATTATTTTTCTTATCTTCCCCTTTTTTTATTTTCTTTTTTCATATTCACACAATTTTTTTTCAATGCTTGCTTGAATTTTTCAAAAGTTGTAGCAAGCTACCATTCTTCTTTTATATTCTCCCCAACTTGAATTTTACTCAACCCTCAAGTGAATTCTCTTGGCTTTTTATGGCAAAGAGGACAATTAAAAACAAAGTTCAAGGGTTCAAGAAAAATTTTAGAATCTCACAAAATTCAGAATGAGATTCACATTGTTTAGGCTTAATGGGGGTTAACGAATGCTCTCTACTCACAGGTAAGTTATATTTTGTACGTGGTTGTGCTCAATAAAAACAAGTGTCTTGATGATTTCTACTGCTTCCACATACTTACAATAATAACAAGATAAAACATGCATTAGACGAATCAACAAGTTTTATTAGAAATCCAACATTTAGTACACAATGGAGGCTTTCTCACAATTTATGGTTTTTAGTCCTAAGTGAAACATTCATTCAACAAGTTGTTAAAAGAACAATTTTCATTTACATAAAGATTTAAGTTCTTAAGTATTCTAAAATTCTAAATAAAGGTAACCATGTACCTTGACATTATTCGCTTGCTTAATACTATCATCACCATTCAAACTTGAATGAATCTTCATTGGATACTTCTTTTCAGGGAGCAACCAATCTAGAAGTTCAATTAAAGCCCAACATCATGAGAAACATTAAAAACCACTTGAAAAACAAAACTTTTAACATAAAAACTGATTGACATTAATAATACTCAATAAAAATGTGCTTAGGTGAAAAAAAACACCTCAAAATAGTACATAAACAATATCTGAAACAAAGTACAATAATAATAGCAAAAGCAATGATCTAAGCACAAAAGTACTTCACTTTGAAAACCAAAGGAGGTTGCTCATGATCTTGCCCACAAAACAGAAACAAAACAAAATCAATTGTCATCGGAAACCGTGCCCTCCACACTCTCTGAACTGTCCTCCGAACCAGACTCATCATCATCATCAACATCATCATCATCTCCTACCTCAACACTGCCAACATCAGGGCCAGAAGCACCCACCCCTCTCCAAATGTAGGCCTGACCTTAGGCCAACTCGCATGCGCCAGGAACTGCTCCCTAGTCATCATGTTGCGCTCAATAGAGGGATCTCGGTACTGCAACTAGAGTACCTGCATAGAATCATAAATGGCAATCATGGCACGCTGAGTAGGTGCCATCCAATCCCAATTATAGTTGCAGACAAACTGCTAAAACGGATCAAAATTCTGAGTGAGTGCAACCCCGGGGCTCTGAGTAGCCCCAACATCCGAAGCAGCTACAGCAGATGAACTTCCTTTCGCACCTTTTGGACGGTAATACTTGTCCATATAACGATCATCAATAGCAGCCGGGATCATCACTTGTCTATGCAAAGGTAGCTTCACCCTAGCATGGACACATAAATCCATGATGAGACAAGGAAAAGCAAGGGGACAATTCACTCTCGCCATCGCTTTTAACCTGCTCTCAACCACGGATCGTATTTCATCTGCGATGATCCTAGCCAGATCAATTTGAACATTAGTGAGAATACATTGAACCAAATGTGCCATTGGGATTGGCATGGTTGAAGTATTTGATTTTGGTTTTATGTTAGTCAAAACCAACAACAGCATGAATTGTGGTAAGGGTTTCATATCCTCCCTATGGTAACGCCTTGGAACCCCATATGGGTTCAATTCCACTGTTTTTCCTTCCATCAGTAAAGCCTCGGAAATAAAATCAGTATCCCTGTGAAGCCTTAGGTCTCAATGATATTCATCTATCTCATCTTCACCTAGGTTCAGTGGCCTTCTGAGTACTTTGTTGATGGTGTCTCGGTCAAAGCTTACCTCTCTGCCCAACATTCTTGCAGTCCATGTGAACGACTCATCATCATTAGGAAGAGAATTGGCATAAAACTCCCGTACCACTTTCGTATTGTAGCTATCCGTCAGTGTTACCAACATATCCCACCTTTTACTATGAATAATTCCAGCGATGGTCCGGTAGGATCCTTCTAGATTAATGAGGAATCTTTTTTCCAGCAAAATTTTTCTTTTTTCCAAAACCACATAATGTGCGGCCTGCTTTGGTCCTACGAATCGGTTGCTGTCATACTGAATTGGTTGGGGACGTGAGGTGCTTCCAACTTTTCGCTTCTTTGATGCAATTGCCCTAGATGCCATCTGCACAAACAACACAGGAGAAGAAAAATAGTAACCAACATAAACAGATTACTCGAACATAATAAATAAGAATGTGAACAAGGTCCCCTTCAACATAAAAAAAACCCTAAAATCTGTCATGTTCACTGAACACTTCGCTGTGCGAAGGCCTGGCGAAAACTCGCCCCAGGTTCTCACTGCGAAGGCTGCGAAAATTAAAATTTCAGCCCTGTTTTGTTCCTCAACCAAGATACTTCAATAATTAGCATAAATTTCAGATAAATCATGATGTGGGTAACACTAGGAATGACTAACAATCACATGCAAACGAATTTTTGAGCAAAATTAAACCTACCCTAATCAACCAATTTGGTATGTTTTCCTCAAACTAGCACAATACTGCATAAAATAAATGACAGAAGATGTACAAACCTGAATTATTGCTGATTGAAAGAAGTCTCTGAAAAGTTTTAGGGTTTCAATTTGAAGTGCTCAAGTTTTATCGTGAAAATGCAATGAGATATAGAGTGGAATGGCAAGTGAGAAGTGAGAAAATACTTAAAACATATTCAGAATCAAAAGAGATAATGGGCCCACATGGGTGGCCCAATACTTTTAAAATAAAATACTGATGTGGCAGACCTGTTTCGCATTGCTTGCACTGCGAGCTTCCCAGCGAACCTGTTCGCTCAACTATTCGCACTGCGAAGAAGCTAGCGAACATGATAGGTTTTAGTTTGAAAAATTGTCTTTCTTTTTCTCCTCAAATTCCTACCACATCTTGCATAAACAAACTTAACTACAAGCAATAAAATAGGAAATACTTACAATGTTGGGGTGCCTCCCAACAAGCACTTTGTTTAACGTCGTTGGAGCTCGACGGTCCAATGCGATCACGGATTGCAAAAGGGCACAGAGGTGGTGTCCCACTCGAAATCACCACCCAAGTAAATCTCCAATATTTGGCCGTTTACTGTACAAATCTCTTTGGTCTTCATATCCTCGATAGTGATTTCTCCATAGCTCATAATGTTGAGAATCTGAAATGGACCTGACCACTTAGACTTTAGCTTCCCTATAAACAATCTCAACCTAGAGTTGAAAAGTAACACCATTTGTCCTTCCTCAAACTTCTTAGCCACAATATTCTTGTCATGATAACCCTTCACCCGATCTTTGTAAATTTTGTTGGATTTATACGCTTGTAGGCGCATTTCCTCCAACTCATGTAGTTGGCTTTTTCTTTTGTCGTCACTCAAGCTTTGATAAAAATTTAGCAACTTTAATGCCCAAAAGGCTTTGTGCTCCAACTCAACCGGTAGGTGACAGTTTTTTCTGTGGATCATTTTGAAAAAGGGTGAGACCAATCGGAGCCTTGAAAGTCGTCCGATAGGCCCACAAAGCATCATCAAGCTTGGTTGACCAATCCTTTCTAGAAGTGGACACAGTTTTTTCCAATTTTGTAAATTTCTCGGTTTGGTACTTCGGCCTGTCCGTTAGCTTGTGGATGGTATGGTGTTGCAACTTTGTGCCTCACACCATACTGCTCTAAAGCTTTTGTTAACTGAGTGTTACAAAAGTGGGATCCTCCGTCACTTATTAACACTCTCGGAGTACCTAATCGAGAAAAGATATTTTTTTTTCAAAAATTTTATCACGGTTTTCCCGTCTGCCTTAGCGCTTGCTATGGCTTCAGCCCACTTTGAGACGTAGTCAACCGTGACTAGAATGTACTCATTTCCAAAAGACGGTGGAAATGGACCAACAAAATGAATGCCCCAACAATCGAAAACCTCGACTTCTAACATGTTTTGCAGAGGCATTTCATTCCGTTGAGATATTCCACCAATCCTATGACATTTATCACAACTTTTGGTGTGCGCATGCGCATCTTTGAACAAGGATGGCCAATAAAAGCCCGATTTAAGGACTTTCGCGACCGTTCTTGTGTCGTTAAAGTGACCTCCATATGGAGAGTTGTGATAATGCCAAAGGATGTCTTTGGATTCCTCCTGAGACACACATCTCCTCAAAATGTTGTCGACACCAAATTTGAACAAATGAGGCTCATCCCATACAAAATACTTGGCATCAGACAAATTTTTTTTCTCTGGTTACTAGTTAGACCTTCCGACATTAATTCGGCAGCTTTGTGGTTAGCCATGTCGGCAAACTACAGTCTAACTTTCACCATATACAACTTTTCATCAAGAAACTCTTCCCTCACCTCCTGCTCATGTTTTGTGACTTCATCATTCACAAAACGGGACAAGTGGTCCGCCACCAAATTCTCAGATCCTTTTTTATCACGAATTTCCAGATCAAATTCTTGTAATAAAAGGATTCAACGAATTAGCCTTTGCTTTGAATCCAACTTGCTTAGCAGATACTTGATCGCCGCATGGTCAGTGTACACCACAACTTTGGACCAGATCAAATAAGAACTAAATTATTCTAATGCGTACACTATTACAAGCAACATTTTCTCAGTTGTTGCATAGTTTATTTAAGCATCATTAAGAACTTTTCTCGCATAGTGTATATCATGAAAAAATTTAGTTTTTCTTTGGCCCAACACCGCGCCAACCGAATAATCACTCGCATCGCATGAGTTTCGAAATGATTTTTCCAGTTTGGTGCGATGATTATGGGTGCGGTGATTAGGCTTTGTTTTAAAGAATCAAAAGGTTTGATACAAGATTCATCAAAAATAAAAGACTTATCTTTGTTGAGCAAGTTGCTCAATGGCTTCGCTATCTTTGCAAAGTCTTTGATGAATCTTTGGTAGAATTCTGCATGATCCAGAAAGCTTCAATTCCCTTCACATTTAGAGGTGGTGGAAACTACTCAATAACTTCCACTTTAGCCCTATCAACTTCAAGTCCCATCGAAGAAACTTTGTGCCCAAGCACAATTTCTTCCGTAACCATAACGTTGCATTTTCCCAATTAAGCACTAAATTAGTCTCCACACACCTCTCGAGAACAACATCTAAATTTTTCAGACAAAGGTCAAATGATAGACCAAAAACTGAGAAGTCATCCATAAACACCTCGATAGTCTTTTCGATCAAGTCCGAGAATATAGCTTGCATACACCTTTGAAAAGTCGCTGATGGATTACACAAGCCAAACGACATCCTCCTATAAGCAAAGATTTCGAAAGGAAAAATGAAAGTTGTTTTTTCATGATCCTCCGGTTTGACAATGATTTTATTATACCCTGAGTATCCATCCAAAAAACAATAATACTCTTGATCGGAGAGCATCTCGAGCATTTGATCCATGAAGGGAAGAGGGAAGTGATATTTTCTTGTAGCTTGATTGAGCCTATGGTAGTCGATACACATCCTCCACCCCATTACAGTTTTTGTTGGAATCAACTCATTCTTCTCATTACGGATAATTGTCATTCCACCTTTCTTCGACACCACTTGAACCGGACTAACCCACGAACTACCGGAAATAGGATAAATCATTCCGACATCCAACATTTTGACAACTTCTTTCCTCACCACTTCTTTCATGGTAGGATTCAATCTTCTTTGTGGTTGAGCTACCGGTTTGGAATCTTCCTCCATGAATATTCGGTGCATACAATAGGATGGACTTATACCTTTCAAGTCGGAAAGAGTCCAACCCATTGCCTTTTGATTTTTCTTCAAAACACCAATTAATTTTTTCTCTTCCTCCATGGTTAGCTCCAAACTTATGATCACCGGCTTGTTTTTCTCATCATCAAGAAAGACACACTTAAGATGAGATGGTAACAATTTCAACTCAAGTTTGACTTTCTCATTGTTTTCCGTTTTAAAAATTTTCACCCTTTCTTTCAAAAGAGGAATTTCTTCTAACTCTTCAAGCTCCAGCAAACACTTTTCAATCTCTTTTTCTTCTTCGTCATTGACATTTGAAAGAGCATTAGTAAGAACTTGTTGTAATTGTGTGGGAACTTGCAACAACTCTTTAACTTCTTCGATCACCACTTTCGTTGCATCGATTCTAAAACAATTGGTCTTGTCCTTCGAAAGCTTCATGGCTTCAAAAAGATTGAAACAAATCTGCTCATCTTGAATTCTAACTTTAATTAGACCATCATACATATCAATTGCTATGTGCATGGTCTTCATAAAAGGTCGCCCAAGAATCAAGGGAGATTCTTCATCTTCCTCCATATCAATCACCACAAAGTGGATTGTAAACAAAAATTTGTCAACCTTTACCAACACGTCTTCTGCTACACCATGAGGGCGAGTGGTAGATTTGTCAGCAAGTTGCAATGTCATTTGAGTGAACTTCAACTCTATGTATCCTAACCGCTTCACATTGGACAAGGGTATCAAATTGATACTAGAGCCTAAATCGATCAACCCATTGCCAATATAAGTGTTTCCGATTGTAATGGGTAAAGTGATCTGTCCTAGATCATTTTCTTTTCTCGGGAGAGTACGTTGAATGATTGAGCTACAAATATCATCCACCATGATAGTTTCTTGATCCGTATACCTCTTCTTCTTTTTAAGGATGTCCTTCATGAATTTCGCATACTTGGGCATTTGTTCCAATGCTTCGAAAAATGGAATATTCATTTGAAATTGCTTGAATATGTCCATGAACCGAGCATAGTGCCTCGTACTATCTTTCCTTGATGGAGCATGTGGATATGGAAAATTTTGAATCGAGATAATGCTCACTTGTTCTTTTCCTTTCCTAGACTTTTTCACTTTTTCTTCTCTCTTATTTTTCTCTTCTTCCTCATTTTTTTTCATTCTCTCTTTTTCAACTAAATCTCCCTCAACATTTTTTTTCTACTTCTTTCTCAACATTTTCATTTTCTTTTTCAACTACAATCTCTTCCTCTACTACCTCCTCTCCTGCACCCATGTCAATCTTCCTACCACTTCTTGTGAGAATCGCCTTGCAATGCTCCTTAGGATTTGGGAGAGCGGTAGTGTTGCACCCTAAAATTTGCCCAACCGTTTTCTAACTTTGACTGGCTTTTGCTTCGTATTTCATCTGCATATCATTTAGGTCGCATCTTGCCCATGTTATCAGCCAGATTGAATTTATCAGGATTTTAGCCGCTTTGCTCGTGTTTCAGGCGATTCGAATAATTCAAACTAGAAGTTCAGTGTCGAAATCGAGCGAAAGTCGCTCTCTTCTTGATGATTCAATCCGTGTTGATGATATTGGCGCATTTCGGTGTTCGCCCGTTTTTTCCATGACATTTTGCATTTTTTTATTCCTATTTCTGCTTTTTTCTCTTTTTATAGGTTTATAAAATTAGGATTTAGATTTTATTATTATTTTTAATAGTTTTAGAATTTTATTAGAAATAGTATAATTGTAGAACTAGATTTAATTTGTTTTTAAAATATAATAATCTTAGATTTCATTTTTTCAGAAATGTTAGAAAATAATTTTTAAATAGGATTATTATATAGGTTTGTTAGAAATATTAGAATATAGTTTTTACTAGTTTTTTAAAATAGTTTTAGAATAATTGTTTTTATTAGAAATAAATTTCTATTTAGAATTTGAGAGTTATTAGAATTAGAATAATTAATTAGTTATTTAATTTAGACTAGTTTAATTAAGATTATTTAGTTTTAGTTATTTTAATTAGGAGCTAGTTAATTATTAGTTTTATTTATTAGTGAACTGATTAAGATTTAGATTTTTGTTTATATTAATTAGGATTTGATTTTTAGATTTAATTTAGCTTTAGAGTAGGATTTTATCATCCAATTAATTATTTAGTACATCATCATCATTAATCAGCAATTATTAGTCATTTAATCAGGTTTATCATTAAGCCTTCAGTGTCACATGTCGGCCATTGAATAGTATATATACTATTCATTGTCTCCTCTGCACAAAACCCTAGGAAGAGAACCCAGAATCTGGCCGCCTCCCTCTCACCGCTGACCGCCATCATCATCCTTCACCTATCTTCTTCCAACATATCTTCCGCCATAACCACTTCAATCTCCATCCAAACCTCCATTTTTGAAGCACTTCATCATCTTCGTATCTTCTTCTTCAAAAACCTTGCAAACCTAGAACAACATTCAAAACCCTTACTCCATCATTGACGAACAACAACACCAACCACCCTTCAACCTTCAACTCATCTTCTTCATTCATAAACTTCATCACCTTCATCATCTAAACACAAATTCATCTCTTCAAACTTCCATTGAAACCCTCACAAATCCACCATACTTCTTCAACCTTCAAAACATCAAACACCAACCCTAACCCAGAAACAACCAAAATCCAGAAAATGCATCTCTTACCTCAGTCAACCTTCAAACCATCTTTGCACCACTCCTCATCTTCATCCTACCAACCTAATCACCAGAACAACCCAGCTACACCTCCGAAAATCATAACCAAAACTCCAACCTCAACTTCTTCAAAACGCGTAACCTTCATCAGTTTCAACTCTCAACTTTTCAAACCCATTTTCTAAACCCCATAAGCTCCAACAAACACATAAAAAACCCACTCCATAACCCATATCACAAATCCTCTGCTCAAACCTAGATTCACAATCTTCCAGTACTCCAAATCCACAAGCAAAAAAAACTCATTTTCCGTTTTCCGTAAACACCACCATTCGACCCATCCCTATCTCCTTTGCAACCCAACAAAACCCAACAGCAACCCAGATTTCTAAACTATCAAACCCAAGACATATTTGTTGATAAGAAGATATAAACAGAGACGGAGAGTTTGAAATCGACGAAAATTATGGACGTTGGTAACTGTGTTGTGATGCTTTTGGTTTTGAAAAAGGAAAATGAAGATATTTGCTGATGATGTTGATGAGCTGCATATCCACTCCTCTTTTGGTTTTTCTGTTTTGAGTGGGTAATAGGCCCACAAGGCCCAAATGAGCTTTTCTTTAGCTATACCCACCCCCTGTTTTCGATTCATATCCCCTTCCCTTTTACAACTTCTTTTTATTTCTTTTTTATATTTTGCTTATGTAATATATTAATTTTATTTTATAAGAGTTTTGTTAATATATTTTTGTTTTAATAATCTGTTTCTAAATAAGTTAAATGTTTTATATATTATTTTTCTATTTAAAAGTTTATAATATTAGAGTTTTAGAATACTTTATATATTTTAGGGATTAAATTTTATTTCTCATTTGTTGTTGGGCTTTTTATTCTATTTTCTGTTTTGGTCGATGACGAAACTTCTGTAATCCACTACCAATCAAACTATTGATGAATAATGTTGGATCCCAGACCACCTCCTTTCTCTCCTCATTTCTTCTTCTTTTCGATTTTATTTTGACTCTCTTGGATCGATGAAGTCTTAGTATCCGTAAGCATCAGATTTTTGAAGTTGATAACCTTCCCGATTTCAAATCTATGGAAGATGACCATTTGGGTCATTTTCTTTACTTTGTGATTGCGATAGGCTACCTTCGATTAATCGACATTATGTTTACGAGTGAGACGAGATCCCACTTTTGGTCCGTGCGACACGATTCAATTGGAGAATGATCCTCAAAATCATTTCTCTATCTTGTCCATAGCACGAATATCAACTACACGACCGCCTATAGTTTGACTTCCCTTATAAGTAGAGCTACGAAAGTTTAGCGTCACATTGGACCTGATTCAATTCACTTTGACCCTTTCGAGCCGTATTTCAAAATATCATCACCAAGGATCAAAGAGGATATTAGAAGCTTGGAAATGAAGCTTGCACGCAATTTCTAGGGTCAACAGAACCACCCCATTCGGTAACTTTCCTTACTTCAATATTTTAATCAACCGTGATGAGTGTTTTGAGTCAAGTGATAGATACATGGGAAATGATGAGTGGGGAGCCTCTTCTCGCTCGTCTAGAGTGTTCAGCGTATGCCCTTTGGGCAATATGTAACACATTCGCTCCTACGTCTTAGGATTTAGCATGTGCGTCCCGATCCGATTCATTTCTCTTGCCCCCGTGCGGTTGAGACCCCTTTTCTCTCGCATCCTTGTGGTTGAGATCCCTTTTCTCTCGCACCCTTGCGATTGAGACTCTTTTTCTCTCTCCCCCGTGTGATCGAGACCCTCTTTCTCTCGCACCCATGCGACCGAGAACCGTTTTCTTGTAGTTAGCTGAACTACAGCTGCTTTGATTTCTCATGCCAGATGAGAATATGTAAGCACAAGACGCAATGTCTTGACGAGCACAATAATAACTAACTTCCCCTTTTCTCTCGCATCCTTGCGATTGAGACTCCTTTTCTCTCGCCCCCGTGCAATCGAGACCCTATTTCTCTCGCACCCGTGAGATCGAGAACCATTTTCTTGTAGTTAGATGAACTGTAGCTGCTCTGATTTCTCATGTCAGATGAGAATATGTAGGCACAAGACACGATGTCTTGGCGAGCACACTAACAACTAATTTCTCTCTTCTCTCGCCTCCGTGCGATCGAGACTTTCCCGCTGACAACTAATCTCTCTTTCTCTTGCCTCTGTGCAATCGAGACTAACATGTTTCAGAACCTGTTCTCTCTCCTCCGTGCGATCGAGAATCCCCCGTTTTCCCGTAGTTAGCCTGAACTATGTTTTTCTCTGATTTCTCATACCAGATGAGAATACATAGGCACAAGACGCGATGTCTTGGAGAGCAATCCCCCCCACCCCGTCAGTAGTTTCCCGAACTACGTTGCCTCTGACTTTCCCATTGCACGAGGGAATACATAGACATAGGGCGGCGATGTCCTATCGAGTCAGTTCTTTCCGTAAACCTTCGTTTAGCAGTAGCAGCCTTAGATAGTTTGTTTTCACCCATAGACTTAGACAACAAGCATTGATCCCGTTGTGTACAACGGACGTGAGGGGTGCTCATACCTTTCCCTTGCGTAACCGACTCCCGAACCCGAAATTTGGTTGCGATGACCTGTCTTTTCCCTTTTTCGTAGGTTTTCTTTGATCATTTCCTTTCCCTCTCTTTGGGATAAATAACAAACGGTGGCGACTCTTCTATCCTTGCCGGCCCCTCTTCGTAGCGATGCGACAGCTGGCGACTCTGCTAGGGATAATTCCCATCCCATATGCGAGTCAATCCTAGCATTTGTTTTCTTATTTGTGGGTGTATATTCTTGTGTATTGTATTTTGTATACTGTTGTATTTACATTTTCCACACTTTATTATTATACTGTTGCTGTTGTGCTGTTGGGTGGTTGTTCCTTTGAGAGATAAGCCAAAACCCAGGCTTGAGGATACCCATAGTATTAGAGTGGAGAGTAGTGAAGACCTGTATGGCAGCACGCACTAGTCCTCACGAAATTCACGTTCAGACGAGGTTTTCTTTAAAGATATTTCATCCCGTACATTGGTCCGGAGGGGGATGTTGGATCTGAAAACTGTCGACTCTGAAGACCGATCACTTGGGAGTCAGCTAAGTGAGGCCGCTTCGTAAGACTATGATGCCAAACTAGAAATGGTGAACGTATCATCATTTCTCAAAAGTCTGTGACGCTGACGACCGCATAGGATGCCGAACCTTATCAGATTAGGTCCATACCTTCTGCCAACCCGGTATTTTGGTTTTCTCTTTAGAGCGGACTTTTGAACTTATCCAGTCAGCAGCGCAACAGTTATTCAGAGATTTGTAGAAGCTTTGATCCTTTGTTTGTTGCATCAGCACTTTGCATTGCATTGCATTTGCATCTCATTTTTGCATGACCATCCTTGGCCCGGACCAGAGAGCTTACCCATCTTTTGTCCAACCCACAATTGATTTCCCGACATTCGCATTGGACTTGAATTAGCTTCTGGAAGGATCATGAACTCAGAATAGCAGAATCAGGTTGTTACAAGGGCAGAGTTTAAATATGATGAAGAATCAGTTGGATCATCTCATGGAAGCCATGACAGCTATGACCAGAGGAGAGACCAATATTCAGAGGACTCCAGTGAACAATGTTGCTCAAACTCAGCCTGTGTAAATTCATTTTGGAGATCAAGAGTGCACTACTGTCCGAGATAGAGATTTATCTTCTCTCAACGATTCAGACTTTCAGAGCTTTATTTTCTCTATGCCAGATTCTCAAAGGGTTGTTCTGAAGATTAATCCTAAGGATCCACAGACTGTTGAATTTATGAGAAGATATTGTCTGTTGGATGAAAAGCTTGACGTTCTGATGAATCATGGTACTCTTAATCTGAGTTCTTCAAGGATGTGTTTGGTGCCCAGTCTTGTGATGCCTCTGAAGTTTAAGACGCCAAATTTTTAAAAGTACAAAGGGGATAGTTATCTGAAGCAACATTTGGTGATGTTCTGCAAAAGAATGACCTCACATGTCCACAATGACAAGTTTATGATTCACTATTTCCAGGACAATCTGAGTAGAGCATTGTTGAGTTGGTATATGCAGTTGGAGAATGGTTGCATCCGATCATGGTCAGATTTAGCCAATGCCTTTGTGAAGAAGTACAATTATAATCTTGACATGGCTCCCAGCCGTATGCAGTTGCAAGAATTATCTCAGGCGGACAATGAATCCTTCAGAGGATATATGTAGAGATGGAGAGAGTTAGCTGCTCGCGTTCAACCACCCATTATGGACAAAGAATTGGTTGGCATGTTCATGGATACTTTGCAAGGCCATTACTTCGATAAGATGGTTGGTAGTGGAGCATCAAACTTTTTTGACTTGATGATAGTGGGCAAACGTATTGAGAGTGAAATCAAGAGTGGAAAGATTCGAGACATCTCAGATACCTCAATTTATGAAGGTGAATCGGTTGTCAATTCTAACGAAGAATGGGAGAAAGAAAGTGATGCTATTCCGGAATCTCTGATACCTCACATTCAGTTTTCAGACGCTTCGAGTGTTCAGAGTCAGCAACCTGTTGGGTCTGTGTATTAGATATTTGTTCCTTTCCAGAGTCAACAGTCATACCGTCATCAGCCGCATCAGCACCCGACGAAGACCAAGGAAGCCAGAGAGGCATTTCACTCAGTTTCCAATGTCGTACAGTCAGATATTGCCGGATTTGATTAAAGGTGGATTGATAGTGCCAAAGAAGATTAATCCAGAGATTTCGCCGTATCCGCTGGGTTTTGATGTCAACGTCCACTATGAGTCCCATGTTGGCGACGAGTTTCGTGGATTGGGGATGTTTTAGAGAAATAATTCACTGACTTTCAAGGCCAAATATAATCCAGAGGGTGCACGTGCATGGCTTAGAGAGATTGAGAAGATTTTTTGAGTGATGGCTTGCACTGAAGATCAGAAGGTGCATATCAATATTCATATGTTGTTAGAGGAAGCCAAAGACTAGTGGGATAACGATCGTCAGAGACTAGAGGTTGTAGGTACTGAGATTACATAGGTTGTCTTCAGAGCTCATTTTCTAGAGAAGTAATATTTCGAGGATGTACGCAGTAAGAAAAAGAACAAGTTCCTTAAGCTGAAGCAAAGGAATTCGAAATTTTTTTAGTATGTTGTGAGGTTCGAAGAGGTTTTGAAATTTTATCCAAACTATAATAGTGTTTCAGTTGAAGATTTAAAGTGTATCAAGTTCAAAAGCATATTGCATCTTGAGATCAAACAAGGTATTGGGTACAAGAGATCCGCCAATTTTTTGTGCTGGTAAATAAGTTAAAAATATATGATGAGGATAACAGAGTCTTGTCTGCATATTATAAGAGTCTTAGTGGGAAGAAAGAGAAGAATTATAGTCATGGGCAACCGTATAGTGCTCAAGCTGACAAAGGGAATCAGAAAGCTAATAAGGAGGCTACATGTGGGAAAAAGCTAAATGGGGGAGGGACTCTTACTTTGATAAGATGTTTCAAATGTGGTGAATTTGGACATCTTGTTTCTATATGCATGAGAACAACTGTGAATTGGTTTAAGTGTGAGAAACCAGGTCACCGAGTTATTGACTATAGGAGTAATAATCTAACTTGCTTTACTTGTGGAGAGCAGAGTCATATTAGTACTCAGTGTGAGAAACTTAAGAAGGCTCAGACTGAAGGGAAATTTTTTGTGTTGTCTATAGCAGAAATTACTGCATCTGAGAACTTAATTCGAGGTATTTGGTTTATTAATAGTATTCACTTAATTACTATTATTGATACGGGGCAACACATTCATTTATCTCTACTGAGTGTGTGTCACGATTGAATTTGGAAGTGTTTGTTATGAGTGGTAGCATGGTCATTGATACCCTATCTAGTGGTTCATTGACTACTTGGTTGGTTTATTTGAATTTTCCTTTTATAATTTTTGGTAGAGATTTTGGGATTGACTTGGTTTTTTTGCCTCTTAGTCAACTTGATATTATTCTGGGAATGAATTGGTTGGAGTTCAATCATGTCTTCATCAATTATTTTGATAAATTAGTGAAATTTCTTGAATCCGGGGAGAATACAATATCAAGTTTCATGACCGCGAGGTAGGTAGAAATTTCCTTGAGAGAGAGTGTTTAAGTGTTCTTGGTGTTCATATTCTTGAGAGGGAGAAGTGAGAGAATGATTACGAATCTACCTATTATGTATGAGTTTCCTGAAGTGTTCCCATATGGCATTAGTGATTTGCAATCAAAGTGCGAAGTTGAGTTCACTATAGACTTAGTACCTGGTATTAGTCCTATGTTGATGGCTCCTTAAAGAATGTCTTCTTTCGAGCTGAGTGAGTTGAAGAAAAATTTAGAGGATCTACTTGAGAAGAAGTTTGTTCGACCTAATGTTTTGCTGTGGGGAGCCATGGTGTTGTTAGTTAAGAAGAAAGATGGTAGCATGAGGTTGTGTGTTGACTATTGATAGTTGAACAAGGTTACTAAAAAGAATAAGTGTTCAATTTTGAGAATTGATGATTTGATGGATCATTTTGTTGGTGTTTGCGTGTTTAGCAAGATTGATTTGCGTTTGTGTTATCATCAAATTCGTGTTAAGTCATACGATATTCCAAATTTTGCGTTTAGAACAAGGATGGTCACAATGAGTATTCTGTGATACCGTTTAGTGTGTCTAATGTGCCTGAAGTGTTAAAAGAGTACATGAATAAAATATTCCATCCTTATATAGATCACTTTGTGGTTTTGTTCATCGAAGATATTTTGATATATTCTAAGTCTAATAAAGAGCATGCATATCATTTGAGAGTTGTGTTACAAACCTTGAAAGAAAAGAAATTATATGTGAAGTTGTCTAAGTGTGAGTTCTAGTTGAAAGAAGTGAGTTTTCTTGGTCATGTGATATCTTGTGGTGGTATCGCAATAGATCCATCAAAGATAGATTCAGTGTTGTTGAAGGAGACTATGAAGTTTATTAATGAGATCAGGAGTTTTCTTGGTTTAACTGGTTAATATAGAAAGCTTATCAAAGAATTTCGAATTTGGTGTTGCACCCCAAATTTTAACCCTTAGATCCTCATCATCATTTTAGGAGCACTTTCATTTGATTATATAACCTTAATCAATTTCAATTTTGTCTTTGTTAAGATACAAATGAATTAGGGTTCCGTATAGTCGAGAATCGAGGTTTCAATGGCTTGATCAGTCAATGTCTTGGATGGATTCTCCATGGAATAAGTCTCTACATAATCAAAGATACTACATTGGATCAATTATGAATTCAATTTGAGGTTGTCACCCAAAGATCAAGAACAGTGCATTTTAGGACCCCCGATTAGGGTTTCTGATTAGGAAAAGTCAATTGTAGTTTGACTTTTGATTTAAAAGGTGTTCCAATGATGGAATCATGGTTCATGAAGCTCATATGGATTAGTGAAGTCCATCCAAGAAGTTTTAAGACCTCAAAAGACCTAGAACATAAACAGTCGATCCAGTGGTTTTGATTGATCAGTTCGTTTGACTGGAAAGTCAACTCTTTGAACCTAAGGAATTTGACCTTAAAGCTTGAATAAAATATGTTCCTAATGACATATTACACCTAACCATGAAGTTTCATGAGCATTGGATCAAGGATTGAGGAGTAATCGAAAAAGTCGGGAATTAGGGTTTTGAAAAGGGCAAGACTATAACTTCCTAACCACATATCCAAATGAGATGGTTAAAAGCTTGTTGGAAAGGTCTTGACATGATTTACAAAAGTGTAACAATGGTCCATGTGAAAAAATTTCATAGATTTGGAGTTATAGTCAAAATCGTTACAAGAGGGAGAAAAATACTTAGAAAATTCTATGTTTTTGGCCTTTTTAAGCATGTTTTCAGCCAACTTTGAGGGTTTTTTTGACCTAGTTCCACTTGGAATTTTAAAATTTAGTAAACATGAAAGTTGTAGAGCTCCATGAGGGCTTTCTAAAAAGTACAATAACTCCTCCATAGGCCTTGTGAGATGAGAGTTTCGAATTGAGCAAGTTGGGCCTGAGCACTAGTTTGTCATCTTGGTAAAACTCAACATAGACTTGGTTTCCAGCTATGTACTTCATTTCTAACCATGAGAAAACATTTGATGTGATGTGTTAGAGGGATCTTTGAACCAGATCTGAGTGGAATCTAAGCAAAGCCAAGAATCCATCCATAATGCATTTGTTTAATATAAAAAGTACAAAAGTGCATATGTGAGAGAACATTGGTTCTGCTGCAGCTAGGGAGGTTGCCTTGGTACATTTGTGGTCAGCATAACCAGCTCAAAGATAGCAGTTATTGAGGACATTAGCTGATGGAAAGAAGCTAAAGCCAACATGTGTGGAGTCACATTTGAAATACTAAGGATTTTCCCACCAAAATGCAAGCTTGCATTGCAAATGTCAATTCTGCCCCAACGTTCACTCAGCCTATAAATAGAGGCTCCATTCCACTCCACTCTACACACCATAGCTCTCAACATACAAGAGAACACATAGCTCTGCTTCTTATCATTCTTGCTTGTAAGTGAAGAAAAAACACCAAATTTGTTCCCTTTGCAATTTTCACACCAGTCCCTTTTTCCAAATATAAAACCACCTCAAAAACGACACACACACGCACACACACACACATACTCAAAATGATCATTTGAAGCTATTCCCACCATTAGTTTCATCAAAAGAAACCTAGAACAAAAAGTCAACCTTCATACCACCTTACTTTGAATTTTGTGCAACTTTCTCACTAAATCACTACATAGACCATTTTCCATCATCATAACACTTGGAACACCTCATGTTCATGATATATTAGCTGTCTAAAACCTCAAACAACAGCTGGAAGTGCATTCACTCAAACTGTCCATAATGTTGCATTATTTCTTCAAGAAGAAGCAAAATTCTCAAGCTTTCATAAAAGGAAGGAATTCTTGCTCTTGCTTAGCTTAAGTGTGGGAAAACTACAAGAGGCATGTAGCTTTGAACCCCCTCATTATTATACATCATGTATTGATTGGCTTTGTTAGATATGTTTACACATTGCCGTGTTGATTTGGTTTGTTAACCATGCTATCAAACTTTGTGTACCATGTGTATTTCCTGTTAGAATGCTATTAGGGTATATGTGTTGGTCACCTTTGTGAAGGTATGTTGTTGAACACTTGATGAGTTTATTATTTTAACATTGTTATGTTGAATGACCACCAAACTATTTTGAAAATCTGTCAACATGAGAGGCCTAGGTTTAGTGGCTTAATATTAAGCATTGTCATGTTTGGTGTTTTTCTCATTTGTGAACTTAAATTTGTTCTTAACTGGGTCTGTTTAGCTCACATAGTTTGCATTATGGATTGTCACTAGGTTTGCATTATGGATTGTCATTAGAGCTTTGTTTAGGACTACTGCTGGAATTTGTGTTTGAACCTGTCTAAATCATATTGACATGCCTTGAGTCTGTTGACTCTTTTGTTTGGGGTACCTTATCCTTGACTTGGTTTTACTTAGTGCTAGGTTGGTTTATGTTGTGGTTTCCATCTAAGGGGATTTTATTGGAACTGAGGTTGATAACCAATTTCTTGGTGTCATGAATGTGTATTTACATTGATTTTTTGGCTGCATCTATGTGAGTCTAAGTTTGTGTCTCTGTTCAAAATGTAAGATGTGACTTCTCAGCAGTTTTTAAGTTGGACCTTCATAGTTTTTTATAGCTAGATTGTTGAGACCATTTTAAGTTGGTGTCTGCTTATGCTAAACATGTGTTTGCATTCTGTTTACAATGAAAGTATGTTTTTGTTTCGTTTCTCAATAAAACCTCTTCAATCATGTTTTTACATTGAGAGACTTTTAAGTTTTGCTTTTTGAGTGGCTGTTGGAGTTGTAGTTGGAATTCATCAATATGCATTGGTTGAAATACCAAAGCATATTGACTGTCATGTTCTAAAGTTTGTTAACTTCTGATCCATCAACTCATGGTTTCATTATGTTGTCATGTGGGTCTAATGGGATTCAGACCAGGATTTGGGTTTTCAAACACATGTTGATCTATTTTGTTGAGCTTAAGTTGGTTTAGTGTTGTCACAAAAAACCTTTACCATGTATTTCCATTACCCCTAAAACCTGTTTGCTTTAGTTATTGTCACTTGAAGAAGCTTAGACTAGTTGGTTTGGTTTTGGACTTTGTCTTTATCAGATTTTTAGATTTGTTCAATTTCTGCATTAATGCCACCAGTTGTGAACAGGTCCTTTTAGTTTGTGATTGACAACTGTTTTTGAGTATACCAATGCATTGTGTATGCCCTGACCATGTACGTTTTAATGCTTTGAAGATCATGTTGAAACCTGCCATGAATCTCTTGTTGGCATCACAAGGTCTTAAGGGTTTAGATGCTCATGCCAGCATACCCTTTTTGTTCTGTTGAAAACCATTTGTCTTGGGTTGACAACCTCACATCAGCTTTTAGGATTCTTGCTAACTGTTGGTTTTAGAAATCCTTGGATGTGTTTATCTTTGATTCTATCCACACTATTTTGCTGCTTCTATTTTCCAAACAAAGTAACCCTGCTAGACTCATGTTATGTTCCTATTTTTTATGAAATTTGCTGTTGAAATTATGTTGGTTGTCGGTTTCTACTTGATTTTGTTAACTTTTGATATCATTAAACTAGTTTTTAAGTTACTACAACGTGGTGTGTATAAGGTTTTTGACACATGGCATTGGATTGACAAGTTGTTTGTTGGAACAGCAAGCCTAGTTCAAGCCATTTCACCAATTGGTAATTTGACAGTCTTTATGATTCATGGCAGGACTGAGTATTTTCTTTGTTTGTAATCATTAAATAATTTGTTTTAAACTTGAGTGGAGCTTTGTTTGCCCTTAAATCCATTTGTTTTGGTCATGTGATCTTTAAACGCACTTTAAAACTTTGTCTTGCATGACCAATCATGTTTTCATAACTGTGCATCATTTCATATTTTGGTTGATACCATCTTCTTCCTCATAAAAATTCAAGCATGTTTGACTTTTATTTCATTGAAAATGATTAATATTTGAGGATTTGAGATTGAAATCGTTTTTGATTTTTCACTTGAATTTGCTATGGACCTTGCCCAGAAATTCGCCTATTATGGTATATATTTCAATGGGGTAGCTTGATCAATTGGATGTATCGCCACCCCAGTGGTTATCACCTTGCTTTCAAGTACCATGCCATTTGTACCGAGTTTGACCCTCAGCGAGGGCACTTTTTAATCATTTTCATGATTTTTATGTTTTTTTTTATATTTCTCCTTCCTTTTCCATTTATGTTCACACGCATGAAGTGGTAAGAATGGATGAGTTTTAGGTCCATGATCTCAAGGTCCTGGGTTCAAACCTTGAGGGAGACACTTCTTTCTTTTTAATCACCCATTTATTTGATTTTTATTTAATCTTCAAATTAGCATAACTTCTCCATTTTTGATCATTTTTAAATGATTCTTTTTGCTAAAATCTTATTTCATTACATACTTTCATATAATGTTAAAGAATTCTAAAATTCCTATTTTAGAAACACTTTACATTAAGAGGAGGTTATGATTTATTTTAGGGTTTTCATCCTCCTATCTCTCATTGCCTCTTTTCAAAACCTTGATTCCATTTCAGTTTAATTTGAAGTTGATATTGAATTTGGCTTGTTAGCTCCCTTTGTACTTGATTTTTAATTCCAACTATTGCTTGTAAGCATTTAAGTGGTTCATCTTTTAAAATTTGAGGTTATCCCCATGAAGTATTGAATTTCTTGCTTACATTGTTTTGACATTGTTTGATTGTCCATGCTTGTTTTTCATCAAGTGTATGGTGTTTATTTATGTGGTTACATACGACATTCTTTGACCTATAACATGCTTATCCCATGTTATGACTTGTTTGCATGTATACCTTCACGATTGATTCTTACTTTCATCTCTGTTAAGATATACCTTCATCTTTGTCAAGATATGTCATTTGGTTTTCACCTCTTATATTGAGCCTTATATTAACCTCTCTTTAGACGTTGTTTTATCTTTGTGTGTCATCTTTGTGTATCTTGGTGGTAACCACTTGCCTTGTTTGTAATCCTTGTTTAATATTGTCATATGCTTGCATGTCCTTGGTTGTAATCATACCTCTTATATATTCATCATGTTTGAATGTTTATTGCTTTGTTAAGTTGTTTCTTCAAGTGATGGAACTATTTAGTTCTTATCCAAGTTGCCTCATATTTTCCCTTCCAAAGGAAAGTCTCTCTATTGACCCTTGGGTCATAGATAGCTCATTACTCTCCTTCTGACTTTGTTAAGTCACCTTGAACCCTAACTTAGTTAAGTTAAAACCCTACCCATTAGACTTTTCTTTAAGTCTAAAAGACTTACCCCTTGTTAGGAGTGCCCTTTTAAATAGAACTTTAGGATAGAGTTTGTTAACTCTATGTAAGAATCATGGTGATGATTGCTTACCTTCCCCCTTGAATTTTATTAAAGTCATTCCTTAGTCGTGTTCGAACTACGGATGCTCTTATTTCTCATTTGTTAATGAGATTACGTAGGCACAAGATGGGATATCTTGACGAGCACATCCCTAACTTAGCATCTTTCATATTAGAACATTAAGATAGAGTTTGTTAACTCTATGTAAGAATCATAGTGATGATTACTTACTCCCCTTTTGGCTTTTGTCAAAGTCAATTCTCTTGAGTATACAATTTAGATCCAGAGAGTTTGGTTAAACTCTATGCAAGCATTGTTATGTTTGTTCCCCTTTGAACCTTGATCATATTCAAGTGTTCATCTATCCCTAGTGAGGTGAAATACGATTGCTCTGATTCTATCCTAGTTAGGATACGTAGGCAGAGGATGCAATATCTTTGCGAGCAAACTTAGAAACTATCCTTAGGTCTTTACCTTCACCTTATACTCAATCCCAAACCATAGCAAACATCTAGAAAGTATAGCATACAAACATACAAAAGGTTCCTATAGAATACTATAGATGTTTAGGATGAGAAATACCTACCCTAGGCATAACCAACCCCCGGTCCCCAAATCTCTTAGAGTTGTTGTTACATCGTGCAAAAGGTATATCTTTCTTTAACCTTTCCTTTGGATAAATCAAAGTCCGGTTGTGAATTTAATGAATTAAGATTCAATTTAATCAATAGCTTGGTATCACAATTCTCACCGCAACAGAAATGGCGACTTCACTGGGGAACAAACACGAGGGTTTAGCCTATTTTATATGTTTGTATGCTATATTCGTGAATATTTGCTTAACATGTATATTTGTCAATATATCTGTGTGTATTGGGTGCTCTGAGTGGTGAGATGAATCCTAGCCCGGACTTGAGTGACACATAAGATAGGATTTTGGTATGATCAATAGTTGGGCTATTGGGAGTAGTCCTAATATGTCTGACATATGATGTAATCACGCTCGGTGGAGAATCTTTGAGATGGTTGGTAATTCATAAGTAGTCGTGTATTCACTAATTATTTCGATATGAGTCTGCGAAGCTGAGGACTTTTAGTGACACTTTTACCCCACATGGCCTTTTTAGGACGTAGCGCGGAAACTGTTAGGGAGTAGTCCCTCAATAGTTGTCACGCAATGCTACACTCAGACGAGTTTATCTTGAGAATATTATTGACTCACGTGAGTAGTCGTGTTAGTTGGCAATATCCGAAAGATTTACCATGACTCTGGGAACTTTGATAGAACTCGTTCCGCAGGTACAAAATAACTCATAGTACAAATCCTTGGGGATAGGTAGATTTTTGATTCCATGCTTTGACCTTGAGCCTAGGGAGCCTTTGTGTGTGCATGTGAATTGTATTCGTGAATACTTGCTTTTGTGTGGTGTGTGCATCATTTCATCATCTCATCATAAGCATTTCATATTACGACTAGTTTTGTAAAACTCAGTTGATCTCTTTGTGCAAAATCAGATAGACACATCATGGATATTAGAACAAGAAACACTAAGAGACACATTTTCAAGAAGCCCGATACCTCCGAGTTGAGAAAGCTAGGAACTGTGGTGTCAGAAGAATTTGGAAAGAGATATGGAAAGATCCCGAGCCTAGTCAGGATAGGAATAGAAGAAGGGATTCTCAGTATGTTGGTTCAATTCTATGATCTATTGTATCATTGCTTCACTTTTCCCGACTATCAGCTGATGCCGACGTTGGAAGAGTACGACTATTATATGGGAGTTCCCGTGAAGGACCAAAAGCCTTATAGTGGATTGAAGAAGTTGCCTTTGCCAAAAGAAATTACAGATGCTCTTCACATTGAAGCTTCTGAAATTAAAGCCCACCGTATGACCAAAGAAGGAGTAACAGGTTTTCACTCAAATTTCTTAGTCAAGAAAGCTGCCTATCTTGCAAAAAAAGGGAGTATGGATGCATTTGAAGTTGTACTAGCTCTGTTAGCCTATGGATTAGTTTTGTTTCCTGAGATAGAGGAATTCATCAACTTTTCCTCCATTACCATATTTTTAAGTGGAAACCATGTGCCTACCTTGTTAAGAGATGTGTATCATTCAATTCATCATCGGACACTTCAAGGAAAAGGAACTTTCCTCTGTTGTGTACCTCTGTTATACAAATGGTTTGTCAATCATTTGTCGAGAACCGACGCCTTCAAAGAGAATCCCAATGGATGGAGATGGTCTCAAAGGATAATCTCTTTGACATAAGCTGACATTCATTGGTATGATCCCACATACGACCAAGGAGTTTACTTTGATCATTATGGAAGTTTCCCAAATATACCACTTATTGAAATACAAGGAGGGACCAATTACAATCCAGCTTTGGCTAGACGACAATTTGGGTTTCCAATGAAAGATAAACCCAACAGTTTTCTCTTATCCGATTTCTTTTATCTCAATGCAGAGGTATTAGAAAGTGTGAGAAACAATACAGTTGACGCTTGGGAGAACATCCATAAAAAGACGAAAGCAGATATGGGGAAAACAAATTGCATAGCTTTGGAGCCATTTACTCAGTGGGTCCAATATCAAGCAAAAGATTTGAAGATGTTGTATCTCCCAGAAAAGGACACGCAGATTGTCATCGCATCGTCATCCTCTACCATTCCCATCGATAAGATGGAAGAGTACCAAGAACTTCTTGCAAGAGCGCAACTTGAGAGAGACACTTGGGAAGGAAAGTATCATTCACTCGCTTCCGAAGCAACAAGACTCGTCCGAAAAGTGAAAGAAAAAGATGAGTTGATAGATTGGCTCGAATGACGAGTATTTGATGGAGAAACAAAAAAGGAGAATTTATTTTTCTCTAGTATCAAGCCCACTCAAAGCAATCATGAATACTCCAATATCCCTCCTACCTCCGGAGCGTGGAAAGGGATAGTGGATAAGCTGGTAATGGAGAATGCAATATTGAATAAGTTGAAGAGGTCTCGTGTCTCAAGTAATTAGTTTAGGCTGTGAAACCTAGTCTCTTGATGTAATTTAAACTTCTTGTATTGTATCTCGAAAGTTGTAACTTTTCCAATAATGAATGAAATGAGGGTTTGACACAAATTGATCTTCTGAGTTTTGTAAAACCAGTCGCATTTGCATCGCATCTTTGTATTTTGCTAACCATTCAAGGAAATTCAAATTTTTCTTTGCAGACATCAACATGGTACGACGAGGTGGACTCCCATTCCCAAATTTGAAGTTGGACAACCTCAATATCTTGGCAGGCCTTGTTAAGAATCCCACCGCGTTCATTGCAAATTATGGAGATCTTCTGCAATTACTTAACACTCAAGTTGATGGGAATATGCTGCAGGCGCTCATTGAATTTTACAGTCCAATATACCATTGCTTCATCTTTCCGGATTTCCAATTGCTTCCGACCATAGAAGAATATTTGGCTTACCTAAAGCTTCCTTTAACTTTCAAGGCTTCTTATGGGAAATCGAGAAGAAGAGACCTTGCCAAAGCATTACACCTCAGGCCAGAAGAATTACCTACTATGAGAGCCAAAGGTGGTTTCTATGGAATAGAGGCATGACCGTTGATGGAAATGGCTGAATTTCACTATGAAGATATGAACTGGGGTATCTTCGAGGCGATTTTGGCGTTATTGATATACGAATTGTACCTTTTTCCATGTGGTAATGAGTTCATCTGTGAGGAGGCTATTCGACTCTTCATTATCCAAAATCCCGTGAATGCATTGTTAGCAGACACCTACCTTGTCATTCACCGCCACACTCTGTACGACCTCGGACAGTTCTCGTGTTGTACCGCTTTGCTTAGCAGATGGTTCATTTCCCATTTGCCCAGGACTCATGTCTTGTGGAACCTCACTAGCAAGGAAGATTAGATCACAATGTTAACAACTCTCAGCCACTATGATGTTAATAGGTACGATCCCAAAATCAGTGCTATACCCATGATCCATAGCTGTGGGGACTTCCCTAATATACCTCTCATTGGTACAAAAGAGGTTATCTACAATCCAATTCTCGCTCGACGCCAGCTTGGGTATACAACCGGGCCAGAGCCAGAACCAGAGTTGATAAAGGCCTACTTTTGTGAAAAAGGTAGCAACAAAGAACTAGAAGCCTAAGCCAGCTTTGCTTGGGGGCACCCTAACATACAAGGGATGACCGTAGAAGAAAACATAAGTTGTTTGCCCACTAGAGCTTATCTACTTTGGTCCAAGGAGAGAGCTTTAGTAATGTTCTACTCTCGTGACTATGAGATCACGATGGAGCCCGAAATTCCTATGATTAGGGAAGAGATGAAGTATGTTTTAATCAGAGCTCCGCGCGAGAATGAAGGCTTATGGGAGATCATTCACCAATACTAAGCTTAGCCCAAATCTCAAGAAGAAGAAGAGTCATCTATTTAGATTGATCAAATGTTTCACCATTTCCTACTTTCCCTAAAAAGGATTGTAATCCTGTGTTACATTTACTTTTGTTGCATCTACTTTTGTTGTAAGAAAGGTCTCGCTTTTTAGCAAGAGCCATCTATTGTAATAGATTTTGATTTATCAAAGAAAAGTTGCTTTTTAAAACACGTTGTTATGCGCGTTCCTAATTTTGTTTGTAAACAAAGTTTTCTATTTTCCTTGAATGGTTGGGTTTTGCATTTGCACATCATTCTGCATTGGTCTTGCATTAGGTTTCACAGCTCATCTGTTGTTCTTGTCTGCCAGAAAGAGGAGAGTCACACTGAGTTCCCACGGATACAACACCCGAGCTCAAGCTCAGAGAAGGATAGCAGACAACGATCATAGGATGGACCAGATAGACAACGACATCGAGGGGATTAAGCACAACATCAGTCAGATCATGGAGGTTCTTAACATGATTAAAACAAAGATGGATACACAGGTTATAGTGGTTTCCAAAGTCCCTACAGCAGCAACAAGCCTTCCAACCGCTCCAGCTATGACAACTGAATTCCCATTTGGCATGTCTAGGGATTTCCTGCCACCAATCAACAATCCTCAGTCGTCCAGCTTTCAACCACAGGTTGATCCAGTTATGACGAATCCTATATTTACTCAGGTCGAAGGACCAACTTATGTCCGACCTATTTTTAACCACCAGCCAATCTTCGACATACCAGACGGTTCCGAAGTGGAAGACGAGAAGCATGAAAATCTAAGAGTAGAGATGGATATTATGGCGAAAAGAATGCAAGCAATTGAGGGGAGTAATGTCTTTAGATCCAATGCCAAATACATGTGTTTGGTATCTGGACTAATATTCCCACAAAAGTTCAAAATGCCCGTATTTGATAAGTATGAGGGAACTACTTATCCTAAAGTACACTTAATCATGTATTGCAGGCAGATGGCTCCGCATATCAAGAACGATAAGTTGTTGGTACATTACTTCCAAGATAGCCTCAAAGGAGCTTCGGCCAAATGGTACTTAAGCTTGGATTAGGCAAAGATACATGGTTTTCAAGACTTATCAGATGCTTTCATCCAGTAATACAAATATAATATGGATCTGGCTCCAGATCGTCGTCAACTTCTCAGTATGACACAGAAAAGCACCGAGACGTTTAAAGAGTATATACACAGAGATGGCACGGGACTGCAGCTCAGGTTGAGCCACCCCTTACAAAAAAAGAACTAGCAGACTGGTTTGTAGACACAGTTAGGCCGGAGTTCTATAAAAGGTTAATCAGCAGTGTTACCACTAATTTCTCTGACATCATCGCTGTAGGAGTAAAGGTTAAAGCAGGGCTGAAAAATGGAAAAGTGACGACTTCAACTACCAATTCTAGTGCCAGCTGTTGCACCCTAAAATTTGACCAACCAATTCTCCTATCTGACGCATGGTTTAAGTTCATATTCACAGCTCAGATGTATGATTTTTGTGCACAAGCAGGGGATATCAGAGTTTACAGCCTGATTTTTGTCTATCAGATATGGCAGACCCAGTCCAGATTATCAGGGTTTTTATTTTCAGGAAATTGTGCGCTCCTCGGTGATTTTTCAGTGATTTTGAGGATATTCTGATGCCCGGGGATCTCTGTTCGATTCAATCTGGTCTCGTGCGCTTTTATGGGGGTCATTTGCATTCATCTGCATTTTTAGGGTTTTTATAGGCTTCTGTGAATTTTTAATAGGCTTTATAAATTTTTCTGGAATTTAAATAGGTTTATAGAATATTTTAATAGCTTAATTCTCTTTTTTAGGATTTTATAGATTTTTTAAATAGATTTTTAGAATATAAATAAGATTTTAAATAGGTTTAATTGCTTTTTAAATCATTTTTTAGAATTTTCTATGGATTTTTAAATAGGTTTAAGTGTTTTTTAGATAATATAGAAAATGATATAGTTTTTCTTTTATTAATAGATATTAAATGATAATAGGATTTTAATAGAGAATTAGTGAATTTTAGAGTTTAATTAGATCTTAATTGTGTTTTAGATTTGATTAGATTAATATAGAATTAATTAGGTTTAATTGACTTTTTTAGGTTTAATTAGATTAATATGAATTTTAATCTTTTTTTAGATTGTTATTAGGATTAACCATTAATTAGATTAGATTTAATTGTTGTTTTTATTCAGTTTTTTTTCCAGCTCGTATGGGCCCAGGGGGCGTTTTTGGCAAGGCCCAGTTTGCTTTTTTGTCCAGGAATTATTCAGAAATCCAAAAAAGTCTAAACAGTCCAAATTTCCAGCACACTCCAGAGTCTTCCAGAGAACTCCACGCGTCTCCAGGGTATATAAGCTGACACGTGTTGGCCATGCAGGGGGACCACACGTTTCTCAATCCTCACGCCACCGCCCACTCAGAACTCCCCAGAATCCTCCACGTGGTCCACACCTGTCCCACTCTCTCCCTCTCCCTGAGACACTTGGCACCCAGCCATCACTCACCGGAGCCTCGCCTGGAAACCTACCGGCGTCCATGCAAACGCCCTAACCGCACGCCGCCGGCGACCTCAACTAACTCCGGCCACCACCTAACCACCAAAACCTCCAGAATCCCCAGATCTTCATCCTCTTCCTCCGATCCCCTCCATTGAACCTTCATCATCCTCATCCATAATTTCCAGAACAACTCAAACCGTCATCATCTTCAACCACATTTTCCAGAAATCACCATTGAAACTCAAATCTTCATACACTTCTCCAGAAACGCTCATACACTCATCGTTCTTCATCAACGTTTCCCAGAAATCATCATCAATTCATACAACCTAATCTCCAGAATCCACTCCAACAGACATTCATCCTTCAAGCAATATCTCCAGAAACTTCATTCTTCGTCCAATCTTCAAGAATCCACGAAGTTTTCTCCAGAAATCTTCAAGATCCCAGCGAACTCCTTCAACCTCCTTCAACAACGCGCGCCTGATATAATAGATCTTCATAGATCCCTGTTTCCGCTCGCATTAATCCAGGTATGCTTGCTAAAACTCCTTGCATGTTCTTCTTTTAGATTGTGCCTTCAACGATTAGGGTTTTAACTGATTAATTGATTTAGTGAGTAGTTGAGTTAGATCTTGAGTAGCGATTTCGTGTGAGGGATTGAGGGGTTTGGGTGAGGATTTGTTCGTTTAGGGTTTTGTTTGAGTTGGTTGAGATCAGTTGCAGAGAATGATGGAGAGGAGGAAGACGAGAGAGCGCAGTTAGGGTTGTGTTGGTGAACAGTACCAGAGTATTTGGGGATGATTTTGGTTTTGTCTAACTGTAATTGGATTAGGGTTTGAACCCTGGGCTTAGGCCCAAAAATGCGTCTTCTGAACGCACACCTCCCAGTTTAATCAATTACCCCCATAGCGTGTGAGAGACTGAATGAATCAGTTTGGGCCTTGGGCCCAATTTGCTATCTGCACCCCTGGGCGTGAGCCCATTAGGATAATAACTGAAATAAATCACTCATAGCACCCCCCTGGCGTTTTTCTTTTTCTGAGTTACTAATGGTTTTTTGACAAAATCTGGGCCCTGCGCCCAACTGCTAGTTACACCCCCAAATCAGGGCCCAGTGAATTAATAACCTGAATATCTTGCTGTTTAAACCCCCCTCCATTTTATTTTCTTTTGTTTTGATTTTTTCTTTTATATTTCCATATTAAATAAATCATAAATAATTGAATATAATTGTTTTTTTTATATAATTCTTTGTTCTACCATTTCATAAAAAATGTTAAGAAAATTAAATAAAAATAAAAAAGGACATTTTATTTTAGTTTGTTATTTTTTGCATATTTTCCAATTAATTGATTTCTTTTTTAATATTTTCAATGCATGCATATCATTAGAAAATTCATAAAAAATGGTAGATTTAGTCAAATAATTCCGTTCTTTTTTCTGTAGACTCGTGATTCAGTGTAGAATTTTATAGTGCAAAAATATTAGCTTAGTCATGCATTTTCATTTCAATTGCATTTTTTCACTGTTATTGATGTTGAATAATTGGTCTGTGAATATGTCTGTGCTGCTGATTTTAATTCTTTCATCTGGTGTTGAATTTTGTTCTGATTTTTTTCAGTATGTTATCCTAGAGCCATGTAGGTTTCCCATTAGATTTTTATTAGATTTTTGTAGGGTATTCTGATAGGATTTGTCTGAGCCTGGATATAGGAGAGGTCTTGATGACTTCTGACTTTGAAGTTCAACTGTGGTTGAACTTCAGAGATAGTCTCCTGTGGTTTGTTGGCCTGTGGGTTCTTCTTGAAGGTGGGAGCTGATTGAGGTCCTGTTGGAGCTTGCAGAGATGCATTGGATTGAGGCTTAGTCTAGGAGCTTGTTGTCTGTTTGTGAGGTTCGAGATCCGGAAGTTTGAAGGGAGTTTGTGGTACTTTCCTGAGGAAGGCACTATGAATGACTTTCATCCTTCCTTCTCACCTCTTTCTTAAGTATCCAATGATGTCGGAGCCGACTTGTGAGTTTAATCCCTCCTGAGGAGGAATGTAAACTGATCACATGTTGTTGAGCCACATGGGATACGATTCCTAAGTGGAAGCCCCCTAGTACTTTCCTGAGGAAGGTCCTATGGGTCTATTCACTTAGTTCCATTAGTTCATCTAGGATTTCGTAAGTATCCAGTGATGTTGGAGCCAACTTGTGAGTTTAATCTCTCCTGAGGAGGGATGTAGACTGATCACAGTTGTTGAGCCACGTAGGATACGATTCCTAAGTGTCAGCCTCCTAGTACTTTCCTGAGGAAGGTCCTATGAGTCTGTTCACTTAGTTCCCCTAGTGCATATAGGTTTTTCCCAAGTATCCCGTGATGCCGGAGCCTTCATGTGAGTTTAATTTCTCCTGAGGAGGAATGTAAACTGATCACAGTTGTCGAGCCGCATAGGATATGACTCCTGAGTAGTAATCTCCTGGTACTTTCCTGAGGAAAGCACTATGGGCTTGTCTGCTTAGCTTCCTTTCTCTGATAGGCTTGTTCTGAAGCTTGGAGACTGGGATTGTTTCCTCTTGCCTAGGAGTTTTGTTTAGGTCCCTGCTTAGGGTATTGTATAGAGTTCTGTTTAGAGATAGATTAGGAGTTGTCTCAGGTTTGTTAGAGGCCCTGCTCAGGGTTAGTCTCTTTGTGTTGTTTGACTTGTATGATGTTATGTTGCATTAGACTTAGGTATTCATCTAGATAGTTCTGAATAGGTGCATCTTAGAAGTAGACTTTGTATGCATAAGAAGTTGAGGTGGTCCTCCTTCTGCTTGTTTGTTATTGCGTGGCTTTGCTTGTTGGTATTCGGTAGAGCTGAGCTCCCTTGCCTTTGTGGTTTGTGGCCTCTGTGCCTTGTTTGTTTAGTTGTTGCATTCATGCATATTTTCAGTATTCCTTTACGTTGCATTTTCTCGTTTGTGGTTTAATCCTGTTGCCATGATCCCTTAGGAGCTCTGACTTCTCCGCTGCGGAGTTGTTATGATAGACATTAGGATGGTCAACCAGGTGTGATAGCAGTAGGTAGATCCCCCTGTTTCTCAGGTATAGTTCTAGGGTTTCCTTTTCCTTTCTGTAGGAGCTTTTGAGTAGCTTGATCCGTAGTTAGCTGAACTACAGCTGCTCTGATTCTTCGTTCCAGACGAAGATATGTAGGCATAGGATGCGATATCCTAGCGAGCACACTAACAACTAACCTTCAGTTCTCTCGCGGCTGTGCGATCGAGACTTTCCCGCTAACGACTAATTGTTGCCCCTTTTCTCTTGCCCGAGTGCATTTGAGACCAGATCGTATTTGTAGGTTCCCGAGCCTTTAGGACCAGTTTGTTTTCTCACTGCTGTGTGAGAGCTCCTGTTTACCCGTAGTTAGCCGAACTACGTTTGCTCTGATCTTTCATTCCAGATGAAAGTACGTAGGCACAGGACGCGATGTCCTGGCGAGCAACCTTTCCCCCGTTTAGACGTAGGAAGTCGAACTACGTTGACTCTGACTTTCCCATTGCACGAGGGAATACGTAGGCCCAGAACACCGTATGTTCTGTCGAGTCCTGTCCCTTTATTTTCTTTTCAGACCAGTCATTAGCGTAGATAGATAATACACCTTTTACCTATAAACACCAAGCGTGGATCCCATCGAGTACGATGGACGTGAGGGGTGCTAATACCTTCCCCTTGCGTAACCGACTCCCGAATCCAGGTTTTGGTTGCGATGACCATACCTTTTCCCGTCTTTGCGAGGTTTACTTCGAGCGTTTCCTTTCCCGCTCTGAGGGATAAATAACGCACGGTGGCGACTCTCCTGTCAAGCCGGCGCCGATTTTCGCAGTAGCGACAGCTGGCGACTCTGCTGGGGATATATAGCATCTAGGGACTTTTCCCATCCCTTATGCTGGGACCGTTTCCCATGCCCTACGCGAGTCAATCCTAGCGCTTGGGTGTTTATTTGTTGGGTGTTGTGCATATTGTATTTTACCTTTTTTGCACTTTACTTTTCTGTACCTTTACCTTTCCGCATTTATTTTCCAGCATTATATTATCGTGATTATTGCTGTGGGCAAAGGGAGGTTACTGTGAGTGAAAGCCGGACCTGGGCTTGAGTACACACCTAGATATAGTTGTGGAGAAGTAGTAGACGAACCTGTCTGCTGAGCAGGCACAGTTCCCTACGAAAATCTACGCTCAGACGAGATTCTTGCAGAGGTGCTCCTTTCCGGTCCTGAGGATCTGAAGGGAGTCCAGACGTGAGGATTGTCGACTCTGGGGACCGATCAATTGGAAGTCAGCTAAGTGAGGCCTCTTCATGACTTGATGATGCCACTCCTTCTGGGAATCGTATCGTCACTCATGAAAGTCTGTGACGCTGATAACCGCATAGGATGCCGTACCTTTGTCCGTGGATTAGGTTTATCCTACCTGTGAGAGGGACTGGGTTGTTGCAGGAAAACTGGCCTTCAGAAACCATGATTCAGTACCTTTATCAGATGGTGTTCTTGATTCATCTCCAGGTGTGTTGTCTGGGTCAGATGGGTTTCTTATCTGAGGTTGAGGCTATTATCAGATGGTATTTTCGTCAGATACAGAGGTTCAGATGGTTTTCTTACCAGGGGATTGATATTTTGAGTATCAGATGGTAGTTATTGGCATGAGATTCTGGTGACCGTGTTGGTTTTCTGTTCTTGATCACAGAGATATTCCTCTTCAGGCTACAGCATAGCCCCTGTGTTCGCAGATTGCATTATTTATCATATTGCATAATTGCATTACCATCTGCATTCAACTAACGTGTGTGTATTGCAGGTACATATTTTCCCTTCCAGTTCTGGTGTTCGTTCCTAGCAAGACATGGAAAACCTGAAGAGAGTATTGCCCTATAAGTTCCCGTCGCCGAATATCAGTCTATTGTTAGAGTTGATTGCTATTGCTAAGAAGAGAGGAATGGGTGACTTCAGAAAGAGATATGGGAGGATTCTGACCTACGTTTATCAGCCATCTGTCTACGAGACCAGCGGCATCTATACTCTGTTACAGTTTTACGACGCGGAGCTCAGGTGTTTTGTATTTCCCGACTTTGTTTTGGCTCCTACCCTGGAGGAGTACTCTGCACTTCTGGATGTACCGATCCGTGAGCAGATGCCTTTTTATCGTCCGGACGCTGAGCCTAAGCTGGCTGAGCTTTTTGCCATCCTGTGTTTGAAAGAGTCTGAGCTGTCTGGGAAGATGATCAGAAGAGGAGACGTATGGGGATTTCCGTTGGATGTCTTAGTGGAGAAGGCTCGAGAGTATGCCCAGAAGGGCAAATGGGATGTTTTTGACGTTATCCTTGCTGTATGTGTGTATGGCATCGTGTTGTTCCCGAACATTCCTGAGTTTGTTGATTCTGATGCCTTCTATATCTTGGCTGCGGGAAACCCAGTTCCTACTTTGCTGGGAGATATCCACCATTCAACTCATTATCAGAATGAAAAGCGACGAGGAAGGAATGTGTCTTGCTGTGTACCTCTCCTATGCAGGTGGTTCACCAGTCATATGCCTAAGTCAGGCCCGTTTGTCACCTCTATCAATTCTCTAGGATGGCCCGAGCGCTTAATGGGATTGACTGCTGAGAACGTGGTATGGGCCAATAAAGAAGTATTTGGAGCTGAAGTCATACTCAAAGGCGAAGGATTCCCGAATGTTCCGTTAATAGGAAGGAAAGGTTGTGTCAACTATAACCCTTCCTTATTGATCAAGCAGTTTGGGTACGTACCTCAAGGAGCGCCAAAGCCCGAGGAGATACAGGAATCTCTGTATCTCACCGGGGCAATAGGAAAAGAGATGCTGACTAAACTTGAGAAAGCCTGGAAAAACTTGCACAAGAGAGGGAAGCTTTCAGGTAGCAGAGGGGATACTCGAGGTCCTAGCTCATATATAGAATGGATTCGTGAGCGAGCTGTGAAGTTCCTTATGCCATATCCAGCAGTTCAGCCATTGCATCCTCCTCCGGTAGAGGAGCCTACCACTGTGGACATTCAGGTTTACAAGCAGCTGATGGCGGAGAAAGAAGAGCTAGCCAGGGCTAAAGAGGCTTTAGAGCAGGAGAATGCCCAGCTTCGGCATGAAAATATTGAAACAGGATATATTTCTAAGCAACAGGCTGAAACTCTGAAACATCTGAAGGCTACGCTATTGGAATTGACTGAAACCAAGAAGCGTCTAGAATTAGATGTAGACTCAGTTAGTAGTGTGTTGGCCACCAAGAAGCAAGAGCTGGAAAGGGCCTACACAAAGCTAGCCAAGTTCAGAGAACACTGGGATCTTACTATGACCAAGCGCAAGGAGCGAGAAGAAGGGCTGAAGACACAGATTGCTCAGTTAGAAGAACAGGTCAAAGTGAAGAACGAAGAGCTTGAAGAAGAAGCCTGTCGCCGATACGAGGCCGAGCGCAAGTTAGCAGATGCCATGAAGAATTTGGAAGATTTCCAGCATAGAGCAGATGCCAAGAGACCCAAACCTGAGGATAGTGCTAATGATAAGGCTTGGGAAGACTTTGTCAGAGACATCCAGGGGACAGTCAGGAAGAGGGATCGACTGATAGAAGGTTTGATTTATCAACCAGATCATGCAGAGACAAAGAAGATGGTCGAGGACTTCCGCAACCGTACCCGTATTTGATTTCTCTTGTATTCTGTATGTTGAGATCACCACCAGGCATGTTGGCTGGGATCCTCTTTGTCATATCAGCTGTATGGGGCATAGTTATGTAACTTCTTGACAAGACTGTTATTCTAATCAATATATGAGGGATTTTCCAAATATTGTCTTTATGGTTCATCTCGTCTTGCTACCACTGACACTGGAATTGGAGGGAAAATATCTCCAATGCACACATGCACGTTAGCATTTTTGTATTTCTGTTTGCATAAATCATATTGCATAGCATTTCTCTAGCAGGTCAGAGCACTTATCCAGCCTTTGTTTTCACCAGAAAGTGATTCTCGGGGAATTGTTTGAGGCAAGAGTGGAGTGTTGAAGACGACCAAGGGGCTGAAGCAGATTTGAGCAGAATCAAGCAGTGTAATCAGTTACCGGTAATTGGTGGCTATGTCTGAAGGCAATTTCCAGTTTCCTGACACCCAGGCAGGGTTTACTGTGGCGTCCAACCATCAGTATGATTTTATGGAAGACTTCCCGCAAGCGAACAATCTTACTGCAGACCAAGTTGTGCAGCCAACTGTTGAGAACAGAGATCGGCATGAGCAGTTTCTTGCCCGAAATGAATATTATCCTCCTGTTAACAATCAATGTGTTGCTTTCCCTGCGATGAATTACCGGAGAGATATTCCAATGACCGGGTTAGTAGATCCAAGAGCTCTTGACGATGGTAGAAGACTCCGAGTGTTGGAAGAGCAGATGAAAGCCTTGGAAGCGAAAGATGCCGTTAACCTGGATGCTGTAGCCATGTGTTTGGTCCCTGACCTCGTGTTGCCATACAAGTTCAAAATGCCGGAATTTGAAAAATACACAGGAGATAGCTGTCCGAAGTTGCATTTGATGATGTTCTGCCGAAGGATGACTTCGTTTGAGCGAAATGACAAATTGATGATCCATTGCTTTCAGTATAGCCTGACTGGGGCATCGTTGAGATGGTATGTGCAATTAGAGAGTAATCAGATTCGATCATGGGTGGATTTAGCCAGAGCTTTCATGAAGCAGTACGATTACAACCTGGATTTGACTCCTAGTCTCGTAGACCTGCAAGAATTGTCTCAAGCGGAGAATGAATCGTTCAGAGCATATTTGCGAAGATGGAAAGAATTGGCTGCTAGTGTTCGACCACCGCTTCCGGAAAGGGAACTGGTTGACATCTTCTTGGGTACCCTGAAAGGCCATTATTTTGACAAATTGTTCAGTTGCACAAGCTTTGTGGGCCTGATGAGGCTGGGAGAGGTTGTTGAGAGAGGACTCAGGAGTGGAAAGTTTCGAGGTGTTCCTTACGTCCCAGTTAATAAGGTTGAGTCGGTTGTCAGTTCTCAAGAAGAGTGGGAAGGAGATGATGCCACCTCAGAATCTCTAGCATCTCAGGATCAGTTTTCAGACACTTCAAGTCAACGGTCATCTTATCGCCGATCGCGTCAGCATGCTCCACGAAGACCAAGGAAGCCTGAAAGGCAGTTTACTCAGCTACCGGTGTCGTACAGCCAGTTGTTGCCAGATCTGGTCAAAAGTGGATTGATAGTGCCGAAAGAGACTAAGCCGGTGATTCCACCGTATCCTCCGGGTTTTGATGCCAGCGCCCGCTGTGAGTACCATGTTGGGGCACAGGGGCATTCAACAAATGATTGTAAGGTGCTTAGAAGCCAGATTCAAGATCTGTTAGACTCCAGCCGTATCTGCATCACTTCTCAGGGTTGTGTTCAGATTAATGATTTTCCGTCCTCCAGTTGTGCGGGTTCGTCAGTTAATATCATGGAAGACTCCACAGGAAGTGTGTGCTCTGAAGATTGTCAATCAGAGAGTTCAGTTGAATATGGGGGAAGTTTCTAGAGGTTTCTATGCCGGGTGTCGCATCTGTTTCTCTGCCTAACCCGTTTAGCTTTTGTGCATCAGTATTTGTCGATCACCACCAGGATTGTTGGATGGGGTCGTTATATTCAGACTCATTTGTGCTTACCTGCTGATTTTGTTGGTTGTACATGTGTTGGAGATGTTCATCTGTGTGCTTATAGTTTGAGTTTCTCTTTATCTCGTTATGAATATGTGTTTGTTTGCTGCGCTGCATTATCATTTAGCAGGTATATCAGAACTGTGGGCCTTATTTCCTCATCATCCAGTTTGTTGCAGGAATTCCCTCAGAGATATGGAACAGAATCAGTTTGAATTGATCGAAGTCCGAAGCCAGCTGGGGCAGATGATGAGAGACATGCAAGAGATGCGTCTAGAGCAGAAGATTCTCAAGGAGGAGAACAGCCAGCTGAAGACCCAAATGAGCTTGATCATGGAAGTAGTCAAGAATGTGCTTAGAAAAGAAGACGATCAGCTATTTGAAGCCGCAATAAAGAAGCTCGCGCCACCTGTGCATGTGGAACCTGAGCAGCAGCAACAGAAGATACAGCCGGTTCAGCGGAGGATCCAGGAAGGAAAGCCAAGGAGAATATTTGAGGCACCGCCTATGACCTATGCTGAGCTCTTGCAGATCTTATTGAGGTTTAATCTGGTTGAGAAGAGAACGTTGACACCACCAACGAAAGCGTTTCCTCAAGGGTACGATGCCAGTAAGCAATGTGAATTTCATTCTGGGGCATTCGGACATGACATCGAGGGTTGTCATGCTTTCAAGCACAAGGTTCAAGACCTGATTGACTCGCACGATATTGAATTCATGCCGGGCGGCGTAGCTGTGCACATTGTTCCTGACTCAATCGATGCTAAAATGACAGATGTTTCTAAAGCTGCAGTGGGTCAGAAGCGTATCCTGGAATCCATGGTGTCAGAATCTCCAGGCCCACAATTGTTGCCTATTCCTGGGGCAGATCTGAGAAAGAAAATGGTTAAGCATAAGGAGAGTGTTCAGTATATTGAAGGTCAAGAAACCAATGTTGCATTTGATACGAAGGGTGTTCAAGAATCAACCCGATACCAGCAGCAGCAGCCTCAGCAGGGGGCACAGCAGGCTCAGCGAAGATTCCAGGGTGGTAAGCCGAGAAGAGTGTTTGAGAAGCCTCCCTCAACATATGCCGAGTTGTTGCAGACATTGTTGAGATTGAATCTGGTAGAGACAAGAACTCTGGCACCGATAACGGGAAATCCCCCGTTTGGTTATGACGCAAGTAAGCACTGTGAGTTTCATTCTGGAGCCCCAGGTCACGATATAGAAGGCTGCCACGCTTTTAAGCACAAAGTGCAGGATTTGCTTGACAGTGCAGCAATCAGCTTCGGGCAGAGAGGTCCCCAAATCATCTGAATGAAGGAGAAAGGGCTCTATAATTTGTTTGAGTCATTGAAAGCAGATCAGGACAGCGTCGAATTACCTCTAATAAAGATGGCTGGTTCAGCAGCAGGGCAGACGCAAAAGCCCGATTCTCAGAAGCTAGCATATTTTCTTTGGTTTAGCTTGTCATTTCTTTGCATTTGTAGTTGCTTTCCTGTTTGAATTTGTAAACTTGCTTGTAAAACTTGTTGTTTTCAGTCAAATTGATGATAATGAAATAAATATGCATGTTTTGGTTAAATCCATTCGTGTTCACTAACTGTTTTTGCAAAATGTCCAACGTTTGGTTAAGAAGGAATTTGGGGAGGATGACGAAAATGACCGACATGCAAATTCCGATTGTATGCTTTTGAAATAAAACCTGCTGATGATGTACAGGCATTGTTTCGAATCCCTAAACACCGGAGATATAAGGAAGACAATCCCTTGTCAACCCCTTTGAGCCTTGTAGTAGGAGTTTCTTTCTGTGAACGAAAAAACCCTCAATCTTAACCTGGGGCAGGGTAGGTGTTAGCTAATTTGACCGAGCGTCCAAATTGCAAAAGGAGTGTCCGTTCGAGGATCAATCACACCCCTAGAGGTCGTGCCTAAAAGACCACAATGGTTCAATCAGGAGTGGGACAGCCACATCATTTCCCAAAGAGTCAGACAACCAGTGTCACACGACTTGTTCAAAAGCAAAGAAGAATGAAAAAAATCAAAAGCCCGCTAAGTCAAGAAAATTTCAAAACAAATGACTTAGGCAAAAATGAGGGCATCCCGCTGGACTTAAAAAATCAAAAGAAACTCAAAAGGAGTCAGTCCAGGCAAAAGTTAGGGAGATGAAAGGAAAAGATAAAAAGGATCAAAAGAAAAATCCTCGATGGAAATACGAGTCGTGTGACCTCAAGTGTCAGAGATGAAAAGCGAGCGGCTGTCATTCCAAAATCCAAAAGTTTCTCGAACTATCATTCCTATCTTTCAGCCTCTGAGAGGTGAGCGCTAAGGTCCAATTAGCTGAACGTAGGATGGGAGAACATCAAGGAGAATGGGTGGGTTAAAATAAATGTTGAGCCTTTATCCTTTCTTTCAAAACCATGAACCTGACCACGTTACAACCTTCAAAAGACCTAATTGAAGCAGGGTGTTTCGAGAGCATACTCCGGTAAAGGTCGCGTCGATTCTGACTCCTAAAAGGTTCCTCTTACCATGTTGGTACTGATGCTGATATTTGTGATAAACGTTTCGTGCATTATATGCCATAAACTGTTTTTCCTTTCCCCAGTGAACAGATTGGATGTCAAAGCTGTCATATGTGTTGCATTAATACATCTTTTATGCATAACAACTTGTTTTACTTGCGAGTAAGCGCTGGACAGCAGGAAAGTTTTCCTACAATGGAAAGTATGTTCGAGATAGAACGCAGAACGCCCGAATGTTCCGAGAGCAGGGGCAAGCTTTATTGTGATCCCCAGTCAGGTCAGCTTTTCGAAGTCAGTTTTTCTGGGGCAATCAGGTTGAGATTTGGTGAATACGTCGTAGTCAGGAGCGCTACTCTGAATCAGACAGTCAGGGGCAGATCATCTTAAGCGCGCAGAAGTTACTCGAGAAGCATTCAAGGTGAAGTATCTCTCCGAAGTTCAGAACGCTGAGGCATATCATATCAGACCATCAAGGGCTCAGATTTGCAGATTTCCTTTTAAGGACTATCCCCACAGAGGTCCCGTAGGCTGAGGCATATCAGAAGCAAGAGGATTGTTGTTCTCCGTACCCACAGGGTCATTCCGAGTTATTCGAGCAGATGCAGTCGATTTTCGAGAGCGAGATGAATGCGGGAAGTTGTGTCACTATCCCTTGACTCTTCAAGGCTGTGTATTCAGGAAGAATATTTTCCAGCGTCAGGTGTACCTGACCCAGTAAGATGGCTTAAGAGCTCAAATCCAAGTTTGCGATTACTGTGAAGCCCATCTGTGTTGGCGCATCAATTTCCAGATCCGAGCTTCATCAGCGCGCGGGAGGACTCCCTCCATTGTCTCCAGCAAAGACCAATTTGTCATTGGTATGGATAAGCTATCCCCAGAGGAGCCCAATCATATTCAGCACGTCTGCTATTTTACAACGGAGTTATATTCCCCAGCAGGGTATTACTTCGTCGGGGTGTTCGGTTAAGTCCTCAATATCCCCAGCATGGTTGATTTCACTCTCCCAACATTTATTTTGCTAGGACGATTCAGTGATATCCGGGTTATCCCCAGCAAAGTTGGCCTCGCCTTCAGCATTTATTTTGCTGAAGTGGTTTTCTGTACCCGGCCTTCTCCGGCAGCTCGAGCCTGCTAGCATATTGCATGCATCATCATACTTGCATCATACTTGCATATCATTGTCAGAATGCGTAGCATTTCTCTCCAGAATGGAGCATTACGCTGTAGAAAGATTAAAGCATTTGCATATGCATACGAAGCATAAGTCAGGTTTTCTATCAGCCTCATATGGCGCGTGAATTACTCTGTGATCAGTTCAGGGGCATTTATCCAGCAACAGTATTCAGACAGTTCAGCGGATTATTTGTATCTCAGATCATACAGCGATTATGCTTTGATCAGTCAGTCATCTGATGGTGACAAGCTTTTCTTCCCGTCAATTCATATTGACGATGTGTTCCTCCAATGAATGGATTTCTCCGACGTCCTGAGTACGAATGTGGTTTTCTTTCCGTCTATCCATAGACGATGTGAAGTTGCGGGTGATCGCAGTAAGATTTCAAGAAGGGGTTCCCCCAGGATGTGCTTTTCTTACCGTCTATCAGTAGACGATGTGAAGTTTTGGGTTGATTTTCAATGGAGCTCAAAATAGAGCTGTTCTAATAAGTAGCTTTCCTTTCCGTCTGTCAGCAGACGATGTGAAGTTTCGAGCTACTGTTCAGCGGGTTTCTTATTGCCAGATCATACATATGATGAGGTGTTTCCCCAGCGAGTCTTCTCCGGCTATCCTTAGTTGTTGAGGGGTTTCAAAATGATTTTGGATATTGGTTCTCTTTCTGGTTATTGGATGAGATGACGTTTAAGAGGGACTTTTCTGACCATCAATCCCTATTGATGACGAGGCTCTTCGAAGAATGTTCAGTTTTCGTGATTGTCGATTCTTATTGACGACATGGTTCCTTAAAAGGTGGTTTTTCTTACCGTCGGTCCATACTGACGATGTGGCCCCTTCAAGGATATTGACTTCTCCATCAATTCCCGTAGACAGAAGGATTCTGAAATTCAAAGGATGGTGTTGAGTTGCGTTATGGTGACTTCCCGTCTATCTTTAGACGATGTGTGTATGGAGATTCTGGTGTCTTTCCGTCTATCCTTAGACGATGTGAGTATGGAGATTATGGTTTTCTCCCGTCTGTCAGTAGACAGCGTGAATTCAGAGATTATTTCTTTCCGTCTACCCTTAGACGATGAGAATAATGATTTGTTCATCAATCAGGATGACCCCGTCTACCCTTAGACGATGAGAATAATGATTTGTTCATCAATCAGGATGATCCCGTCTACCCTTAGACGATGTGAATAATGATTTGTTCATCAATCAGGATGATCCCGTCTACCCTTAGACGATGTGAATAATGATTTGTTCATCAATCAGGATGATTCCGTCTACCCTTAGACGATGTGAATAATGATTTGTTCATCAATCAGGATGATACCGTCTACTCTTAGACGAGGTGAATTGTTTTGTTTCATCAATCAGGATGATCCCGTCTACCCTTAGACGATGAGAATATTGATTTGTTCATCAATCAGGATGATTCCGTCTACCCTTAGACGATGAGAATAATGATTTGTTCATCAATCAGGATAATGCCGTCTACCCTTAGACGATGTGAATTTGGAGATTAATGTTGTCTTTCCGTCTATCATTAGACGAGGTGAGTATTCAATCAGGGTGTCTTCCCGTCCATCTTTGGGCGATGTGAGTATACTTCTCTTCCTGCCTATCAGTAGGCAATGTAAAAGAATCAGGTATTTTGATGCAGCCCTCAGGGTTTGTCATATGGGGTATCACAAGCAACGGGTATTCAAATCAGGAGTTCTTTATCAGATGATTAATCAGTTTGGTGCCGCAATAACTAGACTCGGTTTTCTGGACTTTATTCTCCAAGCAGTTTACAGTATATGCTCGCGGTTGGCAAATTTTCGGGTTTTGTTTGTATTCAACCGTCTCGTACCTCTGAATGTTTGAAGGCTGAGCGCTCTTCAAACCCTTCAGGTCCAAGTCGCTTGAATAGGGGCAGCTGTTGCACCCTAAAATTTGACCAACCAATTCTCCTATCTGACGCATGGTTTAAGTTCATATTCACAGCTCAGATGTATGATTTTTGTGCACAAGCAGGGGATATCAGAGTTTACAGCCTGATTTTTGTCTATCAGATATGGCAGACCCAGTCCAGATTATCAGGGTTTTTATTTTCAGGAAATTGTGCGCTCCTCGGTGATTTTTCAGTGATTTTGAGGATATTCTGATGCCCGGGGATCTCTGTTCGATTCAATCTGGTCTCGTGCGCTTTTATGGGGGTCATTTGCATTCATCTGCATTTTTAGGGTTTTTATAGGCTTCTGTGAATTTTTAATAGGCTTTATAAATTTTTCTGGAATTTAAATAGGTTTATAGAATATTTTAATAGCTTAATTCTCTTTTTTAGGATTTTATAGATTTTTTAAATAGATTTTTAGAATATAAATAAGATTTTAAATAGGTTTAATTGCTTTTTAAATCATTTTTTAGAATTTTCTATGGATTTTTAAATAGGTTTAAGTGTTTTTTAGATAATATAGAAAATGATATAGTTTTTCTTTTATTAATAGATATTAAATGATAATAGGATTTTAATAGAGAATTAGTGAATTTTAGAGTTTAATTAGATCTTAATTGTGTTTTAGATTTGATTAGATTAATATAGAATTAATTAGGTTTAATTGACTTTTTTAGGTTTAATTAGATTAATATGAATTTTAATCTTTTTTTAGATTGTTATTAGGATTAACCATTAATTAGATTAGATTTAATTGTTGTTTTTATTCAGTTTTTTTTCCAGCTCGTATGGGCCCAGGGGGCGTTTTTGGCAAGGCCCAGTTTGCTTTTTTGTCCAGGAATTATTCAGAAATCCAAAAAAGTCTAAACAGTCCAAATTTCCAGCACACTCCAGAGTCTTCCAGAGAACTCCACGCGTCTCCAGGGTATATAAGCTGACACGTGTTGGCCATGCAGGGGGACCACACGTTTCTCAATCCTCACGCCACCGCCCACTCAGAACTCCCCAGAATCCTCCACGTGGTCCACACCTGTCCCACTCTCTCCCTCTCCCTGAGACACTTGGCACCCAGCCATCACTCACCGGAGCCTCGCCTGGAAACCTACCGGCGTCCATGCAAACGCCCTAACCGCACGCCGCCGGCGACCTCAACTAACTCCGGCCACCACCTAACCACCAAAACCTCCAGAATCCCCAGATCTTCATCCTCTTCCTCCGATCCCCTCCATTGAACCTTCATCATCCTCATCCATAATTTCCAGAACAACTCAAACCGTCATCATCTTCAACCACATTTTCCAGAAATCACCATTGAAACTCAAATCTTCATACACTTCTCCAGAAACGCTCATACACTCATCGTTCTTCATCAACGTTTCCCAGAAATCATCATCAATTCATACAACCTAATCTCCAGAATCCACTCCAACAGACATTCATCCTTCAAGCAATATCTCCAGAAACTTCATTCTTCGTCCAATCTTCAAGAATCCACGAAGTTTTCTCCAGAAATCTTCAAGATCCCAGCGAACTCCTTCAACCTCCTTCAACAACGCGCGCCTGATATAATAGATCTTCATAGATCCCTGTTTCCGCTCGCATTAATCCAGGTATGCTTGCTAAAACTCCTTGCATGTTCTTCTTTTAGATTGTGCCTTCAACGATTAGGGTTTTAACTGATTAATTGATTTAGTGAGTAGTTGAGTTAGATCTTGAGTAGCGATTTCGTGTGAGGGATTGAGGGGTTTGGGTGAGGATTTGTTCGTTTAGGGTTTTGTTTGAGTTGGTTGAGATCAGTTGCAGAGAATGATGGAGAGGAGGAAGACGAGAGAGCGCAGTTAGGGTTGTGTTGGTGAACAGTACCAGAGTATTTGGGGATGATTTTGGTTTTGTCTAACTGTAATTGGATTAGGGTTTGAACCCTGGGCTTAGGCCCAAAAACGCGTCTTCTGAACGCACACCTCCCAGTTTAATCAATTACCCCCATAGCGTGTGAGAGACTGAATGAATCAGTTTGGGCCTTGGGCCCAATTTGCTATCTGCACCCCTGGGCGTGAGCCCATTAGGATAATAACTGAAATAAATCACTCATAGCACCCCCCTGGCGTTTTTCTTTTTCTGAGTTACTAATGGTTTTTTGACAAAATCTGGGCCCTGCGCCCAACTGCTAGTTACACCCCCAAATCAGGGCCCAGTGAATTAATAACCTGAATATCTTGCTGTTTAAACCCCCCTCCATTTTATTTTCTTTTGTTTTGATTTTTTCTTTTATATTTCCATATTAAATAAATCATAAATAATTGAATATAATTGTTTTTTTTATATAATTCTTTGTTCTACCATTTCATAAAAAATGTTAAGAAAATTAAATAAAAATAAAAAAGGACATTTTATTTTAGTTTGTTATTTTTTGCATATTTTCCAATTAATTGATTTCTTTTTTAATATTTTCAATGCATGCATATCATTAGAAAATTCATAAAAAATGGTAGATTTAGTCAAATAATTCCGTTCTTTTTTCTGTAGACTCGTGATTCAGTGTAGAATTTTATAGTGCAAAAATATTAGCTTAGTCATGCATTTTCATTTCAATTGCATTTTTTCACTGTTATTGATGTTGAATAATTGGTCTGTGAATATGTCTGTGCTGCTGATTTTAATTCTTTCATCTGGTGTTGAATTTTGTTCTGATTTTTTTCAGTATGTTATCCTAGAGCCATGTAGGTTTCCCATTAGATTTTTATTAGATTTTTGTAGGGTATTCTGATAGGATTTGTCTGAGCCTGGATATAGGAGAGGTCTTGATGACTTCTGACTTTGAAGTTCAACTGTGGTTGAACTTCAGAGATAGTCTCCTGTGGTTTGTTGGCCTGTGGGTTCTTCTTGAAGGTGGGAGCTGATTGAGGTCCTGTTGGAGCTTGCAGAGATGCATTGGATTGAGGCTTAGTCTAGGAGCTTGTTGTCTGTTTGTGAGGTTCGAGATCCGGAAGTTTGAAGGGAGTTTGTGGTACTTTCCTGAGGAAGGCACTATGAATGACTTTCATCCTTCCTTCTCACCTCTTTCTTAAGTATCCAATGATGTCGGAGCCGACTTGTGAGTTTAATCCCTCCTGAGGAGGAATGTAAACTGATCACATGTTGTTGAGCCACATGGGATACGATTCCTAAGTGGAAGCCCCCTAGTACTTTCCTGAGGAAGGTCCTATGGGTCTATTCACTTAGTTCCATTAGTTCATCTAGGATTTCGTAAGTATCCAGTGATGTTGGAGCCAACTTGTGAGTTTAATCTCTCCTGAGGAGGGATGTAGACTGATCACAGTTGTTGAGCCACGTAGGATACGATTCCTAAGTGTCAGCCTCCTAGTACTTTCCTGAGGAAGGTCCTATGAGTCTGTTCACTTAGTTCCCCTAGTGCATATAGGTTTTTCCCAAGTATCCCGTGATGCCGGAGCCTTCATGTGAGTTTAATTTCTCCTGAGGAGGAATGTAAACTGATCACAGTTGTCGAGCCGCATAGGATATGACTCCTGAGTAGTAATCTCCTGGTACTTTCCTGAGGAAAGCACTATGGGCTTGTCTGCTTAGCTTCCTTTCTCTGATAGGCTTGTTCTGAAGCTTGGAGACTGGGATTGTTTCCTCTTGCCTAGGAGTTTTGTTTAGGTCCCTGCTTAGGGTATTGTATAGAGTTCTGTTTAGAGATAGATTAGGAGTTGTCTCAGGTTTGTTAGAGGCCCTGCTCAGGGTTAGTCTCTTTGTGTTGTTTGACTTGTATGATGTTATGTTGCATTAGACTTAGGTATTCATCTAGATAGTTCTGAATAGGTGCATCTTAGAAGTAGACTTTGTATGCATAAGAAGTTGAGGTGGTCCTCCTTCTGCTTGTTTGTTATTGCGTGGCTTTGCTTGTTGGTATTCGGTAGAGCTGAGCTCCCTTGCCTTTGTGGTTTGTGGCCTCTGTGCCTTGTTTGTTTAGTTGTTGCATTCATGCATATTTTCAGTATTCCTTTACGTTGCATTTTCTCGTTTGTGGTTTAATCCTGTTGCCATGATCCCTTAGGAGCTCTGACTTCTCCGCTGCGGAGTTGTTATGATAGACATTAGGATGGTCAACCAGGTGTGATAGCAGTAGGTAGATCCCCCTGTTTCTCAGGTATAGTTCTAGGGTTTCCTTTTCCTTTCTGTAGGAGCTTTTGAGTAGCTTGATCCGTAGTTAGCTGAACTACAGCTGCTCTGATTCTTCGTTCCAGACGAAGATATGTAGGCATAGGATGCGATATCCTAGCGAGCACACTAACAACTAACCTTCAGTTCTCTCGCGGCTGTGCGATCGAGACTTTCCCGCTAACGACTAATTGTTGCCCCTTTTCTCTTGCCCGAGTGCATTTGAGACCAGATCGTATTTGTAGGTTCCCGAGCCTTTAGGACCAGTTTGTTTTCTCACTGCTGTGTGAGAGCTCCTGTTTACCCGTAGTTAGCCGAACTACGTTTGCTCTGATCTTTCATTCCAGATGAAAGTACGTAGGCACAGGACGCGATGTCCTGGCGAGCAACCTTTCCCCCGTTTAGACGTAGGAAGTCGAACTACGTTGACTCTGACTTTCCCATTGCACGAGGGAATACGTAGGCCCAGAACACCGTATGTTCTGTCGAGTCCTGTCCCTTTATTTTCTTTTCAGACCAGTCATTAGCGTAGATAGATAATACACCTTTTACCTATAAACACCAAGCGTGGATCCCATCGAGTACGATGGACGTGAGGGGTGCTAATACCTTCCCCTTGCGTAACCGACTCCCGAATCCAGGTTTTGGTTGCGATGACCATACCTTTTCCCGTCTTTGCGAGGTTTACTTCGAGCGTTTCCTTTCCCGCTCTGAGGGATAAATAACGCACGGTGGCGACTCTCCTGTCAAGCCGGCGCCGATTTTCGCAGTAGCGACACCAGTGCTGTCAAAAAACCAGCTAGTAACTTCCCTAAAAAGAAGGAGGGTGAAGTAAGTGCCGTAATATATGGAGGAATGGCACAAAATTCAAAGAAGCAACGACAACAATATCATCAACCATCCTATGTAGCAGCAGTGACGCCTGTTTTTCAATAGAAAACTCATCAGGGTCCTCAACAAGGGGCACCCAATCAACATCAGCAGTACCACCAACAAGGCCAGCAGCCTCAGGCTCGAGCTCCGAGGACCAATTACAAAAGTAATAGGCCAAAGATACAGCCCATCCCAATGAGCTACATTAAATTGTTCCCTATGCTGATGGAAAGAGGACTTGTCAAAACAAGGAGGTTAGGTGCTCCGCCTAACCCTTTCCCATACTACTACAACGCCAACGCACATTGTCCATTCCATGAAAATGCTCCCGAACATGACTTAGAAGGATGCTTCGCGCTCTAGCACCTTGTACGTGAGCTGATTGAAAAGAAGATTCTGTCTTTCGAAGATAATCACCCAAATGTGAAGATAACCCTCTACCGAACCATGGTGGAGTAAATGCTATCACTGAAGAAGGGGAGGGATCTGAGACAAAGACTGTTACCACTATTGAGGAAATCAAAGTGTCGTTGGCAGAATTGCACAAAAGCCTCGCTCAGGCTTGGATGCTCAAAACTTCCAATGAGAATTGCGAGCAATGTATGCTAAATCCACAAGGCTGTGGCCTTGTATAAAAAGATGTTCGAGCATTACTTGATCAAGGAATGCTAGAAATAACGAACAACAAGAAGAAGGAAGACATAGCGGTAATTGAACCCGTATTCAATATACCTGAAGAAGCCAACAAGAGGGACGCCTTCAAAGATTGCAATAACAATATAGCCAGGAACAGAGCAGTCCGACCAGTGTTCCGTGATGATGTAGCACCCAGATTTGGGAGAGATCAACCTAAGTATGAACCAAGGAGAGGTTCCAGACCTCACCAGAGGGTCGTAACACCAAAAGATGATTATTCATGGTGTGATGAGATATTCAAATAGAGAAGGCATGAAATTTTTTCCAACAATGCTAGTGAAAGCAGAATGACCCGAAGCGGTCGTGTGTATCAACCCCGAGCAAATCCTGCACTTTCTCAATCGACGGTTCCCATTCCTGAGCCCGCTGTCACTAAGGAGTCCATTTCAAAAGAAGTTGTTGCTAAGAAACCTATCACCAAAGGAAAAGAGCCCTTTAAAGACGATGAGGAGGAATTTGTGAGGATTATTCGTCGAAGTGACTGTCGAGTGGTAGATCAGCTAAAGCAGACACCGTCCAAGATTTCTATCATGTCATTACTGTTGAGTTATCCATCACATCATCAAGCTTTGCTGAAAATCTTGACGCAAGCTCACGTGACGAAAAACATCACAGTGGGGCAATTTGGTTCCGTTGTGGCAAACATCACAACATGTAATACTCTGAGCTTCGATGATAATGATCTGACAGCCGAGAAACGCAAGCACAATCGTGCCTTGCACGTATCGATCAAATGTGAAGAGGATACATTGGCTAGGGTGCTCGTCGACACAGGATCTGCACTTAATGTAATGCCAAAGAGGACCTTAGCTAAGTTAGCTTATCAAGGAGCTGACATGAGACCCACATCTCTAGTGGTAAAAGATTTTGATGGTTCCAGAAGGACTATGATAGGAGAAGTTGACCAGCGCATCATGATAGGTCCACAAATCTTCGAGATTACTTTTCAAGTAATGGATATTAACCTAGTATACAGCTGTTTGTTAGGGAGGCCATGGAGCGGGCGCTGTTACCTCCACTCTGCATCAGAAAATGAAATTCATTGTCGACGACCAGCTGGTCATCATTCTTGGAGAGGAAGATCTAATGGTGAGCAATCTGTCTTCCTTCAGATGCATTGAGGCAGATGAAGATTCACTTGAAACGACTTTCCAAGCACTGGAAATAGCCCATGATATTCGGGTTGATGAGTCGGCTATAACCTGCGGTCCATCTTTTGCTTATATCCAAAGCATTAAAGTTGTGTTGAATACTGGAACCCCATTGGGATGGGGAGAAGTTATCGAAGTTACCAACTCTCGAAGACGAGCCAGAGGAGAGCGTCACGAAGAGGAAACTCTTGAAAGAGATTTCACCAGCGGCGGACTGCAAGTAAACGCCATCATCACCGAAGAAAAATATTGTGATCTTGACATCCTGATAATTCGAGGAGGAGCAGCTCTGCACAACTGGGAGACTGTGGAGATTTCTGTCTTTTTACCATTAGAGTAATGCATTTTGCTTTTTGCTTTGTTTTCTTTAAAAATTCCTGGTCTTGCCCAAGACCTGTGAACCATTTTGTATGGGCCACTTTTCAAATTGAAAAATCTATGAATGAAAAGTGTTTTTGTTAAAACTCTTGTTTATTTTCTGCTTATCATTGTCACTCTTTTTGTTAAAAGAAAAAATGGCAACTTTTGTGAAAACTTAAGAACAAGCCTTCATCTGCATGTCTGTATGTGCGTGTCTAATCATTCCTAAAATTGTAAAAAACATGCAAAACATCTCCGCCACCCACATAATCCCATGATCCTTCGATTCCTTCTACTAGTGGTTCATCTGTATTCCAAGCCGAAGAAGAGAGTGATGAAGACTCAGAGGTCCCAGAAAAATTGAAGAGGATGACTGAATATGAAGATGCTTATCTTCAGCCGTATAAGGAGCAGATTAACATCATCAACTTGGGGTTTAAAGAAGAAAGAAGAGAAGTCAAGATTGGAGCATCGTTGGGGCCAGAGGTCAAAAGCAGGCTGACAGCACTCCTTATAGACTATGTTGACATATTCGCTTGGTCTTATCAAGATATGTCAAGGTTGGACACTGACATTGTTATGCACAAGCTCCCCCTGAAGCCAGAATGTCCTCCAATCAAGCGGAAACGTCAAAGATCGAGACCCGATATGGCTCTCAAGATCAGAGATGAACTCAAGAAACAGATCGATGCAGGCTTTTTAGCGGTGTCTAAGTATCCGAAATGGGTGGCCAACATCGTGCCAGTTCCAAAGAAAGATGGCAAAGTTAGGATGTGCGTGGACTATAGGGATCTAAATAAAGGTAGTCTGAAGGACGATTTCCCTCTACCACATATCGACACTCTGGTGGATAACACCGCTAGTTTCGCAGTATTCTCATTTATGGACGGATTTTCTGGTTGGAATCAGATAAAGACGGATCCGGCCGACATGGAGAAAACAATTTTCATTACACCCAGGGACACCTATTGTTATAAGGTCATGCCCTTTGGTTTGAAGAATGCAGGAGTACATATCTGAGGGCTATGGCTGCACTTTTCCATGATATGATGCACAAAGATATTGGAGTATATGTGGACGACATAATCGTAAAGTCACGAAGCAAAGAAGACCATTTGGATCATTTATTGAAGCTATTCGAGAGACTCCGAAAGTATCAGCTAAGACTAAACCCAGCTAAATGCACTTTTGGGGTTCGCTCAGGCAAACTACTGGGTTTCGTCGTTAGTCATCGGGGAATTGAAGTAGATCCCGATAAGGTCAGAGTAATCCAAGAGATGCCCACCCCTAAAACAGATAAACAGGTCAGAGGTTTCCTCAGACGGTTAAATTATATCTCCAGGTTCATTTCCAACCTAACGCCAACCTGCACACCGATCTTCAACTTGTTACGGAAGGATCAAACGGCAGTGTGGAATGAAAATTGTTAGTCGGTATTTGAGAAAATCAAGAAATATCTACAAGAGCCTCCGATATTGATTTCTCCAGTACCAGAGAAGCCATTGTTCATGTACATGACAGTATTAGAAGATTCAATGGGGTGCGTTTTAGGCCAAACTGATGAGTCAGGCAAGAAAGAGCACGCGGTTTATTATTTAAGCAAAAAGTTCACAGACTGCGAAGGTCGATACTCTCTGTTAGAGAAAGCCTGTTGTGCCTTAGCATGGGCCGCCAAGTGTCTAAGACAGTACATGATATGTCATACAACAATGCTGATTTCCAAGATGGACCCAATAAAATACATCTTCGAAATGCCAGCTCAAACTGGAAGGTTATCCAGATGGCACATGCTCTTGTCAGAGAATGATATCCAATATGTTGCTCAAAATTCCATCAAAGGCAGTGTCTTGTCAAAACACCTTGCAGAGCATCCCGTGGAAGATTATCAGCCACTCAAGTTTGAGTTCCCTAATAAAGATGTAATGTACATTCAACGCATGGAACCAGAACCTGGTCCTGAAGAAGGTCTTGAGCCTGGATCCCGATGGGAAATGATATTTGATGGAGCTTTGAACAAAAACGGACATGGCATTGGAGCTATTTTGAAAAATCCAACCAGAGGATATACTGCCATCACAGTCGAGTATGAAGCTTGTATCTGAGGGTTAGAAGCTGCCATTGATCTCCGTATAAAAATCCTAGAAGTGATCGGTGACTCAGCTTTAGTGATCTATCATCTCAAAGAAGGATGGGAAACCAGAGATGAAACATTGGTCCCTTACAAAGCTCACATTCTAGAGATGGTCGAATATTTCGATTAAATTACTTTTAGGCATGTGCCAAGAGCAGAAAATAACATTGTTGATGCTTTAGCCATGATGGCATCAATGTGGAAGGTCCAGTTTGTTAACGAGGCACCTCTAATTCGCATTGAAAGAAGGACAGTACCAGCGTATGTTATGATAATAGAAGAGGAGTCTGATGAGAAACCTTGGTTCCATGACATCAAGAATTTTCTCCAAAATCAGGAATATCCAGCCGATGCATCCAGAATTGACAAAAGAGCCATACGGAGATTGTCATCTAAGATCTTCATCAGCAATGGCATCTTATACAAGAGAAACCACTACATGGTTTTACTCAGATGTGTCGATAAAAAAGAAGCAAGTCTGAAGTGCTCGAAGGACCGTTCGATACTCACGCTAACGATCATGCCATGGCTAAAAAGATTTTAAGAGCTGGTTATTTTTGGTTGACTTTAAAGACAGATTGCATCCTCTTCGCTCGAAAGTGCCACAAATGCCAAGTCTATGCTGACAAAGTGCATGTTCCTCCACATCCTCTCAATGTGATGACATCACCATGGCCATTTGCAATGTGGGGCATAGACATGATTGGGGCAATAGAACCAAAGGCTTCTAACGGACATCGTTTAGTTCTCGTTGCCATTGATTACTTCACCAAATGGGTAGAAGCAACATCGTATACAAACGTAAGAAAGCAAGTGGTCGCCCGCTTCATCAAGAAAGAGATAATCTATCAGTATGGCATCCCTGACCAGATCATCACCGACAATGGGTCGAATCTAAACAACAAATCAATGAAATAACTTTGTGATGACTTCAAGATCAAGCATCACAATTCATCTCCATACAGACCCAAGATGAATGGCGTTGTCGAAGCTGCGAACAAGAATATCAAGAAGATAATACAAAAGATGGTCGTAACCTACAAAGATTGGCATGAGATGTTACCATTTGTTTTACATGGGTACAGAACATCAATGCGAACTTCAACAGGGGCAACTCCCTTTTCCTTGGTCTATGGGATGGATGTCGTACTACCCATCGAAGTCAAGATACCTTCTCTAAAGATCTTAATGGAAGCTGAGCTTGAAGAAGACGAATGGGTAAAAGAAAGATTTGATTCTTTGAATCTTATCGATGAAAAAAGAATGACGGCCATGTGTCATAGCCAGATCTATCAACAAAGGATGATAAGAGCTTTCAATAAGAAGGTTCGTCTCAAACAGTATAGAGAAAGAGAGCTTGTGCTTAGAAAAATCCTACCAACACAGAAGGACATGCGTGACAAATGGATGCCCAATTATGATGGACCTTTCATTGTGAAGACTGTTTTCTCCGGAGGATCCCTAATCCTCGAGACCATGGACGGTGAACAACTCAAGTACCCTATCAACTCAGATGTAGTGAGAAAGTACTACGTTTGAGAAGGAAAGCCTAGAAAGGTGATTTAAGCACTTCAGCAAGACGGAGGCCTGAAAAAATGAAACCGGTAAATGCAGGGGAAAAGTTTTGTTTCAACGTGTTAAAAGAAAATCAACGTCTGTCACTCTCGTTAGAAGCAACGAAGCGCATGGACTGATAGTTAGTAGGACCTGGTCAATTGTGGGATTCTGTAACCCCTTTTGTTTGCCATTTTTCCAAATGTATCTTATTCCCGAGACTTTACCCTTTGTAAAGTTCTCGTCTATTAAGGAAATCATAATTTGGACCAATCATTGTTATGATCTTCTATTTTTTTTGTTATGTAATTTCACTTATTCATCAAGAAAGATTTTTCGAAAATCAAAGTGTATTTGAAAACTTAAATTTTGTTTTAAAGAAAATGGATTTAACAAAGCACATTGAAAACTCTAGAGGTAACGCGACAGTGTTACACTACTCTCAGAACCATAAAAGCTTGTTGTCGCCTCAAACCAAAAGACGCGTCTAACAGCAATCCCTGCTCTTAAGCCAGAATTTCTCCTCAGAAGGGTGATTCTGGCTATCAAAGCTTATGAAAATGAGTGGAATGAGTCCTTTATTTATAGGATAAGCTTTCTGAATGTTGAGGGAGGGTAAATGATGCAATTTGAGGTGAATTCATGCACATCTGCAGCATGAGCAAAGTGTGACTTGAAAACTGCCAAAACTCACTCAAGACTTGTGTTTCAATGCTCTAATCAACCCAGGAAAGTTGGTTAATCATGCTTAAATTGAATTCCTAGCTTAATTTGGTGATTAGAGGCCAATTCAAAAAATTTCAATTCTGACTTGAAGTGGATTTTCAGCTTTGAAATTCAAACTTTGCAACAATGGTGCTCACAATGTAGGAGGCTTTTTGAGGATAGAGGATGATGCCAACTTTGTAATGTGAAAAGAAAGTATTAATTTGGCAATATGTGTTGAGAGATATGGTCCTTCAAAGTAGCCTCCATGAACCGGTTCAAAATTGTAAAACACTTAGAAAAATTTCAAGTCTTTTTAGGGATCAAAAGTGACCTATAATATTTTGACAAAAACCAAGACCTTACATAGGTTTTTAGCACTTTCATGTTGAATAAAAGTTGTATAAGACATCTTCAAGTTAATTTTAGAAAAAGAATAGGCTCCAAATGATAGAAAGTAACCAAGTTATGACCTTTTGAAGTTGACTAGAAAATCCTTCCAAAACCCAAAATGACCTATAATGTCTTCAAACTTTTGATAAGCATAATTGGATCTTTCCTTGCAAAGAGAACTTGTAAGGGATGATGAGAATAGTTCATTAGAAAAAGAACCACCTTAAGATGTTAAAAACTGAAGAAGTTATGCCCATTTGGTCATATTATCCACAAATTGCCAAATTAGGTCAAACACCTTGAACCAAACTTGAATCTCTTGATGATTTCTTGCGAGATAAGCCATGGTGAATCACATATGATCTTGAAATGATGTTGCCTTGAATCATACTTGAGGATGAGGTACCTTTGGGAGCTTGATAATACCATAAATTCAAGAAGAGAACCTTGTTTGAGGTTGAAGAAACATGCTCCTCCTATCTTGAGAAACAAGCCATGATGCCTTGATCCTTGTCTAGAACAATGCTATGCAAAATGCAATGAAACATAAGCCAAGATCCCAAGAGAAAAGGTGGGAAAATTTTGGGGTGTTACAGTTTCCCCTATTCAAACAACTTGGTCCTAAAGGGATGAAAAGAAACTGCTTTCAAACATTCAAGGTAAAAGGTGATTGGATACCAAAAGAACCTGGATATTTTCAAACTGTGAGGATATCTACAATGCAAATATTTCTAGCCGAAGGTTGACTTAAAAACAGCGGGTACCAACAAAAAGTTGGGATAACCGAAATGATAACTGATCAAGAAGATAACAATGGCTACTAACCAAAAGTTAGGATCACTAGAGAGTAATATCCAAAAGTTATGAGACAGAGGCTACTAACCAAGAGTTAGGATCACCTAGACACCGTTCAAAGGAGAATACACAAAGAATAAAAAATACCAACCAAAAGTTGGGATCGTTATAAAGATTGCCAACCAAAAGTTCGAACAAAGGCTACTAACCAAAAGTTAGGATCACCAAAACATTGACCGATGGCGAACATACCGAAAGGAAGACTACCAACTAAAAGTTGGGATGACGACTTCGCAAATGAGTTTAATTGAGGACTACTAACCAAAATTTGGGATAACATCCAAAGAAATAATGGACTACCAACCAAAAGTTGGGATAACATCCAAACAAATAAGCAGATGGCTACCAACCAAAAGTTGGAATCACCGGGACGTCGACCGAAGACAAACCTACCTAAAACAAAGCTTACCAACCCAAAGTTTGGATAACGGCTCCGCGGGGAATAAAGGAAGACTACCAAGAAAAGGTTGGAATAACGTCTTAAAAAATAACGGGCTACTAACCAAAAGTTGGGATAACATCCAAGAAATGAATAAGCTGGGGATTACCAACAAAAAGTTGGAATAACATCCGGGATGGGCAGGAAGTAGAATCAACCGACTTACGACCTGAAAAGAGTATTCTGCTGGGGAAAGAGGTGTTTAAACAAACAGACTCTATCAGGGAATAAGATAACATAACCACCAATGACCCCTTGCTGAGGCAAAGATAACAAACTCTTAAGTCATGCCATTATCTGCTGGAGACATGTCTGGTGATAGCAATATCAAAACTTGGCTTATGTTTCGGATGCATATGTTTGAAAATAGCATAATGCTCCATATGAAATGGAAATTCTACGCATTTAGAAGGATTCAAATGCAACTGATATGCAAAAGGAACACTGCCGGAAGAAGCGCTGGAAAGAGAACCAACAAACCAACTCTACTGAGGAGAAAACACCCTTAATGGCTTTCCGCTGAGGAACATGCCCTGAATGGCCTTCCTAAATATAACTCTTCTAGGGAGAGATTCACCATACAGGGAAGAGGATATCATCTTCTAGGGAATGGTTCCCAAAATCTAACTTTAAAGAATGCCAATAATAATTGGACCTTACTGAGGAAATCAACCACCCCTGAAACACCCATCGAGGAAATCAACGCCAACCTCTGCTTGGGGAGATAACGTTCCATCAAATCTAGTGGTATAATTGTCAACCAAATTTGACAACCAAACTCTATGGGGAGAATAAAAATCTTTGATTTGAGTGCCTAGCTGCGTGTTACATCCTGACTGATGTAATCAACTCCTGAAAACTTACCGAAGAGATAAACTCTATTAGGGAAATGAGATCAAGTCATCCTGCAAATAATCAACGAAAACCCTATATGAAAATGGTTGTTTTGGTTACCACCCACAACATCATTCAAGTAAATTCACTGTTTTCAATATGACTTGTAATGCCCCAATGTTTTCACATGTAAAGTTTAACAAAAATATCAGACGCCCTTTTTTGCAAACAAAACAGTAAAAGTAAAAATATGAAATAAAAAGATTTTTGAGTGAATACTACTTTATTGATTAAAAAAGGCATGTAAATATGTAAATTACAATAGATGCAATTCCTGAAAAGAGGTAATTGCGCAAAAAATAGAACAAGAAGTATACAAATGTCGGCAATGTGGTAACTAGACAACCACCATGTGTCGATTCGGCTATGACCCGTATATATTTGATCTTTCATAAATGCTCTGCCTTCTGAAGTGACTAATTAGACTGATTTTTATCCTCCAAGACTTCCATGAGTCAAAATGTATTCACAAATCGAAAGCAAACCGCAGTCGTTTGCTTTTAAATCCCTAACTTTTGCCTGGGTCGCCCTTGCGGGTTTTCAATCCACCGGGATACCTATTTTTTCCAAAGTCTCCCTTTCAGGTTTTCAACTTTGCGGGTTTATTCTTTTTTCTTTTATCCCTAAATTTTTCCCGAACTTTTTCTTTGTATGGTTCATCGGGATGCCCATTTTCTTTTTATGATGAAAATATTTTAAGCAAAATATTTTTTGACTGCATCTGCGTTTACAGGGGATGTAAAGTCTTCACCGTCCATGGTTGATAGTAATAAGGCTCCACCTGAGAAGACCTTTCTTGCTACATATGGACCTTCATAATTAGGAGTCAATTTTCCCATGTGATTTGTAGGGAGGATCCTCTTCAACACCAAGTCACCTATCTGGAAATGCCGAGGGTGCACCTTCTGATCAAAAGCCTTCTTCATTCTGCTCTGATATAGCCGTCCATGGGCGATAACTGCCAATCTCTTTTTATCAATCAGACTAAGTTGATTCAACCTAGCCTTCACTCATTCTTCTTCATCAAGCTTCACATCAGACAATACCCTTAAAGAAGGAATCTCGACCTCTAATGGTAGGACAACATCCATACCATATACCAATGAGAAAGGTGTTTCCCTAGTCGATGTACACACCGAAGTACGATAACCATGTAAACCAAAGGGCAACATCTCGTGCCAATCTTTATAAGTCACCACCATCTTCTGTACAATCCTCTTGATATTCTTATTCGCTGCCTCAACAACGCCATTCAACTTTGGACGGTATGGAGAGGAATTATGGTGTTCAATTTTGAAACTCTGGCACAACTCCTTCATCATCTTAGTATTCAAATTCGAACCATTATCAGTAATGATTCGTTCTGGTATTCCGTAACGGCAGATGATGTCCTTCTTTATAAAATGAGAAACCACTTGTTTGGTGACATTGGCATAGGAAGCTGCCTCTACCCACTTGGCAAAATAATCAATTGATACCAAGATAAAGTGATTCCCATTGGAGGAAGTTGGCTCGATCTTCTCGATAACATTAATGCCCCACATAGCAAAGGGCCAAGGAGATGTCAATACATTTAAAGGGCTCGGTGACACATGCATTTTATCAGCATAAATCTGGCATTTATGGCATTTCCTGGAATATTGAAAACAATCGGACTACATGGTCATCTAGTAATACACTGCTCTCAATAGTTTGCTAAACATTGCATGCCAACCGTCATGAGTACCAAAAGAACCTTCATGGACCTCTTCTATCAGTAAGCTTGCTTCATGCTCATCTACACAATGTAGCAACACCATGTCGAAGTTTCTTTTGTATAGCATATCATCCTTATTCAAGTAGAAATTTCCCAACAACCTCCTCAGGCGCATGATAGTGATTGCAGGAGCTTTATTCCAAAAGTTCACTTTATACATTGATGATAACATTTCCAAAGCATCCGCCATCTAAATTTCAGCCCTGGATGCATGATAAAACTCGACTCTATCAAAGAATGGCAGCAATCTTCTTGCATAGTTCTTATAAGGCACTAGGTAGCCTGATGGGTCTCCCACTCTCCTTTGATTTGATTGACGACTAATGCTGAATCACCATACACATCTAGATTCTTAATTCTCAAATAATAGGTTATTCTAGACCCATGATACATGCTTCATATTCAACTTCATTATTCGTACAGGCAAACGTCAATCGGGTAGTGAATGGTATGTGGGAACCTTGCGGAGTTGTAATATTGCCCCAATTCCGCTGCCATAGGAGTTAACAACACCACCAAAAATCAATTTCCACTGAGAACAAATCTTGGGGCCCTCGTCAGTCACTTCTTCTCCTACATCCATGTCAAACTGTAAACTGCCTTCATTCATCAAACTCTGAATATAACTTCTCAAAGAACTGCAACCCTTCGGCTGCGTAACACATTTTGAAAAACCTTTTGAACACCTCGGATATACACCTCCCTTTAGCAGTTTATCTTTTACGAAGCTCAAAGGGATCTTCAACTCTGCAACATCAGTTATCAAGTTCAGCATTTCTCCTTCGATAACAGCATTGGCCCTGGCCACCCCATGGTTTGGCATCGGGTTCTGATTTACATTGGGGGTTTCATTGGTGAAATTGATTGCTTTTGAGTCAAGTAAATCTTGAACCTTATGCTTAAATTCTTTACAGTTGTCAATATTGTAGCCTGGAGCTCTAGAGTGGAACTCACACCTAGCGTTTGCATCATAACCTGGCAGAGGCGCACCAGTGAGTGGCGCCAAAGTTCTCTTCTGGATAAGCTGTAACTGTAATAAATGCTGCAAAAGCTGAGGATAAGGCATGGGTGTCACACTCTCTTTTTCACCCTAACCTTTAACTTCCATATCATTATCATTTGCATTGGCATTTGCACCTAGCATTGATCTTAGACAGGGAATCAAGGTGTCTTATCCAACAATCAAATGAAGAGCTTCATCTTCAAAGCTCAATCAAGGGCTCAAGCTCAACTTTGTGGCAATCTCAAGAGTTTCCCGATCAACCATATCAATGAAACCAAATAAAGGTCCAAGATCTGGTAGAGGAACCTTATACAGAATAGTGTTCCTCCCCTCTACTTCCATCTTCAAAGAAAACTAGGACTAGAATCTAAGGAGAGACGAGATACCTGAAACACATACACATGCAATGCAAATATGAGAATGAGTATGGGAATGCAGACAAGGATCAAGGCATCAAAAGTTATTGTGCTGCTGACTGAATTAGATTAGAGTTTTGCTCCAATAAGAAAACCAGAAATCCAGAATACCAAGGTGATAGAATACCACAACATCATAAGTCCGTACTGAAGAGAAGACCAGAAAACCGGGCTGGTTGAAAGTCAAAGTTTCCTGCAAAACTCTTCCCTCTCACAGGTATGTTCTAATCTTAAAAGGTATGACATCCTATGGAGGTCATTAGTATCATGGACTCTCAGGTCTAGTAACGATGATATGTTCACCATTTCTGGTTTGGCATCATGGTCAATCAAGAAGGTCTCAAATGACTTCCCAATGAACGGTCTCCAGAGTCATTAGTTTTCTAATTCAACATCCCTTAACTTTCCTAAATTCATAGGATAAGATGTCTCCAAAGAAAACCTTGTCTGTACGCGAATTTCGTGCAAACTCTAGCGTGACTAAATGCCATGCAAGTCCATACGACTTTCCACACTAATCTTATGTATGTACTCAAGCCTGGGTATTGGGTTCATGTCTCATGGAACAACCCACCCAACAACACAGCAACAATAGCATAATATAATAACAATAAAAATGCAGATGCAATAATATACAACAGATAACGTACATATAAGCAAATAACTGCACAAAAGTAAACACCCCAAAGACATTACACAGACAAGCACTAGGATTGACTCGCATAGGGAACCAGAGACTCTGGGTTCGGTCCGTAGTAGAGTCGCCAGCTGTCACAATTATGAAAAGGGCCGACGGGACAAATAGAAGAGTCGCCACCGAACATTATTTATCCCAAAGACAGGGAAATGAAACGACCAAAGAAAGTCTAAAGAGTGGGAAAAGACAAGGTCATCGCAACCAAATCTTGGGTTTGGAAGTCGGTTACGCAGTGGGAAGGTATGAGCACCCCTCACGTCCGTTGTACTGAACGGGATCCACGCTTGTTGTCTATCAAAAGAGGTGAGTTACCTAAAAGCTACTGCTAAACGGGGGATGGAAAAGAAAATGGAGACTTGATAGGACATTGTCGCCCTGTGCCTGCGTATTCCCTTGTGCAATGGGAAAGTCAGAGTCAACGTAGTTCAGGAAACTACGGGTGATGGGGGAAGGTTGCTCGCTAAGACATCTTCATCTTGTGACTATGTATCCTCATCTGGTATGAGAAATCAGAGCTAGTGTAGTTTGGGCAAACTAGACCATAGGTTCTTTAAGTGTTTTTTATGAGTGACATCAAGTTCCCATTCCAAAAGTTAGGGTCGATGCCTATTTGCGGTAGAATGGAAAAGTAATGTACTCTTTTTTGAAAATAATTTAAGAACAATACCGAAGGATAAAAAGGTTTGAATTTGGTTTATGAGTTTTAGTGAAGTGATTTGAATTTGTTTGATATTCATGTTGCACTAAAGACTATGACATAAGAGCAAATGCATTGCATATCGCCCAAAGGGCATACATTAAACACTCTAGTCAAGTGAGGAGAAACCCCCCACTCATCATTTCCCATGTACTTAAGGCTCATGGCGCACAACGTTAATCATTCTTTATTTAAATTTCCCATGTACTTATTTCTACTTGAATTTCTCAAAAACTCATTAATAACTCCTTTTAGTCAAGAAAAAAATTGTTCGTGTTTTGTTCCAGAAGCATGACGACTCCAAGATAAAGAATGTTGAAGTAGGTCGAAATATTACTATCAATTTTTCAAACCATGGTTGCAGGTGTTGCACCACAAAATTTGACCAACATTTATCTACCAAGTTTGTGGTTCATTGTATTCATCATCTGCATCTCATTGATATGTGGGCAGTAGATCAAGAGGTATGATTACCTAGCAATATTTATATGAGGCTATGAAGAAAGCCAAGAAGTTTGTTCAAGTGTTCAAAGGTTGATACCTTTGTCAGAGAACTCAAGAGATCCTCAGAGGGATTGGTTGAAACCAAGGTTGTGTGTCTCATAACTTGAGAGTTGTGGGAGCTCCTCAGATGATTCTGAGACTATGAGGATGGACTTGAAGCTTTGAGAAAGCTTATGAAATGTCTTGAAGTCCATCATGAAGCCTAGATAGGTCATTGTACAAGAATTCAGAAGACTCAGCCAAGAGTGGTGGAATTAGGGTTTGACTGGGTCAACCCTAGGTCAACTGATGATTTGGAGAGGGTGGAGACCTAATACAAGAGCCATGTGATCATGGAATGATGCATTGAAGTGTTATAAGGATGATTCCTAGACCAACTCATCATGATTGAGGAGTTTGAGAAGTTTCAAGCTAGGGTTTCTAAGGATTGACAGTGTAAAATCCCCTAGTTTGATCCCTATCTTCAAGGAAGTTTAGCTCAAGATGTGATTGTCATCTCATCTTCCCCACAACATGAATCTTGTAGAGCTTGTTCTTAGCTTTAATTTGAGTACTAGAAGTCCTTGATAGGATTTGTAGAGCTCAAGTTATGACTTTGACAAATTACAGGTCATCTGAGGTATGTGAATCTGGGTCCTTGAAAGTCACCCAACTTGCATCCAACGTTTGCCCTAGTAGGATGATTCCTATGAACTCTTGGTCAACATGAATGTTGTAGATCATCTTCTTATCTTTCTAGAGGGTACTATAAGTCCTTGATAGGATTTGTAGAACTCAACTTATGGCTTTGACAAGTCAAGGGCATTTTGGTCATTTGGAGGTTATAGGTCATTTCAAGCATAAGGCCATATCTCCTATTTCCAAGCTTCAAATGGAAAAATCTTAAACATCAAACATGCTTAGAATTATGTTTTAAGGCTATTAGAGAGGTCATGAGATGTTGAAAGGGCTTGTATCAAAAAGTGATAAAAATGGCCTAAAATGGAGGCATAAGTTAATTAAGGTGAAATTGAAAATTGGAAATCACAAGTTGTACATCCAAACCATGTCATATAATAGGTCATTTTGACTCCAAAGGACATTCTAAGAACAATGGTTCAGCCACAATTTTGATTTGGGGCTTAGATCATAGGGCTGCCTTGGAAATGGCTTACTTACATATTAAGGTACCAAAGCAAAACTCAACAAAACTCAATAAACAAGTTGGTTATGCATTGTAACTCATCATAAATCTCATATGGGGAGAATTTCAAGTCATAATCAAAGGTTACAAGGACCATGGCATGAGATAGCACATAAGGAGAATTGAAATCAAAATGTCATGACATGAGATTTCCAAATACTCATTGGATTGTCCTAGAGGGTTCTAGATGATTCTAAACCATTCTATATAACATGTATGACTTGCTCAGATGCAAGGTTGGTGAGAATTGGTGCAGAGAAGAGAGAGTGAGATCAAGAATCTTCCATTGCAAGTCAAGTTTCAATTTCACATTCTTCTTCATTTCCATTCATTCTTTCCATTCAAACACATTCCATACATCATAGTGAAGATGTGCAGATTGAATTGAGATCAAATCCATGGTGAATTGAAGAATTGGTGATTGAAATTTCAAGGTGGCAAGTCAGAATCGAATTCTGAGATTGAGGCTTCCTCCATCAAAATTGTTGCAAACAGTAGCAAGAATGGCATCTAGGGAAACTTTCTGAAGAGTTTCAAGGTCTGAATTGGTGGATTTGATCATCTGTTCATCAAGATTAACCAGGTTTGCAAATTCTTCCCTACACCATGTTTTATGCATAATTAGGTTAGTTTGTTAGTGTAGAAAGGTTAGAGACACATAGGTGATGGATTTTGGAGAGTTAGAGAGCAATTGGTGAAGATTGGATAGTGGACACCATTTCTGTTTGACGTTGTATCTTGCTGAATATTGAGAGATAAGCTTAGTTCAATAGCAAGAAATGTTCAAGGAAGCACGAGGATGAGATTAGGACCTTTAATTTTGAGAATTGTTAAGATTGGTTCTTGATCAATAACTTGAAGTTGCTATCGGGTTTCAAGTTTGAGAGAGATTCAATGGAATTTGAGATTATGATTGTGTTCAGCATGAAAAATGGAGCATGTTAGGGTTTTAAACTTTGAGTTTTGATGGAGAAATGAGAGAGCACGAGTTGAGGAAGATGAAACTTCATGTTTTGCATTTCCATGGTGGTTCCAAGAACCCTAGCTGAAGGTTGAAGATGACCTCCCAGCCATCAGATCCAGCTTGACCTCTTGACCCTCGCGTGATCCAACGAATCATGTTCAATTTCATTTTGGGAGGGAAGCCAGAAACGAATGAAACGCACCGTTTCATTAAACGGTGGTTTCTTGGGCTTAAGTGACCTTTTGATGTCCACACCCCCAATCCTGGCCCATTGCAAGAATGAACTGTATTGGATTTCTATTCGCACCGTGGTTTTTTCATTTTTATTTTATTTTTGTTAATTGATTTTCTGATTAATATGGGCCCAACTCTTATGCTATCTGAACCCCCCTATTTGAGCCCATTAATAATTGAACTGCATTGCATTACTTCCTGCATCCCAGTTCCATGGTTTCATTTTTATTTTCTTCCATTTTATTTCAATCTTGGAAAAATCATATCAATTTGAAAATTAATGATTTTTAAGTGGGAATTTTGTCTCCCATTTCATATTCATGTCTAGAAAATTATCAAATAAAAATATTTTCCTTTCATGCATTTTTAGTATTTTTTGTATATTTTCTACTTTTTTTGCATTTTATTTCTTTTATGTTGATGCATGAACTTGTAGAATTTTGTTTAGGTAGTTCCCTTAGCATTTTTAGACCATTCTTTTTAGGATAGTTAGATATAATTTTTAGCTTCCCCCTGGATTTATCCCATAATTTTGTGATGAATTTTAGGATAGTTTTGATTAGATGAGATTAGGTTGTGTAGAATTAGGTCAAACTTCAACATAGGTCTATAATAACCTTAGATTCTTGGGTTTTTAGGACAAGTTAGACTATGGGACATATAGGGCATTAAGGGTAGGTATGTAGGATCCCTTAGAAATTATATTAGGATTTAATATAGTAGTATACTATTTTCAAATGATTTTTGTAGTTGATGATTGTTTGTGTTGCCCTTGTGGGCTTGTATTTGTGTTTGCTTTGCTTGATGGGCTTGGAGAGCTTGGCATTGCTTGGTTTTGTTCTGAGGAGCATTGAGGAGCATAGTAGAAGACTTGAAGATGGATTGAGGAGCTTGAGAGCTTGATCTTGTTTGTTTTGTTATTATTTTAGGGTTAGGGATTAGGAAGAGTTTAGACTTAGATAACTTCTTTCTTAAGCATGGATGGTATCTTTCACCTCCATTCCTCCCTATGATTCAAAGTCCTTCCATGGTATACACCTCTCTCCTTTGGAGGGATAAGTGATTGTACTTAGGAAGTAGAACTTTTGAGGGAACCATTCCTTTGATGTTGAGCCCTTATAGGTCACGTTTGGTGGTCAATAAGCAGTTCAATATCCCCCTGCTTATCCAGTAAGTGATTTCCTCTGGTTTGATTATCTTGAGAGATGTTGAGCTTGAGGTTGAAGATGAAGACTTCAATGAAGAGTGTAGAAGAGTATGAATCCTTGAGCATTGCCATTCCAGCTGAAGCTTGAAGAGCAACAAGAGCAAGTTGATACTTGAAGACCCCTGAAGATGAAGTAAAGACTGAAGGATGAAGTTGACACTTCTAAGTGATTGAGATTGATTCTGAAGAGCTGAAGCTTGAAGAACAAAGGAAGTTGATACTTACTTTGATACCTGGAGATCCTGAAGGAGCCAAGTTGGTACTTATGATTGATAGTGAAGCCTGAGGGTGGAGCTGATCAAGAAGCTGAAGCTTAAAGGAGAAGATAAGTTGAAACTTATGTTGAAGGGTTGAAGCCTGGAAAAGCAATTGATGTTTGTCAAGAGTGATTGAAGTCTGAAGGCTGACTTGCTGTTGGAAGAGCTGAAGCTTGGAGTTGAGGGAGGAGTTGATCTGCTTTCTTTTCTTTTTTCTTTTTTGTATTGATGTGTTTTGTTTGACTTGCTTGATGCATTAGAATAAGTTCATATCTAGAATAGGTAGAATCTAGGAGCATGATTGCGCTAGAGGTTGAGTTGCTCCCTCTGCTTGTATTGTTACTGTGTGGCTTTGCTTGCGGGTATTCGATAGAGCCCAGCTCCCTTGCCCATGTGGTTTGTTTGCCTGATGGTATTTTATTTCATTTTATTTGTATGATTGCAGTCTACTGTTATTGCTTGATAGCATGTTGTTTATATTTCAGTATGATTATTGTTATCCATTCTGGCTTGAGGTTGAGATGAGCTTGTGGAGGCTGAAGCCCCACACACATTTCCTCCCTCACTTGCATTGCATGCATTTTACTGTTCAAGCTGATGCTTTATCTGTTTTGGTGTATCATCGACATGATCCCTTAGGACTCTCCTTTCCTTTGATAAGGAATTGATGATAGACTTTAGGTTGAAACCTATGCATGACAACTTCTAGGAGTTCCCTGTTCAAACCTCAACCATAGGATGAATCCATGGCATGATAACAGTAGGACTTGATAGTCTCCCTCCTAGTTGGGCCTGTTCTCTTTTCATCTCAAAACAGTTTAAGATACAGTAATCATGAATGATTTCTTTCGTACGTTACGAGCCTTAAGCTATCTAAGAAAGGATTGTGGGAGAGCTTCTTTTCCACAGTCTGGATGTTTAGCATGGCACCCTTTGGGTGACATGCGACGCATTCACTCTCAGGTCATAGTCTCTAGTGCGATTGAAATTGCAAACACAATAAAAAAACACTTCTTTCGTAAAAGACAGGAAATAAACCGTAGTTTCCCAAACTACGTGAGCTCTGATCTCTCATACCTGTTGAGAGTACGTAGGCACAATACTGATGTATTGGCGAGCTACCTTCCCCCATAACCCGTCGTAGGTCGAACTACGTTGACTCTGATTTCTCGTTCTCTGATGAGAATACGTAGGCATAAAGCGCGACGCTTTGCCGAGTCATTTTTCTTTTCTTTTTAATCCAGCCTTGATAGGTAGATAGAATAAAACCAACCCGTCCAAGTAAACACAACAAGCGAGGATCCCGTCGAGTACGACGGACGTGAGGGGTGCTAATACCTTCCCCTTGCGTAACCGACTCCCGAATCCAGACAACGGTTGCGATGACCTTGTCTTACCCTTTTTCGTTAGGTTTTTCCGATCGTTTCCTTTCCCGCTCTGAGGGATAAATAACGAAAGGTGGCGACTCTTTTGTTGTGCCGACACCTTATTATTGCACAAGCGACAGCAGGACATAGAGTTTTGAACTAATGTTCTCTCTTTGTCAGATCTCTTGAAGAAGACTATCAGAAGCTTGTCATTTTTATAGAAGCTTATAAGTAGCTGCTTCTCAGTTACAGAAGATCTGATCAACATTCTCTAGAAGAATTAGTGAATTCATGCTGATAAGTCATGAAGATTAAGCTATAACAATTTAATTCATATGAGAGGAAATTTTTTATACATATCTATCAGAAGATCTAAGAAAATCAGAGGTTCTTCATCTAGGGAAATCAAGGATTTTGAAGAAGAGTGTCACTCTATCCAGAATGACTAATCATCTCTTGAAGAAGAATCATTGAAACAGACTCAAAGAAACTAGATGTTCTGCTAAGATTGTTTCGAGTTCACCTTAAGCCAAGTGTTGCACCCCAAAATTTGCCCTCTTTCAAGGCTTGACTCATTTCTTCATTTCTTTCAAATTCAATGACATAAGGGAAGCCCATCCTTCCAAATTCAAGATTCATAAATTCAAGGCTAGATTCAAGAATATTACAAAGAAAATTTCCTGACAATTGCAACAATGTCACATTTGTTACAAAATCCAAACTCTTGGTAATGCTTAGGAAATTAAGTTATTTCTAGTCTTAATTCAAGTTTCTAAAAATAACTTCATGTCATGGTATCCCCCATGCTCCATCAAGTCCACATGACCCTCTTTGTGCTTGCAAACATGCAAGGAAAATATTTAAGAGCTAATTCAATGTTGGAATATCTCAAGATCATGGCTATGCATACATTCATGGGCAATTTGAATATGGTCCAAAACAGCCCCATGCAAGAAGTGGAAATGTGTATCATATTACAAAATCATTTTATGTCACAAAACCAAGGCTATAAGCTTATGTTGATACATCTACACATCAAAAATTAGAATTTGAAAATGATGTCCAAAAGGTAGTGTATTGACTACATGAGTATGTCCAAACAAATCAACCAACCAGTGGGTACAAGGGTGAATAGAGAGGTAGAGTGCTGCTGAAGAAAATACAGCAAGAAACATACTAGAAATGGAAGTAAAGTGGGGCTGCACCAAAAGGTGGTAAAAGATATTGCCAAGAATGGAAATTCTGAAAATGGAGAAGTGTGCAAAGGCTGTGGTTTTGGTACAGCAGAAAAGGCAGCAGAAAAAGTGAGATAAGGAGGCTTGGAGGCTGCACAAAAGGATCATTCACTATCATTCATTACACATTCTACACACATTGAAAAACCAGAAAATAGAGAGAGCAAGAGAAACCCCAAACAACCAGAAAAATAGAAAGGAAGAAAGACTAGAAAAAAGAGAGTGATATAGAAGCATAAGAGGACCATTGAGGAGGAGAAGCTTCACAACATAGAGAGAAGAGTAAAGAGCACATCCAACAAAGGTCGTTGGAGTACTTGCAAGAAGGACAGAAAGCTCTTGGTATCCATTTCTTCAAAACTTTCTCCCTTTATTTTTTGCTTTTATATTCATTTAATTTATACTCTTGTGTGTTATTGTACTGTGTATATCATGTAAGGTTCTAAAGGGACCAAAAAGCCATTTTTAAAAATCAATAGAAAGGAAAGAAAACCACAAAAGACAGCAAAAAACAAGAGAAATATTGCATTTTTTACTTCAGTTTGCGACACGAACACCCTTCACGGCGCGAACATGCAAAAACCAGAATGAAAACTTTCCCAGTTCGCGGCGCGAACACCCTTCGCAGCGCGAACATGCAAAAAACAGAATGTTTACTTTTCTCAGTTCGCGGCGCGAACTGATCAGTTTGTTTATTTTATTTTCTTGTTGTTTTTACCTTTAAAAAGTGTCGTTTTTTTGCATGTCTCAATTTTTTTTAGCCGACTAACCCCATATGTTTGTATGATTTTAAGATGTGAATATTGCTATTGTCCTTGTTGATTTTTGATTCCAAAAACTATTTTCAAGAAAACAAACTCTCGATTCTCATCGAGCCATTTTTGACCTTGTAAGCCGATTGCCTTGTGCGTCGCCATCAACCTTGCTCACTTCACCATAAACCTTTTTAAGCAATTAAACCCTTGACCCAACATCAAGCGGATTTTCTCAAACGATTGTTAAGCCAATTCACCATATTTAATAAAAGGGTAAAGCTCTCTTTGTATTGAACTAAAGAGAAGGGATTGAGTGTAGACTTCTTCCTTTCCGAGTGTCGAGATGCTCACTGTAGTGTGGGTGGTTTTGATACTTGTCTTTCAATACAAAGACGTTTTCATCCACACCTTTTTCTCCTAAAAAACCTCGGCCCCGTACCGAGTGCAATTTTAAAACACTTACAATAAATAAATCGATTCTCTTTGTATTGAACTAAAGAGACAGGATTGAGTGTAGACTTCTTCCTCTCCGAGTGTTGGGATATTCACTGTAGTGTGGGTGGTCTCAATACTCGCCTTTCAATACGAAGACGTGACTTTATCCGCCACCTATCTCCCTCTACAACTTCTTTCCGCAGCCTTTGTCACCTAAAAACCTCGGTCCCGTACCGAGCGCATTTTTAGACTCTTTTCATGATAAAAACTTGAATGGTCGTGGAGTGGTTAGGCGTAGGCCTTCTCCTATCCCGAGTGCTGACGTTTACCGTAGGGTTCTCTGTCGCAAAAGCACTTACCATTCAAAACCAAAAACACTTTCATAAGAGAATGAAGTTCTCTTTGTATTGAACTAAAGAGAGAGGATTAAGTGTAGACTTCTTCCTCTCCGAGTGTCGAGATGCTCACTGTAGTGTGTGTGGTTTTGATACTCGTCTTTCAATACGAAAATGCTATGTTCGCCACATCCTTTTATAACAAAAAATTTGAGATGAAGAATTGGGTACTACCCATAGGGGTTATTATCCGAGGACCTATGTCGCCCCTAAAAAACAATTCAACAAATCAAATGTGACATCTTGCCTCGCATGGCGATAACTTATCTTTCGAAAAGGATATGATACGTCCATTCTACCGCAAACAGGTAATGCCTAAGTCTCCAACGAGCGAGCAGCAATACACCTAACTGCTAGAATGCGTATGATAGCATCATCCATAAAAACATCAATAAATCGTAGGCCGAACTACGGCTGCTCTGATTTCTCATACCAGATGAGGATACGTAAGCACAAGACAGCGATGTCTTGGCGAGCACAATCCCACATATCAGTAGTTTCCCGAACTGCGTCGACTCTGATTTTCTCATATCCGTTGAGAATACGTAGGCCTAGGACCGCGAAGTCCTACCGAGTCTGTTCTTTCTCTTCTTCCCCCCGTCACCTTTCTTTCCCCGTTTCTAAACCCTTTTCTGTATCTTTTGGAACACTCTTCTAGTAAAATCCTTAAGCAAATATAATCACACACGACAAACAAACGGTTCCCATCGAGTACGATGGATGCGAGGGGTTCTAATACCTTCCCTTCGCATAACCGGCTTCCGAACCCGTTCATGGTTGCGAGACCATCTTATCCGTCCTTTTCTTAAGGTTTTCTCGACATTTTCCTTTCCCCTCATGGGATAAATAAAGTTCGGTGGCGACTCTTCTGTCCTTTCCTTTTCGCCTTCCCCGTCGTTGCGCGTATTTTTCGAGTAGCGATAGCTGGCGACTCTGCTGGGGACGCCTAGCAAGCCAAACCTAGTTTGTTTGTTGCATTTGTGCTTTATTTGCTTTTATGTTTTATTTTATTTTATTATTGTGTTTCTTTCTAACCTGTTGGGTTTATTGGGATGGTTTGTGAGGATAAAGCTTTCTACCCGAGCTTTCGAGTATACACTAAGATTAGGAGGTAGTTTCTTTCTGATTTTCGAGACGTAGGACTCGTTGAGTTGGATCGAATTCCACCGCTCAGATGAGACCCCGTTGGAAAGATTATGTCCTACGTGTAGTCGTAACGACGTTTTATTTCCGACGTGGGATTCCGTGATTCTGAGGACCTCTTGTAGAACCTTATTCCAAAAGGTCACTAAAACATAACTCTGTGTTAATCCTTTTGAAGGGATTACCATCTTACGAGTAGTCGTTATGATTGAAAACTTTTGAGGGTTAGTGCATGGGACTTTGTTTAAAAGCCTTTTGGGATGCCCTCTTATAAACCAATAGGTTGCCCACCCGTGGTGAGAGATATTTTGTTACAATACCCTGCAGGATCTGTGGCTTTGATCCATGTGTTTCCATTCTCATATGCATCCATAAAGCATTGCATTTCATAACATTGTTGCATATCAAGGGACTTAAGAGACTGTGATTATCATAGGTATTGAAGAACAAGATGAATGATCAAAGGAAAAGAAGTACAAATTCCTTAAAGTTCAGAGAACCGAAGTTAAGACCAATCCAAGATCTTTTGATAGATGTGCCAAAAGCTATCAAAATCAACTTTCAAGGGAAATATGGGAAATTGCTTGACCTTCTCCATTCTAGGGTCGATACATGGGCTTTGTTTGCTATGGTTCAATTTTATGATGCGCCTCTCAAATGCTTCACCTTTCAAGATTATCACTTGGCTCCTACTCTTGAAGAATATTCTCACCTTTTGAATATCAAGATCAAGGATCAACCCATTTATACCGGCCTAGAAGAAGAGCCAAAGTCTTCTGTCATTGCTCTCGCTCTCCGTATGACCGAGGAAGAGGTTAAAGATGGTCTAACCAATAAGGGAGGTACTCAAGGCTTTCCTTTAAGGTTTTTGCTAGATAAAGCCGATCAGTACAAGACCAATGGGGATTGGGAAAGTTTTGGTATTGTCGTTGCTCCAGTGAATTATGGGATTGTCCTCTTTCCAAATGTGGACAATTTCATAGATATCACTGCTATCATTCTCTTCATGCAAAAGAATCCTATCCCTACCCTCCTCGCTGATGTTTACCACTCCATTCATTGGAGAAGTGAAAAGAAGACAGGAATGGTCCAATGCTGTTCTCATCTACTGTTCAAATGGTATGCTTCCCACCTGCCGAAGAAAGGGCCGTTTGTGGGAAACAAGAAGAAACCGAAATGGTCTCAACGCATTATGTCTCTAGAGGCCAGTGATATTGCTTGGTACTCTCATGAGTATTACGACGTGGATATCATCTTTAGTTGTGGGAACTTCGGTAATGTACCTCTAATCAGTAGGGCTGGTTGCATCAACTACAACCCCGTCATGGTGTTGCGTCAGTTGGGCTATGCTATGGAAGATGAGCCCGAAGCAGAGAAGGTTCAGAGTTTCTTTTTGCTAGCCACAACAGACGATCCTGCTTCAGTCAGGAATATTGTTAAAGCATGGGCCAAGGTTCATACGAGGGGGAGGAAAGAGTTAAAGGCGAAGAACTGTGTGGCTAAGGAGCCCTACAACCGATGGTTGCAAGCTAGAGTGGCCGAAAGGTTGCTTCCATTTCCCTCTGAACCATCCATGCGAGAAGAACCTCCTGCTCCCACCCATGTATCCATGGAGGAGTATGAAAAACTAAAGCTAGTGATATAAAGGTTGACAAAGGAAAATCAAGACCTTCAGGCTGAGGTTCACCAAGCGAGAGTGGAGAATGGCCAATATAAGAGGAAAGTGGAGTTCGAACAAGACCAAGTGGCTGAGAGTAGCAAGAAGCTGAAGCTAGAAGCAGATCTGAGGGTCAGGTATCAAGAAGGTTATGAAGGAGCTGATGCATCGGTAAAAGCCCTCCGACAACGCCTAAAGGAAACCAAGGCCTCTTGTGATAAAGCATGGAGATTCTTCGAGTTAGCCTATGCTAAAAAGAAGAAGACAAGGGAGGAACTTGAGGCCGATATTGATGTCCTTGAAAAGGAGTTGAGGGGTGCCTTAATTCTAGCCGAAAGCGAGCGACAACTCAAAAAAGAAGCATTGAGAGCTTCATATGTCACCTCTGATGTATGGCACAACAAATGCTCAGAATTGAAGATCGCTCAGGAAACAGCCACCTTGTGGAAAGACCGTTTCGAGGCCCTGCAGAGGAATAGTTCACTATGGTTGAAGAAGGAAGCTCAGCTCAATGAACTTTTGGATACGTATGAGGATTCTCTTCGTTATTACCAGCCGACCCTAGACATGTGTCGCGCTAGGTATAACAATCTAGTGGAGCATTGCAACCTTATGATCCGTGACATCCCATGGAAGTTGGAAAGCGCAATTCAAGACTTAGAAGGAAATGATATTCCTCCTTCCGTCCATCACTTTATCCGGCTCTGCGACCAAATGGTTAGAAGATTCATGTTCGAGACAAAAAATCTTGAAGAATGTCTCCGAAAGAAAGAGTTTTAGTTCATTCAATATTTTCTTGTAGCATGAGTTTTTACTTTGCAGCTTATTGAACAATCAGTTGTATTGAATCTTCCCTCAAAATTAATGAAAGTTTGCTTTTTGGCTTAAATTGTGCATTCTTTACTATTCATTTATAGTTCCATAATACCATTGATAATCATAAATTTTGAAAGTCCCTTGAACATCATTCGAGCATTGCATATACCCACGCATCATTTTTGCATTCCCTGAAACCCGACCTCATACCGCTTGCCATTTCAGAAGAAAAGAAAGAGAAAGAGCAAGCTGACTTCTCAATGTTCATACAACACAAGAGGGAACCAACGAAGAGTCATGGATCAAGTACAACAAGAGTTGCAGGAGTTTAGGGAAAAGATGACGCAATTCATGAAAAACAATGCAAGGGGTAGCCAATGGGCAGGAACAATTGAGAACTCTGGTTCAACCATTGATAGCTCGAGTGGATGGCAGTGGTGTTTTGCATGGAGGAACTACTGTTGTTCCTCCTCCGGCTAATGGTAGCACTTTGCAGGCCAATGGTGGTCCAACTGTAGTCAATCTTCCGGGTGGAGAAAACCAAGATGGAATTCCCATCCTAGTTGCGGCGTGCGTCGTGCCTATTAACAATGGTCCTCAGTGGCACCAAGATGAGCAAGATAACGTCTTCTCCATGGGAGACCTTGGGGCAGGATTACGATCTGACGCTAATAGAAGGTTCGATGCAATCGAAGAAAAGATGAGGAGCATTCTTGAAGGCCAGAATACTATGGGTCTTGACATGTCCAATATGGGATTGATTCTGGGACTTAGGATTCCTCCAAAGTTCAAAGTGCCAGATTTAGATAAATACAAAGGAACAACATGTCCAAGGGTGCATCTTCGCTCCTATTTCCAAAGGATGTCTGCATACTTCGATGATGAGAAGTTGCTGATGCACTTCTTTCAAGATAGCTTGTCAGGTCCATCTTTAGAATGGTATATGGGATTGGAGCCGGTCCATATCAGAAGTTGCAAGGATTTGGCAGAAGCTTTTGTCAAACACTACCATTATAACAGTGACCTAGCACCGAATTGTGTACAGTTACAGAACCTATCGCAAAGGAACAACGAAGGATTCAAGGAGTACGCCCAGAGGTGGCGTGAGTTGGCTGTGAGGGTTCAACCTCCAATGGTGGAGAGAGAACTCATCGACTTGTTTGTAGCTACACTACCTGGTGTGTATTATGAGAAATTGATAAGCAACATATCTGGGAGTTTCTCATATCTGATCATTACAGGCGAGAGAGTAGAAAATGGGATTAAATTGGGTAAAATACAAGCAGGAGAAGGGACCTCATCTGGAGGTGGAAGAAAGAACTTCGGTATTAAAAGAAAGGAGAATGAGACAAACGCGATATCAGGTTTTAAGAATCAAAATTGGAACCAGAATCAGAATCAGTATCGCCCACGAACGTACTATCAACAACAACCACAAGTAGCTAGTATTGCCATCCCGACAGTACAACCTCAACAACAACCACGTCAACAGCAACAACAGCGACGACAACAACCACAACAACAGAATTACGCGCCAAGACCGTATCAAGACCGAAGAAGGATGGTAGATAGGCACTTTGACGCACCACCAATGCCTTACTCTCAGCTACTATAACACTTATTGCAACTTCAGTTGGTCCAGAAAAGGACGATGACCCCTCTAAATGGCTCACCACCACCCGGGTATGACGCCAATGCTAGGTGTGACTTCCACTCTGGCACTCCCGGCCATCATATTGATAATTACAAAGCCTTCAAGAACAAGGTACAAGACCTTGTTGATAGTAGGGCCATTAATTTCAACCATGATGCGTCGAATGTTGATCAGAACCCTATGCCAAATCATGGAGCAGGTAGAGTAAATGTTGTTGTTGAAGGGGAGGATTTAGATCTGGTATATGATGTTGAAGAATTGACGACTCCTTTAAGTTTTGTAAAATGCAAGTTGTTAGAAGGTGGGGTGTTTCCCGAGTGTGAAAAGGATTGTGAAATTTGTGCCGCCCATCCTGAAGGGTGTGAGAGTTTGAAGAGTTATATACAGTGTATGATAAATGAAGGTGTTCTGCAGTTTGACAAGATCTGTGAGAAAAAGAATGAGAAGATAGTCAGTAAGAAAGAGGATGAGGTGGCCACCCTCTCTATCCCTTACAAAACAATCACTATTTCTGCGCCGCCAGCGCGACCTACCATCATCTTTACGAAGGCAGGACTTATACCTTATGAAAGCTCTAAGGCGATCCCTTGGAACTATGGAGCGGAAGTCTACTACAATGGACAGAAGCAGGAATTAAGAAGCTTGCCTTTGGACTCAGTTGACAACTTGGTGGGAACCGGGGGAATGACTCGGAGTGGGAGGATATTTGCACCTCCCGAAGTAAGTGCAGAAAGAGCTGATAAAGGTAAAGGGAAGGTAGTAGCGAAGGAAAGCTATCAGGCTGGAGAAAAAGAAGTCGTGCTAAAAGACGCAGAAGAGTTCATGCGCTTAATAAGAAAGAGCGACTATAAGATCGTGGATCATCTACAACAGACGCCTTCTAAAATTTCTATCTTGTCGTTGTTATTATGTTCCGAGGCTCATAGGAACGCTTTGCTCAGAGTCTTGGATAATGCTTATGTGCCACAAGAAATATCCGTCAATCAATTGGAAGGAGTAGTGGCCCATGTCAATGCAGGGAATGGTTTGGGATTCACTGACCGTGATTTGACACCAAAAGGAAGGAATCATAACTTGGCTCTGCATATCTCTATGGAATGTAGAGGTGTCGTTTTGTCTCATGTATTGGTAGACACTGGATCGTCATTAAATGTGCTACCCAAGAAAGCCCTCATGAAGCTAGACACTCGAGGGATAATATGTACGCCAAGCGATATGGTGGTCAGAGCTTTTGATGGGACAAGGAGGTCTGTGTTTGGAGAGCTAACCTTGCCAATTCAAGTCGGTCCTGAGGTTTTTGATGCGGTTTTCTATATAATGGATATCCAGCCAGCATATAGCTGTCTCTTGGGTCGGCCTTGGATACACTCAGCAGGAGCGGTAACGTCAACCCTACACCAAAAGCTGAAGTATATGGTGGGTGATAACATTGTGACTGTTTGTGGAGAGGAAGACATCATGGTAAGCCATCTGTCCTCATTCAAGTATGTGGAGGTCGATGGTGAAATTCACGAAACCCTGTGCCAAGCCTTTGAGACCGTCCAAATCAAAGAGAAAGCAACAGTTGAAGCCAAGGCGCCAGAAGTTGCTATGTCATCCTACAAGGAAGCCCAAGCTGTGGTGATGTCTGGATCAGCGAAAGGATGGGGGGAGGTGATAAGCGTCCCCAACAAACAAGATAAGTTCGGATTAGGGTACAACCCATACGCATCTTCTTCAAGCGTTCCTCGCTACAAAGGACCTATTCAATTCACCAGTGGTGGGGTGGTGTTCGAAGAGATCAACGCCATATCTGACGAGGAAGGAGATAGTGACTGTGACATGGATGCATGGATCCAGCCATGCGTCCCCGGCCAAGGCTTGAAGAATTGGACCATGGAAGAAGTTATCACTGCGACTTATAAAGAGTAATTGTTTTGTTTTGATTAATGTATTGCCATATGCTCTGCCCGGGGCATAATGGTCTTTATTTGTTGGGCCTTATATTTTATGTGTGTGAACAACCCTTTTATCATTATCAATCAAAAAGCGTCTTTTCATTCAAGACTTTGTGATCCTTGTTTTTCTTATTTTTATTTCCAACAATAAAATGGCAATGTGGTTTTTGTTTGCTTGTTTACATATCATTTAAGCATAAAATCATCATCATTGCAGGTTGCACATTTCAGATACCACCGATTCAGACTCGTCTATGACTCGGTGTGACTTTGATAATCCGATCTTTCAAGCGGAAGGAGAGATTGACGAAAACGAAGACCTGCCGGAAGAGCTTGCCAGATTGTTAAAACAAGAGGAGAAGGTCATCCTGCCTCATCAGGAGGAAGTTGAAGTCGTCAACCTGGGAACAGAAGAGGATAAAAAGGAGGTCATAGTAGGGGTTGCACTGCAGAATGATATCAAGCAAAGATTGATTGAGTTACTCCAAGAGTATAAGGATGTCTTTGCTTGGTCATACGAAGATATGCCTGGACTCGACACAGATATTGTAGTTCATCGCCTGCCTTTGCGTGAAGAGTGTCCTCCTGTTAAACAGAAACTGAGAAGAACCAGGCCAGATATGCCAGTGAAGATCAAGGAAGAAGTCCAGAAGCAACTAGATGCTAGATTTCTTGCTGTGGCCAACTACCCTCCTTGGGTCGCTAACGTCGTGCCCGTGCCTAAGAAGGACGGCAAAGTCAGGATGTGTGTTAACTATAGGGACCTGAATAGAGCAAGCCCAAAAGATGATTTTCCGCTCCCCCATATTGACGTTCTCGTTGATAACACCGCACAATACTCAGTGTTTTCCTTCATGGATGGTTTATCCGGATATAACCAAATCAAGATGGCACCGGAAGACATGGAGAAAACGACTTTTATCACGCCTTGGGGGACGTTTTGTTATAAAGTAATTCCTTTTGGGTTGAAGAACGCAGGGGCAACTTATCAGCGAGCAATGGTCACTCTCTTTCATGATATGATTCATCATGAGATTGAGGTCTATGTCGATGATATGATTGCGAAATCCTAAACGGAGGAGGAGCACCTGGTGAATCTTCTAAAGTTGTTTGAGAGGTTGAGAAAGTTCAAATTGAGGTTGAACCCGAATAAGTGTACTTTCGGCGTACGGCCAGGAAAGCTGTTGGGGTTCGTTGTCAGTGAGAAAGGTATTGAGGTCGATCCTGTGAAGATCAAGGCGATTCAAGAAATGCCAGCACCAAAGACCGAGAAGGAGGTTCGTGGTTTCTTAGGTAGATTGAACTACATCGCAAGGTTCATATCTCACCTCACATCCACTTGTGAGTCGTTGTTTAAGCTATTGAAAAAGGATCAGGCGGTTACCTGGAATGAGAATTGCCAGAGAGCATTTGAGAAGATAAAAGAGTATTTACAAGAACCTCCAATACTGATACCTCCGGTGGCTGGAAGACCGTTGATAATGTACTTAACAGTTCTTGAGAATTCCATGGGTTGTGTTCTCGGCAGCACGACGAGACTGGAAGAAAAGAGCATGCAATTTACTACTTGAGTAAGAAGTTCACAGACTGTGAATCCAGATACTCAATGTTGGAGAAAACTTGTTGCGCACTCGCTTGGGCCGCCAAACGCCTAAGACAATATATGCTAAACCACACAACCATGTTAATTTCAAAGATGGATCCTATTAAGTACGTATTCGAAAAGCAAGCACTATCAGGAAGGATTGCTAGATGGCAGATGGTTCTGACAAAATACGACATCCAGTACGTGCCTCAGAAAGCAATTAAAGGTAGTGTCCTGTCAGAATATCTTGCAGAGCAACCAGTCGATAACTACCAGCCAATGAAGTTTGATTTTCCTGATGAGGACATTATGTATTTAAAGATGAAGGATTGTGATGAGTCGTTGCCAGACGAAGGTCCAGAGTTGGGTTCCCAGTGGAAATTAATCTTTGACGGTGCTGTTAACTCCTACGGTAGCGGGATTGGGGCAATCATTACGACTCCCCATGGCTCCCATATACCATTCACTGCAAGACTAACATTCCCATGCATCAACAATGAGGCTGAATATGAAGCGTGTATCATGGGTATCGAAGAAGCAATCGATTTGAGGATCAAGAACCTTGATATCTATGGAGATTCAGCTTTGGTAGTAAACCAGATCAAGGGAGAGTGGGAGACCCGCCAGCCTAATCTGATCCCTTATATGAATTACGCCAGAAGGTTGCTACCTTTCTTTGACCGCGTAGAGTTTCACCATGTACCGAGGGTAGAAAATCAGATGGCTGATGCCTTGGCTACATTGTCCTCGATGTACAAAGTAAACTTCTGGAATGATGCACCGAGAATTGTCATCTCACGCCTCGACAGGCCAGCTTTTGTTTTCGCAATAGAAAAAGATTCTGATGGTAAACCGTGGTTTTGTGACATCCATAACTTTCTCAAGAACCAATAATATCCGCCTGGGGCATCGGCCCAGGATAAGAAGACCTTGAGAAGGTTATCTGGTAACTTCTATCTGAATCCAGATGGTGTACTCTATCGGAGAAACTTTGACTTGGTGCTGCTAAGATGTGTGGACGAAAAGGAAGCAGGTTTGCTTATGGAAGAAGTCCACGAAGGTGCCTTTGGAACACATGCAGGTGGGCATGCCATGTCTCGAAAATTATTAAGGGCGGGCTATTATTGGTTAACTATGGAATCAGATTGCTTCAAATACGCCAAGAAGTGCCATAAATGCCAGATTTATGCCGACAAGATTCATGTGCCACCTTGTCCTTTGAATGTCATGTCATCCCCATGGCCTTTATCCATGTGGGGCATTGATATGATTGGAAATATCGAGCCAACTGCATCTAATGGACATCGCTTCATTTTAGTAGCCATCGACTATTTCACCAAATGGGTCAAAGCAGCTTCTTACGCCAATGTCACGAAGCAAGTCGTAGCCCGGTTTATCAAAAGGGACATCATCTGTTGATATGGAATACCCGAGAGGATCATTACTGATAATGGTTCCAACCTGAATAACAAGATGATGAAGGAACTGTGCCAGAATTTCAAAATCGAGCATCACAATTCTTCTCCCTATCGTCCGAAAATAAATGGCGCTGTAGAAGCGGCTAACAAGAACATTAAGAAGATAGTACAGAAGATGGTTGTGACTTATAAGGATTGGCACGAGATGTTGCCTTTTGCTTTGCATGGATATCGCACCTCGGTGCGTACTTCAACTGGGGCAACTCCTTTCTCGTTGGTATATGGCATGGAGGCTGTTCTGCCATTGGAGGTCGAGATCCCATCTTTGAGAGTTATGGCTGACGTCAAGTTGGATGAAGCAGAATGGGTGAAGAACAGGTTGAATCAACTCAGTTTGATGGATGAGAAGAGGTTGACGTCTCTTGCGTACGGTCGTCTGTATCAGAGTAGGATGAAGAAAGCCTACGATAAGAAGATGCGTCCTCGAAGCTTTCAGACAGGCGATCTGGTGTTGAAGCAGATTCTCCCACCACAGAACGATCATAGGGGCAAATGGACTCCCAATTATGAAGGTCCGTATGTTGTAAGGAAGGTCTTCTCTGGAGGAGCCTTGGTACTTTCAACTATGGATGGTGAAGATGTTACGTCCCCTGTGAATGCGGACGCAGTCAAAAGATACTTTGCTTAAAATAGACCCGCTGGAAAGAAAAAAGAAAATCCAAGCAAGAATGGGGCATCTCGGTGAACCATAAAAGGATAGGTTCGGGCAATAATTAGAGATAAAAATAAAAAATGTAAACCCGCGAAGTTGAAAACCTAAAAGGGCGACTTTGGCAAAAATGGGTATCCCGATGAATCGAAAACCCGCAAGGGCGATTCAGGCAAAAGTTAGGGATTTGAAAAGCAAATGACTGCGGCCTGTGCATTGATCTTTAAAGCATAGTGGATTATGGGAGAACTCGAGAAGCAGTCGTTCAAATCAATCTCTTCAGAAGACGAAGCATCGGAAAGGCATCGAAGTCATGCGAGTCATAGTTGAATCGTTCTATGGTGGTTATTTGTACCACATTGCCAACATTTTGATATTCTTGTGCATTTCTGTATATTTCTTACGCAGCTTTCTCATTTTAGGAGTTGTCTCCTTTGTAAATTTGCCTATTTACAGGCCATTTATCAATAAAACATACTATCCAGAAAACCTTTTGTTTTGTTTTTACCGTTTTTTTGGCAAAAGACGCTTGATGTTTTTGATAAAACTTTGCATACAAAAATTTGTGGGCTTTGCTATCTATAATTGAAACATTATATTTGCTTGAATAACGTCTTAAGTGATAATTGAGATGGTACCTGCGGCATAAAACATACTTGTTTATTTGTTATTTAGAGAACTTTCCTCGAGGCTTCTCCAGAAGTTCCTCATCTAAAGAAAGTGTGCAGTTTAAGTGGGTTCTCACCCCCAGCAGTTTGAAACCTTGACAATCAAAGGATATCCTCAGCAGGTCAAGATTGACATCTCCAGCAGAGCAGGATTGTTTCCAGTGAGCGGGTGTGGGTTTACCCCTCAGCAGTGGAACGAATTCAGAAATTTGTTCTCCCCATAGAGTTTGAACAACTGGCTCCTTTTCCCCTCAGAGTCTAGGTCATTGACTCATTCCTCAAGCGGAAGTTATATTTGTTGAGTTTATTGCTCGTTTCCCCAAGCAAAGATTGATGTTGATTCCTTCATTGTCTAATCCCCAGCAGGGTGGATTTGCTCTTAGCGGAACAATTTTACCCAGAAGTCTGCTCAGAAGACCATCCAGGGTTTGTTTTCCCCAACATTTGCACTAGACGTGTCTAGTCTTTTCCCCTGTGGAATTAATCCTTTCTCTTGGGCATTTATTTTGCTAAAGTGTTTCCTTTGCATTTGCATCATGCATAACATCCTCCCAAACGCGTAGCATTTCCATTTCGTATGGAGCATTACGCCATATTCAAACATATGCATGTAAAACATAAGTCGGGTTGCCACCCCTTTGTTCTCAAGCGTATCTCCAGCAGTTGTCAGTATATTTCTCAATCCTGCGTGGTATCCAGACCTCCAGCCAGGTCATTGACAAATGTGTTCATCTTATCGGTCTCCCAAGCGGAGCCTATTTATTCAAGTTCATGTTTCCCCAACGGATTTCTTCACCCAGATGGTGAATCGACGAATGTTCTTCTGAACTTAGGGTTAAGCCGACCTTTGGGTTCGATGCTCGATTTTTGGCAAAATGAAGTGACGGTGAAGTCAAATGATTTTGATAACTAGCGGCGAAGTTAGATGCTATTAAAAAAATTGACGACGAAGTCAGATTATGAAGGTAATTGACAACGAGGTCAAATTATGAAGAGAATTGACGACGAAGTCAGATTATGAAGAGAATTGACGACGAAGTCAGATTATGAAGAGAATTGACGACAAAGTCAAATTATGAAGACAATTGATGGCGAAGTCAGGCCATGTTGGGAATCGACGGAAAAGTCAGATCATGAAGAGAGTTGATGGCGAAGTCAGGTTATGTTGAGAGTTGACAGCAAGGTCGGTTTCTGTAAAGAATTGACGATGAAGTCAGACTATGGAGGGATGACGGCGAAGTCAGGTGTCCTACCAATTTGATGTTAAAGACTGACAGCGAAGTCAGGTGTTTTTCCAAATTTCATGTGGAGAATTGATGGCGAAGTCAGATCATGTAGAGGGTTGACGGCGACGTCAAAATGGTTTGAGAAATAACGGCGAAGTCAGATGATTTTAATTGACGACGAAGTCAGATTATGTTGTAAGTTGATGGCGAAGTCAGAGGATATGGAGGACTGATGGCGAGATCAGATGTTCTACCAATCAGATGTTTTTACAGATTATGTTGAATATTGACGGTGAGGTCAGATCTCACAGATTTGACATTGAGTTCCGACGGCGAAGTTAGAATGCTATTAAGAGCTGACGGCAAGGTTAGGTGTTTGTATTTGATCGACGACTGATGGCGAAGTCAGATGTTCTGCCTGATATAGGTGCCTGACGGAGATGTCAGAGGTTTCATTCTGCGGTTGACAAATTTTTGGGTTCTTGTGTATTCAATCACCTTTTACCTCGAATGTTTGAAAGCGTTTGCTTTTCATCCCTTCAGGTCCAAGTCGTTTGAATAGGGGCAGCTGTTGCACCCCAAAATTTGCCCTCTTTCAAGGCTTGACTCATTTCTTCATTTCTTTCAAATTCAATGACATAAGGGAAGCCCATCCTTCCAAATTCAAGATTCATGAATTAAAGGCTAGATTCAAGAATATTACAAAGAAAATTTCATGACATTTGCAAGAATGTCACATTTGTTACAAAATCCAAACTCTTGGTAATGCTTAGGAAATTAAGTTATTTCTAGTCTTAATTCAAGTTTCTAAAAATAACTTCATGTCATGGTATCCCCCATGCTCCATCAAGTCCACATGACCCTCTTTGTGCTTACAAACATGCAAGGAAAATATTTAAGAGCTAATTCAATGTTGGAATATCTCAAGATCAAGGCTATGCATACATTCATGGGCAATTTGAATATGGTCCAAAACAGCCCCATGCAAGAAGTGGCAATGTGTATCATATTACAAAATCATTTTATGTCACAAAACCAAGGCTATAAGCTTATGTTGATACATCTACACATCAAAAATCAGAATTTGAAAATGATGTCCAAAAGGTAGTGTATTGACTACATGAGTATTTCCAAACAAATCAACCAACCAGTGGGTACAAGGGTGAATAGAGAGGTAGAGTGCTGCTGAAGAAAATACAGCAAGAAACATACTAGAAATGGAAGGAAAGTGGGGCTGCACCAAAAGGTGGTAAAAGATATTGCCAAGAATGGAAATTCTGAAAATGGAAAAGTGTGCAAAGGCTGTGGTTTTGGTACAGCAGAAAAGGCAGCAAAAAAAGTGAGATAAGGAGGCTTGGAGGCTGCACAAAAGGATCATTCACTATCATTCATTACACATTCTACACACATTGAAAAACCAGAAAATAGAGAGAGCAAGAGAAACCCCAAACAACCAGAAAAATAGAAAGGAAGAAAGACCAGAAAAAAGAGAGTGATATAGAAGCATAAGAGGACCATTGAGAAGGAGAAGCTTCACAACATAGAGAGAAGAGAGAAGAGCACATCCAACAAAGATCATTGGAGTACTTGCAAGAAGGATAGAAAGCTCTTGGTATCCATTTCTTCAAACCTTTCTCCCTTTATTTTTTGCTTTTATATTCATTTCATTTATTCTCTTGTGTGTTATTGTACTGTGTATATCATGTAAGGTTCTAAAGGGACCAAAAAGACATTTTTAAAAACCAATAGAAAGGAAAGAAAACCACAAAAGACAGCAAAAAACAAGAGAAATATTGCATTTTTCGCTTCAATTCGCGGCGCGAACACCCTTCGCGGCGCGAACATGCAAAAACCAGAATGAAAACTTTCCCAGTTCGCGGCGCGAACACCCTTCGCGGTGTGAACATGCAAAAACCAGAATGAAAACTTTCCCAGTTCGCGGCGCGGACATGCAAAAAATAGAATGTTCACTTTTCTTAGTTCGCGGCGCGAACTGATCAGTTTGTTTATTTTATTTTCGTGTTGTTTTTACCTTAAAAAAGTGCCGTTTTTTTTCATGTCTCAATTTTTTTAGCCGACTAACCCCATATGTTTGTATGATTTTAATATGTGAATATTGCTATTGTCCTTGTTGATTTTTGATTCCAAAAACTATTTTCAAGAAAACAAACTCTCGATTCTCATCGAGCCATTTTTGACCTTGTAAGCCGATTGCCTTGTGCGTCGCCATCAACCTTGCTCGCTTCACCTCAAACCTTTTTAAGCAATTAAACCCTTGACCTAACGTCAAGCGGATTTTCTCAAACGATTTTTATGCCAATTCATCATATTTAATAAAAGGGTAAAGTTCTCTTTGTATTGAACTAAAGAGAGGGGATTGAGTGTAGACTTCTTCCTTTCCGAGTGTCGAGATGCTCACTGTAGTGTGGGTGGTTTTGATACTTGTCTTTCAATACGAAGACGTTTTCATCCACACCTTTTTCTCCTAAAAAACCTCGGCCCCGTACCGAGTGCATTTTCAAAACACTTACAATAAATAAATCGATTCTCTTTGTATTAAACTAAAGAGAGAGGATTGAGTGTAGACTTCTTCCTCTCCAAGTGTTAGGATATTCACTGTAGTGTGGGTGGTCTCGATACTCGTCTTTCAATACGAAGACGTGACTTTATCTGCCACCTATCTCCCTCTACAACTTCTTTCCGCAGCCTTTGTCACCTAAAAACCTCGGTCCCGTACCGAGTGCATTTTTAAACTCTTTTCATGACAAAAACTTGAATGGTCGTGGAGTGGTTAGGCGTAGGCCTTCTCCTATCCTGAGTGCTGACGTTTACCGTAGGATTCTCTATCGCAAAAGCACTTACCATTCAAAACCAAAAACACTTTCATAAGAGAATGAAGTTCTATTTGTATTAAACTAAAGAGAGAGGATTAAGTGTAGACTTCTTCCTCTCCGAGTGTCGAGATGCTCACTGTAGTGTGTGTGGTTTTGATGCTCGTCTTTCAATACGAAGACGCTATGTTCGCCACATCCTTTCATAACAAAAAATTTGAGATGAAGAATTGGGTACTACCCGTAGGGGTTACTATCTGAGGACCTATCTCGCCCCTAAAAAACAATTCAACAAATCAAATGTGACATCTTGCCTCGCATGGCAAAAACTTATCTTTCGAAAAGGATATGATACGTCCATTCTACCGCAAACAGGTAATGCCTAAGTCTCCAACGAGCGAGCAGCAATACACCTAACTGCTAGAATGCGTACGATAGCATCATCCATAAAAACATCAACAAATTGTAGGCCGAACTACGGTTGCTATGATTTCTCATACCAGATGAGGATACGTAGGCACAAGACAACGATGTCCTGGCGAGCACAATCCCACATATCAGTAGTTTCCCGAACTACGTCGACTCTGATTTTCTCATATCCGTTGAGAATACGTAGGCTTAGGACCGCGAAGTCCTACCGAGTCTGTTCTTTCTCTTCTTCCCCCCGTCACCTTTCTTTCCCCGTTTCTAAACCCTTTTCTGTATCTTTTGGAACACTCTTCATAGTAAAATCCTTAAGCAAATATAATCACACATGACAAACAAATGGTTCCCATCGAGTACGATGGATGCGAGGGGTGCTAATACCTTCCCTTCGCATAACCGGCTTCCGAACCCGTTCATGGTTGCAAGACCATCTTATCCGTCCTTTTCTTAAGGTTTTATCGATATTTTCCTTTCCCCTCATGGGATAAATAAAGTTCGGTGGCGACTCTTCTGTCCTTTCCTTTTCGCCTTCCCCGTCGTTGCGCGTATTTTTCGAGTAGCGATACCAAGTAATAAGCTTTGATAAGTAAATACTAGCTAAAGTTAATACGGGATTATTCTGAGTTCTTAGAAGATGATGAAGATGAAGAACAAGCTAATGTAGCATCTTTGGCTAGCGTTGGAATATATTATAAAGAAGATCCCTTCAGAAGACAAAATAATTTATGATTCAGCAAAAATCATCTCTATTACAGAATTTCTCGGCAGTGCAACTGAAGCACTAGCTTTGTTACCAGGTTTCTAACTGAGTGCACAGATTAAAGGTACATGTTCCAAAGCCTGGAATTTAAGCCTACAGACAATGATTCTCGGATGTGATCAAAAAAAGGAATCATTGGCTTCAAAACAAATACCCCTTGGAGTTTTTGTACACTGATATATCTGATCTAATGAAATACCACGGTATGAAGTATTGGATCAGTTACTGTTAGTAAGTATAGGATAAACATGAGTGAAGGATCTTCACACAAGGATGAATCCTTTTGTGTTTTCTACTCCCAAATGCATATATGAAGCTATTTGATGAGAATGAGTTCTTCATCTCCTAGTTCTTTATAACTAGATGAAGTGTAAAAGGAAGAAAAAAATCTTGAAAATAAAGGTCCATAATCATGATATATGATACTATCATGTTAAATCATTTCTAAGAAGTTGTAGCATGTTATTCAGATTAGAATGCTTTTCAGAAATCTTTTGATGCATCATGATTGGAATGCTCAAAGTCTACAAATACTTGGAGTTGAAGTACTTCTACAGATGAATCAAATTGATTTGATGATAAGCTTGGTAGTGAAAAGTCAAACCTTATTGGATGTTTGCAAATCTCAAAATTACCCTTTCAAATTCTAAAGGTAAAGTACAAGATGAGGAAATCAGAAGATGCTCAATCAGAAGCCGTCGTAGTTCTAACTCCCCTAAGAAAGGTTAGACAAAAGTATTTACTTTCTAAAGTATTGATTCTGGATGATAAAACTAAGCCAGTAAGAATAAGATCAACATTCAAACCCTCTGAAGAAACGCTTTATGGTTTGATGTTCTTGATGATTTCTACATCTATGAAGAATAGTGTCTTTCAAAGATTGAATTCTAGCGACACAAGAAAAATTCAACCTAATCTCCCAGTATATGGCATTTGGTACTCTATATTAAACTTGGAAACTGCTTGATTAAATCAAGTTCCGTTATAAAAGAAAGTCTTAGAAAAGACTTAAGCGGTTTATCAAAAGCAGAAGAGTTGGGAGATAACTCAGTTTCCTATGATGAACTAAAAGAAACAAACATCAGGAGAGATGTTTTGCTCATCAGAATGAGAAAACCAAAGAATCTATGAAGTCAATCTTGTCTAAATGCAATATTCAAGGACTCCTATAGAGCTCATTTGAGATCTGAAGATAAGAAGAAGTTTTGATGATATCAATTTCTAAGGAGAATTTGATCTAGCGGTCTAGCTAGAGATATTCACCAACAATGTCTTCAATTGGAAAAGCTAATTGCATGTCAATCTTGAAAAAGAATCTACATCTAGGAATACAAAGCAAACTGGAATCCTACCAAATAATTGAGAGTAACGTTTTTCTAACTCTTACTCCTTTTACTTAATTATCTAAAGAATCAATTTATATATTCTAGGATTTTTTTTTTTGAGATTATGTTCAGAAAGGAACTATTTCTTTAGAAACCTTTTGATACATTATTTTCTTATGATTGTTATCCTCTTAAAAATTCCTTGTTGAATATAGACTTGCTCTCATTCCAACATGTGAATTTTTTTCTACGTCTAGAATGAAAAGGAGTGTCTTAGAATTTATATGTCACCTAGAATAGAAAAATCTGATTCTAATCTTTGATTCGTAGTGTTTCACTTATGAGACGTAAGGCTTCTGACAAGTGAAGTTCTCGTGTATCTGAACTATCCAAGGTCAGAATGCTATTTCGAGTTTGTTTTCTTTTGACCATTGGAACTTGAAGAGTTTACTTCATTAACGTGTTGTCAGGATAGTGAAGAGTTTATGATTTCATTATAAGACAGTTGTCCTTTGTTAACCATGCTTTGTTCTCACATCTCTTCGTTTCTTATGTGATACCTTGAGAGTCGAGAATTTATTGGAATTTTGTGATAAACCTTTTCAACTCTCTCCTTGTTAAACTATTTTCTCTTCTCTAGTCTATTACAATCATTGCAAAAAAATCTCTTATTTATACTCACTCACTTTACATCACACACCTACGCTACAACTTTCCACAGTTTTAATCCTTCAATACTATCGCTCTCTATACCCTAAAATCTAGTGTGTGTTATATTTCTCTCTTTGTCAAATGGTAGACTACATGTCTAATAAAAAACTTATGGCTCTACAACAACAACGCTTGGGAAATCTTCAAAACGGTGATACTCCTCAAATCACTTTAGCCATCCCTTAAGAACTCATGACTGTTCTTTCAGAATTAATAGTAGATTTTCATGATCTGACTGCCAATGGCTTTGACTTCTCTGAAATACTGGAAACCCAAGGTTGGAAGAGTTACTTTAACCTCCTTAAAGAGCCAACTTACCTAGAGCTAGTCAACGATTTTTGGGGAAATGCATATGTCTCAGATGACAGCAAGGTTCACTTAAACATTAAGGGAAATGTTTTCTGCATAAGTCAGGCTAACATTGCAAGATTTCTCAATCATGACAACTCATGTGTTTAGTGTTATGATCAGGAAAATTCTATATTGCTTAAATCTACAGTGAACTATACAGAGATTATCGAAATGATCACTCCTACCATTTTCAAAAATGGAAAAGGACCCGACCTTAGTAAAAAAAATGAATTTGATAACCTAAGAGTTTGGTTCAGGATTATCACTGGAAGCATTTATCACAGATTAGCAACTAACTCTATCAAGCACTATATATGTTCCTCTATCAACCATGTGTCATACCCCAAATTTGTTCCACCTTTTTATTTTATTTTACTGTTTATAATAGATAACTATGGTGCTTGATGTCTTTTCTTTCTAGATTATCATTTTGCCTTTGGCCACGATCCTCTGAAAAATTTAGGTCATAAGGATCCTATGTGCTTAGGGTGATTGTAAGCTCATGCCAAAATGTTTGATTTCAAATGGAGATAAATGAAGGACATGCCCCCATCCTCAAGATCAAATTTCAAGATACTAACAAGTGCTCAAGCATTATGGCTAGCTTATTTTGAGGTTGTGTTTATTTCAAGCATACAATTGATTCAAAATAAGTGGTAATTTTGGGATATATGCAAGTTGGGCCTCATTGATCTCATGCCATGACCTTTATGTGATCAAAATGCCCGTCAATTTAAATTGTGATTGAAAAATATTCCAAGGTATGATGTGAGTTTGTTGCAAGTAATGATCCAATTCCATTTTGTCTCAAAGTTCATGATTAAGTGATTAAACTAAAACCAAGTTATTTTGGAATCATGATTATAGCATATAAGTTATGTTTGGAAATGGACGTTAAGTTACCAAATGTTATTTCATACATGTTGATACCATTTCACCATCATCGATTATGCTTGGAAATCTAACCATTTAAGGATTATTCTTCAAGACATATCTCACGAGCTAGAAGAAAAATGATATTAACTTGCTTCAAGTGAGAGCTTGTCATTTTGGAAGGAGAAAACCAAGAAGTGTTTCCATTATAGAAGTTCAAATTGATTTATAAATGCTACAAGGTTTAAATTACAAGGATTCAATTTGTTTAAAAATTAAATTTAAATGTCAATTGATACAAAGTTGAAGCTAATCCTAAACCAAATCATATGTCAAGTCTTCCAAACTTAGTTTCCATGTCATTTCTCTTTATCCACGTGTGCTATCCAAGCTGCTCTGCCACACTTACCTCACCTTCAAGCATCACCAAAGTCTCACGCCAAGATTTTTTTGGTGTTAAGCCTCATGCTATCCTAAAGCATCCTTATCCTCACTCCAAGCAGGGTGTACCCAGGATAAGAGAAAAGGAGAGATCAACACAAATAATGAATAACTATTGAAAACACAATGCTCAACCATAAAAAAGGTTCATGTGAAATGTAAAAGAAAACAGGTCAAATGCATGATATAGCAGCAACAATATCAAAGATGAATGACCAAATACAGAAACAAAGATTATAAAATCCATATCAGGACATGTTAACGATAACAACACGAAAGCATCAAAATTCAGGGTATATTGGCTAAAATTAAGTGATGTCAACAAAATTCAAATTTAGTGCAACTATGATACAAAGTTGGGGACCACACAATCACAATTCACAAAAAGACAAAAGGGAAATATCTGCAGCAAAAGAGAATGATTCACACGAATAAGTATCCCACAAAATCAGGGCTCATACAAGTATTCACAACGGCTTGATTCCATCAGAAGGACACCTCATTATTCTCCCTAACAAATTCACACCACCTCATACATATTTTAGTCCTATATATTGGTTACTATTTCACACAGTCAAAAAAAGGGAAGAAAACAAAAAAGCATTCTTCTATACAAAAACCCTAAAAAAATCCTTGCCCAATAAAAACACCTTTTCAAACCATATTACTAAAACTAATTTTTACTAAAACCTAATCAGAGTTTTACACTGAAACTCTGACCTAGGTGAGCTAAGAGATACGCATTCATATCAAATAAGCCCTAGTATTATTTTGAGAAGACGAAGAGTTTTAGAAGAAGAAGAAGAGAAGAGAGTAGAAAGGAGATCAAAATCCTACTTTCATTGAAGGATCAAAATCGATTTGGCTATGATTTGGGTAAGTATCTCTTCTTTACTGCATTCTAGCTCTTAATCCTTGTTGTTGTACCCCAAAATTTGCCTAACCTTTTCTTACATGGTTTATGTTTCATGGCATTATCATTTGCATAGTTATATCATTTGCATATCATGGTATCATTCATATAGTAGGGGATAAAGTGTTATTCTTATCAAGAGAAGCCTAGCAGGAGGTATCATTCAAGATTGAGAAGTTGTCAAAGTCATCAGAAGGTGGTTTGAGTGCCTAAGGGTTTAGATGTTTGAGTGTGAATCTTCTCCTAAAATGAGGATCAACTGAAGACCATCAGAGGGTTGTGAAGTGTTGAATGTGATAAAATGATGTGTATGGAGCTCATAGGATGCCTAGAGGTCCATGGGAGAGTTTAATCAAGTCATTGTGTCAATTGCAAGAGCCATAGTTGAAGTGCAAGCAATTAGGGTTTCATCTAGATCAATCCTAAGTCAACTGGGAAATTGAGGAGTATCAAAGCCTACTTTTAGGTCATGGATTTCATGAAATGATGTGATGAGACATTTGTGGTATTGTGCCAAGATCAAGTCAAGAAAAATCAAGAGTGTGGAAAGTTGCTAAATTAAGGTTTCAGTGCAAAATTCCCTATTTAGTGCCTAATTTCAAGACCACATAAGTCAAGATACAAGTTTCAAATAGATCTTTGGCCAACATGAAACGTGTAGAGCATCCCAATACCTTTAATATTAGTACTAGAAGTCCTCAAGGGTATTTATAGAACTCAAGTTATGACCCAGACAAGTTACAAGTCCTCAGATGCCTATGAAATTTGTCTGTGAAAATCATATGACTTCAAAGCTATTTTTGACCTAGAAGGAGGTTTCACCTGAACTTTTGGCCAACAATAAAGTTGTTCCTCATGATCTTAGCTTTCTAAATTGTACTATAAGTATTCCATCTGATTTGTAGAACTCAAGTTATGAGGTTTACAAGTCAGGGGTATTTTGGGAAAGTAAGATTATAGGCTATTTTTAATCATAAGCCAAAATCTCCAACTTGCACTTGTCAAATGGATTTTTGTTCAACATGAAAGTTGTTCAAAATGTGTTTTTTAGGCTAACCAAGAGGTCATGAGGGATTGATTGGGCTCATAGCAAGACTTGGTTTGAAATGGTTTGGATAAGGAAGATTTGCAAATGAATCAAGGACGGAAAATTGATTTTTTGAATAGAATGACCAAAACATGTCAAGTAGCTACATTTTTTGAATGGAAATTGAATTCTAAGCACTTTGGCATTAGCAGAATTTTGAGTTTAGGTCAAGTTTTACAAGTTATCATTTGGTTTCTTCATTTGCAAGTCACACATCCAAAATACTCATCAAGGCATTTCAAGCACTCTTTTTGGTCTGAATACACTCACAAGGCAATTTGCAAGTGAAAGGGAAGATTCTAGAACAGTTTCCATGGCCAATTCGTGACGGTTAAATTGCACATGTGAAGGAAAATCAGAATTTGCAAATTGATGGATTGGGCTTCAAACACACTTCAAAAGCCCATGAAACCATTCTATATATTCATTGCATTGAATTCAGAGTGAGGTTGGCTTTTATTTCGTGAAGAACACTGAAGTTGCAGTTGAAAATTTCCAAGGAGCAAGTGAAATCGTGTTTTGAGTTCCAAGCCAATTCAGTGCAAATTGAAGGTTGCAAACTCTTCCTAGTGCATCATTCAACGTATTTGGAGAGAGAATCAAGCTCCAAGTGCCTCTGTTACTAGATCTACAACAGGTTAGTAACTTTCAATATTCCACGTGAATTAGCATGATGTAGTTAGATTTGAACTTGTGGTTAAGATCTAGACAAGATGTAGATCGTTTTAGGATCAATTTGGAAGCAATTGGTGAAGGTTGATCATGACATAGCATTTCTGTTTTGATTTGAATCTCTTGATTCATGGAGAGTTAAAGCAATCTAGATAGATCAGAGTGATGTATGTAGCATGAGGATGATTTCTGTATCATTAGTTTTGCAATTGGTGATGTTTGATCTGGATGACATTTCTGAACTTTGCTTTGAATCTTAAAATCTATGGAGAGTTAGAACATATGGATAAGAGATTTGAATTCCTGATGAAATTCAGAGTGAGATTGGTATAAGAATTGCATGTTTTGGATGCCTGTGAGTTTTGCCTTGCCGGAGAAGACAACCGGAGTCTTCTCTGGCCACCACACTAAGTCTCACTCTGTTTGGCCTGTGATTTGGAGAAGATGACTCCTAAGCCATCAGATCATGCTCTGACTGAAGACTAGACCACAGATCCAATGGTCGTGTTTTGTTTTTTGGTTGACTTCTGAAGTGATGAAACGATGCAGTTTCATTAAATGACGTGGACACGCACCTGGCTTTTGGATCAGCTGACTAGTCCACACATCCACTGGCTCGTGTTTTATTTCAGCTTTTGATTTATTAATTCATTTTAGCTTTTATTTTAAATGCTTTATTGATTCAAAAATCACAATAAATTCATTCTTGATCCAAAAATTATTTTAAAATATCTCGATGATCTTGAGAGAATTTTTGATTTTCTGAAATCAATAAAATGCATTTTCATGCATTTTTCAATTTAATTTGATTTTTCTTGTTTTGTTTAATTCTTTAATATTTGCATATTTGACCATCTGTCTTGTTGAATTTTGTTCTTCCAATGGGTGATGAATCTGGCTTTGATTTTTTAGTATGGATATCCATGTTACCTTAGGATTTTTGTTGGAATTTTAGAACAACTTTAGGTTTTGTTTTAGGTGTTGAGATTAGAGCCTTCCCAAACTTGTGGATCACCTTGACACCCTTCAATCTAGAAATTATTTAGGTCACTTAGAAGTTGAATTAGGCTTTAATATTTTAACCCTAGGTTGTTCAAACATGTATGCTCTCCTAGGAATTTTATTAGAATTTTACAACTTTGTTTTCTATTTTAGTTGTATTTTGCAAGTTGCTTGTGCTTGTGGTGTTCTATTTTGTGTGCCTTTGTTTGCTTGGTTTTGTTGGTGACCTTGGAGCTGGATTTGCTTGGATTCCTTCTTGGGAGGTCTTCTAGATTTGGTGTAGCTGTTGTGGCTTGAAGATTGGATCTTGGAGTTGAAGTTTTCTTTTCTTTTAGAAGCTTTTTAGGAGCTTAGGAAATTAGGGTTTTAGGAAGAGCCATTAGGACTAGTTTTGATTCTTTCATCAAACATAGAATGCATTGTGTGCTTCTATTCTATCCAATGATGTAAAGTACTCCTAGGGAAACTCCATATCTCCTTTGGAGGGATGAGTGGTATGCCCATAGTTGAGTAGAACTTTGAGGATGCCTTTCCATTTCAATGTTGGTACTTGATGATTTCCTTTGGTTTTCATTTGGTTCTCAACATTTCAACTTTGATCTTAGTGATTAATCCTTTGCTTGGAGTGTGCTTGCTAAAGCTTGAAGATGGAGTTTGATGAAGCTTGAAGATAGAAGCTAGCATGAAGATGAAGCCAGTTTTGCTGTCAACTTTGCTGTCAAGAGGATTTGCTGTTCAGAGCTGCTGTTGAGGATTGAAGTTGCTGTCTGCTGAAGACTGTTGCTGCTGCTTGGGCTGCTTTCTCTATTTCTTTTCTTTTGTTGTATTGTCTGTTTGCTTGTGTTGATTACCTTTAGGTTTGAGGTGGAGCTTGTCTCCCCTTGCCTGTTGTTTTCTTAGGTTCGAGGTTGAGCCGGACTCCCTTGCCTCGCTTGTACTGTTGCATAGCATGCATTTTACTATTTACTGTTTATTGCTTGCTTTCTTTTGCTGTTTTCCCCTAGGATCTCTGATTTCCTCTGTGCAAGAGGGAATTATGACAGACATTAGGTTTTGACCCATGCATGATAACAGTAGGTAGATTCCCTTTTACCCATAGTTTTAGGGTGTTTTTCTCTTCTCATCTCAAAACAATTCAAAAACACAGTAATAAGGTTAATTGAAGTCGTACGTTACGAGCCTTAAGCTATCTGGGAAAAGGTTGGTGGAGGGTCTCTCTCTAGTAATCTGGATGTTAGTGTGGTACCCTTTGGGTGACATACGAAGCGTTCACTCCTGGGTCATAGTCTCTAGTGCGACTGAGATTGCAAACATCCTAAAAAACAGTTCTTTCGTAAAAAACCAAACAAACACTCAAACTCTGTTTTTGTCCTCTCAGACCTTTAATCAGGAAAACCCTTTCATAAGGAAACAAAAAATTGTCAGACAAGCTTGTGTCTTCTGTAGCCCGAACTACGTTTGCTCTGATCTTTTATGCCGTATGAAAGTGCGTAGGCACGAGATGAGACATCTCGGTGAGCAACCTTCCCCCCTTAACCCGTAGTTAGGCGAACTACGTTAACTCTGATTTCTCGTTTCAGACGGGAATATGTAGGCATAAAGTGCGATACTTTGCCGAGTCATTTTCTTTTCTTTTTAACCCAAACCTTTAGAGTAGATAGATAAACATACCCTTAGGTAGAAAACAAGCGTGGATCCCGTCGAGTACGACGGACGTGAGGGGTGCTAATACCTTCCCCTTGCGTAACCGACTCCCGAATCCAGGATTTGGTTGCAATGACCATTCCTTTCCCTCTTCGCGTTAGGTTTAATCTGAGCGTTTCCTTTCCCTCTTGTGGGATAAATAACGCACGGTGGCGACTCTTCTGTCATATCCGGCGCCGATTTTTGCAGTAACGATAGCTGGCGACTCTGCTGGGGACTCCAGCTTGTTTTCCCGTCTGGGGTTTTGTATGTATTTATCTTTCTGTCTTTACTTTCAGTAATTTATATTATTGTTATTGTGCTGTGGGTAGAGGGTTAGTTTGATAGATAAGCCGGACCTGGGCTTGAGTGCACATAGACTTAGAAGTAGAGGGTAGTGGTTAGCCTGCTTGCTTTGCTCGCACCAGCTAGCTACAAAATTTACGCTCAAACGAGATTCTCTTTGATGGCATCTTGCCTGGCCCTTTGGGCTCGACAGGTTGTTGGATTTGAGGGTTGTCGACTCTGGGAACCTATCATTTGGGATTCGGCTAAGTGAGGCCTCTTCAAGGGATGATGATGCCACACCTTCTGGGTATCGTATCATCGCTCTTGAAATTCTATGATGCAGATGACCGCATAGGATGCCGTACCTCGTTTGCGAGTTAAGTACATACCTGTGAGGGGGTAGGTGGGTCTTTTGCAGGGAAACTCTGGCCTCAGAACACCTGGTTTGTCTCTGTCAGTGAGAATTGGTTATGAGGGTTCTTGTATGGTTGGTTTGGATTGATGAGAAGATCTGATGGTTCTTAAGTTGCAGTACAACACATCATAGTTCTTCATTATTGCACTTGATCCCCTGTCTGCATATGCATTTGCATTTTCATGTCTGCATTTCATTAACGTGTATTTATGTTGCAGGTGTGTTTTCCCCCTCAGATTCTAGTGTTCTTCTTGCCAGACATGGAGTCCATGAAGAGAACAGTTGCTTACAGATTTCCTTCTCCAGATATCAGTTCCTTATTGCAGTTGGTTGCTCTAGCAGATCAGAGAGTGAGGGCTGAGTTTAGAGGGTCTTATGGGAAACTGCTCAGTTTGTTGTGCAGACCTTCTGTGTTTGAGATGACTTGATTGTATACCTTGATGCAGTTTTACGAGCCTCAGTTGAGATGCTTCTTATTCCCTGATTTTATTTTGGCTCCTACTTTGGAGGAATATTCTGATATGCTGGGAGTTCCTGTGCTAGATCATATGCCTTTTGTTCATGAGGATACTGAGCCTGAGTTGGCTAAGATTGATGAGATTGTCAGTTTAGATGCTTCTGAGTTCCCCAGAGGTTTGGTCAAGTTGAATGGAGCTTATGGTTTTCACCTTTCTTGCTTGGTTGAGAAGGCTACGCAGTGTGCGAAGGATGGATGTTGGATTGTCTTCAATGCTATTTTGGCTGTTTGCATTTATGGAATTATATTGTTCCCCAACTTGCCTGATTTTGTTGACTCAGATGCTTTCTTTATTCTTGCCTCGAAGAATCCGGTGCCTACTCTTTTGGGTGACGTTTATCATTCTATTCACTATAAGAATGAGAAGCGTCGGGGAAAGAATGTTTCTTGCTATGTACCTCTTCTATACAGGTGGTTTCAGGGATATCTTCCTAAGAAGGGACCTTTTGTTGATACTGCTGGTACTTTAGATTGGTCTTCCTGATTGATGGGATTGTGTGCTGAGAACATTGTTTGGTTTGATCGGAACCTGCTCGGAGTGGATATTATATATAGTTGCAGTGGCTTTCCGAACGTTCCTTTGATTGGACAGAAAGGTTGTATTAACTATAACCCTTCTCTGCTTGTGAGACAGTTTGGCTATGCTTTGAGGGACTCTCCGGTTGAAGACGAGATACAGGAATCTTTGTATCTCACAGGTTTATTAGATGAAGATGTTTTGGTCAGATTGAGGCGTGCTTGGGGTAATGTTCATAAAAGAGGAAAGACATTGCTTGGCAAGGGTGATAGTCAAGCTTATAATCCTTATCGGCTCTGGATTCATGAGAGAGTTAGGACTTCTTTGATGCCATATCCTGTTGTAGAGCCTTTGTGTCTTCCGGTGATTGAGGAACCTACTTCAGTAGAGATTGAGAAGTATAACAAGTTGTTGGCTGAAAACGAAGAGTTGCAAAGAGCAAATGAAGAGTTAGAGAAAGAGATTTTCCAGCTTCGGCATGAGAAGAATGAGGCAACCTTCACTTTGAAGAAGCAGACTGAGATGATTAATAGGTTGGGTTCAGATTTGACTGAAGAGACCAGCAGGAGAGAAAAGGTGGGAGTAGCCCTGAATGGTGTTAGTAGTGTACTTGCTACTAAGAAAGAGCTTCTGAACAAGGCTTATTCTCGACTTTCCAAATGGGAATTTTTGTGGAATCCCATGCTTACTAGCCGGAAGGAGCGTGAAGATGAGTTGAAGCTTCAGATCTCCCAGTTAGGGGAGCAGCTCAGTGCTAAAGATGCGAAGATTGCTGAAGAGGCATCTCTTAGACGTGACGCTAAGTCTAGAGTGAGCAGCATGGTCCAAGAGACTAAGGGTTGTGAACTGAAGGCTGGCTTCAAGAGATGCAGGCTTGATGAGTGTTTTGGTAGGGGAGCCTGTGTAGAGGACGCAAAAAAGCTGAGATCCATTGTTGAGCGACAGGCCTTACTGATACAGGAACTAATCTCCATACTAGGTCATCCGGAGACGTTGAGGCTATTGGAAGATGTCCAGGTGCGCCATTTGTCCTGATTTACCTTTGCTTTTCTCTTGTTATTCGTACTTGTATTTTGACCATCGCCAGGCTTGTTGGCCAAGGTCTTTTCAGTTGTATTTAGTTGTATCTTTGTACTTTGCCTCTTAGCATTTATTTATGTATGAGGTTTCTGATTTTGTGCTTGCTTACTTGGGACTCCATTGTCGTTATGGCTTTTTCTCCGGAACTAGAATCGGGGGGGGGGGGGGGGGGGGAAATTAACTTGTTGCATATTTACATGTGTGCATTTGCATATTCATAGTGCATGGCAGGTACCTTTTTGAGCTCAAATCTTATCTCCTGTGTCTTACAGGTTGTTTCAAGATTGACGAACAGAGAATTCACCGGTACGCTACAGGAAGCAATAGTAAGAAGATCATGGATCAAGTACAGTCTGAGATGCAGGAGATCCGGGATAGGTTGGCCCAATTCATGTAGACTATGGAGGTTGTGGCTAAAGGCCAGGAACATCTTCAAACTCTAGTGCAACCGCTGCTGGCGCGAGTGGCTGGTAATACTGAATACAACTCTGTTCATGTTGAGACTCCTCGCAGGGAGGAAGTGATACCAAATGCTGGTGAGAATGGTACTGGCAACGGCAATAGCAACGCTGGTAACAGAAATGCTGATAATGTTAATGGGAACGTGGAAACCAACAGGAATGTTGGTATCAATACTGGTTTCAGTGACAACAATCAGGGTCTTGGCTTTTGCAATCGGGATGGCAATGATGGCTTCAATAATCAGGGTTTCGGCAACGGAGGGTTTGGTGATAACAATCAAGGTTTTGGTAATAATGGCTACGACAATGCTGGGTTTGGCAATGTGAATACCACTGGTGCTGGGATGGGTCCTTTCAATACTGGTTTTGGGACAGTGGCTGCTAATCAAGAGCGTGGCAATCTGAGGTATGACCCCAGGTTCTTCCAAAATGGTCATGGTCATGGTCGTAATGCTGCTTATGACGGATATGGTAATGAGGGTCCGTACTGGAATAGAGATCATCAGGAAGACGCCTTTTCTGGGCAAGGCATGGGTTTTAAGGGTCCCACTGATAATGATCGGAGGATTAAAATGCTGGAAGAGCAGATAAGAGGTATAGCCAATCAAAATTCTGCAGGTTTGGACATGGCTACCATGGGGCTGATTCCTGGGCTGAGAGTGCCATTGAAGTTCAAAGCTCCCACTTTCTATAAATATAAAGGGGATACATGCCCACGGGTTCATGTGCGTTCATACTACCGGAGGATGTATGCTTACTCTGATGATGAGAAGATGCTTATGCATTTTTTCCAAGATAGTTTGTCAGGACCATCACTGGAATGGTACATGGGACTAGAGCCTGCACAGATCGGAAGTTGGAAATAATTGGCTGATGCTTTCGTCAGACACTACCAATACAATAGTGACCTTGCACCAAATAGGGTCCAACTTTAAATTCTTTCACAGAAGAACGGAGAAAGTTTCAAGGAGTATGCTCAGCGTTGGCGGGATCTTGCGGCAAGGGTACACCCACCTATGGTTGAAAAGGAATTGATTGATATTTTTGTTGGAACATTCTCTGGGATGTATTATGATAAATTGCTCAATTGCTCGATGGGTAGTTTCTCTGACATGATACTCATGGGAGAACAAATTGAAAATGGCATAAAAATTGGTAAGATTCAAGCTAGTGAGTCGACCTCAGCTGGAGGTGCAAAAAAGGTCTTTGGTGCTAAAAGACAAGGAGACGCCAGTGCAGTGTATGGTGGTCGAGGATGAGGTAGAGGTAGGGATCAGTATATTCAACAATAGGTTGCTAGTGTGACGATCCCTATACCTCAACAACGACAACAACCACAACAGCAACAGCAGCAACAACAAAGGTATAATCCTGCTCAGAGAAGGATCCAAAATGGGAAGCCGAAGAGGGTATTTGATACACCTCCGTCAACGTATGCAAAATTGCTTCAGACGCTGTTAAGTTTGAATCTGGTCGAGAAGAGAACGTTGGACCCACCCACAGGAGCGCTTCCTTACGGGTATGATACTAGTAAGCAGTGTGAATTTCATTCTGGGGCACCCGGACATGATATCGAGAGTTGTCATGCTTTTAAGCACAAAGTCCAAGATTTGATTGATAGTAAAGTCATTAACTTCAGTCAGGATGGTCCCAACATTGTACAGAAACCAATGCCGAATCATGGAGCGAATGCTATTCTGATAGAAGAGAATTTGGATTTGGTTATGGACGTAAATGATCTGAAGACACCTTTAAGCTATGTTAAAAGCAGATTGTTGAAAGGACGGGTCTTCCCCGGATGTGATGAGTATTGTTTGGATTGTTGGACCCGACCAGAGGGCTGTATTGATTTGAAGAGAGGTATTCAGGCCATGATTGATGAGGGAACTTTGCAGTTTGACCGCACTGTTGTTGAGAAACCTGGTGAGGTAACATGTGAAAAGCAGGGTGAGGTCGCAACAATTACAATTCCATGAAAGACTATGACGATATCAGCGCCCGCCAAGCGGCCAACTATCACGATAAAGAAAGCAGGACTCGTTCCTTATGAGAGTACGAAAGCCATTCCATGGAATTATGGGTTGGAAGTTTTTTGCAACGGGGAAAAGATTAATGTGGATAGCCAGCCAGCAGGGGCAGTGGGCAGTCTTGTTGAAGCGGGAGGCATGACCCGCAATGGTAGAATCTTCACTTCACCCGAAATCGAGGCTGAGAGGATTGCTAGAGGCAAAGCCAAAGTGAATGAAGGAGGACCTTCCTAGTCAAAAGAGAAAGAAACATCGATCAAGGATGTAGAAGAGTTTATGAGGTTGATTCGCAAAAGCGACTATAAGATTGTGGAGCACTTGCAGCAGACGCACTCCAAAATTTCAATACTATCATTGTTGCTTTGTTCCGAGGCCCAGCGAAATGCCTTATTAAAAATCTTGGACACATCTTTTGTACCTCAGAAAGTAACTGTTAATCAGCTTGAGGGGGTACTGGCGCATGTGAATGATGGCCACAACCTGGGATTTACTGACTTTGATTTGACGCCTCGAGGTCGGGATCATAATATGGCTTTACACATTTCAGTGGAGTGCCGGGGCACTGTTATATCGCACGTTCTTGTAGACACCGGATCATCTTTGAATGTGTTGCCGAAGAAGGCTATGATGAAGCTAGATGTCCGAGGAATCATATGCACGCCAAGTGATTTGGTCGTGAGGGCTTTTGATGGGACCAGGAGGTCGGTGTTTGGATCCATAACGTTGCCGCTCCAGGTCGGGCCGGAAGTGTTTGACACCGTGTTCTACATAATGGACATACATCCAGCTTACAACTGTTTACTTGGGCGACCATGGATACATTCTGCAGCGGCTGTGACGTCCACACTACATCAGAAGCTTAAATACATGGTCGGTGACAGTGTTGTTACTATTTGCGGAGAGGAGGACATTCTGGTTAGTCATCTTTCGTCATTCAAGTACGTCGAAGTGGATGGGGAGATCCATGAGACGCCATGCCAAGCCTTCGAGGGGTTGCAGATCAAGGACAAGTCTCATGTTCCCATCAAAGGGCCAGAGGTGGCCATGTCTCCGTACAAAGATGCTCATGCAGTGGTTCAGGCTGGAGAAACCAAAAGATGGGGCCAAGTCTTGGAAATTCCGGTCAAGATGGACAAGTTTGGGTTGGGGTATCGCCCAACGTCGTCACCTTCCGCATCAAGCATGCAAAAGTTCAAAGGACCAGTGGTGATCACTCCAGGTGGGGCCTGTTATGAAATGATCAACACTGTTTCCGATGCTGAAGACAGAGACAGTGACTGCGATATGGACGCGTGGATCAAGTCCGGCGTGCCAGGACAGAATCTGTGCAACTGGTCTATCCAGGAACTTGTCCCAGTGACTACAAAACAATAATGATTTGTTTTCTCAATTATTGTACAATCCTGTGTCCTACCCGGGGCATAGTGATTCTGTTTTTTAGGGCTACCTGCTTATGTGTGTACTTTGTTTAATCATTAATAAAGGCGTTTTACGCATGCAAATTTTGTGATCCTTGTTTTTCCTCTTTTTGCTTTAACAATAAAATGACAACGTGGTTATGTGCTTTGTTTGCATTATTTGAAACATTTAACCATTCTCATTGCAGGATTCATATTTCAGACGACACCGATCACAAACTTCCTATGACTCGCTTCGACTTCGAGCACCCGATATTTCAAGTGGAAGAAGAGATTGTTGAGGATAACGACTTATCAAAAGAGTTGACTCGACTTTTGAAACAAGAAGAAAGAATCATTCTGCCTCATCAGGAGGAAATTGAAATTATCAACGTGGGGTCCGAAGAGGTTGTCAGGAACATCCGGATAGGGGCTGCACTACAAAGTGATATCAAGCAAAGACTTATCGAGATGCTGCGGGAGTACAGTGATGTCTTTGCTTGGTCTTACGAAGACATGTCTGGGTTGGATACTGATATGGTGGTTCACCGTCTGCCATTGCGCGAGGAATGTCCGTCGGTTAAGCAAAAACTCAGAAGAACTCGACCAGATATGGCTGTGAAAATTAAGGAGGAAGTTTAGAAACAATGGGATGCTGGTTTCCTAGCTGTCACAACCTATCCCTCATGGGTCGCCAATATAGTACCTGTACCAAAGAAAGATGGTAAGGTGCGGATGTGCATGGACTATCAAGATTTGAATAAGGCGAGCCCAAAAGACGACTTTCTGCTTCCTCATATTGATGTGCTGGTCGACAACACCGCTCAATTCTCCGTGTTTTCCTTCATGGACGACTTTTCAGGCTATAATCAAATAAAGATGGCGCCGGATGATATGGAGAAAACAACTTTTATCACCCTGTGGGGAACGTTCTGCTACAAAGTGATGCCCTTTGGCTTGAAAAACACCGGGGCAACATATCAGCGAGCTATGACAACACTCTTTCCTGACATGATGCATAAAGAGATCGAAGTCTATGTTGACGATATGATTGCCAAATCCCAGACGGAGGAAGAGCATCTGGTCAATCTTCTGAAATTGTTCAAGAGGCTTAGGAAATTCAGGCTGAGGCTGAATCCTAATAAGTGCACCTTCGAGGTGAGATCTGGAAAGCTACTGGGGTTCATTGTTAGTGAAAAAGGAATTGAGGTTGATCCTGCAAAAATAAAAGCGATACAAGAAATGCCAGCGCCAAAAACGGAGAAACAGGTTTGTGGTTTTTTGGGGAGGTTGAACTACATTGCCCGGTTCATATCTCACCTCACAGCCACATGTGAGCCAATGTTTAAACTATTGCAAAAAGATCAGGCAATTTTCTGGAACGAAAATTGTCAAAAGGCGTTTGAAAGAATAAAAGAATACTTGCAGGAACCTCCGTTTTTGATACCCCCAGTAGCCGGGAGACCCTTGATCATGTACTTGACAGTTCTTGAGAATAGTATGGGTTGTATTCTCGGTCAACATGACGAGACTGGACAAAAAGAGCATGTGATCTATTATTTGAGTAAAAAGTTCACAGATTGTGAATCCCGTTACTCAATGCTCGAAAAGACGTCTTGTGCACTTGCTTGGGCCGCCAAACGTCTGAGACAATACATGCTAAATTATACAACCATGCTGATTTCGAAGATGGATCAGATCAAGTATGTCTTTGAAAAGCATGCAATTTCTGGAAGGATTGCCCAATGGCAGATGGTACTGACAGAGTACGATATACAATATATTTCGCAAAAGGCTATCAAAGGTAGCGTACTGTCAGAGTACCTGGCTGAGCAGCCAATCGACGATTACCAGCCAATGAAGTTTGATTTTACTAACGAGGATATCATGTACCTAAAGATGAAAGACTACGAGGAGTCGTTGCATGGAGAAGGTCCTGAGAGGAGTTCTCAATGGAAATTAATTTTTGACGGGGCTATTAATTCATACGGAAGTGGAATTGGGGCAATCATTACGACTCCCCATGGGATGCACATCCCGTTCACTGCCAGATTGACATTTCCGGTTACCAACAATGAGGCTGAATATGAGGCGTGTATCATGGGTCTCGAGGAGGCTATTGATTTGAGGATTAAAAATCTTGATGTGTATGGAGATTCTGCGCTAGTCCTGAACCAGATCAAGGGAGAGTGGGAGACTCGTCAGCCTAATCTGATACCATATATGAATTATGCGAGGAGGTTGTTGCCTTTATTTGACAGAGTTGTGTTTCACCATGTGCCACGGGCAGAAAATCAGATGGCTGACGCTCTTGCGACATTGTCTTCGATGTACAAATTTATCTTCTGGAATGAGGCTCCCAGAATAGTTATCTCTCGCCTTGATAGGCCCGCATTCATATTCGCCATTGAGGAAGCTTCCGATGGCAAGCCGTGGTATTTCGATATCCAGAATTTCCTAAAGAACCAAGAGTATCCGACTTGGGCATCCAGCCGCGACAAGAAGACTCTTAGGAGATTGGCTGGCAATTTCTACTTGAATCCAGATGGTGTTCGGTATAGGAGAAACCATGACTTAGTGCTATTGCGATGTGTTGATGAGAAAGAAGCTAATCTGCTCATGGAGGAGGTCCACGAGGGTACCTTTGGCACGCACGCTGGCGAACATGCTATGTCCCGAAAGTTATTGCGAGCAGGGTATTATTTGCTGACGATGGAAAGAGACTATTTCAAGTTTGCAAAGAAATGTCATAAATGCCAGATTTATGCAGACAAGATTCAGGTGCCGCCAAGCCCTTTGAACGTTATGGCGTCCCCGTGGCCTTTCTCCATGTGGGGTGTTGATATGATTGGGAAGATTGAGCCCACCACATCTAATGGACACCGGTTCATCTTGGTAGCTATTGATTACTTCACCAAATGGGTCGAAGCAGCGTCTTACGCCAATGTTACCAAGCAAGTAGTAGCCCGATTTATCAAAAAGGACATCATATGTCGTTACGGCATTCTCAAAAGAATCATTACTGACAATGGTTCGAACCTTAATAACAAGATAATGAAGGAATTATGCCAGAATTTCAAGATTAAGCATCATAATTCATCTCCCTATCGGCCCAAGATGAATGGCGCTGTCGAAGCGGCCAATAAGAACATCAAGAAGATAGTTCAGAAAATGGTTGTGACATACAAAGACTGGCACGAGATGTTGCCCTTCTCATTGCACGGTTATTGTACGACGGTACGGACATCGACCGGGGCAACACATTTCTCACTGGTGTATGGTATGGAGGCTGTCCTACCATTAGAAGTTGAGATTCCTTCCTTGAGAGTTTTGCTCGATGTCCAACTTGATGAGGCAGAATGGGTGAAAGATAGATTGAATCAACTCAGTTTAATGGATGAGAAGAGACTGGCTTCTCTAGCTTATGGTCGGCTGTATCAGAGCCGGATGAAGAAAGCTTATGATAAAAAGGTGTGTCCTCAAAGCTTTCAGACGGGCGATCTTGTGCTGAAAAAGATTCTCCCACCACAATCAGATCACAGGGGCAAATGGACTCCCAACTATGAAGGTCCATATGTCGTTAGAAAGGTTTTCTCTGGAGGAGCCTTACTGTTGTCCACCATGGATGGTGAGGATTTTACATCCCCTGTGAACTCGGACGCAGTTAAAAAATACTTTGCTTAAAGAGACCCGCTGGACAGAAAAAGAGAGTCCAGGCAAAAATGGGGCATCCCGGCGAACCACAAAAAAGGAATAAAAGGTTCAGGAAAAAGTTAGGGATAAAATTGAAAAATGTACACCAGCGAAGTTGAAAACCTGAAAAGGGCGACTTCGGCAAAAAGGGTATCCCGGTGAATTGAAAACCCGTAAAGGGCGGTTCACGCAAAAGTTAGGGGTTTGAAAAAGAAAATGACTGCGGTCCGAGTTTGATATTGCGTTGCTTAGTGGTTTGGGAGTACCTGAGGGTCGTATATCTGAAACAATCTCTTCTGAAGATTGAGTATCGGGAAAGCGTTAGAGTTAGGCGAGTCATAGGAGGATCAGCTCATGGTGTTCGTCTGTACCACGTTGCCGACATGTATACAAATTTGCTTTGTACTTCTATAATATTTGTATTTTGTTTGTGTGTAACTTCCTCTTTTCAGGAGTTGCATCCAGTGTACCAAATTTCGCCTATTTGCAGGCCCGTTATCAATAAAGCATGTTATTCAGTATTTGATGCTTGTTCTTTGCTATTTTGTTTGAGAAAAACGCCGATGTTTTTGATGAACTTGCATGTACATAAGCTTGTTGGACCTTGCCAATAATTGCTAAAACTTCGAGTTGACTGAATGAATGTCACGAATGCTAATCGGGATAGATCTTGTTGTATATATATGTTTTGTCTCGTTTGTGTTTTGCAGGGTTCTCACCTATGGAGCAAACAGGCAGGGAAGTTGTGTTCCCCAGCCGGAGTCCTGTGACATAATGATGGTATCACTCCTCCGCAGATGGAAGTCATATCTTATCCCAGAAAGATTTGAAATGGCACTTATCACTATTGGATGTGGGTGGTCTTCCCCAGAAGAGTATTCCCCAGGAAAGTTGCCAAGAGAGTATCTTCATTGGGTTTTGATGTTCCCAATGGAAAGTGCGTTCCCAGCAGTGAGTATGTGCACACTCCATTCCCAGCATGGGTAACTCCCTCAGAGTATAACCAAGTTGTCTTTGGTTCAGAAGGATTATCCCCGCGCAGGATTGTTTCTCCCTCTCCCCAGTAGGTTGTTTTTCCTCCGACAGGACGAACATCCCCAACAAAGTTCGTAATTTCAAGCTTGTGAGTCATCCTCCGACAGGATGGTTATCGCCAGCGGAGTTGGTTGCGCCGTTCCAACATTTAATTTGTTGGAATATGTCTGTGATACCTGGTTATCCCCAACAGATTTGGTTTCGTCTTCGGCATTTATTTTGCTAAAGCGCCTATTGGCATCTTTGCATTTGCATATATCATCATATTTGCATCCACCCAAACGCGTAGCATTTCCACGCCATATGGAGCATTACGCCATTGTCAAACATACGCATTTTGAAACATAAGCCAGGTTGGTTACCTCTTTGTTTTCAGGTGTTATTCCCTGTAGAGGAGTGAGATTCTTGCTTAGAAGGATTTCTAGATATTCAAATTCTCAGCATGAGATAGGTGATGATAACATTCGTCCCCTAACAGAGTTACTTGGTTAAGTAACTTTTCATCCCCAACGGGATTATTCTTAGGTTGCTGTTACGTCAGCATTAAAAGAGTTCATGCCTTAAACTTTCGGAGTTGTCACTAGTGATTTCCCCACAGAGCTATTGGTTAAGTTTCTCATATTCCCCCAGCAAAGTATTTTACAAATGAACCTGTGATTGACAGAGATTGTTACCTGTGATGGACAGAGATTGCGCCTGTGTTGACAGTGATTGTTATCCGTGTTGACGGATTTGTTACCTGTGTTGACAGTGATTGTTATCCGTGTTGACGGAATTGTACCTGTGTTGACAGTGATTGTTATCCGTGTTGACGGAATCATTTCCCCGTGTTGACGGTGATTGTTATCCGTGTTGACGGAATTGTACCTGTGTTGACAGTGATTGTTATCCGTGTTGACGGAATCATTTCCCCGTGTTGACGGTGATTGTTATTCGTATTTACCTGTGCTGACAGTGATTGTTATCCGTGTTGACGGAATTGTTTCCCCGTGCTGACGGTGATTGTTATCTGTGTTGACGAATCATTTCCCCGTGCTGACGGTGATTGTTATTCGTATTAACAGAATTGTACCTGTGTTGACAGTGATTATTACGCGTGTGATTGGAGTTATTACCCGTGGTCGACGGAGTTGTCCCCAGTAAAGTTAACAATGATTGTTATCCGTGTTGACGGAGTCATTACCTGTGATTGACAGAGATCGTTATTCCAGTTATGGACGGAATTATACCCGTGTTGATGGAGTCTCTCCTCGTGTTGACAATGTTTAATTCAGTTGTGGATGGAGTTGTTCTTGGAAAAGTTGATTTGATGCCTGTGACGTCACACAGGGGGTGGATGTTGTAATTCAAAGTTTTTGTCAAATGATTGATCAGTTGTTGCCGTAACAATTGGGTTCAGCGCAACAGATGTTGTTCCCCAAGTAGTTTTCACTGCTTGCTTTTGTGTTTGGAAAATTCTGGGTTTCTTGGTATTCAACTGTCTTCTGCCTCGATTGTTTGAAGGTTGTTCGCTCTTCATTCAGTCGGGTCCAAGCCGTTTGAATAGGGGCAATTGTTGTACCCCAAAATTTGCCCAACCTTTTCTTACCTGGTTTATGTTTCATGGCATTATCATTTGCATAGTTATATTATTTGCATATCATGGTATCATTCATATAGCAGGGGATCAAGTGTTATTCTTATCAAGAGAAGCCTAGCAGGAGGTATCATTCAAGATTGAGAAGTTGTCAAAGTCATCAGAAGGTGGTTTGAGTTCCTAAGGGTTTAGATGTTTGAGTTTGAATCTTCTCCTAAATTGAGGATCAATTGAAGACCATCAGAGGGTTGTGAAGTGTTGAATGTGAGAAAAGGATGTGTATGGAGCTCATAGGATGCCTAGAGGGCCATGGGAGAGTTTAATCAAGTTATTGTGTCAATTGCAAGAGCCACAGTTGAAGTGCAAGCAATTAGGGTTTCATCTGGATCAATCCTAAGTCAACTGGGCAATTGAAGAGTATCAAAGCCTACTTTTAGGTCATAGAGTTCATGAAATTATATGATGATACATTTGTGGTGTTGTGACAAGATCAAGTCAAGAGTGTGGAAAGTTGCTAAATTAGGGTTTCAGTGCAAAATTCCCTATTTAGTGCCTAACTTCAAGACCACATAAGTCAATATACAAGTTTCAAATAGATCTTTGGCCAACATGAAACTTGTAGAGAATCTCAATAACTTTAATTTTAGTACTTTAAGTCCTCAAGGGGATCTATATAACTCAAGTTATGACCCAGACAAGTTACAAGTCCTCAGATGCCTTTGAAATTTGTTTGTGAAAATCATATGACTTCAAAGCTATTTTTGACCTAGAAATATGTTTCACCTGAACTTTTGGCCAACATGAAAGTTGTTCCTCATGATCTTAGCTTTCTAAATTGTACTAGAAGTCTTCCATATTATTTGTAGAAATCAAGTTATGAGGTTTACAAGTCAGGGGTATTTTGGGAAAGTAAGATTATAGGCCATTTTCAATCATAGGCCAAAATCTCCAACTTGCACTTGTCAAATGGATTTTTGTTCAGCATGAAAGTTGTTCAAAATGTGGTTTTTAAGCTAACCAAGAGGTCATGAGGGATTGATTGGGCTCATAGCAAGACATGGTTTGAAATGGTTTGGATAAGGAAGATTTTCAAATGAATCAAGGAGGGAAAATTGATTTTTTGAATAGAATGACCAAAACATGTCAAGTAGCTACATTTTTTGAATGGAAATTGAATTCTAAGCACTTTGGCATTAGCAGAATTTTGAGTTTTGGTCAAGTTTTACAAGTTATCATTTTGTTTCTTAATTTGCAAGTCACACATCCAAAATACTCACCAAGGCATTTCAAGCACTCTTTTTGGTCTGAATACACTCACAAGGCAATTTTCAAGTGAAAGGGAAGATTCTAGAACAGTTTCCATGGCCAATTCGTGACTGTTACATTGCACATGTGAAGGAAAATCAGAATTTGCAAATTGATGGATTAGGCTTCAAACACACTTCAAAAGCCCATGAAACCGTTTTATATATTCATTGCATTGAATTCAGAGTGAGGTTGGCTTTTATTTCGTGAAGAACACTGAAGTTGCAGTTGAAAATTTCCAAGGAGCAAGTGAAATCGTGTTTTGAGTTCCAATCCAATTCAGTGCAAATTGAAGGTTGCAAACTCTTCCTAGTGCATCATTGAACGTATCTGGAGAGTTTTGGAGAGAGAATCAAGCTCCAAGTGCCTCTGTTACTAGATCTACAACAGGTTAGTAACTTTCAAAATTCCACGTGAATTAGCATGATGTAGTTAGATTTGAACTTGTGGTTAGGATCTAGACAAGATGTGGACCGTTTTAGGATCAATTTGGAAGCAATTGGTGAAGGTTGATCATGACATAACATTTCTGTTTTGATTCGAATCTCTTGATTCATGGAGAGTTAAAGCAATCTAGATAGATCAGAGTGATGTATGTAGCATGAGGATGATTTCTGTATCATTAGATTTGCAATTGGTGATGTTTGATCTAGATGACATTTCTGAACTTTGCTTCGAATCTTGAAATCTATGGAGAGTTAGAACATATGGATATGAGATTTGAATTCCTGATGAAATTTTGAGTGAGATTGGTATAAGGATTGCATGTTTTGGATGCCTGTAAGTTTTGCCTCGCCGGAGAAGACAACCGAAGTCTTCTCCGGCCACCACACTGAGTCTCACTCTGTTTGGCCTGTGATTTGGAGAAGATGACTCCTAAGCCATCAGATCATGCTCTGACTGAAGACTAGACCACAGATCCAACGGTCGTGTTTTATTTTTTGGTTGACTTATGAAGTGATGAAATGATGCAGTTTCATTAAATGACGTGGACACGCTCCTGGCTCTTGGATCAGCTGACTAGTCCACACATCCACTGGCTCGTGTTTTATTTCAACTTTTGATTTATTAATTCATTTTAGCATTTATTTTAAATGCTTTATTGATTCAAAAAATCACAATAAATTCATTCTTGATCCAAAAATTATTTTAAAAATATCTCCATGGTCTTGAGAGAATTTGTGATTTTCTAAAATCAATAAAATGCATTTTCATGCATTTTTCAATTTAATTTGATTTTTCTTATTTTGTTTAATTCTTTAATATTTGCATATTTGACCATCTGTCTTGTTGAATTTTGTGCTTCCATTGGGTGATGAATATGGCTTTGATATTTTAGTATGTTTTTTTAGGGTACATATCCATGTTCCCTTAGGATTTTTGTTGGAATTTTAGAACTACTTTAGGTTCTGTTTTAGGTGTTGAGATTAGAGCCTTCCCAAACTTGTGGATCACCTTGACACGCTTCAATCTAGAAATTATTATGTGACTTAGAAGTTGAATTAGGATTTAATATTTTAACCCTAGGTTGTTCAAACATGTATGTTCCCTTAGGAATTTTATTAGAAGTTTACAACTTTGTTTTATATTTTAGTTGTATTTTGCAAGTTGCTTGTGCTTGTGGTGTTCTATTTTGTTTGCCTTTGTTTGCTTGGTTTTGTTGGTGACCTTGGAGCTGGATTTGCTTGGATTCCTTCTTGGGAGGTCTTCTAGATTTGGTGTAGCTGCTGTGGCTTGAAGATTGGAGCTTGGAGTTGAAGATTTCTTTTCTTTTAGGAGCTTTTTAGGAGCTTAGGAAATTAGGGTTTTAGGAAGAGCCATTAGGACTAGTTTTGATTCTTTCATCAAACATAGAATGCATTGTGTGCTTCTATTCTATCCAATGATGTAAAGTCCTCCTAGGGAAACTCCATCTCTCCTTTGGAGGGACGTGTGGTATGCTCATAGTTGAGTAGAACTTTGAGGATGCCTTTCCATTTCAATGTTGGTACTTGATGATTTCCTTTGGTTTTCATTTGGTTCTCAACATTTCAACTTTGATCTTAGTGATTAATCCTTTGCTTGGAGTGTGCTTGCTAGAGCTTGAAGATGGAGTTTGATGAAGCTTGAAGATAGAAGCTAGATTGATGATGAAGCCATTTTTGCTGTCAACTTTGCTGTCAAGAGGATTTGTTGTTCAGAGCTGCTGTTGAGGATTGAAGTTGCTGTCTGCTGAAGACTGTTGCTGCTGCTTGGGATGCTTTCTCTGTTTCTTTTCTTTTATTGTATTGTCTGTTTGCTTGTGTTGATTACCTTTAGGTTTGAGGTGGAGCTTGTCTCCCCTTGCCTGTTGTTTTCTTAGGTTCGAGGTTGAGCCGGACTCCCTTGCCTCGCTTGTACTGTTGCATAGCATGCATTTTATTGTTTATTGTTTATTGCTTGCTTTCTTTTGCTGTTTTCCCCTAGGATCTCTGATTTCCTCTGTGTAAGCGGGAATTATGACATACATTAGGTTTTGAACCATGCATGATAACTGTAGGTAGATTCCCTTTTACCCATAGTTTTAGGGTGTTTTTCTCTTCTCATCTCAAAACAATTCAAAAACACAATAATAAGGTTAATTGAAGTCGTACATTACGAGCCTTAAGCTATCTGGGAAAAGGTTGGTGGAGGGTCTCTCTCCAGTAATATGGATGTTAGTGTGGTACCCTTTGGGTGACATACAAAACGTTCACTCCTGGGTCATAGTCTCTAGTGCGACTGAGATTGCAAACATCCTAAAAAACAGTTCTTTCGTAAAAAACTCAAACAAACACTCAAACTCTGTTTTTATCCTCTCGAACCTTTAATCAGGAAAACCCTTTCATAAGGAGATAAAAAATTGTCAGACAAGCTTGTGTCTTCCGTAGCCCGAACTACGTTTGCTCTGATCTTTCATGCCGTATAAAAGTACGTAGGCACGAGATGCGACATCTCGGCGAGCAACCTTCCCCGCTTAACCCGTAGTTAGGCGAACTACATTGACTCTGATTTCTCATTTCAGACGGGAATACGTAGGCATAAAGTGCGATACTTTGCCGAGTCATTTTCTTTTCTTTTTAACCCAGACCTTTAGAGTAGATAGATAAACATACCCTTAGATAGAAAATAAGCGTGGATCCCGTCGAGTACGACGGACGTGAGGGGTGTTAATACCTTCCCCTTGCGTAACTGACTCCCGAATCCAGGATTTGGTTGCGATGACCATTCCTTTCCCTCTTTGCGTTAGGTTTACTCTGAGCGTTTCCTTTCCCTCTTGTGGGATAAATAACGCATGGTGGTGACTCTTCTATCATAGCCGGCGCCGATTTTCGCAGTAGCGACACTTGCTCATCTTGTGTTGAGGTTGTGATTTTCCCTCTTGATTGCTTGATCTTTCACTTGTTTGTTAGATCTAGGGTTTCGGTTAACACCGATTTGGTTTTTATTAGAAGATTTAGTGGAAACTGAGTCTAGATTTGGACTAAGTAGTGTTTTTGTGTGGGGTTAAGGTTTTGTTTCGTGGTGGCCGGAGAAGAGGCGTGGCGCTGTCGCCAACCACCTTCTTCTCTAGTCGTCTTTAGGGTTCCGACGAGTTTAGAGGGTGAGAGCTTTTGATAGATAGAAAGAGCTGATTATTTGAGAGGGAGTGGAGAGAATGATATGTTGGAGAGAAAGACAAAATGAGAGCATTTTAGCACTTATCTTTCCTTTTGTCTTGTGCTAGTAACGATGTGGTTGGGTGGCAAGATGGGGTGGTGACACTTGCCACTCCCCTTGAGAAGTGTCATCGGTGAGTTCACTTTTCCCTGGATTCCATGCATGCACTACCATATTCCTTACCATGTACCAAACAATCCAGCCATTGGATCTAGAGTCATATTTGACTCTTTTCTTGATCAAGATTCAAATTGTACCTTGAGTCATGTGAGTTGACTTGAGTCCATGGTATGGACCCCCCTGCGTGGGCTTCTACTGCCATTGGGCCCTGGGAGTTTTTTTTATTTGTACCCCCATTTCTGCTTGTCACTATCCTAGCCCATTTGGTTAATTTTTGTTATTTTTTGTTTTTTAATATCTACTTGTTTTAATATAGTTTGTTATTATATGTAAAAAAATAAAAAAATATTTATTATTTATTTTAAATATTTTCATTTAATATTAATTAATTATTTTAATTGATTTTAATGAATGTTTATATTTGATTTAATTAATTAATCTAGTTTATCTAAATTAATTTCTTCTTTTAACTAATTTTATATCAAAAATAAAAAATACCTTTGTTAACCATTTGAAATATTTTATTGATTAATTAGATCATCAATTAATCTTATTAAACCTTTTTATTTAAATTGATTAATAATTTTTTTCCCTTTTGCTTAATTTTATTTTATTTATGATGATTAGTTTCGTATGAGGCCTATACGGTTGGTCATGTTTGATAGTTATGCCTTAATATTCTTTATGTCGTTTCTTATATGTTTGTTCAAGCCAGCTAGTTTCAAACTAATATCTTGATTTAAAATCAAGGCATTTTTGAACACCTTGTAAGCCGATTGTTTTCACGATCGCCATCAACCTTATAGCCTTCTCTTGGGCTTTGTACAATGAAGCTTGTGTCACTACTGCGAAAAAAGGTGCCGAAAATGACAGAAGAGTCGCCACCGTTCGCTATTTATCCCAAAGAGAGGGAAAGGAAATGATCAGAGAAAACCTGACGAAAACGGAAGAAGACAGGTCGCCGCAACCATATCTCGGGTTCGGGAGTCGGTTACGCAAGGGGAAGGTATTAGCACCCCTCACGTCCATCGTACTCGACGGGATACACGCTTTGTTGTCTATCTAAAGGGTGTGTTTATCTATCTAACTAAAGGTCTCAAGGACAAAAGGAAATAAAAGTGACTCGTCAGAGCATCGCCGCTCCGGGCCTACGTATTCCCTCGTGCAATGGGAAAGTCAGAGTCAACGTAGTTCGGCTAACTATGGGTGAATGTGGGGAAAGGTTTCTCGGCAAGATGTTGCGTCTCGTGCCTACGTATTCTCATCTTGTATGAGAAATTAGAGCAAACGTAGTTCGGGCGATTAGAACACTAGTTGGTTCAAATGTTTTTACTCGAGTAAAGTTAACAATCAGTCCTAGCAGTTAGGTGTATGCAGCTCGACCTTTGAAGACTTAGGCATTACCTGTTTGCGGTAGAACTAAGAGTTAACGAAACTCTTTTTATGAAAAGGTTTTCCATTATTAACGAAACTCTAACTCCTCATTAGCTTTCCATAGCTCCTCTTTCTTGGCCCATAACTGGTTGTACTTATGAATGTCCACAGTGGTTGGCTCCTCAATCATGAGGGGATATAAAGGCGTAACTGAGGGAAACGGCATCAGCAACCTCTTCGCTCTATCCTAAATCCAGCTCAAGTAGGGATCATAGGCTCGACTATTACTCTTTCCCAACAATGCTTTTCCTCTCCTGTGAATATTGTTCCAGCGTGCTCAAGTCTGGCCAGTGTATCATTATCCAACAGCCCGGTGAGGTACAGAGATTCCTGTACCTCTTCTTCCTTAGGAGGATCTCTCAATGCATATCCAAATTGCCTAACCAACAAAGACAGATTGTAGTTGATGCACCCCTTCCTTCTGACCAAAGGGACGTTAGAAAATCTACTGCAGCTATAGATGATTTTTGTACCAAGTATATTCCTATCAAACCAAGTGATGTTCTCAGCTAACAAACCCATTAGACGTTCAGACCACTCTGACAGTAAGGGAACACAGCTGACAAACCTGCAGAAGTAACAAAAGGATCTGTCTTAGGCATATGACTGGCAAACCACCTGTACAGTAAGGGAACACAGCATGACATATTTTCCCCCTTCGGTTCTCATTCTTGTAGTGAACCGAGTGATAAATGTGACACCCCACTTCCCAAATTAAAATAAAATGCGATTAAGTCAAACAATTATCAGAGTTTCCATTCCAAAAGTGGGATATTACATTCACAAATTCAACAAAACACTTCTTTATATGGTTTTCAAAATAAAGCAGCGGAAAAATTATCATTAATATATGTACATCATTCACGGCCATCCACAAAAATACACAAAATATTCATTCATCATCAAGGTTCACCAAAATACGATACGTCACAGGAATACAACAATTTTATCATAAAACAAATAAACTCCCAAGTCCCGTCTTACGTATCAGAGTATCCTAGGACTCAACTCACACACCACTATCCAAGCTAGCTATGCACCTGGATTATCTGTACTTCCGAAGAAGCACAGACCACAATTTAACAACAGAGGGGTGAGAAAACATGATCAAAATTATTGGTAATAAAATACATGAATAAAAAGGCAGTAAATAAACAATCATCACCCCACCAACATCAAACAGGACCTACTGTCTAACCATCAACACAACATATCACAATGCAAGAATACAACCCAACTCATGCATGCGATACCGACTGGTCATCACTGATGGGTACTAGGCCATCAACCTTCCATAAGGGAGCATCTCATCATTACCGATGGACATTGGGCCATCAACCCTCCACAAAGGAGCACATCATAAACAGGATAGATCACTTACGCTCCTCTTGAGACATGATCTACCCCCCACAATCACTGATGGACACTGGGCCATCACCCTCTACAACGGAGCACATTACCACTGATGGACACTGGGCCACCAACCCTCCACAAAGGAGCACCTCATCAACATCATCAGAGAGTATGGTTGAATCACTTACGCTCCTCCTGAGACATCATTCAACCCTACCAAGACACCATGCTATGCATAACCCCAAATGCACAACACACAACATCAAGCACACTAAGTGCACATGATCCTACTGATCATATCCCCATACATCATACACATGTATATACACCAATCAATTACATCAATCATGTTAAATATTAGGGAAATCACATTGAACACCTAGTACATACGATCCTCCCGATCACCTCATTATGCCTCATATATATATATATATATATATATATATATATATATATATATATATATATATATATATATATATATATATATATATATATATATATATATATATATATATATATATATATATATATATATATATATATATATATATATATATATATATATATATATATATATATATATATATATATATATATATATATATATATATATATATATATATATATATATATATATATATATATATATATATATATATATATATATATATTACCCATCATTTAATTATGTCAATTAAATTTAACATTTCATAATTCACCTTTCCACATCAAGTATACTCTCTTGACCTATCACAACCCAAGGAACCCTACAAAACGAATCACAAGGCAAAACAACACAAAACTCACATTCTGTCACGCTCGCTGGCTCACTTTTCTAGCGAGGCCTCAGCGAACACTCGCTGCTTCATTCGCCTAGCGAACCTACTACCGAATGCAGATAGTGGCTACTGGAAGTGTTCGCTACCCAACTCGCCTAGCGAATGCTCGCTACTAGCTCGCTCAGCGAAGGTGCTGGCGAATGTCTGCGATTTCACAAAAATCTCACTATTCAGAAATTATTCAAAAGCTCATAATCGTATGATTCTCACCACACCAGTCCCAGTAGTCTTAGCCTAGTATTCTACGACTAAACCACACTATTTATTCCAGGCCTTACCCGATAAATCACCAACTCTACCGATTAAATCATTTTCGACCTAAACGGTAAACTACTCAGAACACACAACAGTCCTTACATAGTCACATGCAAGGCTGGGAATAATAGAATTTCACCAATTTCTATCAACATAAACACCATTCATCCATGGAAACAACAATCAGAACATTACAGCATCTTAATCATGATCATCAAATTCCTATGGGGTTAAGGAATCCCCAACTACCCCATTCATGCAATTACCAATTTAAACCCGTTTGTCCCCCTACTTCGACTAGTTGCTTCAATTGATGAAAACTTCCAAGAATCCGACAGCCTAGCCTTCTTCTTCTTCCTCTTGTTCTTGTTCTTCTCTCCTTCCTCTTCTTTCCCAATTGATCGTGTTCCTCTCTCCTAAACTCACCAAATACCCCTTTAAAACACTTATTCCCCATTTATTTTAATTCCAATAATATTAATATTAATAATAATAATAATACCATTACTATTAATTATCAAATTATTATCATTATTAATTTTATTATACTAATATTAAAGGCCATAGCTTCTTAAATAATCCCCACAAAAGACATGCCAAATTAAAAAAACACCGGAAAGATTAAATAATTAAAATGGGTGTTACAACTCTCCCCCACTTTAATTATTTCCGTCCTAAAAAATTACCTGATTGAAACAATTCTGGATACGCTTCCCGCATCCTGCTCTCCAATTCCCAGGTCACACTGCCTCCTGCAGCAGCTCCCCAAGCCACTTTCGCCAAGGATATCTCCTTTCCTCAGAGTTACTTCATCTTACGATCTTCGATCCTCAATGGCATCGTCTCAACAGTAAGGTTCTCCCTAAATTGAACTTCATCTGTTTGAATCACATGAGATGGATCCGAGACATACCTTCGAAGTTACGACACATGGAATACGTCATGCAAATTTGACAATTCAGGCGGCAACGCCACCCTATAAGCCACAGTACCAATTCTTTGTAAAATTTGATACGATCCAATAAACTTAGGATCCAATTTCTTGGACTTCAACGCACGACCCACACCAGTCACTGGGTTGACTCATAAGAACACATGATCTCCTTCACTGAATTCCAGCTCTTTCCTTCGGTTATCATGATAGCTCTTCTGCCTACTCTGAGACGCTTTCATTTTCTCACAAATCATCTGAATTGTCCCAGTAGTCTGCTGCACGATCTCTGGCCCCAATACCACATTCTCACCTGTCTCATACCAACACAAAGGAGTTTTGCATCTCCTACCATACAAAGCTTCAAACCGTGCCATTCCAATACTAGAATGGTAATTGTTGTTGTACATGAACTCAATCAACGGTAAATGAGTATCCCACGCACCACCCTTTTCCAACACACAAGCCCTTAGAAAATCCTCCAGCGACTGAATAGTCCTCTCTGACTGACCATCAGTTTGTGGATGGTAAGCTAAACTTAAGGCTTCCTGTAAACTCTTCCAAAATTCTGAAGTAAACTTCGGATCTCTATCCGACACGATACTCGACAGAACACCATGAAGCTTCACTATTACCCAAATATAAATCTCTACTAGCTTTTCCAACGGAAAACTTATATTGATCGGCATAAAATGTGCAGACTTCGTAAGTCGATCCACAATCACCCAAATGGCATCAAATCCTCTCGCCGTATTCGGCAAACCTGTAACAAAATCCATGGTTATACAATCCCATTTCCAAACCGGAACTTCCAACGATTGCATCATTCCAGAGGGTCTCTGATGTTCCACTTTTGACTTCTGACATACCAAACAGGCGTAAACAAATCGAGCTATACTCTTTTCATACCAGACCACCTAAATATTTTCCTTAAATCATGGTACATCTTCGTAGCTCCCGGATGGATACTTAAACTACTACGATGTCCCTCATTTAGAATTAACTTCTTCAGCTCATCATTATCCGATACACAAATCCTACCTCTGAATCTCAACACACCTGTGCTATCCAACTTAAAATCACTATCGGAGTTACTTCCTACTCCCGCCATCAAATCCACTAACTTCATATCTAGTTTTTGGTTTTCTCTAATCGTATCCAAGAAATCATTGTTCACTTGTAACTTGCCCAACATCACACCACCTGCCGTAAACTCACAAACCATGCTCAAATCTCTGAACTGCTCAATTAGCTCCATTTCTTTTACCATTAAAGCCGACATATGAATTGTTTTCCTGCTCAAGGCATCGGCTACTACATTCGCCTTTCCTGGATGATAACTCAAACTGAAATCGTAATCCTTCAAGAATTCCAACCATCTTCTCTGTCTCATATTCAGCTCCTTCTGATCAAACAGATATTTCAGACTCTTATGGTCACTGAACACCTCAAATCTCGAACCATACAAATAGTGCTTCCAGATCTTTAACACAAAAACTACCGCAGCCAATTCAAGGTCATGAGTAGGGTAATTCCTTTCATGCATCCTCAGTTGCTGCGAAGCATACGCCACCACCTTACCATTCTGCATAAGAACCCCGCCTAATCGCATCTTAGACGCATCACAATACACCACAAAAGGTTCACTCAGATTCGGCAATATTAACACCGGTGCCGAAGTCAATCTCTTTTTCAGTTCCTAAAAGCTTTCTTCACAAGCAGCATCCCACACAAAAACATGATCCTTCCTCGTCAACTGGGTCAAGGGCAACACCAAACGAGAAAACCCCTCAATAAACCTTCGGTAATAACCTGCCAAACCCAAAAAGCTTCTAATTTCCGTTGCTGTCTTCGGCGGTTCCCACTGCAACGCTGCACTCACTTTTGATGGGTCTACCGCTACACCATCACTAGATATCACATGCCCCAAGAAAATCACAGTCTTCATCCAGAATTCACACTTAGATAGCCTAGAAAACAACTTATTATCTTTCAGCACTTGCAACGCAATTCTCAAATGTCCTGCATGCTCTTCTTCAGACTTAGAATAAATCAGTATATCATCAATAAACACAACAATAAACTGATCCAGATAAGAATGGAATATCCGATTCATATACTCCACAAACACTCCTGGCGCATTAGACACTCCAAAAGGCATCACGGTATATTCGTAATGTCCATAACGAGTTCTAAACGCCATTTTCTGAATATCACCTTCTTTCACTCTGATCTGATGGTAACCCGATCTCAAGTCAATTTTACTGAACACACAAGCTCCCACCAACTGATCCATCAAATCATCAATCCTTGGAAGAGGATACTTATTCTTAATGATCACCTTATTCAACTGACGGTAATCGATGCACAGACGCATACTACCATCTTTCTTCTTTACCAACAACACTGGAGCTCCCCACGGCGACACACTCGGTCTGATGAACTTCCTATCCAACAACTCTCCAATCTGAGATTTTAATTCAGCCAACTCCACTGCCAACATCCTGTACGGCGCCATAGATATAGGCCTCGTACCTGGAATAAGATCAATGCTAAATTCAACTTCTCTCATCGGAGGCAATTCCATAATATCATCAGGGAACACTTCGGAAAATTCATTCACCACCGCCAAATCTTCCATCGATGCCTTGCTGTCAATAGATAATGATGCAAATAAAGCAAACATTTTAGCATCGTCTTCTAACAAGGTTCTCAATTCCTTATTAGACAAGGAATCCGCCAATGCTTCCTCTTCTGGAGTAAGGAACAACAACACTTTTCGAAAACAATCGATGTAGACTCGGTTGAACTCCAACCATTTCATACCCAAAATAACATCCAGCTTACCAAGTGGCAGACAAATCAGATCCACTCCAAAATTCCTACCGAAAATAGTCAGTGGACACTTCAAACACATCAAAGAAGTAGTCATTGAACCAATAGAGGGAGTTTCATTAGTCAACCATTGCTCAAGAGTAGACGACACCAATCCTAATCTCTTTACACAATCAACAGAAATGAACGAGTGGGTTGCACCCGTATCAATCATAGCAGTTAAGGGAACATTATTGATAAAACTAGTACCTTTGATAGAACGCTCCTCGCCGGCAGCTTGAGTTCCTACCACTGCAAACACTTTACCACTGGCCTGAGGCACCTGAGACTTCTTCGGCTTCTCGCAATGGGTACTGATATGACCTTTCTCACCATAGTTATAACAGGTAGGCAAAACAGTCCTGCAATCCGCCATCACATGGCCTGGCTTACCACACATGAAACACTTCTTCACCTCATCAGAACAATCATTGGCACGATGCCCCGCAGCACCACATCGGAAACACTTCACGCCAGCAAACGCTTTCCCTTCTTTGGGCTTCTTATCAACAGTAGCCTTATGTTTTCCCTTATCAGCAGGAACACTGTAAGGAGTACCACCAAACCTCTGCTTACCCTTCCGATCATTCATAGCCTTATAGTGTGCAATTCTGGCCCGGTTGTTATTGTCATAAATCCTGCTTCTGCTTACCAGCTCAGGATAATTCCTGATCTTCTGACAAGAGATCCCCGTCTTAATCTCCGTATGCAGCCCATTCTTAAACTTCAAACACTTGGAAGTCATTGCCTCTTCAGTGTTGTAATGAGGACAATACTGTACCAACCCTTCAAATTTAGGAGCATACTCTGCTACAGTCAGATTACCCTGCTTCAGCTCTAGAAACTCTATCTCTTTAGCACTTCTTATATCTTTCGGAAAATAATTTTCCATAAAACCAGTTCAAATCACATCCAAAGTAATAGTAGTTCCTGCAGTCTCCAATCTCTGGCGACTGTTGTCCCACCAAGCTTCAACTTCACCTTCTAGCATATGAGTCCCGAACCTCACTTTTTGCTCATCATTACAACCCATCGTCCTGAAAATTTTCTCAATTTCCTTAAGCCATTTCTGAACAGCTTCAGGATCCAAAATTCCCCCTTCAAATGTTGATGGCTTGTTGCTCTGGACCTGCGCCAAATCTCTGAATTGCGCACCCGCAGATTGGTTCTAATTAGCAACCACCTGCGCCATCGCTTGCATAGTTGCAGCCAAAGCAGCATCATTCCTTCCTGCCATTCTGCTCAAGCCAAAACAATCACTAGGTTAAAAAGACACACCAACTTTATCCTAAGGACAGACTCCACAACGACACTGGCCGGACGGACCGACCTACTCTGATACCAACTTGTAACACCCCACTTCCCAAATTAAAATAAAATGCGATTAAGTCAAATAATTATCAGAGTTTCCATTCCAAAAGTGGGATATTACATTCACAAATTCAACAAAACACTTCTTTATATGGTTTTCAAAATAAAGCAGCGGAAAAATTATCATTTATATATGTACATCATTCACGGCCGTCCGCCAAAATACACAAAATATTCATTCATCATCAAGGTTCACCAAAATACGATACGTCACAAGAATACAACAATTTTATCATAAAAAAATAAACTCCCAAGTTCCGTGTTACGTATCAAAGCATCCTAGGACTCAACTCGCACACCACTATTCAAGCTAGCTATGCACCTGGATTATCTGTACTTCCAAAGAAGCATAGACCACAATAACAATAGAGGGGTGAGAAAACATGATCAAAATTATCGATAATAAAATACATGAATAAAAAGGCAGTAAATAAACAATCATCACCCCACCAGCATCAAATAGGACTTACTGTCCAACCATTAACACAATATATCACAATGCAAGAATGCAACCCAACACATGCATGCGGTACCCGGCTCGTCATCATTGATGGGCACTGGGTCATCAACCATCCACAAGGGAGCATCTCATCATCACCGGTGGACACTGGGCCATCAACCCTCCACAAAAGAGCACATCATAAACATAATAGATCACTTATGCTTCTTCTGAGACATGATCTATCCCCCCCCCACAATCACTGTTGGACACTGGGCCATCACCCTCCACAATGGAGCATATTATCACTGATGGACATTGGGTCATCAACCCTCCACAAAGGAGCACCTCATCAACATCATAAGAGAGTATGGTTGAATCATTTACGCTCCTCCTGAGACATGATTCAACCTTACCAAGACACCATGCTATGCATAACCCAAAATGCACAACACAAAACATCAAGCACACTAAGTGCA